>JALIZH010032933.1:0-682500 GCA_030522465.1 Rhipicephalus appendiculatus
CGGCTAACATTGGCAACTGGTGGTCGATGTGAAGGCGTGTAAATAATGTAGTATCACCCGAAAAGATGCCAATTGGAAGGCGTGTAAATAATGTAGTATCACCCGAAAAGTTAAAGCATTAAAAGATTTCGGGGGGGTGTCAGAACCCCCTCATCCCCCCCCTCTAGTTACGGCCCTGTGTCTGTCGACGATCAGTACTCAGTCTTGAGCCAGGAACGAAGCAACAACGTCCAGTTTTCTTCTTCGGTTGATAGAATGTTATCCTCACACTTCAAAGCTCCATGACCACAGAACAATAAAAACCACGTGAAAGCTGAAAAATACGACGCCTTCCTACGGGTAATCTGCGACAGCGGCGGCTGTCCCAGGCAGCGCCCCGTGCACCAGCGCCCCTGGCGGCATCGGCGCGCAGAGGGACCCCCCTCTGGTACCTCTGGCAAGGGAAACGCGCTGCGCTCAGCACACCTCCCCATCTAGCCACCCTAGTATAGTACACTGTAGGAAAGAAGTGTAAATTTAAGGGCTCGTTTGCTTTGTTAAACACAATATTGATGAGAACTAACAGACAATGATGCCAAGGAAAGTATAGGGGATGTTATTAGAAGTATAATGAAGAAAGAAATACATTGAAATCACGGGCTTAACTATCATCATCACGAGAAGAAAAACGCGAGATCGGCGTTCGAACACCATCATCTTGTTCTGCCTGCATACTTCTTCAAGCTACCACCAACTTGTTCGGCTCGCCCAATAAACCTCTTTACAGAAGTAATTGTAATGTAAATGTGAAGAAAGAAAAGTGGAAGAAAAGGTAACTTGCCACCGGCAGGGACTGTACGGTAGTAACGGGACGGTGACATGTCTGCCACCAGGCTCGACAAAAAATAAATACATAAATAATAACAAAAAATAATAATAAAACCTCCCCCCTCAATATGTCTTGTCCACCGTGGTCTTGTCTACCTCGATTAAATCTATATTATTTATCTCACTAAAAGAAAAAAGTAAAGTGAATTTACAGTTTACTTCTCTGCCCCTTACGGCAAAATGTCGTTATTTTTTCCACTATTTATTTTTTACCTTTCTCTCTGGTTTTCTGCCAACAATACTCTGTCTTTTACTTATTTCTATCGCGGGCGTGTTCAGTTTTCCATTGTCGTCCCTAAAACCCAAGGCTTCATGTAGGCTCGTGCCTAAGCGTACACCTGGGTGTATATCTCCACATTCAATCAGAACATGCTCCGTCGTTTCCTTATCTTGCCCACAGCATATGCATTGTTTTAGGGGCGAAGCTCCTTAGGGCGTGGGTCGTTCCCTCCTCTGTAATAGCATGTCGTAGTAGCCACTTGTAGTTAGTTTTAAGAATTGCTCACTAGATGGCGTTGTGTGTATATGTCCTTGGAAATAATATCACTATATGGCGTTAGGGTGGATGGCGTTAGTATTAAAGAGGATATAGATGGCGCTGTTATAATTGGGATCGTCGGGCCGACGCGGTACTCGGAGTCGAGCACCGGAGGACCGCGCCGATGGGAGCGTTAAAGGACTCCTGACACCAAATTTGGAAACTCGAGGTGCTTGTGTCGTTTGAGACTCTTGCATGAGGGGGGCACTTCTCACCGATTATTAGGGGCGAGCGTTGCCTATAAGATATTTTAATTTGGTTTTAAAGTAAAGGTGAGTGCTCATCCGAGTATTCTGGTAAAATCGACATTTTCTGTGGTTTTACGTAGACAGAGGCTCCCCTCGTGACGTTGCAGAGGTCAAGCAAGTATTGTCGGCATCGGAGAACATTGTTGGGGTGCGCACAATACCCCGACTGGCACCCGGCGAGGACTATTGTTCGTCACCCCTCTCGCTCTGTTGTCGGGCTGCTCTCAAGGTGGTTTTCGCTGCTTACGCCAGGCATGCTTTTCTTATTCCTGAGGGGGGACACGCTCAACGCACCCACATCGTTTTATTCTTCACCGCCCTCGGGTCACCCTATTTGGAAACGGCACGTTCAGCGTCACCGAAGCTTGAGCGCATGTAGTCTCAGGCGCTGCCCCGCTGTGGGGCGCTAGTTTCTTATGGTATTTAGGCGGGCGTTTCGAACTGAAGCAAAATCGTCCTGAATTAACGACGCTAGCATTAATTGTACGATGCGTTAGAGCATTTACGTTTCAATTTCGGCATTACCAGACGCAAAGCTACAAATTACTGTGAAAAAAGTCGCAAACAAAACTTTTGCTGTCAGGGGTCCTTTAACCACGTTCCCAGACGAGAGGAGCCCGTCTGGTGCCGTAGCGTGAACTGGTTTCGTGGCGCCGATGAATGAAAGTTGAGCCGCCAAGGAGGCCTGGATGCCGTCCCCGGTCGGCGTTCGCAGAGCCGGAAGGTTACGGGGTGACGAGGAGGCATAGACGCTGCCCCCCGAACTGTGGTTGGTGCGGTGGCAAGTGGGCGGGTTCCATTGCCGAGGAAGCGTGGACGGCTTTCCTGGGAGGGCCTTTCCGGAACGCCGAGGACGCACGAGCACAGGTGGCGTCTGCCTTAAAGCTTCATGTTCGACGACTGCGCCATTGTCAAGGAGAGACAAGAGACAACGCCCGTACGCTGGGCCGGCTCGCTCTTGGCGCGCTTTCTCTTTCGCTTGGAGTCGCCGGATGGATGATAAGGCTGCGGAGCGTAGAGCGACCACAATCGGAGGAACTTGCATTGATATAGTGTTTGCCAACATCACATTAACACTCATTGAAGAACCCTTATCATTATACTTCACAGACCATAAAGCAGTAATCATGAAAGGGCAACGAAAGCCAAACATCATCTGATTAAGAATAATAAAAGTTCGATGTTTAATATATACACACAGTGTTTCTCACTCTTTATATGATGATTCATGGGGCGATACACGGAAGATTCACGGTTTTACCGATGATTCCCTCCGGAGCTTCGCCCCACTCATCACCATTCACCTCGTGGATATGCTGTGATTTTTTCTTTACTAAATCTCGCAACCCGATCTCGTTTCAAACAGTAATGCACGTGCTTCCCCTTGAATTATCATAAAATGCATCCCTCCATATTTCATTTTTGGCCTTTTGATAGTAACTCAGAGCCGGTTTTTTCTCCAGCGCTGCCATCCAGTAAATCCTCTCCGCCTCTCACTTTTCGTTTAAATGGGTGGTGCCACCAAATTTGTCGCTTGCGCGTTCTTCGCTGCAAGCGTTTCTTATAGCTCTAGGAAGCATGATACACTCACCAAGATGCACGTATTCTCGCTAAATAATTTAATATCACCCTATTTATGCGGACAACTTTCGGTTTCGGTTTCTGGGCGCCAAGTTGGGCAGTGACGTAGAACTTAGAAGTGGAGAAGACTTGGTCACGTGACCACACAAGGCTCGCGCGAAGATGCGCAGCACTTAGCCAGGAAGCGATCGAAACTCGGCGAGTGATGTAGCAACCGTGCTTTGCCGGTAACGTACGTTTCGGAGGTGGCGGAGGTCCGGAAGTCACTCACGTCACTACAGATCTGGTGTGACGTCACTACAACTTTCGTTGTCCTTCCTCTAGAGCTACGTCAGGTTTGATGCGATAGCGATAGGCATCGATTGGGAGAATGAGCATAGGTACACTTTGGAAGTGAATTAAAATATACTCTAAACGTTTGCTGTGTCCGACCCTTCGTGTGGAGTGTCCTTACATACAGAGGAAACCCACAACAGGCTTGTTATAGCCTCGAAATTTGATGGCACCACCCCTTTAAGGTATGAGGCCAAGTGTCGGAATTTTTTTTAAAAAGCTATAATCACTAGATATTATTAGCCTGCAATATAAAACACATCTTTTTAGGCATATGTGAACCAGGCGCGTTGTGACCAGTGACAGCAGTAGCCCCTTCCAAATTTTAGTATGCTTTTTCGCCGCAGCACCAGAGCACTGCGGCGAAAGTAATGGAAGAAGCGCTTTGACGCGATAGATCAAGGCCACAAAATTTCAGAACCACGGTCCTATGTTATGATTTCGTGATCGCGGAGGTGTTGGGGATATTTTTTGGGAGATTTACGACCATGCCCCCACAACTGCGATCTGAACAGTCGCGCATGTTGACGTTGAGGCCTGGCTCCTTCGCCAAGACCATTTTTGGGACGCGTGTACGCGCGGGAGAAGCAGACACAAACGCGCGGTGTGGGTCCCAAACATCAACTGGTTTTATTCCGGTTCTCTGGAGGTTCCGGAGAGCAGCGGAGGGTGGCGCTGCCTGGCGGCTTGGCTTGGCTTGGCTGCCGCCACAGCACTCCCCCCCCCTTAGTGAGTTGCCGAACGGAGTTAAAGGTCCCAGGCGAGTGGGTGCTCTTGATAGCCACCCGCTGTGCGTCAGCCGGGAGGGCACCTCGTGGACTTGGGCTGGCATTGAAGCTGGGGGTCCTGGCGATGATTCCCTTAGTGGAGGCAACACGGCGTCGTCACGGTCCATGTGTGCTGGCTTGATGCGGTCCAACGACACAACCTCCTCACGGCCGCTTCTCTTGATTGTGAATTGTGTGTTGCCACGGCGGAGGACTTGAAACGGCCCATCATAGGGTGGCTGAAGAGGTCGCCGAACCGCGTCGTGTCGTACAAACACATATGGGCACGATGTGAGCTGTGGGTCGACGTGCACCACACGCGACCCTGGGGGGCCGTGGAGGTGCCGCGCGCAGTTTGCTCATGACGTTGCGTAGGCAAAGTGCATAAGTGAACCACTGATATCCTGTCAACATCGAAATAAGATCCATACGTCTACGTCCACCGATAACATCTAATCAACATCCCTATAATGTGCCATTCTTACGGTCTAGAGCTCCGACGTATTGTCAACGTCACCTGCACTTCTCTGTCAGACAGAAACTAGACGTAGCAAATGATGTCGCATATATGTGCTCACAACATCAAATGCATTTTTACAGAACGGGCTAGCTGACGCGCGAGCATAGGAAATTTCCTGTCTGTGGGGCTTTGCACGTCACCCGTTGCGTCATATTGTTGTGCAAATAAAAAATATTATTATTATTATTATTATTATTATTATTATTATTATTATTATTATTATTATTATTATTATTATTATATTTGCTCTCGCGTAAAATCGCATTACTTGATGTTTAGAACGATGAATCTATTGTGGCATGTAAAATCGAGAGTAGGCACGAAATTAAATGGACCTGTAACGTTCGAGCGTGCGCAATGCATACACTTACAATTTTACCCACCCAGACAGATTTCTGTCAAACATGTTTACCCTTAACTTACCCAGGAAGAGCGCAGATGATTTATTTATTTATACATTTTGACAGTTTATGTGTTTCATTTGGCTTATTCACTTATTTCCTTTTTTTTCTGTTTATTTTTATTGGACCAGTGGTGAGTAGTGGAGTTTGCCCAATTTCTGCGGCGCATACCTGTTAGGGGATTTTCTGTTGGCAGAGTTACTGTTGACGGAGTTAGAAATGGCCTAGTCACAAACATCTTCGCTGTAAATGACCAAGGCTTCTTTTTCAACTACACGCACACACACACACACACACCCTGTATATATATATATATATATATATATATATATATATATATATATATATATATATATATATATATATATATATATATATATATATATACAGGGTGTTTCAAGAAATGTGTCCACTATTTTTTAAAAGTCAGCAAAATGCCGTATTTGCTCGCTGTCTTCATAGTTGCTTTTTCTGTAGCGGCAGGCATCTTAAGATGGTTGAAGACATGATTTCGGACATTAATTAAGAAAGTTAAATTAATTAACTTTTTAATTAGTGGAGTTAGGTGGTTAAGTCTAACGGGAGAATTAAAGTCCTTCATGCGGAGAACCCATTACAGCTTTGAGATTTCGAAAAAGCGACCTCTAGGAATAATTTCGAAGTAATGAAGTTCTCTCAAAATCAGCGGCGAAACCGAAACCGAAATGCGGAAGAGCGCCACTGCCACATTTGTTTGAGATGTCCACAATGACTGAACGTCATTATATCAACTATCAACCGACTTCTTGATGTGAGTGTGTGGGCTGCGCTTGCAGTAGTATCACGCATGACGCACATACGTTAACGAACGGGCAAGAACTGCACCTCTGTAATCGTTGTCTTGAACAGTGACGTCATTCTAGTCGTCTGCTTGTTGCGCTCATCGGTGCGTGGGTTTCGGTTTCGCCATTGAATTTGCCTGAATTTCATTACGCCACAATAGTTAATAGGGGCCGCTTTTTTCGAAATATCAAAGCTGAAATGGGTTCTCCGCAAGAAGGAAGTTAATTCTCCCATTGGACTTAACCACCTAACTCCGATAATTAAAAAGTTAATTAATTTAACTTTCTTAATTACTGTCCCAAATCATGTCTTCAACCATCTTAAGATGCCTGCCGCTACAGAAAAAGCATATGCGAAGACAGCGAGCAAATACCGCATTTTGCTGACTTTTAAAAAATAGTGGACACATTTCTTGAAACGCCCTGTATATATATATATATATATATATATATATATATATATATATATATATATATATATATATATATATATGCGTGCTGCTGCGGGTGTTACATTGATTGTGAACAAAAAAAATTCTTAGAACAGGTTTTGAGTCAGTGTACTCTCAGCAGCGCACATTATCTTCAGGAGTAATCAAAACGAATATTCTCATTTCTCATGAAAATTAATATATCGCGACCAGGGGCGTAGCCGGAAGTTTTTTTTCGGGGGGGGGGGGGGGGGGGGCACCTCCTTGATTTCGGGGTGGGCACCTCATTGAAATGGTCATTTTTCGCTCTGTATGCCATGCCGAAAAAAAATTTCGGGGGGGGAGGGGGGGGCACGTGCCCGGTGTGCCACCCCCTGGCTACGCCCCTGATCGCGACAGTGACGAATGAACCAAGCTTCTCTCAGTGGCTGCTTTGGAATGAACGAGTTCGTGGATTTGAATATGGCGCCAATCGTGCTAAAGCATGGCGGCCTCGATTCGGCAGCATTGTACAATTTTAACTTAATGGTGTTGTACCAAAATATTTACAGTGCGAATATTGAGTAAAATATAAAATAATGTTCTAAAATAAATCAGTTTTTATTGATGCTGCGTATCATTTTTACAACAATTTTTTTTAGCAATAAATTTGTTTAGTGGCGCCACCAACGTCATATGACGCAACTGCGACTCGCGCGCTTTTCAAGGCGCTCAACGGCTCAACGTTTCAGCGGGCTTCAACGTGCTTCTTTTGCATGCCGGCCTCCCGCGTATCGTGGACCAAGTTTTCTTGTGCGTGCTGACAGATTTTGCGGCTACGCAGGATGGAGTACACTTCAGCCTCAGCTTTCGTAAGTGTTGTTGTTTCGTGTTTGAAACGCTTGCCCCTTTGATACAGCTGTCGCGCGCTACAATGCTGCTAAGCCCAAGTTTTCTTTCTCTCGCCAAACTTCCAAGTGTAATCGGCGAAGTAATTCGTTTCGTGTCGATATACATGTGCCGATTTAGGACTGCTGGCTTCGTTGGGCATTTCTTATTGGTTACGGTAGTGAGCTTGACTTGTATGAATGCACGGCGTCAGATCTCGCTGAAATGCGAGTGATGACAGTTCGCCGACATGTAACCGTTGCTACGCTTTATGTTATTTTTTAGGTAAGTTAATCCTAATTTTGGGGACAGCAAATAAACCGAGTCATCGTACATATTTCCAGTAGAAAACAGCGCTACAAGACGGGACGAAGAAAGGACACAAACCACGGTGCTGCATTTGAGCTGGTTGGTTCATGATTTCCAGTAGAAAACTTGTAGCGCTGTTTACTACTGGAAATCATCAACCAACCAGCCCAAATGCGTACCCTACTGCATCGTACATGTGTTGTTAGTGCGTGCAAAGCATTGCGTTCTGTTAAGCTGTGCTCGTAAAATAACAGCGCAAAAAATGGTGGGCGAACACACAGAAACAAACGAGCGCTGACTTCCAACTCAAGCTGTGCGTTGGTTGAGTACTTCACTGCTTTTAGCCTTTTTTGCATGTTCTACTTAATTCAGACAACTGACGAGTAAGAGCCGTGTATCCTTACGTGAAGGGTGCAGAAATACGGTAACCACATTGCTTGTTGACTAGATGGTTATAAATAAATGACGTCCAGTCAGAACTTCAGACAGTATAAGTCGATTAGCAAAAGTGTGTGTTTCTGCTTATCGTTATTGAAAGTGCTACTTTACATTGTCTGATTGATTCGTCTTGTATGTTTCAGTAGCCATTACAACCAATTCAGCGTTCACAAATGCAACCTCTTGCATAATGGCAAGCCATGACACTGTGGTTGAAGGACTGCAGTTTAAGAATGCAGTCTGCAGCCAAGAAGTAAGTGGCATGCATAGCATCATGGCATTATGCAAGCTATAAAATGCACTACATCTGTATTCACCCAGTTCTTGTTTCGACAAAAATTAACTTCTTGCATTTAGAAAATTATTAATTTTGATGGAAAATTATGTCTTCGACTTTTCTACTAACATGCCCTATTTTCTAAAAGAGTTACCACAGCAAGGCAGCTTTATTTAACATCTGAAATCAAAACAAATGGACTTGTGTGAATGTGTACCTCCAGGTTTACTTGTAGAAGGCACGTAATGTTTTGGGCTGTGCTTGGCTCATTTTATTGATGAGTACTGCCAATTCAGCATGTACCCCTTGTGTGATTTCGCCCTAGCCACAGTGGAAGGCCCTGAGCAGGAAAATGTGCCTGATGCAATGCCACTGTTTTGACAACTGTAAGGCACTGTTTGGCCAGCTGTACTTCCAGTGTGTGAACAGTAACGCATGGTAGAAATTTTGCAGCAGTGCAATCGCCATTGTGCATCAGAAACACCACCTTCGTGATCATTCATACACTTTATCGTTGTGCACTCAGTGGACATTATTTCTTATGGTTCACAGGGTAACATCTGGCGACTACAAACTGGGCTGGTTCAGTGACACAAAAGCGACAATCCATAACGTTCACCATCAATCATAGGTTGGCAAACTTACTCATGAGTCGACTCACTCAGATTCAGATCAAGCCGGGAGTCTGGGTGAGTAACATTTTGGTGTCTGAGTGAGCCCAAAGCACAAAATATATTTCTTGATGGAGTAAGTTTTATGCACCTCAAGCTCACTTGAAAAAATAGCTATAGTGTTTATTACAGGCACAACCACATGGTATAAACCACTGTTTGTATAGTTTACAGCATGCTGGAAAATCCCGTTAACTTGATAAGAGCTGTGCAGTGTGTGCGAAGGATTGAGTTACACGTACTATGCATTAAGTTTCTGTGTGTAGTTCAGCAGCTTGAACAAGGAGGCACAATATGGATTGAATTTGGCAACTAAAATTTTGAGGTAATAGTGCTTGAAATTAAAGCATGAAAACAAGCTGTGCTATTCCTGCTCGTCTTGAGTACTCCAAGGAGAACAGGCAATTTTAAAATTTTTGGTTCCTCTCAGTTTTTTCCACTGTGGCTTATGTTTAACTGTTTTCAGTGACGTATGTGGTTTTAGGGATGTACTTCCTAATTGTATTGGCATATTTAACTTCCAGGCTACTGAAAGACTGTGGCGTTTAAACATGCTGAAGGACATATTTTTCCTATGTTCGTCCGAGATTTGCGCACATATCCTACAATAAGACATCTTTAATTGCCCCACTGTTTTCATGTAGTTTTGTGCCTCTACAATCCAGAAAAACCTCAATTTGATGCAACCTTAATGAGGACCAACAGATAATGAAGCCAACAAAAGTATCGGGGACGTTAATTGTGCTGTTTTAACTGTATTGTAGCAGTTACGATATAAATGTGAATAAGTGGATGAAAAGACAACTTGCCACTGGCAGGGGCCGAACCTGCAACTTTCGAATAACGCGCCTGATGCTCTACCAATTGAGCTACGGTGGCAGTCATCCTCCTGTCTTCTTTATCAGGTGTTTTTATGTCATGCAAACGTGGGATTGTTAGCGTCGCTTGTAGCCATGGCGGCGAGTGTGGAACACTTTTTTTGTCAGCTGGTGTCACGTAGCATGTGATCTCTTAATGAGCGGACAGCTGACCAATAATCCTTCGCATATTACCTGAATCCATGAAGTCTGCCGGATTGAGACCCTTGGTATTAATAAACGAAAGGGAATTTTTCAAAGACTCGTTTCTTTGTTGGACACAACCTTAATGGAAACCAAGAGATAATGAAGCCAAAGAAAGTATAAGGGACGTTAATCTTACTGTTTTAACTATATTGTAGTAATCACAATTAGAGGTGTGCACGGGCTTCGGGTAGCCCGAAAGCCCGAGCCCGGCCCGCGGGCCGGGTTCGGGCGGGCCGACGTCTTCTCATCTCGGATCCGGGCCGGGGTCGGGCTACATTGCTTTTTTGTCGGGCGGGCCGTGCCAGATGCAAAGCCCGAATCAAGCCCAAGATATAGACGTTGTTCCGGAACTGTTTTCCACCACGAAGCGCCTTCTCCGCAACCACCCCCCACCCCTTTCTTGGTTCTCCTTTCATTTAGCCACTTTAAACGCAAGGGGAGAGGGTGAAGTCACACAAGATGAGTTTTGTGATTGTGTATACACGGAATAATCCCATCTCCTACATCCGAGGTACTAAACTTCTGGAAGAACAAACGGTCTAAATACTCCAAGCTTCCTATGCTTCCGAAAAATATATTGGCAATTCCGGTTACCAGTGGGAGCAGCGAAGGGACCTTCAGTTGGCCGGGATATGACGCAGGAGCGCTGCACTTCACTGAAGCCCGAATCATTGGACAGCTTATTTTTACCCGACAACTTGTAATCGTTGCATATAATGACTGCCATGTGTCGTTTGCTTATGTTTCACTTTGATATGTTGAATAAAATGCCACATTATCGGAAAACGACATGTCTCCGCAGCGAACCTTCATATCAGGCCGGACCGGGCCGGGCCCGGGCTTTTATTTTTGTACATCGGGCCGTGCCGGGCGGGCTCGCAGCCTGCTTGTGTCGGGCTCGGGCGGGCCTTCGACGCAGCCAGTGGGCCCGGGCCGGGCTCAGGCTCTAAAATTCGGCCCGTGCACAGCTCTAATCACAATATAAACGGGGAAAAAAGTAAAGTGGATGAAACGACAACTTGCCGTCGGCAGAGACCGAACCTGCAATGATCGGATAACATTCCCACACTCTATATGGTGTTATTACTAATGAATACGGAGGGGAAGTTCAGATGTCCTGACTCTGACCCCTTCTCCCCCTTAATTCTTGAAAGCTGAGTATGGGTGTTGCCATCCCATATTATCAATCAGTCGGTCAACTTTGTTTCATCTATTTCAAAAACAGACAGACGAGAGGCGAAAAAAGGTGTCATTCGACTTGACGAGCCCAGAGCCACTATCACAAGGGTTCAAGGACAGCACAGACACAACTACATATTTCATACCATTCAATAAACTAACGAATAATAATAATAGATGCATCATATGGAACATACACATAAGTACAGCTGACATTGGTAAAGAAAGAAGATTGGGAATATAATCACAGATGGAGAATATAATTAGTCATTCATGTTTCCAAATTTATTACACATTTAGAGCTTTAGTATTTGGCTTCTCATAAGCTGACCCTCCCCCCCTGGACAAAATCCTGTATCTGCCTTTGAGTGTTGTCAGCGCAAAGAAAACCAGGCTACGAACTTGATTGACTGGTTAATTTCATGTCACCTGTTGTGTTAATTACTGCTTTTACTTTCTTCAAAGGTGCCACGCAGAATGTTCATGCTGCGAATGAATTTGCCATGGAGGCAGCATTTAAGAATGGCTGCGTCATGCCCCGGCAAGGCACAGAAATACAGCAAAAGGATGGCTGCGTCATGCCCCGGCAAGGCACAGAAATACAACAAAAGGTAATAAAGGTTTAAGTTTAATAAACTTAAATGGACTGACAGCTGGTTTCTGCAGTGCCCAGTTTTTTTTCTGTTGCGATCAAAGCCCATTGGTCAGAGTATCCAATCATACTGTGTACTGTAAATGGGAAGCACCATGGAACATTGATGAGAATTTGTTCTTCCTGCAGTGAGGATGAAGTCGTGCTTGGAAAACATGCTGGCAACTGTGGTATATGAGTGTGATGACTATCATATGCCAGCATTTGCGAGAGGTGGTAGCATACGTCACTAGTGCTGCTCATCCAGTAATCCATTTACAGTAAAATTAGTAGGTGGCCTTTGGTATTTCACAGAGAGACCATGCAAACTTGTCCAGAAAAACTAACTTACTGAAGCGCTCAAGTGCTTGTCCATACAATGAGGGGCACCACAGTTTGCAACACGTGTGCTGTTCCACTCGTTGCGGTGACGGCAGCTTTGCTTCTCTCTCTCTCTATATATATATATACACACACACACACATATATATATATATATATATATATATATATATATATATATATATATATATATATATATACATACACACACACACCTCATGATGCTTATGGAATAAATGAAGTGCAGGTGGCTATATAGCATAAAGACCACAGCTTTAAAGAAGTATGGCGTACTAAATGACAAGAGATTACATAGTGATCTCACTTCTCTGTCACATAGTACTAAACCTTCTTTGCGGAAGCCGTGACATGCTTTTTTTAAACTTCTGCAGCAGTTTGAAGTTATAGTTCCTACCTAAATCATAAGCAACATAATCAAAATATCCAGAAAAATTCGTTGTCTTTCCATTTCCTCTAGAATCTTGTGACATGTTCTGAACGGTTGTTGGTCCCTTTAATACAGTAGACTCTCAGTACTCAGAAATCTCTAAAGCGAAACTGCTGCTTAAATGGAACAAGTGCTTCTGACAAGGTTGTTTATGTACTTGTATTCTGCATCCTTGTACATCTCTCAGATGGAACATATTGTCACGTGGTCGTGACGTTGACGAAGGCAGTAGGCAGTAGTCCAACGTGAAACACTTTATTTGGGCCGAACTTGTGGCCGGTAAGCTGAAGGTGAGATTACAACAATAAACGCTGGCACTGATAGCGGCGAACAGAGCGTCGGCCGTCGATCAACTGACAAGCGGTGAAGCGCGTCGGAAATTTATACGCGTGCCATAGAATATTCCAGTCTTATCACTGGTTGTCGCGCAAGCTCTGGAATAAGCTCGAGTGTTCGCGTCTTGCGCGCAATCTTAGCAAAACGATCTACAATGATCGCGAAGCTTCTAGAACAATGAGGCGCGGCTTGCGCTGAGCATTGCTGACAGCCTTTGAGGCGAAAACCGAATATAGCGAAGTGAACATAAGAAACGCGAGTGGCAATGCCCCCCCTCTGAAAAAGCATCGTCCCGATGCTTAAAACCGAACACGGGGGGGTGGGGGGGGGGGGGGGCAATGCATGCAACAATAAATAACAGCAATAAAGAAGGTACAATAATAAAGCAAAAAGGTACTGTCCTCAAATTCACTAACGCGCGTGATATGGCTTGAGGCGCACGACATGGACGACTTCAGGTCGCGCACGGCGCCGCTGAGAGTTCGTAATGCCGTCAGGGACAACCTCGTAGTCGAGTGCGCCGAGGCGTCGAAGTACCCTGTACGGTCCGAAGTATCGTCGAAGAAGCTTCTCACTGAGTCCCCGTCGGCGTATTGGCGTCCACACCCATACACGGTCACCGGGTTGGTATTCCGTGTGGCGTCGTCGAAGGTTGTAGCGGCGACTGTCAGTCCTCTGCTGGTGTTTGATCCGTAGGCGGGCGAGCTGTCGTGCTGCTTCGGCGCGCTGTAGGTAGGTGGTCACGTCGATGTTTTCCTCGTCGGTCACGTTTGGTAACATGGCGTCGAGCGTCGTTGCCGGGCTCCGTCCGTAGACCAACTTGTATGGCGTCAACTGCGTCGTTTCTTGTACGGCCGTGTTGTACGCGAAGGTCACGTACGGAAGGATGGCGTCCCACGTCTTGTGTTCGACGTCGACGGACATGGCCAGCATGTCGGCGATGGTCTTATTTAGACGCTCGGTCAGGCCGTTGGTCTGTGGGTGGTACGCGGTGGTCCGGCGGTGACTTGTGTGGCTGTAGCCCAAGATCGCCTGGGTTAGGTCAGCCGTAAACGCCGTACCTCTGTCGGTGATGAGAACCTCTGGGGCGCCGTGTCGAAGGACGATGTTCTCAACGAAGAACTTGGCTACCTCGGCGGCACTGCCTTTGGGCAGGGCTTTTGTTTCGGCGTAGCGGGTGAGGTAGTCGGTGGCTACGACGATCCACTTATTTCCGCAAGTCGACGTTGGGAACGGCCCCAGGAGGTCCATCCCGATCTGCTGGAACGGTCGCCGAGGAGGCTCGATCGGCTGAAGGAAGCCTGCTGGTCTTGTTGGCGGTGTCTTCCGTCGCTGACAGTCTCGGCACGTCCTTACGTAGCGGGCGACGTCGGCGGCAAGGTGCGGCAAGTAGTACTTTTCCTGTACTCTTGCGAGCGTGCGGGAAAGTCCGAGGTGTCCAGCCGTCGGGTCGTCGTGTAGTGCCTGGAGTACTTCTGGACGCAATGCTGAAGGCACTATGAGAAGGTAGTTGGCTCGAAGTGGCGAGAAATTCTTCTTTATGAGAACGCCGTTTCGCAAGAAAAACGAAGCGAGTCCTCGCTTGAATGCCTTCGGAACAATGGCGGTCTTGCCTTCAAGGTACTCCACAAGGCCTCTGAGTTCCGGGTCGGCTCGCTGTCGTTCGGCGAAGTCGTCGGCACTTATGGTTCCCAAGAAGAAGTCATCCTCCTGGTCGTCCTGCGGCGGCGGGTCGACGGGGGGCGCGAGATGAGCAGTCGGCGTCGGAGTGTTTTCGCCCGGACTTGTAAACGACGGTAATGTCGAATTCTTGAAGTCTCAGGCTCCACCGTGCGAGGCGACCAGAAGGGTCTTTCAAGTTAGCTAGCCAACAGAAGGCGTGGTGGTCACTCACAACTTTGAAGGGCCTGCCGTAAAGGTAGGGGCGAAACTTGGATGTAGCCCAGATGATGGCAAGGCACTCCTTTTCTGTTGTGGAGTAGTTGGCCTCTGCCTTTGATAGCGACCGGCTAGCATAACTAATGACCCTTTCCAGTCCGTCAGTCCTCTGCACAAGAACGGCGCCGAGTCCCACACTGCTTGCGTCGGTGTGTACTTCTGTTTCGGCGTGTTCGTCGAAATGCGCAAGTAACGGAGGCGTCTACAGGCGTCGTTTTAGTTCCTGAAATGCTTCCTCTTGCGGCGTTTCCCACTTGAACTCGACGTCGGTCCTGGTGAGGTTAGTGAGAGGCTCGGCGATGCGGGCGAAGTTTTTAACGAACCGCCGGTAATAGGCACACAGGCCGAGAAATCGACGCACGGCCTTCTTGTCGGCGGGTGGCGGGAATGTAGCGATGGAGGCTGTCTTCTGCGGGTCGGGGCGTACTCCGGACTTGCTTATCACGTGGCCCAAGAACAAGAGCTCCTCGTAGGCGAAGCGGCACTTTTGTGGCTTCAGGGTGAGTCCGGAGGTCTTGATTGCTTGAAGTACAGCTTCAAGGCGCCGGAGGTGTTCGTCGAAGTTTGAGGAAAACACAACGACGTCGTCCAAGTACACAAGACAAGTCTGCCACTTCAAGCCTGCCAGTACGGTATCCATTACACGTTGGAACGTCGCAGGCGCCGAGCAAAGACCGAAGGGCATTACCTTGAACTCGAAGAGGCCGTCTGGTGTGATAAAGGCAGTCTTCTCTCGGTCTCTCTCGTCGACCTCGATTTGCCAGTAGCCTGTCTTGAGGTCCATCGACGAAAAGTACTTTGCGTTGTGGAGTCGATCCAGGGCGTCGTCTATCCGCGGGAGGGGGTACACGTCCTTCTTCGTGATCTTGTTCAGGCGACGGTAGTCGACGCAGAAACGTAGCGTGCCGTCCTTCTTCACCAAAACCACGGGAGACGCCCAGGGACTCTTGGACGGCTGGATTATGTCGTCGCGTAGCATTTCGTCGACTTGTTTCTTCACGGCCTCGCGTTCGCGCGTCGATACTCGGTACGGGCTCTGTCGAACTGGTCGAGCGCTTTCTTCTGTAATGATGCGATGTTTCGCGACTGGGGTCTGTCGAATTCTTGACGACGCCGAGAAGCAGTCTTCGAATCGCAGGAGTAGGGCCTTTAGCTGGTCTTGCTTGACCTTCGGAAGGTTCGGGTTGACGTCGAAATCTGGTTTGGGACCTCGATTCGTCGAAGCAGGTTCGGTAGCATCGGAAAGGGCGAAAGCGTGGCTGGTGTCCATGAATTTCTCGATGTGGGCGACCGTCGTACCAATGTTAAGGTGCCTATATTCGTGGCTGAAGTTTGTTAGCAGTACCTTTGCTTTGCCATAACGCAACTCGGCGATGCCTCTTGCGACGCAAATCTGACGGTTTACAAGCAGGTGCTGATCGCCCTCGATGACGCCTTCGAAGTCTGCGGGCTTTTCGGTGCCGACGGAAATTATGATGCTGGAGAGTGGCGGAACGGTGACGTGCTCGTCTATCACGTTCAATGCATGGTTCCCCGGCGTCGTCTGGGTAGGCAGAGCTTTTTCTGAAGTTAGTGTTATCGACTCAGATCTTAGGTCGATGACGGCGCCGTGGTCACTTAGGAAGTCCATTTCCAAGTATTACATCCCTGGAGCAGTTTTGTAGGATTACAAAGCTCGCAGGATAAGTCCTGTTATTGATGGTGACTCTCGCCGTGCAAACACCGGCCGGCGTTATTAGATGACCGCCAGCGGTCCGGATTTCAGGGCCTTGCCAAGCAGTCTTCACTTTCTTCAACTTCGCCGCGAAAGGGCCACTGACGACGGAATAGTCGGCTCCAGTGTCGACGAGGGCGGTGACGTTGTGGCCGTCGAAGATTACGTCGAGGTCGCTGGTTCGTCGTCGTGCGTTGCGGTTGGGTCTTGGCGTCGGATCACGGCTGCGTCGAAATGCTGCGGTGCTTCCATGCTGCGTCGTCACGTTTTCTTCGGTCCGCGAGGTTTCGTCGGCAGGGCTTCGTCTGCTTCGCGTCGTGTTGCGCAGGTATCGTGGCGTTGTCGTCGTCGGCGGCCGCGGAGGATCTCCGGCATTTCGTCGTACAGCAACCGCACCTCCATCGGTTGCTGCCCTTAGTTTCCCGGATACGGGCTAGGCGACCGGCCCCGGTTTGGGCCAGTGTACTGCCGGCGGTGCGGTGACATGTAGCGGCCGGGCGACGGCGAGCGGGAAGGTCGTCGTTCTTGCCACTGTGTTCCGGTGAGGTAGTCGTCGATGTCGCGAGGCCGTTCGCCTGGCTGCGGACGCGGCGCGTTGACGGCGAATCCGCGTAGCCCCATCTGTCGGTACTGGCAGCGGCGGTACGTATGGCCGGCCTCCCCGCAGTTATGGTGGCTAGCATACCGCAGTGGTAGCAGAGCGGGCGGTTGTCAGGGGCGCGCCAAACGTCCGTCTTCCTTGGCGCGTAGCGCGGCGCATAGCGCTGGCCGACAGGAGGACGGTAGGGCGTCGGTGCTGGTGGCGGCGGCGGCGGCGTCTGGCGGCCGAACTGCGGTGATGCGCTGTCTTGACGTTGTCGCGGAGCGGGCAAGGGACGGCGGACCGCAGCAGCGTAGGTCATGGCCTCCGGATGAGGCCGCTGTGGTTCGGGAATTCCGAGCGATTGATGAACCTCGTCGCGGACAATGTCGGCGATCGAGTCCACTTGAGGCTGCGGCGAAGGTAACAGCTTGCGCAGCTCCTCCCGCACGATCGCTCGGATCGTCTCACGCAGGTCGACGGTTCCTAGTGCTTGGACGTCGGCGTAGCATGAAACCGAGAAGCTGCGGTTGTATTGCCGTGTGCGCATCTCGAGCGTCTTCTCTATTGTCGAGGCTTCGGACGCGAATTCTGCGACCGTCTTCGGCGGGTTCCTGATCAATCCGGCAAAGAGTTCTTGCTTCACACCCTTCATAAGGAAGCGCACTTTCTTCTCTTCAGTCATGTTGGGGTCGGCGTGGCGAAACAAGCGCGTCATCTCCTCCGTGTAGATGGCAATGTTTTCATTGGGAAGCTGCACACGTGTTTCCAGGATAGCTGCGGCACGTTCCTTGCGGACAACGCTCGTGAAGGTACTTAGGAACGTCGTCCGAAAGAGATCCCAGGTTTGTAGCGTGGTTTCGCGGTTTTCGAACCACGTCCTCGCGGCGTCTTCTAAGTAGAAGTAGGCGCGCCGGAGTTTTTCCTCGGAGTCCCAGTTGTTAAAGGTCGCGACTCGTTCGTAAGTCTCCAGCCATGTTTCGGGGTCTTCGCTAGGCGATGCGTGGAACGTCGGTGGCTCTCTGGGTGGCTGCATCACGATACGATGGTTGCAGGGGACACAGCGGTAGTCATCGTGCCTTTCGTCTTCGCCGCCGTAGCTTTCGGCTTGTCCGGCAGTAGTCCGTGCTGCGGGGGTAGTCCTTTCAGCCTGCGGCTGGCTCGACCGTCACTGATGGTGTCGGTGTCTTCTTCGCGACGTGGGCTCGGTTCACGGCTTGACGTGAACCTACTACCCAGCACCTCCATCCAGATGTAACGTGGTCGTGACGTTGACGAAGGCAGTAGGCAGTAGTCCAACGTGAAACACTTTATTTGGGGCCGAACTTGTGGCCGGTAAGCTGAAGGTGAGATTACAACAATAAACGCTGGCACTGATAGCGGCGAACAGAGCGTCGGCCGTCGATCAACTGACAAGCGGTGAAGCGCGTCGGAATTTATACGCGTGCCATAGAATATTCCAGTCTTATCACTGGTTGTCGCGCAAGCTCTGGAATAAGCTCGAGTGTTCGCGTCTTGCGCGCAATCTTAACAAAACGATCTACAATGATCGCGAAGCTTCTAGAACAATGAGGCGCGGCTTGCGCTGAGCATTGCTGACAGCCTTTGAGGCGAAAACCGAATATAGCGAAGTGAACATAAGAAACGCGCGTGGCAATATTTTCCTGGTCTCTTCAGGTTCCGTTTAATTAGAGTCTACTGTTATATTTCAGAGTCTACTGTTATTAGAGTTTAGAGTTATGTTTCACATGATATTTGAGTGTTAAGTTGCCTCTGAGCAATTCTCAGCAAGTTAATTGGTATCCCATAACTTTGACACAATATGGCAGACAATTAGGCATAGACTGGAAACAGATTTGTGTCCAGTGTAGCTGGATGAGCCCATTTGTCTGCTTCACTTTGGTATGAAATCATCACTTTTTGTTGTGTGATGTTCCGAAACTAAAATTTACAGCAAAGCACAAATTAGTGAATAGTTTATGTATGTATTGATACTCTCAAGGCCCAGGAAATTGACAGAGTAATTACTAATGCAAGTAAAATTCTTTATTGGCCCATGGTAAATGTTTTTTTTTTGCTTACTCAGTATGCTGAAACATTATAAATGCACTTTCTTCTTTTAGACATAAGACTAAACATTCCTGCTTTTTGTATTTTATCTGGTGATTTCCTTTCCACAGTGCTTTTTAGCTTCTGGGAATAACCATACTTAGGTATGCTGAAATTAGTAATGTTGTTATTTCTGACGTATGCATTAGTCATCTGCATTTTCTGTGTTTCTGAAGTATGCGTCATCATCTTTCTCAATTTCTTTTGCTATGTTGAGGAGTGGAGTATTATAACCCAAGGCAAGCATTTTTTTTCTCATAGTAAACTTGAGTTATAGTACCGCGAGTACATTCATGCTCGGAAAATCTTATAGTATTTATTTTGGCTTTTTCTGTGTAGCTTATACTGACTCTCTTGTTTATTGTATTCTCAGGGGCAAGTGGCCGTGATGAGTAGCCATGCTGCAGGTTGAAGCCTTCCAGGGGAACTTCGTTGAAGACATCTGTTCAGTAATTTTTTATTCACATTAACTTCAGTTACATTACCCTAACGTTCAAAGACTGATTAAATTTTATGTTCAATAAATGTCTTTGAAAATGATGTGCTGTATGCTGCAGTAAATCTTGCAGGTCTTAAGTACTCTGTGTAAGCATGCAGGTTGACGGCAGCATGTGCTTGATGATAATGCCCGGCTTTTTAGGGCTCCCGTTCCAAACATTGCTTTAATTTTGTGAATGAGAACTTTTTCCCATGCACTTCTCAGACTTGCTGCATGTAGTTGGTGTGGTAGACCTGCGGTCCCACTGTAGTCTTGCTCATTGCCGCTGTGCTATATTTTATAGAAAGCATCAAACCTGTGAGGCTGGCCTGATTGCTGTCACAATAATATGACGACAGCTGTCAGGCCAGCCTCACACCTTTGATGCTTTCTATAAAATATAGCACAGCGGCAATGAGCAAGACTGCAGTGTCTGCAGGTTGAACACACCAACCACATGCAGCAAGACTGCGAAGTGCAAAGAAAAAAGGTTTTAATTCATTAAATGACAATGTCCATGTATGACTATTATATGTCAACTGAGTGTCCATGTGCAACGTACCTGCAACCTATCACGGCGGAGCATTTACAGTTGCAGGTACATCTAATATTCGTAATTTGGATTTTTATGGACGTCTAAGAGACGTTCACAATATCCACGAGAAACATATCATAGATGTCTATGCGATATTTGTGGTTCACTGGGTCGCTGCAAGCTATGGATGCCTCCTCTGAGCCGCGCGCAAAGAGCTCTCCCGGCCATAGAGTTTCCTATAAATACACTAGAGGGAACTCTGGCGCTAGTGTCGATGGGAGCTGCAACACACGGCGCTTCAGCCAGCATGGGAATCATGGGTAGTACACAAATTTGCCTAGTCTTGCCTAGTCTTCGTTCTTTTGGCTGCGTGTGGCCTGAATCCGCTTTGCAGCAATATGAAGTTCTGCAAAGGTTTAGCAGATACGCCTCACCACCCTGACCTTTTTAGGCTCACGAATTCAAATACGCCCACGAAGTTCACAACGGTACATTCTTTTATCTGAAATAGAACGAAAACGCAACAATAAACAAACCACAAGTGCGTTCGAAGCCGGAAGCACGAAGACTAGGTAAATCCGTGTACTACTGTAGTACTACCCATCATTCCCATGGTGGCTGAACGATCACGCAGCGCCAGAGTCCCCTCTAGGTAATTTTAAGAAACTC
The DNA here is from genome assembly GCA_030522465.1 of Rhipicephalus appendiculatus. NCBI lineage: Eukaryota > Metazoa > Arthropoda > Arachnida > Ixodida > Ixodidae > Rhipicephalus > Rhipicephalus appendiculatus. The sequence goes on from JALIZH010032933.1 coordinate 21,093, forward strand.
TATGCTCCCGGAAAAAGGCAGCCTGAGTGTCGTGCCGTAGACCAGCTCGCTGTGGCGTCAGCCAAGCCAAGCCAAGCCACCAGGCAGTGCCACCCTCCGCTGCTCTCCGGAACCTCCAGAGAACCCGAATAAAACCAGTTGATGTTTGGGTTCTCTGGAGGTTCCGGAGAGCAGCGGAGGGTGGCGTTGCCTGGCGGCTTGGCTTGGCTTGGCTGCCGCCACACCATCTTCGCCTTCTTTCGGCCCTCGTACATCTTTCATAGGATGTCTGATGCACGAGGCAGGCATGTGTAAACGCAGTACAACGACAGCAGCCCGCGTCGACGCGTTAGAAAAAGCATGGCGCCAATATCCTCTGTAATCCTCTGCAACATACTGCAGCCCAAATTGGGCTGCAGTATGTAAAAATAAATCTAAACGCGAAGACACACGGAGGCACATCAGAGCCTGAAAAATTCGCGCGCGCAATCTCGGAGGCCGTGACGCGTCTCTGAAGGTTTATTCTGACCGTAAGAAAAGTATTTTTCTGACACCGTGATTCTGACGATTTGGCGGTAGCGGCGCAACTGCCCGCACTTGCGTTCCCGCGCTCGCACATGCTTGGCGCGTCTTCCACGAGCGCGGGCAGCACCTCTTCGTACCTGGGCGGTAGCGTACGTTCGTATCAAACGTCACGGGGTGAGAATCGGTTAGCAACAACCGTACTCCATTACACTGCAGGCCAATGGGCCTTAGCCGGGACCAAAGAAAAATTCGTATCACCCCGAAATTCGTATGAGCTGTGATCGTATCACCGAGGTTTCACTGTAGAAAGTAGTGACACTCTCCTCCATATCCTCTCTCAACAGGCCGACCCTCCTCCCCCAACAGGCCGAGCCTCCCAGATCTCGCCACCTTCCTATCAAGAATGCTATGTCACGCTGATAACAGGCGCGATGTTCGTGACCTTTCCCAGGCGGGAGAGGAGGGCGCGGTGGCTCGGTTTAAAAAAAAGACGGTACTTTCCAAAAAATATCCAGGGACTTTACCGACGCGCAGCTCGAAATGGCTCGAAACACCGTCTACTTCCGGTTGCCGCGACTCCGCCCTCCGTCGACTGCGCGCTTGTTGGCTAACCGCTGCTGCCTTGCCGGCCCGTGCTCATACGAGTAGAGCCTGCATGGACCCTGTGTTGCGCGCACGCCTTCAAAGGATCGCCAACATGATGGATCCGTACGGTGACACGCCGTGCCAGAACACCTCCGCAGGGGCAACACGACGAACAACAATAATAAGGAGCGCGGCCAGCTGATTGCTGACTTACCGGAAGTCGTAGGTTCCTGTTCGACCAATCGCAGCATGAATTGCGCTCTACGTGACCTATTCAACTTCCTGACGTCACCCGGAGGCTGGAAGGGCTCGGAAAGGAGGAGGGATTGTTTTTTTGGAATTAGTGGCGCGCCCGCGGCTTTGTAGCGCTGGCGCGTGTGGCATGACGGCATTCTGCACACGATGCGCGTGTTTACTTGAAATGTTTGAAAGAGTATCGGAGGTGGTTTAGTGGCCCTTCTTAAGCCCCGCGTACAAGGCTTTCGCCTTAATTATTAGAATGTGTACTGCACATAATGCGCGGTTCACGTGGACATTTGAAATGAGTTTGAAGCTACTTTTCTGCGCCACTTTTTCGAACAGTGAAGCAGTGGTGAATGATGATGACAAATGACACTTTGTCAGTGGTCGCCAGCGTAACCGCACGCGCAAGATTTTGTCGACGGCCGCTGATCAGCTGGCATCGGCGGCCAAAATGCATTCTTATTGTCGACCATACGTGCGTGAAGTTTCCTTCAAACGCCCTTCAAGACAAATATTTCTCGCCTTACGTCCACAGGAGAAAAGCTCGTGTACATGCTGAAAGTAATCGCGCCGCTTTTCCTTGCAAAGTACTGCGCAGAAAAGCGAACTTTTGAGCTGTTCTATCGTAGCATGCATCTGAAAGCTGTGATGGTGGATTCGGCCCACCGCTGTAAAATTCTCTGTGGACGCGATACATGCGATTCACTCATGATACCTATGAACTAACTTTTCAATCTCCTAATTCGAATTTCAACGACCCCGTCACCTCTAGTACACTTCATGTGCTTTGATTCACTTTAATTCTCACTTGTTTCACTTCATTCACATTTTGGTTGTGCGTATGAGCCACTGCTCCACGCCCTGCACTGCACCCGGGATTGGCCGAACGCTGCAAAACTATTGTTCTTCGCGTCGTTTTGTTCGCGGACGCGATCCGTTAGAACCTGTAGCAATATACAGCATCGCTGTAAAAGTGGAACCTTGCTCAGCGCGTGCGAATAATTCTGCGGCAAGTCGCCCGCACCGGAACATCGCGCCGTATTTGTCTCCTGCGCGCGCGACGAGCGGCTTCATTGCACAGCCGTTGAACAGAATGGCGGACCTATGCGCAACTCTGCTAAAGGTACAGTTAGAGTGTAGTACAGTACACTGTACTAAAGGTAGGCGGCCCTGTTCGCGCAGCGCCACCTAAGAGCAAGTTTGTGAACCCGAACAAAATTTTACCACGTTCGCTTAATTGCCGCGTTGAGTCACCTCTCCTTCCTACACCGTGCTGATAATGAATGAGAAGCGTAATTGTAACATAACATTAATTTGTTGCATATGTTCAATTAGTTAGAATCATTCATTCAGTTTCCATGTCACTTACCTGCCATGGTGGTCTTGTGGTAATGGTGCTGGACTGCTGACCCGCAGGTCGCGATATCAAATTCTGGCCGCGGCGGCCACATTTCAATGGAGGCAAAAAGCAATGTAGGGAATATTCTGTTCTCAACTTGTTTGAAAACTGATTGTTGCACATTTTTTCAGCACCACTCTAGCCAAAGTGTATAAAAACAGCTATGATGCACCTGTAAAAACATTTTTGATCGATAGGCAGTCACCATTTTTATTATACAATCTAGGTGACAAAAAAAAAAAATTCAGGAGATCCAAAAAAGGCCCAGAAAAAGTGCAAAGGACATATTAGAGATAAGTGATTTGAAATTGGCATGACAAGTATTTTCTGTAAATGCATGTGGACGACGAAGTAGCCCATATAAGATAGTAGTGTGTTGCTGGCACTCTCTTCAAATTTATTCACATTTGAATTATTGTACCTTGAATGCCCCAATTAAGATCACATCCAGGACTTTCTTGAGCTCACACATTACAGTGGCCTTCTAGCTATAGATTTGGTCTTTAAATCTCAGAGAAAGCTAGAAACAAGTTTTCCATATATGTTCAATATATGTATAACCCAAATCTAAGCTCTTCACATTTAAATTAGGGTTATAGATTGGTTCGGATCAACAACAGCTTTGTTTACTTAAAAAGATATGTAGAAGTGGAGCACTAAATGTTGTACACCCTCTCAAAAGGGCCCTGCAACATCCAAGTCACAAGAATGACCTTGCTATTTGACTCAGTTGTCCCATCGATTTTCCACGGGGAAACATATGTTTCCCCAGGGAACAGACGCGGAGAACCCACAGACTGAGGTCGTGCATGAAATGCCAAGCGCATGCGACAAGACAGACAAGGCGACGCATGTTGTGGCAAAAAGACGCAAGCTGCTCAAATGGAAAACTTTAAAGGAGCATATGCTAAATTAAAAAGGACATTTCTAGACAGACATTTTGGATTTACTGGCAGTGTGTGTGATCGGCTATGGTTCGAAATTCTTTGTCACCTGTGTGTTGTGTCCTAAACAGCTTTGCTGGTCCTCCACCGTTACAGAGTGGAATGGCTCCTCAACTTTTTTTATAAAATTCAAGACAAGTCTGAGCGTATATATTGCACACAACAAGCGCCTTCTCTCTCCTGTCATCTCCACAAGCATGCTGGAGACTGCATAGGAGGGCATCAAAATATTCCCCATAATAGTTGCAAGGAGCAAAAAAGTTATCACTTTTCTGCAGCAAACAGAGTGGGCACATATGAGGGAGAACGCAGAATGCTAAAAGAACTTTGATTAGAAGTCGATCAATAAAGGACAGGAAAAGTGCTAATCTTTCATTTTTTAAAAGCCTTTTACATTAGTGTTTGCTGTGACTGCATTCTAGACAGTTGTCCATCTTTTGTTTCTCTTCCTGGAGCTTATAGTGACTAATTGAAATAGTATCTCGCTTTGGGGACCCCATTTGGCCACACTGTTTGCTTCAGTACACAATTCGTCAATTTTCAGTCTCCTTTTCATGCTGGTTATATAGTATGGTTGCTTGCAAGCATCACGATGCATTTGTCACCTGTTCACAGTCTGCTTTTTCATAAGATGTTCATGTAAAGCAAGCGCATAAAAATACGTTCTGTATGGCGCTTCTTTTGGTCGTTTTTCAAATTTTAACTGCCACTTCCGATTTAGTGTGCCAATATGATTGCTGTTAAAAGTGGCCCATTTCTACTTGCACATACTAACAAAGGCTCCGCCATTGCCTAAATATATCAGGTGCAGCACGGCAGCTGACAATACCATACCTGCCAACTCTCCCGAATTGTCCGGGAGACTCCCGAATTTTGACCTAATCTCCCGATTGTACGAATGCTATCTCGAATCTCCCGAAAAGTAGCCGCAGCCGAGGCGCTTTTTTTTTTTTAATCATGCGCGCAAGACAGCCTTTCCTGATACGACAGTTGCGGTGCTGCGGAAGAGAACTCGCCACTACACTTCTAGTTCATTGTAACCATACCGTAGAGTACCGCTAAGTATATTCTATGCATCTGGGCGAAGGCAGGCGGCCGCGAGACGCGCTCGCCACCTTACCAAAATATGGCGAGGGAAAAGGTACCACAACTTTTGCGTCTGTCTGTTTTGGCCCCCCGCATTTTGTACGCTAGGCCTACACCGCCAGCCTAGGCGTCAGTCGTGTTTGTTACGTGGTTGTAGGGGTTGCGTGTTTCCCCGAGTTCAGTTGGAAGGTCGATGGCGGTGTCAAAAGCAAAGAAGTACTTGCCAGTGTTTCTGGTCTCATGCACAGCTGAGTTTCCGTGCTTTGTGGCTTCGCGGAAAGGTGACAAGTACGAATTCTGTACCACGTGCGCCTGTGATGTAAGCGTTTCGCACGGCGGCAAGGCCGACATAAACGGGCACATCGCTTCAAAGAAGCATCAGAACTACGTTCGTGCTGCGGAAGGGCAGGGCAACATCGGAAGTTTCTTCCAAAAGAGCTGCGAAGACAGTGCGATCCGCGCAGAATGCCTATTCACGGGATTTCTTGTGGAACACAACTTGCCGCTAAGCGTTAGTGATCACGCAGGACCGTTGTTTTGGAAATTGTTCCCGAAGCGCGAGGACGCACAGCGGTACAGTTGCGGACGTACGAAAACAACTGCAATCGTCGGGGAAATGGCTGCAGATGCCGAAGACACAATGGTGGAGGCTCTGAAACGCCGTGCTTTCGCAATCCCAGTGGACGGAAGCAATGGCAGAGGGTCGCAAATGTCTGTCTCAGTAATTCCCGATATGCAACCCCCCCCCCCCTTCCCCTCCCCGCTGCGGTCTCCCGAATTTTCAAGCTGCGAAGTTGGCAGGCATGCAATACTCGGCTACGTCGTGTCCAAGGACGGAATTCTCCCCGATCCAGCCAAGCTTCGAGCCGTGACCGAGTTCCCAAAGCCGACGTCCGTCAAGGAACTGCGCAGTTTCGTAGGACTGTGTTCCTACTTTCGGCGCTTCATTCGAAACTTCGCCATTATCATATCGCCGCTGACGAAGCTCCTCGGAAGTAATGGGCCTCTCCATTCGTGGTCGTCAAAGTGCGACGAAGCTTTTGCAACGCTCCGTCGTTTGTTGACGTCGCCTCCCATACGCCCATACTACGCCACTACGACCCTACGGCCCCTACAGAGGTACATACGGACGCCAGTGGTGTTGGCCTCGGCGCTGTCCTTGCGCAGCGCAAACCAGGGTTCCCGGAATATGTCGTGGCGTATGCAAGCCGTACGCTTACAAAAGCCGAGACCAACTACACCGTCACGGAGAAAGAATGCCTGGCAATCATCTGGGCCCTTACGAAGTTCCGACCTTATTTGTATGGTCGCCCATTTGATGTCGTCACCGACCATCACGCACTGTGCTGGTTGTCGTCATTGAAGGATCCTTCAGGCCGTCTCGCCCGTTGGGCACTTCGCCTGCAAGACTACGACATCCGCGTGCTGTACCGCAACGGACGCCAGCATGCTGACGCCGACGCCCTGTCGCGCTCTCCCTTGCCTGACGACAATGCCCACAGCTCAGCGTCTCACCTTGCCGTTTCTTCCATCGACCTTCATACCATCGCTACCGAACAGCGCAAGGATCAATGGATTGCCTCACTGATAGACTTGCTGACTGATCCATCGGCAACACCATCCACTCGCGCGTTGCGTCGTCAAGCCCACCATTTCGCCGTTCGCGACGACCTCCTCCACCGACGAAATTACAACGGTGACGGCCGCCAGTGGCTACTAGTCATACCCCGCAGTCTACGCTCTGACATATGCGAATCGTTTCACTCTGATCCGCAATGTGCGCACTCCGGGGTATCGAAGACTTACCACCGCATTCGCCAACGGTACTTTTGGCGAGGGATGTACCGCTACGTGCAGAAATTCGTTCGCTCCTGCATAGATTGTCAGCGCCGCAAAACTTCAACGCACCTGTCGCCGGCAGGTCTACAACCGTTACCTTGCCCTGACCGTCCGTTTGGGCGCGTGGGTATCGATTTGTATGGACCACTTCCTCTGACGTCGGCTGGTAACCGCTGGGCGATCGTCGCCGTAGACCATCTGACGCGATACGCCGAAACCGCCGCCCTCCCTGCGGCTACTGCGCGCGATGTTGCCTCCTTCCTGCTGCACCGATTCATACTGCGTCACGGTCCACCCCAGGAACTTCTCAGTGATCGAGGCCGTGTCTTCCTGTCGGAAGTCGTCGAAGCCATCCTCACGGAGTGCCATTCTGTCCACCGCAAAACTGCTGCTTACCACCCGCAGACAAATGGCCTCACCGAACGCTTTAACCGCACCCTCGGCGATGTACGTCGCCGCCGACTACACGAATTGGGATGCTATACTGCCCTTCGTCACCTACGCTTACAATACCGCCCCTCAGAGCACTACTGGTTTATCACCCTTCTTCTTACTATACGGACGGCACCCGTCGCACATCATCGACACGATACTCCCGTACACGCCGGACCCATCTGAGTGTGCCCCTATTTCTGACACAGCCAGGCTTGCTGAAGAGTGCCGCGAGCTCGCCAAGACCTTCACGACGAATGAACAAGAGCGGCAGAAGAGTATTCGTGATGGTTCCGCCACTTCTGAGCCCACGTTCCTCCCTGGAGCGCTCGTATGGCTCTCAGTCCCTACCTCCGCAGCTGGCCTCTCTTCAAAACTTCTGCCGAAATACGAAGGCCCCTACCGTGTCATCGAGCGCACATCTCCGGTCAACTACCTGATCGAACCCATCGAACAATCTTCGGACATGCGCCGTCGAGGGCGCGACATTGTCAACGTGGAGCGCCTGAAGGCCTACTATGACCCACGCATAGTGACAAGCTGTTAGGTCGCCCGGCGGCTCCCTTTTCGTCCCCGGGGTAATTGTAGCGATGCATTGGAATCTAGAAATGGGTTGCACTCTCGAGAGCCTTCTAGTGGGTCATCTGCAAAAAGGACGCCGCTCGCGCTGAGAGTCCGTGCCTGGCCGTGGCTGCCGCTGACGCATTATCGCTGAAGCATTACCGCTGAGTGCCGGCTAATAAACACCTTAACACAGGTAATAAAGTTGCTTTTTTGCACATGCGGCTACACTTTTTCCACCAGACCCACACAGATTTCTGAAAAAAATTATAAAAGGTAAAATTACTCTGGCACCATTGTCTGTGAAAGCTGCAAGCATGACAGTTTACATTCATGTTTGCTAGCAGAACAGACACTTCATTGATGTTTAAAGAGATGAACACTAGTTTAATTAAAAAACTAATGTTTATCCCTTTAAATGTCAGTTTAGTCTGTTCTTGTGCAAACATTAATTTCAACAAGAACCAACAAGCCCAACTTATTAATCTTAGTGCAATGACATTTCAGGCAGTATGAGAATAATGGTTACAATATAGGTTTGTCTAAATTTCATCACAACCTAAAATTGACACAGAAAGTTTATAGTCTTGAACAAAGTATTGTTCTGCGAATGTAACAATCGATAGTGACTGTCTCTTTCTGCCTTCTGTATTTAAAAAGTACGACTGCTTTGAAATTGAGGCCAATAAAGGCAGATATATTGTAGTGAACACAGCCACAAGAACGATTTAAGCCCCAAGCATGCAGGTCAGAAAAATCCATGTACCATCCATGAGTTCCATGGTGGCTGAATGACTGCAGCACAAGAGGTCCCTATAGGGGCTTTTGTATAAACCTAAGACAAGACCCACTAAGCTTTTCGTTGGATAGTGTGCGTGTCGGTTGCCTAAAGACACTCAACAAGAGGAAGTGGCTTTTGCTCAAAGTGACCCAATTTTCCAGATTACAAAGATAGATAAACCCAATGGAAAGGGGGGGTGGGGGGTGGGATTGGATAGAGGGCTTGATGGAGCGAGAGGAAAGCTAAGTGCTATGTAGGTAGTGCTATACACAGGGTAACTTAAATGCTTTGCACGTGTCGTTCCTGGTTATTTTTGCTTTCCAACTTATAAAACATTGCTGCCATGACAGTCACAATTCAGGAAGAGCTAACTTCATAGCTAAAAGAAAACACTCAAATGAAGTTTGTGTGCAAGCACAACAAAAGTGGGAAAAACTTCCCAAAACAAGCTGAAACAATTGGCCTAGGCAGGCCATATGTACAGTTTAGCAGATTACATGCTAAAAATCTCACGAGAAGTCCGCCTTTTTAGGGGAAAATCGGCATTCATCTACAACAGCATAAGCTTACACTGGAAACCTATATTTTCTTACAAGTCTGCAGTTGAAAAAAAATCTTACCTGGTCCATCTTAAATCCCCATACCAGGACAAATTTTTTTTTTTCAACTGTGAATTAAGACGGTTGGAGGAAACCATGCTGGTTCGCTTAAACCTTCACCACCTTGTAGATTTATGCGGAAGTCATTTATATGCTATTTACATATCAGAAGTACACTTGACATTAAACTAGCGTATGAGTTTTGAGAAAGAAAAATGCTGAATAAAAGGATTAAAAAAAAAGGAACATGGCACTAACTACAACATTTACAAGTGCCATGTGGTTCAGCAATACGAGTGACGCAACTCCACACACCAGCAACAAGATCTAGAATTACATTACATACACTTTCATAGCACAGCTGAGTCAGTATGCTACTGTGCTCCTGTATTTAAGAATAAATACATGATATCCCTAGCATGGGGTGCTGAATCATGATGTGCAGTCTTCATGTGAGCTCAATCACATGTAGTTAATGTAGCTGCTATAGTGGAATCAATAATAAATGAAAATTCAATGCAGTAACTTAACATGCTAAGCAACAGAACTGAAAGCCTTTGCGTAGCTCTTCTAATCATTCTTATGAAAGCACAGCTCTTAAAAAATGAGCCAGCCCAAATGACCCAGAAATTTGATTGCATAGGAAACACCTAGAAAGGTGAGAATACTATATGTGTAATTATGACTGTGTAACAATGTCGTGTTAAAACCAACAAGCCTCCTTAGTATCTTTAGAACTATGCGATAAGCAGGTGGAAAAATTTCAAACCAACTTTTTGAAATACCAAGCCCAAATTCGCTTATGAAAGAGAAGATGGCATTGACCTGCTTAGTAGAGAGCAAACTTTTCCTTCCACTTGTTTTCCTCCACCTTGCAGGCTTCAGCAGAACTAGGCTAGTCAAATCTGGTTATAATAAGTGAAACTGGCTGTTTTGGTACTTACAAGCATCGCCATCTATTGTGAAATGAACAGTTTTGTTCATCTCTGATTGCATGACAGAGCATGTTTCTATACCATCTTTAATAGCATACAGTGCATGCTTTTATGGTAAGTGAGATGACTACAACAACTCTTTTATGCAGGTTATGTCCTCTGTTTAGCAGGGCAACACTGACTTTTAGTTTAGATCATTCAGTAGTGATACAGATGTTCCATGCCGCAAAAGGCTTGTGTAACCGGTACCAAATCATATGATGTGCCTTTGAGGAATGAAAGTGTGTGAAAACCCATCACCACTGAGCCAGCACAACCACATGAAAAAAAAAAAAAAGAGACTGCCTGATCATCGCACTTCAACTGCCACAAACTTGTTGCAAGTGCTGGACATGTAAGCACTAATGTCAGTGAATTTCTTTTAGTCCGAATGATTGCTGCCAATGCTTACAACTGCATGCTGATGAATAAAACAATGCAGTGTACATATAGCTCCACAGCTAAATGTAGTTTCATATATCTGTGTCAGATTCACACGGACTATAACTGTGCATACGAATGTAAAAGCTTCAACAAGAAGGGGAGAAATATATTACAAGCACAAATCTCTTACACTTACAGCAACATCACATTACATGAAAGTACAAAATAGTGAATGAGATCTCAGTACAGTTTTTACACCACAGCTCTTCACAAAAATTTGTGCAATCCACTTTGTACTATCACACTAGTTTGGCAAAGCAACACTGTAAAAGAGGCATTCACAACTTTAAGAAATGTTGTGCACGTTGCAGTAAACAGTACATATACATGTTGTGCTGTGTATGTATGGTAGACAGTCAAGGCAGCCTGTTAAAGACTTCATCTGCTGCTGTAACGAAGCCATCTACTTAAAGCTTAAACTGCAACAAAATCTCGACAGACACAGTTTCAGATGTTTGAAATACCAGAGTGAATGCATCTCTGCAAAGGTGAGTTACTTAAGATGCGCTCACCGGCTTGGTGTTAACAATTGGTGATGGCAGTGCACTTCAAGACACAGGAGTAGAAAATCAGAGCCATGTTTGTCTCTGCATTTTCCGTACCTGTGCCTTGAACTATGCTGCTGTCACCCATCAACAACAATGGTGATTTTTGATAGCAAAACTGAGAAATGCCACCATAACTCATTGCAGGTAGTAGCACACATGACTCAAAATGCACAGCTCTCTTGCAGGAGCTCCAAGATTAAGCAACATTATGGTGCACTGAAGAGTGTTCAAGGCAATTTCTAGTATAAAAATTCCGCTTTCTTTCTTTGTGACCATGCCTATTAAGTTTTGTATATGCTATGGCATGAAGAGTTACGTATATTTCGTACCATAAGGTTTGTGTATGTAGTGCAACAGTCTTCTTGTTTCTGTTTTTTCTGCTTGCTCTCGAGCTTTTCATAGTGTATCGATTGGCCAGCTGCATTTTTAAGTATGCATAATCATGTATTATTTCAGTTCTGAATGTGAATATCCCAATACTTCTGTTTCCTAGTGTGAAAACGTTTTTCCAATTAGTTGTTTTGTTGCTGCCTAAAAATTGTGGCCACGGACCACGTCAAGCCTTGCTGGCTTTTAGTTCATTGTCCTCAACATCACTTGTATGTATGCTGAAATAAAATTTGATTTGACTTGACTTGATTGGTTTAATTAACGAAGAAAAATTTTATTGCACTTGGCCTATAAGAAAAGATAACCACAGTGAGCCAGCAGACGTTAGGCACACTTTAAATAAGTGAAAATAGCAATGCACAGTGTAAACAGTCAATAGTAGGTTGCTAACAGCAGTTGGTTGATCACGTTGGTTTCACGGAACAAATAAAAAATAATATTCAACACCTCCATTGAAAACAAAGGGAACAGATGCAGCAGTACCAAAACAACCTGTTGAAACACTGCTTGTATGCTCAACAAAACAATTTGGCAGCAAGCAAAGCTTAAAATTTGTCACAAAACAAAATCAAGGTAAGTAAAAAAAAATATGATGGCATAATAATAATGTTATTCATTTTTAAAAACTATATGGCAAATGTAATGTAAATTAGCATGAATGATATCTGTTGAAAACTTGATTTTTAATCAAATAAGTTCAAAACTCATTCACGTTAAATTTCAGACCAAATGTGTTGCCTCAACACCAGGGTTATCCTAAAAAGATTGATGACTCCAGCTTTTCTGCTCTATGCAATTGACAAGTTTGCTCAACTGCAAAAAAACAATTACATTGCTTCCACACTATGTCATGTTGCTGGTCGTACTGCTTTTCGTTGGGCTCTTGGCATTATTAAGTTTGTGTAGATGTGACTAATTGTTTAAAGTGGCCAAAAATATATTTTTAGAGCCACTTTTTATAACCACAAACAATTGTTTCAAGAATATGCACATGTTAATATAAGTTTTGCCAGCTTCCTCCGTCCCCCTGAGGTCATGGTATAGATAGAAGGTTATCATCAAAGTAATAACCTTCAATTAATTGACATTTGTTTTGGTCTTGCAACACGACACACTGAAACCATTAACTTCACTTCATGTCATTCGATGGAAATGACACTACATTTGCCATGTTAAGAGGCATTAAACCTTTCACTGCCGGGTTCTGTTGGCACTGCCGCACTCTCCATGCCGGGTTTTCCTGCACTTTGTGTGGAAATCCCCTGTTAGCAATGCAGTAGGATGCTGTCAAGAACATGTAAACATTTTTATAGGAGATTATCTCATCAAGCAATGCATTAATGAAATATTTGATTTTTAATAAATATTAAACTAATAAATAATTACCATTTTATTCAAGAGTTCAAATTATTCAAGAGTTCCTGAATTTCTTCTGTCAAATAGTGTGCGCACCTGGCATGCTGACTTGCCATGGCTGCGCTGCTGAGACGATGGCAAAGAGACGCGAACCAACGCTGCTGTGCAAGCATGCATTCCCTGTTGTCGAAAATTTCTCTACAAGTTATATTTGTTCATATGTTCTCTCCGTAGACAGCGGAACACACCCACACTATTTTTTTTTACATGAATTGCCTCGCAAGTGGTAGGGAGCGATTTAAAGAGGTGAAATGAGTATAGCTCAAGACTGGCAGGGCTTGTGCATATGTCGTTGCCCGAGTTATCTCGGGATCGGCAATGAAAGTGATAAAGGGGCTCTCCAACACTAAGTTGCTAGCTTTCATTAGTTGTGACTCGTGAGTACGGTTATCAATTATGACCTCAGAATTTAATGCAGCTATAGAAAGTATTAAACTTGTGCATCTTGGCAAGCGCAGCGGGAACAAAAACACAAGAGAAAGGAACACGTAGACAGGACGGGCGCTAGTCCTGTCTATACGTGTTCCTTTCTCTTGTGTTTTTGTTCCCGCTGCGCTTGCCAAGATGCACAAGTTTCACACCCACCAACTAGCCCAAATTTCCGCGTTGAATAGAAAGTATTTATTACAAATTGGCAAGGTGATTGGGACAGTCATACAACAATCATACAGTGCAATCAAATGCTGCAGTCACTGGTTTTAGTGGAGTGTGCCAAAATGATTAATCACTTAGCGGATTGCATTACTTTGTACTAGTTTTCTAAAACAGAGTGTCTAGTCTAAATAAGTCCATCATTTGTGTGAAATGTTTCACACAAACAGTGGATGTCTGATGGTGCATACAGCAGTACCTTTAGTCAATCAAGCCTTTAAAACTATCAGAGTAGCCATGCTGTCTTCTTTTTTTTTTTGGCAAGCATTCAGTATTCAGTTAGGCCTGTATTCACAAACCAACATTATCCTTATCTCGAGTTTTCCTTATCCATTTTGTGCCTTTAGTGTGCTTGACAAACAAAGTAGGTCAGTATTCACAAATAAATCCTGCACATATCTTTTACCATAACCATTTTTGTGCTCTTGTAACACCTGTAGAGTGCACAGAAACCTGAGGAAAACGTAAGGTAAGGATAAGGTTGCTTTGTGAATACGGGCCTTAGTGCTCATTGCCTGCTGTTAAAAATGCTATTAGCCTCTAAAAATTTATTAATTCTCTGAGCCAAATCCACATGGTTACCATGAAATCCTGAGCAAACACCCTCCCCTATGGTGAAAGGTAATTGGACAAAATTTGGAGGGGGGGGGGGGTTTGCTTGGTCACGCACCAAAATTCAAACTAACGGCAAAAGAGCCTTTAAGATGAATGCACATTATTATGAAACGGTGCAACGAAAAGACACGCAACACTGACAATGAAGAAGGCACGAAGACAGGCGCCGGACTCTAAACTAATCTTTATTCTATTCGACATACACTTTTGCACCCTACATGTGGTCACACACAGCATTAAAAAAAAAAAAAAAAAAAAAAAAAAAAAAAAAAAAAAAAAAAAAAAAAAGCAATTGAAAACAAAAAAAATCAAATTTGCATATTCAAATACAATATTTTTTTTGTCTGCAGGGCAATGAATATAACGCTGATACATGAATTCTTGCAATTGTGTATGTGCAAAACTCACATCTCCAGGAATCATGGACAGACAACTTACGAGATCATTGAGGCTTTGCACATACACAATAACAAGAATTCATCTATCAACATTACATCTATTGCCCTATAGAAAAAAAATTTTGTATTTGAATGCGCAAATTTGATATCTTTGTTTCCTTCATGGTTCTTTTTTTATGCTGTGTGTGACCACGTGCGGGTATAAAAGTGTGTGTCGAAGTGAATGAAGATTAGTTGAAGAGTACAGCGCTTGTCTTCGAGTCTTCCTCGTCAGTGTTGCGTGTCTTTTCATCGTGTCATTTCATAATCATGAACCCTTACCAACTCGCCCAACTATCAGTGCTACTGAAGAATGCACACCCGTGCTTCTAATGAAATGCTTTATTGAATAAGCATGCATTTACTGTTTTTACTAACCAGAGGGAATCCTTGTATGAAATTTCATGTGTTATGACAAGGGGGAAAGCCGTTCTTCAAATGCTTCAACAATTTGAGGTAACTCAGAATGTAACCTTGAGGCACCACACTATAGAAGTACTAAGACATTGTGCACATATCTAGAGGCCCTCAGAACTTGGGCACCCAGGAACTGCTGCGGCAGGATTCTGTAGCGAAAAACAGGTTGAAAAAAGAAAAATGGCGGGAGGGGAGCGGTGCTTGCTCGATCATTGGTGCATATTTCAAGTCTCCAGAAAAGGCAAAGGGGGGGCACTTGCTCGGGATTTTACGGTACTGTGACCATGTGACAAGAGTGCTGCCAAACCGTGTGAAAAAGATATGCAGATTCAATGCAGCAGTGAAAATTAAAGGATGTGAAGCTTGTTTCATTTAACACAGTATCCGCAGTACTTAATTACACCAGCACAGCCTCATCACCAGTGACTGTTAGCAGTCTGCGCCATGAGGACAAAGGCGATGTACGATGCTTGTCGAGGGAAGTATGTTGACAAGAGGTGTACACTACAGAGATGTGCAACACGTATCCAATACACTTAAGCCTCATACCCTTTGTGTCACAGTGGCACATCCATTCCGGATTAACTGCCAAGAGTTTGCACATACATGGCAGGCAGTTGCTACTGCTGAGGGATTCTGTACTGTGGATTCTGGAAATAAGCTCGAGCAGCTTTCCAACTTGTTCGCTTTCCTGATTCAATAAATATTCTTGTACAAATAAACAGTAAAAGCTCGTTATTTGAACTCAAAGGGGACAATAAATTGTTTGAATTAAGCGGAGTTCGATTTAGTGGGCGGGTGCTAGAATGAATGAACATTGTGCCACATTGCCCAGGCAGAAGCCAAAGAAGCCATCCCTTGCCATAGCCCTTAACACTCCGCAAGGAGATGTTGGTGACGAATTCTGTCGGCTAATAACCAGACCGGGAATCCCAATTACATGCCCACAATTTACAAGTTCCATAGCACTTGCCAATCAAAAGGTGCGTGCGTGTTTTATGTCGCAACACCCTCAACTTGATTGTGAGTTTAGCTTAGACGAACTGAAGTATGCTCTTGAGTTATGTCGTACAAAGACAGCTGCGGGACCAGATGGCGTCACGTATATGATGCTGAAGAATCTTGGACCAGCAGGTAGAATGACACTGCTAGAGCTATTTAATGATAGCTGGATATCAGAGACTCTTCCTGATTCATGGAAATTAGGTCGTGTAGTTCCAGTGCTAAAACCAGGAAAGACCCCTCTATGTCTAAAATCATTCCGCCCGGTCTGTCTCACAAGCTGTCTCTGTAAGTTATGGAGATAATGGTAAACAGTAGACTTCAATGGTGGTGTGAACATACAAAAGTGCTGTCAGACTACATGACAGGTTTTCGGCAAAGGCGATGCACAATGGATGCAGTATTAGACATTGTCACATGCGTGGAGCACGAACGCAAGTGTGGAAACATCACAATCGCAGTATTTCTCGACATTCAGAGGGCATTCGACACTGTTAGTCACATTCACGTGCTGGCTGGGATGTTAGAGCTTGGACTATGTGGTCGATCGCTGCGATGGATCTCAAATTTTTTGAGTGAAAGGAAAATATACATGGAAACAATTGAGGGACAAAGTAACTACCATTCCATCACACAGGGCGTTCCACAAAGGGAGTGTTCTAAGCCCACTCCTCTTCAACTGCGTAATGGCGGCGTTACCGGGAAAGTTACCAATTGGATTGCGGTATTCACTCTACGCAGATGACATCTGCATATGGGCCTCAGGATCAGATATATGCGAAGTTCAAACAGTGCTGCAACAGGGTCTTGACGTTATCGACAATTTTTTGAAGGACAGAGGTATGAGTCTCTCGTACGCGAAGACAGCGGTATTACCTTTCACTAGACAACAGATGAATAATTTCAAACTTACACTCGAAGGACAAGCGTTGACGTTAGTGAAAGAACACAAATTTCTTGGCGTTATCCTTGACAGACAGCTGTCGTGGGCGTCGCACATTCGCGCACTAGAAAAACAGGTCAACATAGTTATAAACGTACTCCGTCGACTCGCTGGCACAACATGGGGGGGGGATCAGTCTCTTCACTATTGCAAGTGCATAACGCACTAATAAAGCAAAAGATTGCTTATTCGGCACCTATTCTCCAGGGGTTATAGCAAACTACCGAGGAGCGTCTTCAGAGGTTACTGGCAAGGGGGGCTAAGGGTGTGCCTTGGAGTCCCACAGGCAACCTCGAGTTCTCTCGTAATCGCTGAAGCTCGTCATCCGCCATTTTCCGTGATATGAACGGTCGAAACTTGTCGCCACGTTTACCGAATTTTAACTCAGCACGAGACGCATCCATTAAACCTCGCACTTATCGAAAGAAATAAGTGTAAGCTACAAAGTATTGTTCAAGAACATAAAGCATTATTACCGAGATATGAGTTAAGCAGAGTAAATATTAATTTCCCTCCTTGGATGCTGCCAAGACCAAAAATACAGTTGTCGGTCGAGAAATAATATCTAAAAGGGACATGATCACGATTTTCGCACAGCAGCTGGCACTATCCCAGATTCATATCCTATATCCGCAGTATAGTCACGTGTATACAGACGGTTCTTGCCATGAAAATTCCTCCACCTCAGCTTTTGTCATTCCACACTTGGCAGTAGAGCAGACATTTAAATTATGTAGAGTGACGTCTTCTACTGTTGCGGAACTGTTTGGAATTCTATCCGCGTTGCGCTTTATAACATCAGTAAAAGAAGTGCAAAAATGGGTCATTTTTAGCGATTCAAAGGCCGCTCTAGCATCGCTGCAAAGTGATAGAAAAAATTCTCTAAATTCTTCCCTATTATATGAGACCCTAAAAGAACACGCAAAAGCGACAGCAAGGAATCATGTGATCGCATTTCAATGGATACCAGGTCATTGCAGCATTCCAGGAAACACTGCAGCGGACGCCGCGGCAAATCGGGCACACAATAACGAAGATACAATTAGTCTTCCCAATTTCACGCAATGAAATCCGTCTACTCCTGAGAAAGATAACCGATAGCCTCACCAAAGACAATTGGTTCGATGAAAAGTCTAAAAGTTCGGAATTATATCTAATAGACCCTTGCAATAAAACTATGCATTCCATCAGATTTGAGAGAAAATAGGAGATTTGAAACATGAGTCCACCGCTTACGGCTTGGCACAGCATTTACGCGACACTTCCTACACGGGATAAAACGTGCGACTAGTACAGAGTGTTCCTGCGGCCACCCTGACGAAGATGTACATCATATACTTATCGAGTGCAAAAAATATGAATCGCAACGAAAAGTTCTACGAGCAAGTCTGCTACTTTTAGATACAAGGCCTTTCACAATGAAGAAAATACTAGGTCCATGGCCAACGGCAGGCCTTTAGAAAAGAGCGCTTGTCACCTTCAAGAAGTTTCTTGAAGAATCAAATATTTTATGGAAATATTGAACTACTGTACTCGATGTCGCCTTCCCCTTCATACTAAAGGAACAGTGTAATGTTGTGGTGTGCGTTTGATTTTATGTGTAATCATTTGCCTCAGTGTGTTTTGCTGTGTATGTCAAGCATTACAGAATATTTGAGTTTGAACTTCTACATGTGAACTGACTCTTCCTATCTGAACTTGTGATACAACACTTGTGCACATATGAACCTATTAGACTTATCTGAACTCTCATGTAATGTTCGGTTGTGCTGTATTTTCACATCGTGTTTTATGCTGTATTGCATTTAGTGCCCTTGTTATTTTTCTTAGTACAAATGTTTATGCTAAGCGAGAAGGAGTAGCCGGTGCCACCATAATGGCACCAACCTCTCCTATTTCACCATTTCAATAAAAAAAAAAAAAAAAAAAAAAAAAAAAAAAAAAAAAAAAAAAAAAAAGCCATCTCTGAACTCCTTATTGCGAATTAGGAGATACTACACGTTTGTGGCAGGTGATTTCATAAATTAAGTTCATCAAGCTCTAACAGCAAACATAATTAATTAATCAGTCAGCGATACGTGAGCAACAAGCAGCGACATGCATTTGTGTAAGCAGCGAGCCTTAATGTCGCAATATATGACGCTATTCATGCTCCAAAACATGTTCATTTACAGGGCAGAGTTGACGCAATCAAAATTAAAAGTAATCAGTAATTTGCATTTGCTTGTGCTTCTTCTGTCGCAAATCCATGAGCATCATTTGCAACTTGCCCATGAGCTTCCAGTGCAGCGTCCGAATTCTAATCTCGGAGAAATAGTGCTGTTTTGTTGTTTTGCATCTTCAGTAAATTTGGTTTGGTTTGGTTTAACAACATATTGTGATAACTCTGGGCTGACTTCTGTGAGAAGCGATGAAAGCCAGGGAGCTGCCAGTTCGAATTAACCGTTGTAGATACAGATACGTTCGAATTATCGGTAGTTTTCCCCCCATAGAAATACACAGGACTGCGCCGGGAGCAGGGCGTCAGTTCGAATTAACGAGCTCTTACTGTACTATTGCCTAGTCTCATTGCAAATATTCAGTGACCCTTGTGTTCCTAAAAAAAAAAAAAAAAAAAAAAAAAAAAAAAAAAAAAAAAAAAAAATATATATATATATATATATATATATATATATATATATATATATATATATATATATACGCCTCTAAAAAACTGTTTATTGGCGACGTTTCGATCGGAGACCGATCTTCCTCAAGACTTGATGAAGATCGGTCTCCGATCGAAACGTCACCAATAAACAGTTTTTTAGAGGCGTATATATATTTTTCCTATTTTGTTCTACGGCAACCGAAGCCAGACTCTTCATAATCTACGTGTATATATATATATATATATATATATATATATATATATATATATATATATATATATATCTTTCCTTTAAATAGGTGGCAGAGAATACTTTGGAAATGTCTTCTGTATGCATGTATGGCAGTCACTTCGCTTTGGCTATTACAGCTTGTATTGGTGGGAGAGTGAAAGAGAGCTATAAAAACTGTTGATTTATGACTTGAAAGCACATTTCCCTTTGTAATTAAAAATCGTTAGGTTGAATAATGCTCACATGGCTTAACTAGCACAACTTTTCTCCCATTCTTCCTTGTTGTCTATTAAGATTAAACAACATTTAAAAAGTGTAGGACTGCACTTCTAAGTGATATGAAAGTGTGTATGATGCATGAATAAAACAAGAAGTAGAACATTTGCTGTATTATGAGTTTTAGACAGGGGGAGTGCACATACAAACATATAAAATACATGGCTCGGCTTTTCGACTAAGATATGCAAGTTTTTAAGTAAAGTCAAGCTTCTTTTTGCAGCACTGTCAACGAATATAAAAATCCAACAGCATGTAACAATGGTGGAGATCAAACTATGCGTGAGGTTTAATATCACTGCCATTACTTATGAAGATAAGTATGGCAATATCACAGCTTAGAACATTCTTAAAAAATCGACAATGATATGGCAAATATGAGTTACAACATTGTAGCAAGAAATTGCCAGTTTACATACAATGACAGCAACGAGCTGACTGGCCTTTTAGAGCAGCTGTGATCAGCTGGAACATAACATGCTAGCTAAAATAATAAATAAATGACACGTTTAAGTTTTGTTGCTACTTTTATCGGGAGATACAGCAGTAACACTGAAAATTACCAATAAGAACATAACAGAAGATGCCTAATATTCCTCTAGAGTACAAGAGTGTCATAAGCAGCATAAAGAACACCACAAATAGCTATTCAAAAGTTTATGAAGATGAAGGGAGAAAATGAAAACGTTTATGGCACCCTATACTACAATATCACATTGAGTTGTCATTAGTAGTAAAGATGAAGGCAGAAAGTTTATGGTACCTTATACTACAGTATCGAGTTGTCATCAGTAGTGTTAAAAACTGAATGCAGCTGGCTCATGTAGGCCCGACGTTCCTCCAGCAGTATCGACAAGTCGCCCGAGTTTGTTCAGAAGGCTCTTTTGATGGTTGATCACAGGCATCTTGCAATGTTGCATACCTGGCAGCTGAAATAACTTTCGTTGGGAGCAATCTTACTTCAAGCGACTTACTTTCAATCAGAAGATCTTCTTCCTTGACAGCAGCCAAGTTAACATGGCCAAGTTTTACAATCCTGTCGTTTAGTCGACTCATGACAACAACGCATGGAAGGCCAATGCAGTTGGGCACTGTGATGATCAAGTGCGATGCCTCTGGTTTCTTTGGCCTTTGAGGCTCCTGCGTCAATAAAGCAGTTTTACTGCTACCAGATAAGTGCTGGTACTTGCAAGCACGTAGTGGTTGTTTTCTGTCAACCATGGACGATTTTGCTCCTGAACTTCGATGTCGCCTTTTGCTGTCTATTGGCTTTAAATAGTCACTGCAACTGTTCACTTTATCTTGCACTTCAGCCTTCTCTTCCTCACAATGAATACCGTTGAAGAAAACGGTTTCCTCAGAGTCACTGTCACTCTCTAGCCAAATAAGATGACCAACTTCGTTTTCTTGGACCAAGGTGTTTCTATCCTTGCTATCTACCAAGGTACTTGCTGGATCCTGGGAATTACGATTGTTGGGTCTTCTTCCACGGGACTGATTACTTGAGCAGATGACAGTGTTATCAGCAATTTGTGACCAGCCCTTAGACTCCAAGGCAGAGCACCTACCACGAGATTGAGAGCTTTCACTACTTGTAGCAGTCCCTGCAGAAACATGGGTCATAATATGAGCATCTAGCACCGTTTCATTGAAACAGCTTTTTGAGTAATTGAAAGCACCACCAAAATGATGAGTATTATTTACTTCCGATGGGGAGTATGTGCCAGAAGTTTGGAAGTTCCTCGTTGGTTTATCCGAATCATAAGTGGGGAACCCTTCAAGAGCATCTGGCACTGTCTTCACGAACTGGTGATCAGAATTCTCAGTGGCACTGTCAGCAAAGAGAGACTCGCTACTTTCTTCTGTGGAAACTCCTGTAGGAACATATGAGCTAGGTGATAGGCAAGCTTCTTTTTTAGAAAAGTGAAGCTCGAGGCCACCAGAGTCAACGATACATGGTGACAGTCTTTCTTTTCCTAACAGAGAGCTATTTCCAAGAGATTCATTCTCTCCATTAATGATATCACCTGCAGTGCACTGCGTGCCAGTAAAAGTGCAAGGTTCTGTTACACGAAACTCATGCCTTGAGTCATTGACAATGCAGAGAACAAGCGACCCATTGTGTTTTGAAGCACTGTTACTGTCAGGAAATTGGTAGTTTATTCTGTGCTCAGAAACCTCTGTCTGCACTGCACTGGGCTGTACATGCAATGCATCCTTTTCCACATTGCAGACAGTAGCCTTGTCCAGTTTTTCCTTAACTGGTGCAGGTGTTTTCTTGGCTTTTGTTGGCAATGTTACATTACTTTTCACTTCTATGTTAGCCGCAGCTGCTTCGCTTACACTTGCAGGTACTTTTGCTGAAGCTCTTGTGGCAGCACATGTTGAGTGAGCAGCCCGACAATATGCTGCATGGCTTCTAGGATGACTTGAGAACAAATTTTCGCACATTTTTGAAGAATCACTGTTGCAAAACACTACATTGGATTCAAGACCCTTGTGGCAGTATGTACTCTCAGTAGAAACAGATGGGTTGACCGACTCTGTTGTTGCCTTAGGCAACAGGCGACGCAAGGCCTTTGGCCTGGAACGGGAAGCGTGTTTCTCCATTTGTGACGTCTGACCAGGCAGTGGGGTATGTGGAACCAGGTTAGGAATCGAATGATGTTGGGATGATTTCACAGATGGCAGAATCTGTATCCCTGAAAGGATGCAAAGGGATGGATATGATTACTTTTCCGGCGGCAAGTTGTGATAGAGCTATATGCAGAGGATGTACAGGGTTTGTGATACCAGAGGTCAAGTGAAGACAAGCAAAGTGTGTGAGGGGTGATGGAAAAAGTGTGGGAGTCACCTCTAACGACACTGTGCCATCACAGATTCCTTGACATGACACAGGTGATGCACTTATCGTATTCACCACAGCAAAGTAACCAGAATCGACACCACTGCTCTGAATCACTAGTCCTTGGCTGTTCAGAGTTTCCAAAGCAGTGCAATAAAAGCTGGCATTATTTGAAGCAATAGCAACATTAATTTGAAACATACTAGAATTCAGTTCCACATGTGGCTAGAGAGCTTACATTGTACGAAGAACAAGATGAAGAAAAAACAAACATTTAACAAATGAACATGCAAGATCATGCAGATATCTGAGATTGTCTTCTCGTGTCCAGGTTGTCTTTGGTCACAATTAAGCAGCTTAGAAATCCAGAAGTGTGCCACACACTATGGTGCAAGAATTGTCAAACTACAGAAGTAGCACAACAAGGGAGTGCTGATGCAGGTTCTGAGAGCTTGATATACATACTCCACTCACCCAGGCCTATAGGGAATGAGGTAAAAAAGGCATAAAAATAGTCAGGGTTACAAGTGTTACAACATACAATGTTGTAACACTTATTTCTCCACAAGAGAAATAGGAGACAAGTGCAGTGTATATATATGAGGTCATATTTTGTTATTTGCTTCAGTTGAAGTAAGCAGAAAGAAATTAAAATGAAGGCACAATTTTTACATTTCTGGCGTGTGCTTCCGAATGAACTCTAGCTAATAGCAATAAAATATTCGGAGCATTGGTGCAAAAAGGAAACAGATGAAACACACCTACACAATTTTTACAGCATCAGCATGAAGTGGTTGTTTGAATTTTCTCACAGCATTCGCCTTTGATTGGTTGCCGAACAGCATGTCACTAACTGTCGGTAGGATCAATACGTGCTTGAAAACGGATTCTTAAAACAGAGCATGAATGAAAGCAAAAATTTGTGGTAATACTAAGTGTGAATAACATTAAATTATAGAGTAAACTCTGACTGCACATCCAAGACAATGGGGACACCAAAGTTGGAGTCCGCGGCAGTGGGGTAGCAGGAAGGAAGAGGGAGGGGGTCATACCCCCCCCCCCCCCGGAAAGTTTCTAATTTTTACACACATACATTTTAAATTTACACACACGCATACAAGCAGACGTACTAACACGCATAAAGGGTGGTTGAACCCCCCCGAAAAAAAAATTTCTGCCTATATCCCTGGTCCAAGGCTTGACAGCTGGCCGAGGCCTCCGCGCGCTCGGCTTGTACGCACTCTGGCCGTCAGAGGCCCTCATCCGTGTACCGTCCTAGTGCCCCGTTGCGCCTTGCGTGCCCAAGAGTTCACGCGCCACCCGACGTCAGGCCCGTAGAGCCAGAAATTTTTTTCGGGGGGGGGGGGGGGCCCACCTGTTGAAAACCTTGAAAACCACCCATTTTTATTATTTTTTTCTTGGTCAAACACACTCCTCCATCCAAATTTCGGGGGGGGGGGGGGGGCTAGGCACCCCCCCCCCCCCCCCCTTCTTGGCTACGGGCCTGGCCTACGTATGCCGCTATTATTTTCGCGTGCTTTTAAATGATCTGTCTGGGCCAAATGGTACTTTATGGCCAAAGCGGATTCATCCTACTCGGGGGGAATTGCCGATTTGCTTTTTCATTTTTCAATCAGCGCATTCCCGCACGACTGCAGAAATTTTCGTGGCTACCGTGAGGATACACACACCAGCAGCAGAAGAACCTCCAAATGTGCAATTCATTCATTGTTCAGGAGACGTTCGCAAAGACCGTAGAGTCTTGCGTCTCACGGGCAATATGGTCCGTTCTTTATTTCTCAGCAGCTCACGCAAAATAACTGGTAATCATGTCCAAAGGGCCTGCGGCACGGCGGAGAGGCTCGGCCTTTCTGTAGCGACGTGGGAGCGGCCCGCTGCGCGCTAACGCGAGCCCTCAAGGATCATAATAAAGATTTTCATCTATCCATCACGCGAATGATGAACTCATCAAGGTAATCCGGTCCCAGAGAAGCACATACCTTGTGGTGTAAACCAGTCGTTCATCTTGCACGGGAGACCACAGCACAATGTAGTTTCAAACACCGTTGGCTGAAGTTGCTCCACAAGATGCGGTCCTGCGCAGTGTCCACAAACAATGCAGCAATAAGATGAATAATTAGGTTTGTAGGGGCCAGGCCGTGGGGCTACCACCACAAGGCAGTTTTACGCCGCAGTCCGTAGCAAACATCAACAGACAATGTAAACAGAAAAACCAGCATTAACCAAAGCCAAATCGCCCGAGAGGTCACGCCGCACCGTGGCATTGGGGCTAGGCGAGGCTGGTCTATGCAATCAGTCAGGACTACAGCGCCCCTAAATTACGTTGCGAAAATCTTGCGTGCAGGTGACATCACGTCCGCTTTAAGAATTAGACTTGTGTGCACTTTTCTTTTTCTTCAGCGATTCCACCCCTACTTTTTTTCTTTCTACATTTTTTCCCTCGTACAGACAGGACTGAAAGAAATTTATAAATTTATGGTGGGACATCTTGAAGTTCTTGGGCCTAGCTTGGGGGGTAAATGGGGTAACACGTCAGGGAACCTGTAGGAATCGAGAATTGGGACTGGTCCACAGCCTTTCGCAGCCAATCTCAGAAACGAGATAGAATACCCCACTGTAACGAAGGCGTGACCTCTAAAGTAGCCGCCACACACCACCTGCGGTGGTATCGCGGTTATGGTGCTCGGCTGGTAACCCGATGGTCGCGGGTTCGATCCCGGCCGCGGCGCTCGCATTTCGGTGGAGGCGAAAGACTGGAGGTCCGTACAAGCGATGTCAGCGGACGTTAAAAAACGCCAGGTAGTCGAAATTTCCGGGAGATGTCCCCTACGGCGAGCCTCATTTTCTTATTGTGGTTTTGGCACGTTAAACCCCAGAAAGAAATAAAGGAAGGGGTCAGGGAAAGATAAAAGTTCGTTTCATTTTTTTTTTTTTGTGGCAAGACGTGCGCATGAAAACATGCAAACAAAATGAAAGAAAAATACAAAAAAAAAAAGGGATTTATTCATCGAGTGCAAACTTAGGATGTTTGAAGTTTATTGACCCATTATAAAGTCTGGCGCACATTTAGCCATAAACATCGTGTCTGCCGCAGCGTAAGGATGGGTGAATGGCGCTGAGCCGTACTCCCGCCAGAGTTGCAGAAGATAGCGCCATACTTTCTCCATCAAAAAACTTCCCCATCTCCCGCTAAGGGAACCATGCGTGGATGCGAAGCAGCGGGGAGATGGTTAGCTTGAGCGGGAGAAACGTCGCCGCTCTCGTTTCGCGGCAGCGGCCCGGGCGCTCCTCGCGGCGCTGCACAGGAGAGAGAATGAGGCGCGCTCACTACCGGGGTGCCCCCCAGCGGAGTATGTAGCTGTCAGTGGCGTAGCCAGGGGGGGGGGGGGGGTTGGGGGGGTTCAAACCCCCCCCCCGAAATTTTTCAGTTTTGCTTGCGTATATATGCACGCACACATAGAAACGCACGCACGAACATACATAAAGTATGGTTGAACCCCCCCCCCCCCCCCCGCAAAAAAATTTCTGGCTACGCTACTGGTAGCTGCCGCACCACCTGTCGCGCGCCGCTCCGCAGAGGTTGCCTAGGGGACGCGCATGCGCTGTGGGGGGTGTTGGGACGCGGGAAGGCGGGACGGACAAAACCCCCGCAAGCACATGCAAGCAAGATCAAGGAATGGAGTCAACGGGACGCGGGCGCCGCTCCGTAGAGTAGAGGATTCCTAGAGGAGAGAAAGGGGGGAGCGAAGGAGAGGATAGAGATGGGGTGTGGGATGCAGGACGCGGGAAGGAGGGACGGACAAAGCCCCCCGCAAGCACATGCAAGCAAAATCAAGGAATGGAGTCAACGTGGGCGACATACACCACCGGTAGTGCGTGTTATTCTTTGCTTGCACCCACCACCTGCCTAGCCATTGCTAAGCAGCCACTCTGTGCTCTCGGCCATGACTCTGGTAACTGTGGTGGTGGTTGACGGCCTTATTATTCTAGTGTTCTGGTTCGCATAGTGGGTGCTTCCCTACTTCATGAAAGTGACCGGACGCGGGACGCAGGACGGACGCGGGACGCGGGAGGGAGGGACGGACAGAGCCCCGAGCATAAGATGCTTCGCATCTAAAACCACTATATGTAAAGAAGGAATGTGTCTCAGAACTGGCCGCGCACCCTGACGCAACATATGCGCCATCAGTGAACGAATACAGATAAGACTTATAGAAAAGAAAAGAACAAAAAAATCACCGCCCAAGCACTCCGTACAAATGGTTAACCAGCGAAGCTGAAATGTGCGACCCCGGTGTTTAGCAGTGGGTTCAACCCGACGCTGCACTGAAGCCTTCCACAATTATCGTTGCCAGGTTGTGGTCGAACCACACGCGGTCACAGACGTCGCAGCCGAAGCCAAAGTGCCACTGGAGAAACTCTCGCCCAAAGCGGGCGTTCGCCCCGGCGAACGCGCTCCCGCAATCATCACGTCGACGCTGTTCTGCCCGCAACGCCGCTTCTTCGGCGCGCCGTTGCTGCAAGCGTTTGACCCTGCAAGCGTCGTACCCAAGCTCGCGCGCCAATGGCGCGCGAGCTTGGGTACGACGCTCAGAACGACGTAACTGATATCACAGCCAATGGAGACCGCTCTTGACACAGATGCCGAGCGGTTTTTCGTTTCTCCTAGCCATATACAGCTTTCGCTGTAAAATCCACGCATCTTCACGAAGTGAATCATGACAAGTGGGCGAAGCTCTGGGTATCGTATGGGTGAGTAACCGTACGTTGCCCGATCGTTGCCCCATATTATGTAAACTGAGTGACAGTTTACATAAAGTGACATAACGAGTCGACGACGAAGCTAGGTCCTAAGGTCCATAATGCTGACTAGTATAAAGGGTTTGTGTATAAGGCCGTCTAGTATAAAAGGGTTTGTGCTTGTAGGTGTTTTATATTGTATCGTCACAATTATGATTGCTGTTCGTCTATTGTAAACGTTTTTTTATTCACATACACACACGTTTCGACTATACCAACGGTTAGCAACGGTTTTCTATATACCATGACAGCGGACAGTCAGAGTCGACGACAAAGCTATAGGTACTAATTAAGGTCCATAATGTGTGCATTGAAGTCGCTGACTAGTATAAAGGGTCTGTGCTTGTAGGTGTTTTATATTGTTCTGTCACAATTATGATTGATAGTAGTCTATTGTTAAACCTTTTTTTGTGTCTCACATATGTCTCTCGCAACGCTCGGCGCAGACCGCGCCGCAATGTTTGCGAAGCTTCAACATTGTTTGAGATGACTCTGTTAAGATTGCGCGCAGGACGCGAATAGTCTAGTTTATTCGAGAGCTTCATAGGTCGGCGAACTCACTCATGAGTCGACTCACTCGGACTCACTCAGACTCAGATCGAGCCGTGAGTCTGAGTGAGTCCGGGTGAGTAATAGTTTGGTGAGTCGGAGTCCGAGTGAGTACGGTTGAAGAAAATTTTCGTGAGTATGAGTCCGATTGAGTTCGGCTCAGGAGAATTTTGGTGAGTGTCTGATTCCGAGTGAGTCCAAAGCGCAAGGTATATTTCTTGAGTGAGTCTCACTCAGAGTGAGTACCACTTTTTTTTTTGCCGGCCTATGGTCTCTCGACTAGCCGTGACAACGGACACCGTGGACGGACAAGCCTCGCCCTTAACCCTTTCAGGGTCGAATTTTTTGCGCGAAATGCATGCCAAAAATGTGCAATTTGTTTATTGCTGAAACAAATTCTACTGACCATTCAATTTCAGAAAAAAACTGTCTAAAATTTTTTTCATGACCGTAAAGTGACAAAAAAATCCTTTTGTGTTGTTCTTACTCATAGTAACATCAAGCAAAATCCTAAACAAAAACACTTTCACGATTTTTTATAAATTAAAATTATGCATTATAATAAACACAGCTCACAGACATACAAAAATAAGCGCACCAGAGTACTTTTCCGGTAAAAAATGTCCGTGCTCTAACACTAAAAACTTCTCAGCCTGTGATAGTCTTTCAAGCATAGCTCCACACAGAGCGATTTGTTGCACTCCACACGCATGTAGCGCGTTTCTTTGCGGAGTTTCTGTCGCCGAGTGGTGTTGGCACAAACGTAGCATCTTCTCTGGGTCCTGCTTCCCTGAGCATCAGTGGGTGGCACCTTCTCTACGAAGTGTCGCGCTGTCAGCCTAACAGGATGGTCTCCGCTTGGCCTTCCCGCCTTGCTCCTCTCTGTGTGATACTCCTCGATCAGTTGGCTCACTACTTTCTGTTTGAAGTACACAAACGTTGTTGTGGATGCGGTGTTTCCACAGAAGAGAATAAAAGTATTATCACCAACGAGACGGAGTTAGTTTTTCCGAGTCCCAAAAACAGGAAACGCAACCACGGCGGCGTCGCTTGTGTAATTTAGCGCTGCACGAAAACATGTAATCGCGCCCCGGAGAGCAATAGACGAGAGTCACAAGCGGTCATCCTTTGAGAGATTAGAAACCAGACAGCGCTCAGCTTTGCGGGCGCGAGAAGCGATAACCACCCGAAGGACGAAACCGAAACCAGCCGCACCGCGTGCGCGCGCTCGGATGCCGCCGCGCCGCTTAGGAAAGAAAAAAAAAAAAAGAAAAAAAAAAAGAAAGAAAGTACGGAGAGATTCGGCGCCTCAGAAATAGTGCACGTCTTCCCGAAGCGTGGCAGCACATTCAAAACAAGAAAAGTAATCGAAAAAGGCCCGCGTTTTCAACCAGCCGCACCGCGAACGCACTCGAATGCGCAAGCGACTTCCGGCGCGCCATCTTGCGAAGCATAAAAAAAAGCAACAACAGAGAGACATCGGCGCATGAAAAAAAATTCACAGTTTCTCGAAGTATGGCAGCACATGCCAAGCAAGAAAAATGATCGAAAAAGGTGCGCGTTTTAAAGCAGCCGAACCGCGAACGCGCTCGGGTGCGCAAGCGGTTCCCGGATCGCCGTTTTGCGAAGAAGAAGAAAAAAAAAAAAAAAAAAAAAAAAAAAAAAAAAAAAAAAAAAACAACGGAGAGTCATCGGCGCATGAAAAAAAATTCCACGTATTCCCGAAGTGTGGCAGCACATGCCAAGCAAGAGAAATCATCGAAAACGTCTCGCGTTTTAAACATAAAGGCAGTGCCGAATATGTACGGCGAAAACCATTTGGGCCATGTTAGGGTTAAGGTGCTTCGCCCCTAAAAAAGAAGTTGCAGTTGGTCAGGCCAGAATGAAAGAAATAAAAGTAAGGCGATGGAGCGCTCGTTCTTGTAACTTCGAATATATAGTTTCACGGCCGGCACAAAAAGTTTTATGAATTGAGAATGTATCGTTCACTACAACGCAGTTGTCGGGTGTTCTCACGTACTACAACACCCGACAGAGCGCTTGCGGCATATGTGTGTTTATAACATCATTGAACAAATTTTCCGCATTTTCTCCCAATCGCATTAATTCCTTCAATACTGCTTGTAGCGTCGCCAGAAATTTTTATCGAGGGGAGGGGGTAGCCCTCCCGAACCACCCGTATGGCTAGGCCAGTGATAACTGCTGTTCAATTTTGCTGCTTACGGCACCTCATGTGTCATTGAAAACCTTACGCTGCCAGGAGGCGGACTTATGAAATCAACTCTGAAATGTTGAAGAATCATCAGGCGCAGATCTCATGCTTACCCAACGCCTCCTAGAAAAAAACTATGCCTGGGACGTGAGCCGCAAAAGCGCTGCCCAACCCTCTCCGTTTTCCTCCTTTCCACCCGGTACAGTCGCCAGAGCCTCTCGCGGCGACTTCTTGCAACCTGCAGTGGCGCCGCCGGTAATTCTAGCAGACGACGCGACGCGCGTCGGTGGAAAGAATGCCAGCGTTGTTGAAACCAACGGAGGAAATGATCAAACTAGAACGCGACGAAACGCTCCTCGAACGCGCTAGCTACGCGACGTCGTCAGTGAGTTCAAAACGATGCTACGCAAATAAACAGATATCGACAGAAATAAACGCATGAGGCAATATGTTGCAACGCCCGTGTTTGGAGAGAAATTCTTTTTTTTTGCCTTGCTTTCATGCGTCCATGGAAAGTTATTGCGCCGCGTGTTCTGATTGCCTAAAAATGCGGTTAGCTGCGTTCCCAAGTGCTCGTTGAGCCTCAGGAAAAGAGTTGCATGCTTGAAATTCCACGAGATACCCTCTCAAAGCAATTTCTATGACCAGTGGCTCAAGGCTATTTCGAGAGATGACTGGGTGCCAACAAGTAACCTTACAGTGTGCAGTAAGCAGTAACCATCCGGAACGCTGCCGCAAAAGCTGCTTGAAAAGGAAACCTCTGTTGCGAAAAGTTCTTAAACTCTAGCCAAACTTTCTGTAAGGAAATGACTGGCATTTGTTAGACTAGCGCTCCTCCGGCTCACGTTACGAACGCGCAATCAAACGCCTGCACAAAGCAGCCAGATGCGCCGTTCCGCCGACACAACGTTGCCAACACCGTCGCTGTCACCGGTTCGGGCGGTACAGTTGCTAGCACCACCACACGGCGTCCACTCGAAGCGCGCGGCAGCGTTCCTCTAATGGCAAAGCTACCGACGTCCCAGGCATAGTTTTTTCCTAGGAGGCGTTGGCTTACCTTATCCATTTTAGATGTGAAGCATCTTATGGCGAAGCTTAATCCGGTGGTGGTGTGCGGCGTGACCACCCTTACTGCGCATGCGCAAACCTTTTAAAAAAATAAAAATAAAAAACCTCCTCTCCCCCTCTCTCTCCTCAAGGCATCCCTCCCCGCGGCAACCACACCCTCATTGCGCATGCGCCTCCCCTCCTCTCTCCCCCTCTTACACTCCCCCCCTCTCTCCTCTAGGCATCCCTGCCCGCGGCGTCTACACTCCCACTGCGCATGCGCGTCCCCCCCTCTCTCTCCTCTCCTACGCTCCCCCCTCTCTCCTCTACGCATCCCTGCCCACGGCGTTCACACTCCCCACTGCGCATGCGTGTCACCCCCCTCTCTCTCCTCTCAGACGCTCACCCCTCTCTCGCCTCACGACGCCGACGCAGGCAGCGTCTGCTAGCGAGTTTCTTGGTTGAAAAAACCGACTGCTCGCGCTGCACAACCGTTCACTGGCCACCCCGTATATATGGCAATGGATCTTGACCTCCAAGGTGGTGCCGGTGGGAGATTTCTCCTGTGCGTTGTTGAACAATAAAAATTCGCAGCGTGCGCGTTAACTAAAAGCGGAGTGCGGGTCTCTGTGTCCAGTCGGAGTCTTCTGTTTCTCATTGCCCATTAGCAGCGATTGGCATGTTCCAGTAGGAAACACTGCTCCATCACTGCCTGCTTTGCGCCTCCCCAGTTTTCTCTCCTGCGCAACGCTGCGATGAGCGCCAGCGTCAACGCCGCCGCCATTGTAAGCGTTAGCGCCCGCTGCTTCACATCTACACATGGTTCCCTTTAGCGGGAGATGGTGTAATTTTTTTGATGACATCGGTTTGAGGTTATGAAAGGCACTTGCTTCTGCAACCTATAAGGGAGCACAGTGCAGCGTCGTGGAGGGTGGGGAATGTAAAGTAAAGGGGGGAGTGGAAGATAAGAGAGACGGGGAGGGGTGCGCTACCATCACCACCACCGGTGTGAACAAGCACCTATGAACCTTACGACCAACACCTACCTTATGAACAGAAAAAAAAACATGAATAGGAACTATCTACCCCTGGATACTCAGTCACTGCGCATAAAGTCATTAGCGGCGGGTCTACTAAAGGAGCAACGCGACAGCGATTCCGTCAGAGGGCTGCAAGCACCCATCGGACAAACAACATGCCTAAGACTTTGCTTGAACCCATGCAGGTTGGTTACTTCCCAAATGTCGTTTATTATAGAAGTAATCATCGATTTTTGTTAATAGTACCGTGGCCTAGCTGCCAGATGTTTCCTTACTCTTTGGCATTGTTGTTCCACAATTCCGATCCTGCTGTCTGGTGATATGGAGGAAAACCCTGAGCCATATAATGCTCAAACGCTGCAAGCAATTCTAGATAACCAAGAGGCCTCCGACCGTAGATAGACGCTGTTAAAGAACAAATTAGGGAATCAAATACCGCGGCTATCTTAAGATAATGCAGGAAATAAACATACGAATTCAGAACCTAGAATATATCGTCCAAGAGCAAGCTGAAGAACGTGCAGAGTATGAAAACCGCACTCGACTCAATAATCTTCTGGTTTTTGGTGTTCCTGAAAGCGAAGGAGCTTCAGCTCTTGAGTTGGATGAAAGTCGTAATAGACGACCTCTTTGAAGAAACCCTTGGTGTGGAAAGTGCACACGATTCGAAGAATCCACCGACTAAGGAAAGAAGAGGCAGGGGAAAATAGTTCCATAATCATACAGTTTTGACACAAGCAAATGTCCTTCAATCCCAGATAATTTATGATGTTGACATGGATAACCGTCGGCAGCAGGCTTGCAACAACAGCGGCTTGCGCACCAACCGGTAGCTCATATGGATTCACGCCGTCGGACAGGGCATATTTTAACACGAAAGTGTGTTATGCCGGGGTCCACCAAGACTTAGTGACATATTTCCGTCACGGCAATGACGTCGAAAGAATGTGCGCGATCATATAGCGAAGAAAAACCGGCAGATCCCACGCACTGTGGGAATCGATGTAATGCGAAGCAGCCAGGAAGGAGCAAATCATGGTTTACATAATTTGCATGCCATGTTTTACATGTTACGACGTGTCATTTGTGTTCGTCATACAGTCACGTCGCGATATACCAATTTTGGTGTATGTCAAGCTAGCGAACTGGACGCAAGCGCACCATGAGCGTGGCATGTAAATGGCATTGTAGATGACATGCATGCCAAGATTTTCATGTTACCACCTGCCACTTATGTTCGTTATACAGTCATGTCACTCAATACCAAATTTGGTGTATATCAAGCTAACGAAACGGCCGCGAGCGCGCCATGAGCGTGGAAAGCAAGTCATGTCGCTCATGACATGTCATGATTTCCATATTACCACTTGTCATTTATGTTCGTCATACAGTAATGTCACTCATTACCAAATTTGGTGTATCCCAAGCTAACAAAACGGCCGCGAGCGCGCCGTGAGCGTGGCATGTAATTCATACTTTTCATGAAAAGTTAGTCATGATTTTCATGATATGACCAGCCATTTATGTTCGTCATACAGTCATGTCACTCAATACCAAATTTGGTGTATATCAAGCTAACGAAACGGCCGCGAGCGCGCCATGAGCGTGGAATGCGAGTCATGTCGATCATGAAGTCATGATTTCCATATTACCACTCGTCATTTATGTTCGTCATACAGTCATGTCACTCAACACCAAATTTTGTGTATCTCAAGCTAACGAAACGGCCGCGAGCGCGCCATGAGCGTGGCATGCAAGTCATGTCGCACATGACAAGTCATGATTTCCATATTACCACTTGTCATTTATGTTCGTTATACAATCATTTCACTCAATACCAAATTTGGTGTATATCAAGCTAACCAAACGGCCGCGAGCGCGCCATGAGCGTGGAATGCAAGTCATGTCGCACATGACAAGTCATGATTTCCACATTACGACTTGTCATTTATGTTCGCCATACAGGCATGTCACTCAATACCGAATTTGGTGTATATCCAGCTAACGAAACGGCCGCGAGCGCGCTATGAGCGTGGAATGCAAGTCATGTCGATCATGAAGTCATGATTTCCATATTACCACTTGTCATTTATGTTCGTCATACAGTCATGTCACCCAATACCAAATTTGGTGTGTTCTCAAGCTAACGAAACGGCCGCGAGCGCGCCATGAGCGTGGTATGCAAGTCATGTCGCACATGACAAGTCATGATTTCCATATTACCACTTGTCATTTATGTTCGTCATACAATCATTTCACTCAATACCAAATTTGGTGTATATTAAGCTAAAGAAACGGCCGCGAACGCGCCATGAGCGTGGAATGCAAGTCATGTCGATCATGAAGTCATGATTTCCATATTACCACTTGTCATTTATGTTCGTCATTCCATATTACCACTTGTCATTTATGTTCGTCATATATGACGAACATAAATGACAAGTGGTAATATGGAATTCATGACATTCATGATCGACATGACTTGCATTCCACGCTCATGGCGCGTTCGCTGCCGTTTCTTTAGCTTGATATACACCAAATTTGGTATTGAGTGAAATGATTGTATGACGAACATAAATGACAAGTCGTAATATGGAAATCATGACTGGTCATGTGCGACATGACTTGAATTCCACGCTCATAGCACCGCGAACAGTCATGTCACTCAATACCAAATTTGGTGTACATCAAGCTAACCAAACGGCCGCGAGCGCGCCATGAGCGTGGAATTCAAGTCATGTCGCACATGACCAGTCATGATTTCCATATTACGACTTGTCATTTATGTTCGTCATACAGTCATGTCACTCAATACCAAATTTGGTGTATATCCACGGCCGCGAGCGCGCTATGAGTGTGGAATGCAAGTCATGTCGCTCATGAAGTCATGATTTTCATATTACCACTTGTCATTTATGTTCGTCATACAGTAATGTCACTCAATCTCAAATTTGGTGTATATCAAGCTAACGAAACGGCCGCGAGCGCGCCATGAACGTGGCATGTAAATCATTATTTTCACGACAAGTTAGTCATGATTTTCATGATATGACCAGTTATTTATGTTCGTCATACAGTCATGTTATGTCATAAAAGGTTTGGTATAAATCCCATTAACGATACGGCCAGGAGAGCACAAAGTCGTAGGCGGCTAGATAGATAGATAGATAGATACGCTCAAACTCGCCGAAGTTCGCTAAGAAATGCTTCGCATTTAAAAAAGTTCCGTCAACAAGCGTCGAACCCATGACCACACGGTCCGCAACAACATATGCCGAGCACGCTATCCTCCGCGCCTTTTATATCTCACTGTTTTCTCTCACAGTGCTCTTGGTCGGCGGTGTCGTGTCGCTCTCTGGGAGCGGTAAAGTGAAGTAATTCATCATTACTATCACCTCCGCAATTAGCTCCTGCAACGCGTCGTTGCTACGCATAGCGTGTCTGTCCCATTCGGCGCGTTTTCAATAGAAGTGCAATTTTGTCTACGCCGTATTACACCGCGAGGTGGCGACTTTAGCCCAAGGGTCGGTCTTGATTATAGCATCCATCAGTACCAAAAGTAGCTATGCGACGCACGCCTGCCTCCCTTGGACAGCGCGGGCTGGCTGTAACACCGCGTTCCCCGCTTACGCTCGCCCCAAAGAATCGCGGCCGGGCTATGGGGGGAGGACAATTCCCAACCGGATTAAAAAAAAAAAAAATCCGCGTGATGATGGAATTGTGTAAAAAGGCCTGGGGTGCAGCCTCACTGGCGACCACAGCCAGCAATGCACTCCCTCACCAGAGCAGGATTGGCCACCCTGGTGCAGTACTTGGCCACTACCTCCCACATGAATACACCAATTAACCCTCGGCCCTCAGTCCCCAGCGGCTGCGAAGCAACTGACCAAGGCGGCGGTCAGACCTGCGACGCAGCGGAGGGTGCTAAGAATCTCTGGGTCCGGACAGGCCGCCATTGGAATCTGAACTTGGCTACGTTTAACGCCAGAACTTTATCTAGTGAGGCGAGTCTAGCTGTACTATTCGAGGAATTAGAGGGTGTTAAATGGGATATAATAGGGCTCAGTGAGGTTAGGAGGACACATGAGGCTTATACAGTGCTGAAGAACGGACACGTACTATGCTATCGTGGCTTAGCTGACAGAAGAGAACTAGGGGTGGGGTTCCTTATTCATAAAAATATAGCTGGTAATATAGAGGAATACTATAGCATTAATGAGAGGGTGGCATGTATCGTAATTAAGTTTAATAAGAGGTACAAGATGAAGGTGGTACAGGCCTACGCGCCTACATCAAGCCATGATGATCAACTGGTTGAACGCTTCTACGAAGACGTAGAATCAGCAATGAGTAAGGTAAAGACACAGTATACTGTACTGATGGGCGACTTTAATGCAAAGGTAGGCAAGAAGCAGGCTGGAGATCATGCAGTTGGGGAATATGGCATCGGCTCTAGAAACGCCAGAGGGGAGTTACTAGTAGAATTCGCAGAACGCAATAATTTACGGATCTTGAATACCTTCTACAGAAAACGGGCTACTCGTAAGTGGACGTGGAGGAGTCCTAATGGCGAAACTAAAATGAAATAGACTTCATAATGTGTGCACACCCGGGCATTGTACAGGATGTGGAAGTAGTTAACAAGATCCGATGCAGTGACCACAGAATGGTAAGATCTAGAATTCACCTAGACTTGAGGAAAGAACGGCAGAAACTGATACGCAAGAAGCCGATTAATGAACTAGCTCTGAGAGGGAAAGTACAGGAATTCAGAGTTTCACTTCAGAATAGGTACGCGGCTTTAACCGAGGAAATCGACCTTAGCGTTGACGCAATGAACGATAATCTGACTAGTATCATTAAGGAGTGTGCAGTGGAAGTCGGGGGGTACAGTCGTTAGACAGGACACTGGTAAGCTATCCCAAGAGACGAAAAACCTCATTAAGAAACGTCAAACCATGAAAGCCTCAAATGCAACAGACAAAATAGAGCTGGCGGAGCTTTCCAAGTTAATCAATAGGCGTAAAGTAGCCGACATAAGAAAGTATAATATGGAGAGAATTGAGCATGCTCTAACGAACGGAAGAAGCCTCAAAGCTACGAAGACAAAACTGTGCATAGGCAAAAATCAGATGTATGCATTAAGGGACAAGGAAGGCAAAGTCACAACCAATATGGATAGAATAGTTGAGGTAGCGGAAGAGTTCTACAGAGATCTGTACAGCAGCCGAGACAGTCAGGATGATAACGTAAGAAGCAATAATAGCCCAGAGGAATCTGACATCCCACCAGTATTGACCGGAGAAGTAAAGAAAGCCCTGAAGGGAATGCAAAGAGGCAAAGCAGCTGGTGAGGATCAGGTAACATCAGACCTGTTGAAAGACGGCGGAGAGATTATGTTAGAAAAACTGGCCACCCTGTATACGAAGTGTCTCTCGACAGGGAGGATACCAGATTCTTGGAAGAATGCCAACATCATCTTGATCCATAAGAAAGGGGACGTCAAGGACCTGAAAAATTACAGGCCCATCAGCTTACTGTCCGTTGTCTACAAGCTATTTACAAAAGTAATTGCTAACAGAATTAATACGACATTAGAGTTCAATCAACCAAAGGACCAGGCAGGATTTCGTACAGGCTTCTCAACGACAGACCATATTCATACTATCAATCAGGTGATAGAGAAATGCGCGGAATACAACCAACCCCTATACATAGCCTTCATAGATTACGAGAAGGCATTTGATTCGGTGGAGATATCAGCAGTCATGCAGGCACTGCGGAATCAGGGCATCGATGAAGCCTATATAAACATAATGGAAGAAATCTACAGCGGATCCACAGCCACGATAGTCCTCCATAAAGAAAGCGATAGAATCCCAATAAAGAAGGGCGTACGACAGGGAGACACGATCTCTCCAATGCTATTCACCGCGTGTTTACAGGAGGTTTTCAGGGCCCTAGATTGGGAAGAGTTAGGGATAAGAGTTAATGGAGAGTATCTCAGTAACCTGCGATTCGCTGATGACATTGCATTGATGAGTAACGCGGGAGACGAATTACAGCTTATGATTACTGAACTGGATACGGAAAGTAGAAGAGTAGGTCTGAAAATTAATATGCATAAAACTAAAGTAATGTGGAACAATCTTGGCAGAGAACAGCGCTTTGCGATAGGTGGCGAGACACTGGAAGTTGTAAAGGAGTACGTCTACTTAGGACAGGTAGTAACCGCGGAGCCGAACCATCAGAGTGAAATAACTAGAAGAATAAGGATGGGATGGGGCTCATTCGGCAAGCATTATCAAATCATGAATGGTAGTCTACCACTATCCCTCAAGAGGAAGGTATATAACAGCTGCATCTTACCGGTACTTACCTACGGAGCAGAAACCTGGAGACTTACAAAGAGGGTTCAACTTAAACTGAGGACGACGCAGCGAGCGATGGAAAGGAAAATGATAGGTGTAACCTTAAGAGACAGGAAGAGAGCAGAGTGGGTCAGGGAACAAACGGGGGTTAAGGATATCATAGTTGAAATCAAGAAGAAGAAATGGATATGGGCCGGGCACGTAGCACGTCGACAGGATAACCGCTGGTCATTAAGGGTAACTGACTGGATTCCAAGAGATGGCAAACGCGTGAGGGGGAGACAGAAAATTAGGTGGGTAGATGAGATTAAGAAGTTTGCAGGTATAACGTGGCAGCAGAAAGCACAGGACCGGGTTGATTGGCGAAACATGGGAGAGGCCTTTGCCCTGCAGTGGGCGTAGACAGGCTGATGATGATGATGATGGGGGGGAGGGGGGGGGGGACACGATGCGCGTTGCGTTTCCGTGCAGTCCGGCCATGGTGTTCAATAACTATATTAATATGCTGTGAGATGGCGACCTTAGCCCAAGTTCTGCGTCCAAACAGCGACGCTCTTTTGGCTGTCACACCGCTGTCTCCGATTACGCTCTAACCGTTAACTACTACAGTATACCCACAAGGGTTTGTTGATAATTGATTCTCGACGTTAGTCATCGGGATGGAGATGTACCGCCAAGTGTCAACGTGGGTGCATCCACGTTAAACGGAGCTATGGCTGTCAAACACCAATGGACATTCTGCATCTCTTTTATATCAATGTACACATTCCGTTGTTTTACTTTCGTGTTATACTGATTCCTATGGCGGAGGGATCAACCATGTTTTTTTCTTTGTATGACCCGCTTTGGTAAAATACGTTCGTCAAAGTGGGCCGGGAAATGTCCTGAACGATCCTCCTTCGTCATAAAGGCAAGGAAAACTATCAAAACACACGCACTATACGGCAAACGATCCGCCGCATGAACGCAAACACGGTGCGGTCACTGAGACGTACGTGCTCCGTTGGCACGGTGATGGCGGACGGAAAACGGGAACTGACGTAAAGGGGCCGCTGTGGCCGCCCCTGAGTTTTATGCTTCCCAGACAAAAAAAAAAAAAAAAAAAAAAAAAAAAAAAAAAAAAAAAAAAAAAAAAAGAAAAAAAAGAAAAAAAGAAAAAAAAACGAGAAAAGGTTGATTTTGCGGTTTTCTTGTGCACAGTTCGAAAGAAACAGATAAGCACCAAACACTACGCGCAAAAAGTAAGGCAATACGCGGGCACAAGTGAAATGACTTGCAGCTTTTCACGAAAACAAACGATCGCGGCGCGCCGTCGTTTAAATTCGTCACTCCCATGTGACGGGTAGTTCGGGTCTGACGTTGCAGAACGGCCGCGCTTCGTGCACGCCTTGCGCGATCAGTTTGGATTTCACCCTTGAAATTCGATGACGAATATCTAGAACTACGAGCAACGGTATCATTTTAACTGCGGCAAGGTATTTCCGCCTCGACATGGAGTTCTTGTGCGAAAACGACAGGAGCCTTACCATCGGATTTTTGTAAAAAATCTGTATTGCATAAACACACACACACACACACACACACACACACACACACACACACACACACACACACACACACACACACACACACACACACACACACACACACACACACACACACACACACACACACACACACACACACACGCACGCACGCACGCACGCACACACACGCACGCACGCACGCACACACACGCACATACAGAAACACACACATACACACACACTACATAAACAAGACGCAAACTTCTGCTACCTATGTATAACCACGAAACGATGAACAAAATTATGCGAAGTTTCTGGATATTTCATATATCTATTTCTGCTTGCTACCGAGGTGAAATACAGGGAATAAACTCAGCATGAGTGAGTTTGAAATCTTGCTATTCCTCAGAGCAAGGACACTACGTTTAGTTATTCACAAGATAAAAAAAACCGGCAGATCCTACGCATTGTGGGAATCGATGTAATGCGAAGCAGCTAGCATGGAGCAAATCACGCAGCAGATCATGCCCAATCCAGCGGCAAACCGCCTTCGCCGGCAGCGTTTATCCCCAGTAACGCACAGCTCGGCTGCGCGAGCGTCGCGCCCAAACTTGAGCTTGGGCTCTCTATATCGAGCTAGCGAAACGGCCGCGAGCGTGCCATGAGCGTCACGTGCACGTCATGTTACACATTACATGTCAATTTCCATATTACCACTTGTCTATGTTCGTCATGCAGTCACGTCACGCAATAACGAATTTCGTGTATATCAAGCGAGCGAAACTGACGTCAACGCACCACGAGCGTGGCATCTAAATCATTTTGTACATGACATATACGTCACGGTTTTCATATTACCACCCGTTATTTATGTTGGTCATGCAGAAATGTCTTATTAGTATACCATTTTTTGGATGTATCAAGTTAAGGAAACGGCCGCAGGAGCACCACGGCCATGGCGTGTAAACCATACCGTTCATGACAAGTTATTCATGATTTTATTGATATGACCAGTAGTTCACGTTCGTCATCCAGTCATGTTATGCCATACCAATTTTGGTATAAATCGCATTAACGATTCGGTCTGGAGAGCACAAAGTCGTAGGCGGCTAGCAATAGATAGATAGATAGACAGACAGATAGATAGATAGATAGATAGATAGATAGATAGATAGATAGATAGATAGATAGATAGATAGATAGATAGATAGATAGATAGGTACGATCAATGTCGCCGCAGTTCGCTAAGTAATGCTTCGCATTTAAAAATATGTCAAAATATGTGAGGTTTATTTCACCGTAAATATTGACACGCAGTTCCTTCACTCCTGTGAAGGGAATTCTGAGGCGCAAAACAGGAACACTGACGAAAGAAAAGACCCGGACAAGCGCACAGCAGAAGTTACTACGCTAGCCTTCACTGCTGGGTGGCCAGCAGCTGCCGGCGCCGCTTCGTGACGTCACCGCGGCAGCTTTCAGGCCTTGAAGTCCAGAGGGTGTTGGCTGGAAGCAACACAGGGAAGGATGACAGAGGGGAAAGAAGCTACGTCAGCACACGTCATGAAGCGCCAACCACAGCCTCCCAGATTTCCCTAGCCTAAATACCATGGCGTCTCTTATTGTGCTGGAGTTGCCTAAAATCTAGGAGGCTGTGCGCAAACGCATTGGCCCATCCCGCGTGTCTCTCTTCGTCCTCGTGTTGCTGCGCTGCTTTCTATAGTCGGTGACAAGCTAAGAATGAAAAGTAAAGTGTACCACTATCCATTTGTGTTATGCGCGTCCAACCAGAGCTGCCCTTTGCTATGACGTAATGGTTAGGAGGAGCGAATAAAAAATGCAACTGTTATCCAGGGCTGGGCAGAGATACTCGGAAAAGTATTCCGGAATACAGATATTGAAACACATGTGTTGGAAGCCTAAAATACAGATACTGAGATACATTTGCCTTTGACGTAACGGGATATTTCGGAGATACTTTTGTAAAAAGACGAAAAAAGTATTCCAGAATACAAATACAGCGATACAGATACTGAAATACTTTTTTTTTATTTCGGGGATGCTAATACCCCGTGAAGGCATTAAGTTCAGCATAATGTTGTAAATAAAGCTACAGCGCATTGAAACTTGCAGTTTATTTATTTATTTATTTATTTATTTATTTATTTATTTATCTAGTAATTTCTTTATCACATTACCCTCAGCACCCTTAAGACATAACGTAGCTGGTTGCGGGGGGGGGGGGGGGGGGGGTTACAAAGTACATAATTGGTTATTAAAGGGAAAATGGACAACCACCCATTTGTAGCACGAAGTCACAAGGAAATCCGTACGGATTTCTCAGAAAGAAAAGCTTCTTGGTTGCCGAAAAATTCGTCCTGGTTCGGGGTACCCCGAACCAGGACGAATTTGGACAACCAGGTGGACAACCAGGTGGTTGTCCATTTTTCCTTTATTAACCCTTCCGCCACCTTGCGGGATTCCGCAGAACTCATTTGCATTATAATTGGTTATAATGACATATTTCCATGTATCAATCGCAATAAAAAGTACACTGTCTATCGCAGCAAGAGTAACAAGCATTGGACACCGAAATCGTCATAATCGGTTACAACAAAATGAGCTATATGCTAGAAATAGCATAATTAGGGCAAATCACTTCAATCACTAACGAACACCAGGACATTGAGAAAAAGTATACATTTATTTTGCACATAAGGGCTGTTTTGATGAGAAGGTTGCTGTCTTAATTGCACTTAAGCGACAGGAGCTTCCTAAATGGGCTTCTTAAATGCTAGACAGCGTCGGTTCGGCCTCAACCCAAGACACGCGAAAAAAAAAAAAATGTCTCTCTACCCCTGCAGACAAGCACAGATTCGAGTTATTGTGAATAAATACCGCCTTCATAGCTGGATAGCCCTGTAGCTGCAGGGCGATATCTCTTGTCGGGTCACCTAGGTACCGAAACGCTTCCGTCCTCACGTGGATCGGTTCTGGCTGTTCAGGAGCCGATGTCGGTCCCCATCTTCGGAATCCTCAGCAGTTTGGGCCAGTTGGTGCCGTGTCAGACGGCTGAGGATTCCACTGCCCATATAGGCTGGCCATAATTACTTACACGCAATGGAGTCCAATATGTCAAAACTGCAAAATTCAAGCACTGGCATCCTAAAATGACGTTCTTTGGGGCTGAGAGGGGTTTAAGCCCTCACAGGTCGCTCCTGCTGGCTCTCTCAAAATAGAAGTTGGTCAGAGCGCTGCTCAAAAGAGAGCTGCTCTGAGCGCCCGATCAGAGACTACAGTAAACACTCGTCGCCTGGGCCGAAAGGGTCACTCTTCAATAAAGATGACACCCATTTCAGCCAGCCGCAACAGGGGAAATCGGCTCCGGCGGTGGGGGAGCCTAGTGCCACAAAAGACCGTCTCACGCTTGTAAATAAATTAGGGCCCCACCCTGAAACGCTGGAGGGGTTGCTGAAAGCGCGACAAGGGCAGCCATCGTCTATAGTCACTTCCGCAGCCACAACAGGAACTGCTTTTGGAAGTGCCGCCGCTTTGAGAGCTGAACGCGCGAAGCGATACAATGCCTCTGTTTCAAGTCAAAATACGCGCAGGGCGTCACGGAGCAATGGCTTGCTAGCCGAAAAACACGCCTCAGCTCATTTCCAACAAAAAATAAATAAATAATGTAACGAAATACCCGTGTCCAGCATAATATCGTGATACGATCGATACATCCTAAAAGTATTTCACTACTGAGATACAAATACATTATTCAAATTTCTCTCAATACAGAAATACAGATACTCAAAATTATCTCTGAAATACTATCGCGATACTA
The DNA here is from genome assembly GCA_030522465.1 of Rhipicephalus appendiculatus. NCBI lineage: Eukaryota > Metazoa > Arthropoda > Arachnida > Ixodida > Ixodidae > Rhipicephalus > Rhipicephalus appendiculatus. The sequence goes on from JALIZH010032933.1 coordinate 65,307, forward strand.
TTGTATCGCGATACTGCCCAGCCCTGCTGTTATCCACACGTATACACAGCATCATCCTCGCCGGTCGTCATTCGATGCAGTTGAAGTTCGTGATTTTCCGCGTTAGACGTGCACCGAAGCGGCAGCAACGCTTTATCGAAACGCTTTATCGCGCTCTGTCGTTTCCGCAGCGTGAAGTAGCAACACGGCGGAAGCATGAATAATAAGGGCAATGCGGCCTCGTGGGCGGAGCCTATATTTATTCTTAGCTTGTCACCGACTATAGATGAGAAATCGCTCTCTCCCGGTGTGACTCTGGTGTGCGTTTTGCTACTCTAATTTTAGCACACTATAAAGCGCGCCGCCGGCGCATGGCTGTGCCCCGAGGCAAGAAGCGCATCTCTGATCCCATCTGCGCTCTTAATGTACGTCAGCTGTCAGTCAATAGCACAGCAGTCGGCTGTATGGCGACTTGCAGCTGACGCCACGCGCACTGAAGTGAATGAGGACGGACCACTGTATGAAAAAGAGCGTGCTTGAGAAAGTGGCAACTTCGCGCTCCGCTTGTAAATGCGCCTTGCCACACCCGACTGCGCGATTTGGCTGAGCTCCTCACAGCAACGTCTGCTTTCCGCTGTATGTGTTTTTTGACCAGGAACAAGGGTTGGTTCAGGACCCCTTTAAATAATCAAGAATTTCACTGTCTATGCAAACAAATTGATATCGTGACGATAAATTGTATTTAGATTAGTGTGCGACCCCTTCACGGTTGTCATAGCGGCTTTTTTTAAACAATGAAATATGATGGTCAACGAAACTGAATGCTTTACACAAGTCAAGGAAGGCACCTCACGTGAACATTTCATTTTCAATTTCAATTGCATGGTTGCGCCCTTTGGTCAACTTGATGAAAACGCATGGTGGCGCCCTTTGGTCAACTTGATGAAAACGCATGGTGGCGACCTGTGGTAAAGAAACGAGTCACTTCACTTTCTGTTCTTGTTCGCTTTCTTACCTCTGGTGTTGACCATGGCAACACAGATGCTGGTGCGTTTTTCAGACTTCTTGTGACTGTACAGGTGGCAGTACAAGATGCTTTATTAAACCACATGCATACGTGAAAGCTGTCTGTGAAACGTTAATTTTAATTACAACAATATTCTATCATGACTATTTGTCCTTGTTCGTGAGACGTTAAATAAATGGTTTATTTAGCGAAAGTAATAATAATCAGTGTATCGGAACGGAACGAAAACCGAAAACAAAAAACGAAAAAAACGATATTTTTGACCGGAACGAAAACGTAACCGAAACGTTATCTATTATTTCGTTCCGGAGTGAAACCGAACTTTTTTATCGTTTTTCGGTTCAAGCGGAAACTTGACTATCCGGGACATCCGAGTCATGCAACGTGAGCAATAATGCACATCTCAGAGTATGGTACTAGCGCGTATCTCAGGCAGGAATTCCAAAGTAACGATGTGTTGAAATTGTGCGAAAAACGAAAACAGGGGCAACCAGAGAGCTTTGTATTAACTCAAGTGGACTTTAGGGTGCCTGTGACACATGCCAGCATAGAGAGGGCATTCTCGGCGCGGAAGTTTGTTCTATATGAACAGCTATTTCGCATATGAGAGACACGCTCGGCGACGGGCTGCTTCTGAGATCATGGGCACTTCCTTGACGAAACTAAAACCGAAACGAAAAAATTTTGTTCCGACACCCCGAAATATCCGGAGTTTCACGTCCCAAAACCACGAGATGATTGTGAGAGACGCCGTAGCGGAGGACTCCGGAAATTGTGACCATCTGGTGTTCTTTAACGTGCACTGACATCGCACAGTACACGGGCGTCTACCATTTCGCCTCCATTTATAAATGCGACCGCCACGGCCGGGATCGAACCCGCGACCTTCGGGTTAGCAGCCGAGCACCGTAGCCACTGTTCCACTGAGGCGGACATTTACCGAAAGTACATGAAGATGGAAGATAGACGAAGCAGAATGCTCGCTATGGCTCGTCTATGCGCGGTTCCAGCGCGGGCATGCATCGGTGTCGCGAACCCTCCTTGGCGTCATTGTCTGTTGGTTTTCATTAATGATCATACTCTAGAAATACATGCGGCGCTAATTAATCAGCAAATATCCAGCAGAGGGAATGTTACTGCAAAGTTGGCTGTATTACTCAGGGGTAAGCGCTAGGCTCATTCAAGTGTTGCCTACATTATATGATCAATTTTTTAATATTTAACTTTGCCGCAATACAGGTGTTATGTGGTTAAGCATGATATTGTGCAGTGAAGCCTACCAAGAGCGGGAAAGGGACCCTTTTCGGCAGGCCAAGTACCTGTTACACACGCGCAGGCGCCATCTCTCTGGTCACAGTACGAACTCCGAGACGTATGTATACACTGGCAAACCTCCACAGCTGTTCCTGACGTGGCTAGCTAGGTTCCATGACAACTCTTTTTTCAATCTTGGTATCCCTCACTGCAGGAAAAAAGCGCTTCGCCGCAACTCCAGAGCTGAAACAGAAGCTGGTTTCTGAAATCGCAAAGAATGCAAGCCTGGCGAAGGAAAATGACGAACTACGCACGAAATGTGCTGCACTAGAAAAGAAAGCAGCAGGACTTGAAAGGCGGCTAACAAATTTGGAGCAGTACTCGCGAAATGCGAATCTTGAAATCCAGCGTGTCGTGAAGAAAGAAAATGAGGACCTTGCTACTATTTTGTCTGAAATAGGCAGTGCAATTCATGAGTATATCAGATCGGCTGACGTTGAGTGTTGTCACCGTGTCCCAACTCGCAACCCAGATAAAACTAACATCGTTGTTCGGCTTAAATCCAGAGCTAAACGCGACGCTCCTCTGAAAAAAGCAAAGAAAACAAGAATCACGAACAGAGACTTAGGGTTAGAATCCACCCGCCCCGTTTACGTGGACGAAAATCTGTGCACAGCACTATAAAGAGGCTGCTTGGCATGACAGTGAAAAGGAAACATGAACATAAATGGAAATCTGTGTGGAGCAGCAACGGAAACATCTATGCAAGGGAAAACGATAGCACTGATGCTGTGCAGATTTCGCAAGAATGTGATAGTGCTAGGATTAAGTCCATTGTTTCTGACGCCACTGGAAACACTCGCTAAGAACCGCCATGTAACACCACGATTTCATCTTACCGCATCGTTTACAGTTTAAGCAAAACTCCAGTAGTTCCGTTCTGCACTTGAATGCTCGATCAGCAGCCAATTTTTACACTACAAGCAATTTTTTAGGAGCGAGGCTCCTTAGGCCGGCACCCCGCCGTCGCCGTAAGCTCCCTGGCATGGTGTCAGCTGTGGCGTCTCCCCTTCACGCGGAAGGATAAAGGATAAGCGCTGCAACGCGGATGGCGTCTGCACGAGGCGCAAAGCGCGAGAATACGAACGCATGCGAAACGGAGGCAGATCAGACTCCCTCTCCCTCTTTCTTCGACTCTCCCCTCTCCCCTCAAACCGGCGAACGCGCAAAACCATCGCTTCACCCTGTCCAGCGCCTCCTCTATTTTTCAGTGCCTGGGCGAAAGAGCGGAGCGCAATGGGAACCGGCCGTCGGTGTTAGTGCGGCTTTTGGCCGCCAGGCGCCACCACTCGAGTAGACTCGCCGTGGCGCCTTCGCTCGCGGAAACGAATGCCGTGGCTGCATTAGAAGCTGCTATATGGTTTAGTTTTCGGCAGTATTCGCGCTCTCTAAAGAATAATGAAAACTTGTAAACGGGAATCGTGAAGCACTTGTCGTTCTGGGCAAGCAGCCCATTTCAATGGCATGAGTCGTTCGCGGCTATTCGATCGAGGCACTCGCGCGTCGTCTGCTAGGCCGTTACCACAGAGCGCGTGCCAGGGATGAGCGGAAGGTTGTTTTGTCACCATTATATTCGGTTGACTGAGAGTTGGTTTTCGATTGTCTGAATTTTTGAAAGCAGCATTTGCCGGGAGCCAACACGGAGAGCTTGGGCGCCTGCTTGGGCATGGGCAGACTGCTCAGCCTTTTGCACCCATTCATTGTGTCACTGTACGGGATGATTGCCGGTTGTTTCGCCGGTAGCGCATGCGGTGTCCGTAGGCTCCGATTCTTCATCTTCGGAACCTAATGTCGGCACTGCACATAGCAGCGATCGCGAGGCGGCGATCGTACGGGTACATTCACTCGTTGACTGTTCGGGCGCAGCGCGGTCACGTTTATTGATACTTGCCATGCTTGGTTCAGTTGTTACTTTCGGCTTCAAACGTGAAGGGTAGCCTGCAAAGATCGACGCTACTGCGTCCTCCTTGAGCAGCTGCTTCTTATATTCTACGAAATTTTCGGGTCGTAAATGACGGCTAGATATTCTAGTGTAGTTTGAAGATGAATCAGGAGACCAATTATCCAGCTTAATTACTGCAAGCCACCTCTCCCGAACACCAGCAGCAGCGGGAATTTCATGGAACGACAGCCGAACAGTGTAAAGCCTGAGATGCCTCATCAAACGCGAAAATTGACCTTCGGCGGCGTCCAGCGGCGTCTCGCGTTGGCGGCGTCAACACGAGTGACGTAAAGAATCATCATATGATGTCACAGATAATAACATTTTGTGACATCGTGATGTCACATAACGTGACGTCGTCACATTGCATCCTCGCTTGGTCAAAATGGGCTGATCACGGAGGCAGTGCGTAACCGGCTGAGGTGCAGAAAGCTCGCAGTGCCTCCGATGCTTGAGGCAGTGAGAAAACCACGTTAGGTGCAGAAATATTTCGGAGGGAAGCAGGATATGTTCAATACATTAGAGAGTTTTAGAATTCTGTACGCAAAGCTTGCGGGCGATGCAGGCGTGGCGTTGCAGGAGTAGCGTTGCGGGCGTCACTTAACAGGAGCCCACAAGAGGTTAGCGTACGACGCATGCGCAGTGGCGCGAAACGCTAACGCAAAGCCTTGCGTACGCTGTTCGAAAACTCTCTGTTGATTGGGAAGAAAAATAAGCTGGCTCTCGCCTTTCAGTTTTCTTAGGCGAATGCATAACTCTGAGGTTTTTCTTTTTTTTTATTAAATAAAGGGAAATAAGAAAAAGACAATCATGATTTTATTCCGTTCGATTTGCGGAGTGGTACACAACAGCATGACATACTGAAACATAGAAATGACGCGGTTGCAATAGCCTCAAATAGTAAATAAAACGCGAATACTATCAAACTCGTATGCAAGTATCGAACAGAAAGCACGGTCTGACAGACTGCCTGCGGAATACGAACAGTGGGCATGGAAAGAAACGCGAACGTGCGGCATCGACATTCCTTGCTGTTTTGCATTTATTTTTAAGCGGTTGTAGCCTGTATGATTGACAAAAGGACAGAGTCATCCATGATGCAATCAAAGACCATCTATCGTATTTTTATTGCCGCCACGGTCAGAGCGTGATGAAAAAGCAGTGCGCAGCGATGTTCGCGTTTCTTTCCATCCCCCCTGTACCCGTGAAAGCCTGCGAGAAGCACGAATGCAATTAAACTCGGATGCGAACACGCATTCGCGATCTTCGTAACACGCGCGGCCGTTGAGCGCCAGCTTCCCGTAGTCTACTCGCGCAGCGCCGCCACGCGGCAGCGGCGAGCGGAGGCGGAGCGCGCGCTCGACGGCCCGAGGAGAGCGTTCGCCCAGGCACTGAAAAAATAGAGGAGGCGCTGCCCTGTCGTCCGCCCCGTGGTTGACCCGTTGCCTGGACAATGGAACACCAGGCGCGCCGAACGCCGCGTGCGTCCCATTTCTAAGAAGCTTCGCTCATCATTTGTATTCGTACACGGAACAACTGCTAGTTTTAAATCTGTTCTCGTTCAAGTTTGATATAACTGTGGTAACAGAAACATGGTATTATGACAGCAGTGCTCGGCTGTACCTTGATGGCTATGCTGATTACGTCTCAAATCGAGCTGATAGACGAGGAGGGGGGCGTCGCAATCTATGTCGCATCAGGAAGAAAATGTGAAAAAGTAGCAGAATTTTGTAAAACAACATGCGACTATGAAATTTTAACACTTCAACATTTGTCTGATATAATTTCGGTCGTGTATCACCCATCAAACGGAAATATTTTCGTATTTATGAGTTTCTTTGATAATTCACTGGAATATGTTGCTGCTAACGAATTTAGACTTGTATGCGGGGCGCCACTAACATAAATTTTCTCGAAAAGAGTGCTGTCACAGTGGATTTTACTGATAGACTTAGCTCCGCCGGTTTTGTCAACCTAATTAGTACACCAACTAGTGTTACGCTCTCTTCGTCTACATGTCTTGACATTCTTATTACGAATATTGGCACTGCAGTAGAGCATACTCGAACAGTGACGTCAGACGTCAGTGATCATTGTCCAGTATTTATGACATATCGCACGAATGTCGAAAAAAAAATCACTCTGAGTCAAATGTGTTTGCTATACAATACTTAAGTGATAGAAACATGGATCTTTTTAAACGTGACGTTTCCAATTATGACTGGTCCTTCTTATATGAAATAAGTGAAGTAAATGTCGCGTACTCCAAGTTTCTTTTTGCGTACCTGCAAATGTACAAAGCCCATTTACCTTTCAATAAAATTAGGCAGACAAGGAAGATAAAAAACCCTGGATCACGCCGGAACTTATTAAAATGATAAAACACAAAGATAAAATGTACTATAGATTTCTTGCTGCACGTTCGCCTGAGGCGCTGACAATGTTTAAAAAGCATAGAAACAAACTAAATGCGAAACTTAGACGTGCCAAGAATGTTTATGATGAGCGCTTGTTTACAGAAGCCATGGCTAAGCATCCTGATACCTTGTGGAGCATTTTGTCCCACCGGAAAAGATAATCCACAATAAAACCAAAATCTCTGGTTTAGCGCTTGCTAATAATTTCATCGAGTACTTTGCAAGCATAACCGTGACACAGCAAGCAAAGCAAGCTCCGCCAGATACGTCGTCGTTTCTTTCCGCTTCAAACAGTTTATTTTTAAAAACCACTAATGAACATGAGGTATTTAGCACATCTATGCACCTTAAGAATAATAAAGCTCTCGATATTGATGATATACAGATAAATCCTGTAAAGTATGTTTTAGAATACATCACTCCAGCTTTAATGCACATCTTTAATCTGGCTTTAGAGTGTGGGAGAAAAAATAAAAATGAGTAGGGTAACTGTACTTTTTAAAGGGCCCCTCATCACCCCGCGTTCAAATACGAGTGGCTTCCTCCTGCCTTCGCCACCCTTCGCACTGGCGATGTATCCTCCTCGCCACTTATTTCCTAAAAGCACGTGAACAATGTCAGCACCAAGCGCTCGAGCCTATCAGGATTTCACGCTTCTCGTATACACGCTGTTATCGCCGCTTGTGCAGTCATAAACAAGTGAAATCAGTTGATAGCGCACGACAGTCATGCGAGACAAGGAAGAACGGATGGGTGGCTGCATGGCAAAGCTGTGCAGGAGGCAATTCACATATGATATTTCGCGTATATGAACCAGTCACTTTCTGCGACACAGAAGTGCGCAAGAAAGACGAGAAACGCCAGGAGAGAATATTGCGCTCGTTTTAAGTGCGAAGCATTTCTTAGCGAACTTCGGCGACTTCGAGCGTATCTATCTATCTATCTATCTATCTATCTATCTATCTATCTATCTATCTATCTATCTATCTATCTATCTATCTATCTATCTATCTATCTATCTATCTATCTATCTATCTATCTATCTATCTATCTATCTATCTATCTATCTATCTATCTATCTATCTATCTATCTAGCCGCCTACGACTTTGTGCTCTCCCGGCCGTATCGTTAATGGGATTTATACCAAATTTGGTATGTCATAACATGACTCCATGACGAACGTAAATGGCTGGTCATATCATGAAAATCATGACTGACTTGTCATGAAAAGTATGATTTAGATGCCACGCTCATGGTGCGCTCGCGGCCGTTTTGTTAGCTTGATATACACCAAATTTGGGATTGAGTGACGTGACTGTATGACGAACATAAATGACAAGTTGTAATATGGAAATCATGATATGTCATGAGCGACATGACTTGCATTCCTCGCTCATGGCGCGCTCGCGGCCGTTTCGTTAGCTTGATATACTCCAAATTTGGTATTGAGTGACATGACTATGACGAACATAAATGACAAGTGGTCATATGGAAATCATGACTTGTCATGAGCGACATGACTTGCATTCCACGCTCATGGCGCGCTCGCGGCCGTTTCGTTAGCTTGATATACACCAAATTTGGGATTGAGTGACGTGACTGTATGACGAACATAAATGACAAGTGATAATATGAAAATCATGACTTGTCGTGTGCGACATGACCTGCATTCCACGCTGATGGCGCGGTCGCGGCCGTTTCGTTAGCTTGATATACACCAAACTTGGTATTGAGTGTCGTGACTGTATGACAAACATAAATGACAAGTGGTAATATGGAAATCATGACATGTCATGAACGACATGACTTGCATTCTACGCTCATGGCGCGCTCGCGGCCGTTTCGTTAACTTGATATACACCAAATTTGGGATTGAGTGGCAGGTGGTAACATAAGTGGCAGGTGGTAACATAAAAATCTTGGCATGCGTGTCATCTACAACCCCATTTACATGCCACGCTCATGGTGCGCTTGCGTCCAGTTCGCTAGCTTGATATACACCAAAATTGGTATTGCGCGACGTGACTGTATGACGAACATAAATGACAGGTCCTAACATGTGAAACATGACATGCAAATTATGTAAAGCAGGATTTGCTCCTTCCTGGCTGCTTCGCATTACATCGATTCCCACAGTGCGTGGGATCTGCCAACTTTTTTTGTATTTCGAGAGGCTGGCGCGGGGCCTTTTAAAGGAGGTGACAGAAATGATGCATCAAATTATCGCCCTATTTCAATAATTCCGGCATTTTCCAAATGATTAGAAAAGATTATTTTTTCTCGTGTTTCAAATTTTTTCGACAGACACAACATTCTACCTGGTGCTCAGTTCGGCTTTCGTAAAGGTATAGGTCAACGGAAACTGCTTTGCTCACACTCAAGGAACATGTACTAAAAAATATCGAAAGAAATCTTTTCACTTTGGCACTTTTCATTGATTTTAGTAAGGCATTCGATTGCATAAATCACAACATTTTGCTATGGAAATTATCGCAGAATGGCCTTAGAGGTATTCCATTAACTTTATTCGAGTCTTATCTAACTGATCGCAAACAATCAGTTTGCATAAAAGAAGAAAAGTCATGTTTTCTTCCCATACTAAACGAGTGCCACAAGGTAGCGCACTAGGTCCGCTGCTTTTTAACGTCTACGTTAACGACATTACTAATTTTGATACAGCTGTTCAATTTATCATATACGCCGATGACACTACTCTTATTTGTTGTCCGGATTCACAGAAATTAATGGAACAATGCAACGATCTACTTGTTAAGCTATCTGAATGGTCGATTGCTAACTGCCCAAAAATAAATCCTACGAACACTAAAGGAATGGTATTTCCAGCTAAAAAACAAATCTCTGACTTGCAAACAAACTTTAATGTTTGCTAGTAAAGGAATGCAAGTTGATGAACATAAATTACTAGGGGTTACTTTTTCTTCGCACCTTACTTGGAATAAACACGTAAAAAATATCTCCAAAAAACTGTCCGCTATCACAGGTGTTTTGTCTAGATGTAGGTATCTTCTTCCACCGAAAGCAAGACTTAAAATTTATTATGCCTTATTTTCTTCCCATTTAAGTTATTGTAGTTTCATGTGGGCGACTACTGGAAAGACAAACATTATGAAAATATTTTCATTGCAAAAGAAGATGATTCGGCACATCGACAATATTGTTTTTTGGAGACAACATGGCCAGCTTTTCTAAAGTATAAAATAATTTAAATAGAATATTTTTACACTTTTCGCCTGCTTCATTCTTTTTATTTCTCAAATACCGCGTTCAAAAATTTTCTTGCGTCTACTGCATCTTTGACACCTATAGAGTCACTTCCGCCAAATACCAGAAATAGTGTTCCACGGCGTCCCGTTATTTCTTTCGTTTCTTCTGTCCTCGTCTTGCTGCGCTGTTTTAAATGAAGTATTCCACGGTTTCGTAATAAATATAGCCTAGAATCATTACGGCACAACCTGCCACATATTTTAAATAAATATCAAGATGTCAGGTGTTGTTCAGCGAAGAAACTTCGGATGCATTTTGTAAACATGTGATGATTGAACGTATTTCTTATTTCTCGAAATTATCGTTTTCAGTGTTCATTTATCAGAGCCAATTGTGTATGATTTCTTGTAACCCTTGCATATACTTTTGTCTTCTTGTGTATCGAATTTGTTTTCTTTATTCTTTATAATATTTAGGTCTTGATTTGTGCATTTGTGTTAATTTTAATTTAGTTTGAGCTTCTAAAATGCTGCTATTTTTCTTCATACAACCGCCACGTATGCCTTGTAACGGACCATCGGCCCAGTCAAGCTGTTTTTCCAACAGCTTTTAGCCAATGGTATCCCCCAGAACCCTTGCATTTCTGGAAGTAAATCTGTATTGTATTGTATTGTATTGTATTGTATTATATTGTGTTTGTATTGTATTGTATTGTATTGTATTGTGCTGTATTGCTGACAGAACTTTTTTTCTTTGACATCTGATCGTGTACATTTTTTCGACGCCATTTCCGTGACGGAAATACGTAACTGAAGTCTTGGTGGAGCCCGGCATAAAACGCTTTCGTGTTAAAGAAAACGAAATCAGCAAAAATATCCAGGACAGAAATGTACTTGATAGTGATAAATGTCGGGGCAACTTAAGCGAAGGCTTCTTTGTAAACCTGTGTGTAAGAGTGGTATGGTAATGATTCCCTAAAACTATACTACCACCTCAAAGCTTAACAAAGAGTGTTAAATAGAGAGCAGTGATATAACATATCTGAAAGACTTGCAAAACATAGAAATGCGTTAGCCTGACGAAAGAAACGCCACCAGCTGCGCTGTTTCATCGGTGTCCGCGAAGCGGAGCTGGGTGAATATTTTAGATGCGAAGCAGGCTTAAGGCGGAGTTCAATGCGGTGTGCGGCGTGACCACCCTTACTGCGCATGCGCAAACCCTCTGCACACACCTCCTCTCCACACACCAGCTAAGGTCTGTGGCTGCGCCGTAGCCAACCTCCCTCTCCCCACATTCTCCCTCCTCGTTTAGATAAAAGGCTCGCGTTAGGTCGTACACACGCTCAGTCACTGCGCCGGCTGCGCCGCACGGTGTTAACGTAGACACCTAGTGTCTACGTTAACAACAACATAAGAACATAAACACAACCCAAACGATAACACTAAATACGCAACATTAACGGAAACACCTAGTCAAACCAATGCAAACGCGGTGTGCACCCCCCCCATGCTGCTTCGCATCGCCTCATGGTCCCCTTCAGCGGGAGATGGTGTAATTTTTTTTCTTTTCAGTCATGCTAATTACGTATATAGTGCTTGTAAATGTTCATATCTATTCGCTTAGAAGCCTCGTTTTGCATTTTCAATGATTACTTTTTATCCATATTTATTATTTTTGTATGTGTATGTCGCGGAAAGTGTCGTGAAATGTTATGGGCACACATATGCATGTTACTTATGCTAGTGTGTTTTCTGTTGTGCATGTTTATATATTTTCGCTGCTCCTTACATTTGTTCTATGATACATTGACTGGAACTGAACGAAAGGAGAAATATTTTTTCGAGGGGCTCGTTTTTTTTTTTTTACACACAACCTAATCAATGCAACAGACAATCAGGCCAGGGAAACTAAAGGGGACATTAGCGGTTGTCTTTAACTGCACTGTAGTAGTGATGACGTAAATTGACATGAATTAAAGTGGACAAAAAGTCACCCTTTCCAGGAGTGAGATCCGAACCCTCGACCTACCAGTTATGCTGCAGACTTAATGCTACCGCGCCTCGTGCAAAGACCACGGGCCGCGTGACGCCCTCTGGCAAAAAGTGTGTTCCACACTCGCCGCCTTGGCTATGAGCGGCGCTGGCTAACACCCTCAGGCATTACAGATGCAAAATATCCAACGAAGTGGACGGAGTAGGCCTTCCGCGTCGAAGCTCAATTGGTGGAGCATCGCACGCATAAACTGAATGTTGTGGGTTCGGATCCTACCGATGCAAAGGGTGATTTTTTGTCCACTATAATTAATTTCAATGTACCTCACTATCACTACGCTACAATTGAAAACAACAATTGCTGTCCCCTATGCTTTCCCTGGCCTAATTGGTTTGTTGGAGTCACTTGACTGAATAGAACTGTTTGCTGAATTTGATTTTTTTGTGTGTGTTCATGTCCATAGGTCGACAAACTCACTCAGACTCAGATCGAGCCGTGAGTATGAGTCCGAGTGAGTCCGGGTGAGTAATATTTTGGGGAGTTTGAGTCCGAGTGAGCCCTAAGCACAGTATATATTTCGCGAATGAGTCTGAGTGAGCTCCCCACCATTCATTGCCGACCTATGGTCCTATCTACTTATCTTCAGGATTACTATTAGCGTTATATCGGCTTAAGTTTGCACTCAAGTCTTTTCACATATATCTCAACAATGCGCTACCTCATATTTGTTGGTCCGAGATTTGAGTTAGGGGAGCGGGGCGCCATGACCTTCCCCCGCAAACTTTTTCAGGGAAAGTTCTTGATAAAGGTATCTCATGAGAGTCGCGTATTCCATAAAAATGTCCTTACTGGACTGAAACCACTGATAACTCGTATTTGAAGGTACAAGAGATAAAGGCGTATCGTAGAGCACCGGTTACGTGAGGTAGTGGCGTTAAAGAGCATTGACACCAAGATTGAAAAAGCTAAATTAGCGCTTACGGACTCATGAGCCGACTCACTCAGGCTCACTCACAATCAGGTGAAACCGTGAGTATGATTCTGAGTGGGTCCGTCTGAGTAATATGTTGGTGAGTTCGAGACCGAGTGAGACCGGTCGAGAAAAAGTACATTGAGTCTGAGTACGAGTGAGTCCGGTAGAGGAAAATTTTGGTTAATCTGAGTCCGAGTGAGTCCTCAGAGCAAAATATATTTCTTGAGTGAGTCTTCGTGAGCTACCATTTCTTTGCCGGCCTACGTTCATGTCACTTATGTCACCTCGTAGCGAAGCCCCGTAAAGCCGAATGGCATTTAGTTTCGCTCCTCTTTTCTGTATGTCTTTGCAGAAAAAAACTGTTCATTTATTCATTCATTCAATTCAATTCAAGCAGATAGCCCAAGGACCGAGTCATATTCGTACGTTTGCCGCCTGTGACATTGGCGTGCGCACGGAGGGAGGGGGGGGGGGGGGGCGCAAAGTCTGCTCCGTACATTGACTGAATAGGGAGGGGGGGGGGCGCTGAGATGAAGCTCCGACCCCCCCCCCCCCCCCCCCCGTTAAGGGAATCCTGCGCGCGCCTATGCTGGTGACCCTATTTTCGTTCACAATTATAGAGGCTCGACATATTGGATCCAAGGTGTCATAGTAATGCAGATCGGACCTGTTTCTTACAACGTGGATGTCACTACGTCACGGGGATTTTTCAGACGGCGAAGGCACCGCAATCAGCTGCGTGCTCATGAAACTGACATTGGTTTCGAGTTCGCCAACTGTCCGAATGAATCAGCCGCCCCTGACACTTTTAGCGGTCAAGAGACGCCTCGACGGCAAGCAGAGTAAAAGACGGCGCAAGCAATGACTGCACCAGCACAGTCAGCACCTCCGTGCAACCTGCGAGTGGTGCGACGACATACGCAACGAAAGCACCGGCCTGTGCAGAGGTATACTAGCGGGAGTATGTGCAAAGATTGCGTTGTTCTATCCACAAAAAGAAGGGAAATGTGTCATGTCTGGTTAATCTTAGAGTGTACCAAAAAGCGTCACCGAGCATCCATGACCGTTCACTTTGTCACCTGTAGAAAGGTATATAAGGAACTGTAAGGCCACGCCCTTCGCTCCACTTAGCCGGGAAACACCCGCAGTATGTAGTCTTACTGCCTCCAATAATAACCCTCAGTTGTTTGCTCGCTACCTCAAGTGCCAGGCTGACATATTCTCTACTGAAACGCTTAAGTACACAACAGCGTCTGTCTTTCAGATGTGTTGAGTTTCAAAGCAGATGGAGCTGTTCACTAGTTAGCACTTGAGATAAGGAAAATGTGTTTAGAATGTAGGTAGTGAAAACCAGGAAAGAGGTTGGTGGAACTGGGGGTCGAGGAACTGGATAGAACAGCGTAGATAACAGTTCATAATAGAACTAGAGGCTTATGTAAAGAAAGAAAAATAAATAAATAACTGCGAGACAGCCAGGATGCTGGATTGCAATGGATGAATTAACACCAGTTAGAAAAAAAAAAGAACTGGCTAGGTGGCTACTGGTCGCCACCCCGCAAAGGTGAATGTGACCTCCGCAAAGCTGAAGCAAATATCATAGGACGATAACACTTGGCAATTAAAGTTTCCCGGCCATGGAGGGAGACACGGTACAAGAGGTTAAGCGGTATAGGTTAGCTAGTAACATCGGAGAAATGAATCCACTGCGTAAAAACAGAAGAGAAAAAAGCTGCGCTGCTTTTTTGTCAATAGACGTAGAGGTCGAGTCAGTACACACGCGAGGACAGTGTACCTACAAACTCCACGGTTCATGTCGCCGTGCCTCTAACAAGACATGCGCAACTCGGCGGTCGTTACCCATAGCTGGTACAGCGCCTGTCAGCTCAGGAGGTAGTTGGATGCTCTGAGCTCTATACAATTTACACTGTTCTCAGGTGAGGATTACTGACGTTGTGGCGCTAACTCTGACGTGCGACGACGTGCTGGACATCGGAAAATAATAATTATAATCTCGAGTCAGACGTCCGAGTATTGTCGCTGTGAATGAACTACAGCTGGAACAGCACACGTAAAGCATGAAGCGTCACGCATGTTTCTTGACGCATTTGTGCCATATGACAATGCGTCGCACTATAGACTCAACATGAGCGGCCGCACAGATGAATGGATCTTAATTAGCGTCCTGTCATGTTGCCTCTGTGTTCTGCTTGTTTTAGGTTGGATACAACTTTGAACGGCGAATCTAGTAACGTCGTCCCATGTAACAGACAATCGCAGATGCATTCCAGAGCAAGCTGGGCAGCCAGCTGTTAGGTCGCCTAGGCAACCGTTCTGGCTTTAAAGCCGCGCTCTGCTGCTCTGTTCTTACAGTTAGCACACAGCCTCGGCGTCTCCAGTCGTTCGCGTCGTTGAAAGCGAGACATCACTTCGCCATTCAGCTCCTCTTGCACTATTAATTCACCCACGATGGTAATCGAGGCCTCTTTATCGCGAGATATACATGACATTAAGCACAAGGAGGCGCGTGTCTCACTGAAAATTGACAATGGCGTTGTGAAGTCGTGTATTGAGGGCGTCACCGTCCCGGACGTCAACTTTCCAACTTTTTTCGGTGATGTTTTTACCAGGTTCAAAAATGAGACTGCTCTGGTGAGTAACTTAAAATCTTACTTCAAATCGGTATGGTCTCAAGAAATTGTACCATGCCACGATCACTAAGTTTCCGTGCGATCTTTTGACAAACTGGAATTCTGTTTTCGTGGCATAGAACAGGACCGTACATTTGGGGTGACAATGACAGCGCGAAGCGTTACGTGAAATATAGTTGACGATATATTTTACCGTTATGAGCGTTTTGCTGACCGCTATCGTCAGGCTTCGGTGTCTTGCTTAGTCAATATCGCAATTGCGCAAGTTTGTTCGCTTTTTTAATTACGTGAATTCCTTGACCCAGAAAAGTTATGTTGAGGCTTCCAAAAAGAACTTAAAATAATTTCCTCAGCATATCCCACCGGGGTACAACAGTACCTGATCCACAGTGGACAAATGTCACCCACCAAAGCGGATGCGCAATTATTAGACGAATAATTACGTATTCGCAACTTTCAGACGTGTGGGCGCCGCCGCAAGGATTTTCGCTGAATCAGTAGAACGGTAATGGTTCAGGCAGTTTCCAAACCGTTTCAGCGCTCATCAGAACGGTGAAAAACGACGAACGGGCCAAAAGATGTTCATTGTACGGGCCAAAAGATGTTCAATGAACATGCTGCAGCGCAGCATGTTCATTGTGCTGCGCTGCACCAATTGTGGAATATCGTATAAAATAGATCTGTACCAGTTTTCGAAGGGGATTACTTAAAAAA
The DNA here is from genome assembly GCA_030522465.1 of Rhipicephalus appendiculatus. Classification (NCBI taxonomy): domain Eukaryota; kingdom Metazoa; phylum Arthropoda; class Arachnida; order Ixodida; family Ixodidae; genus Rhipicephalus; species Rhipicephalus appendiculatus. The sequence continues at coordinate 81,539 of JALIZH010032933.1, forward strand.
AAATTCTTCTGGAATCACCTTTATTCGGGCATTGAATTGCATGCATGCAGCATTCAGTGTTTTGATTTAAAGTTTGTTTTTGCTCGTTAATTGCAATATACTATTGATAATGAGTTTGCATATTGGTGAATGTGGCTGAAAAGAAATGCTGTTTCTTCAAAAATACGCAACTTAGACTAAAAGGCGAGAGAGAGAGGGTAGACACAATGAGAAAGAAAGGGAAGCTAACCTGGCTACATATAGTTGGCTACCCTGCGCTGGGAATGAGGGAGGGGACTGAAGTACGATGGCGAGGAGACTTATACCGACACACAAACACACTCGAAGAAGCGTTCACCGTTCAGTTAATTACAAACTGTCATACACGCTCGTGCATCCCAAGGATGGAGACTTTCGCTTGAAAGTGTGACCTAAAACGTCGCCTTTCGCGAAATCGTGCTTTTAGCACTCAAAAACAATAATCGCACGCTTTGAGAATCTAAATGCGGCGCATGCTGCACAGTTGATTACCCAGCGCGCATGTGCGTACATGGCACAACTAAACTAGGCTCGTATTCACAAAATAGCACTTCTGCTAGATTTGTTCGTTCTAGCAGACATTAGCCGGACGGAATGCTGATCATACTCGTTACTAGACTGCCGTCCAAACGGAAAGCAACTCGTACAGAACCACATTGTTTGCAAATTCAGCTTCTGATTGTTTACATTCCAGGATTTAGAAAGAAATCATTGCACAGCTAAAGCGACGCAGAGACATGCCTCTTACTGTTAACGCATGTGACACCTATCTTCGGTGTGTAGCAGCATGACTGCTATCCTCGCACTAGCTTGTTTGACTCCTTGGCGGAACTATGCTCAGCGTTCGATTAAATGCTGGATACCAACTTTCAAACATTACAGAAAAAATGAGAGAAAACAACATGAAGAATTGGTACACTCAACGGTAGTCAACATATACGTAACGCGAAGCGTTTTGCAAATTGTTGCAGCATGATACATCGATGCGCGTTGAGCTCGTGAGGCTGGGGCTCTATGTGCCACTGTATACTCGTATGTGCAGCTCTAAACCACTGCGGTTATCGCAGTATAGGTTAGTGGTCAAGACTGTGCCGCTCTGGTTTCACCACGTATTGTGATGGCTACGGTGCGTCAGAAACAGTGAAACATATTTTATTGGAATGTTCGAGCTACACTGACGAGCAAACTTGTTTCTACAGAAGAATGAACTCAACCTTCCAAACAGCACTTTAGCTCGAAAAAAAAAACAAAAAAAAAAAACACTACAAACGTATTCTTCTTCAAAACAATATCGAGCTTCAAAACTTCTTCGAATGTTTCACGAAGGCACTAGTTTAACTAAGCTCTAACCTGTCCAGAACGACCACACTCATCTCATTTGTAACTCCCGTGATCATGCATTTTCTTGCCTTTCTTCCTTTCCTTAAGTTTCCCGCCCTCATGCTTTTAGGACCATTCCGTCACCGTTCCTCTTCCCAACGCAGAGTAGCATGTAGTGTGTGTGTGTTGGTGGTTAGAAGAAGAATGAAACGCCTAATTTCTGCAGCCCAATAGGGAGCACTATTGGGCTGCAGAAATTAGGCGTCTCATTCTTCTTCTAACCACCAACACACACACACACTACATGCTACTCTGCGTTGGGAAGAGGAACGGTGACTACGTGCATACCGGCAAAATGCTATGTATTCCAATAGACAGCTGTGCATGCCTTTCTCTCTCTCTGTATACCACAACAAAACAGGGAAAAAAATAAATAAAATTCCCCATCTCCCGCTAAAGGGAACCATATGTGGATGCGAAGCAGCGGAGAGATAATTAGCTTGAGCGGGACGAACGTCGCCGCTCTCATTTCGCGGCAGCGGTCCGGGCGCTCATCGCCGCGCTGCACAGGAGAGAGAATGAGGCGCGCGCGCTCCGTCATTTTAATACCGCGGAACTACCGTGGCGCCCCCCAGCGGAGTATGCAGCTGTCACACCACCTGTCGTGCCCGCCGCTGCGTAGAGGATTCCTAGAGGAAAGGATGGGGGGGGATCGTAGGAGAGGAGCGAGAGGGGGAGGGGACGTGCATGCGCTGTGGGACGTGGGAGCAGCTCCGTAGAGTAGAGGATTCCTAGAGGACAGAGGGGCAGAGGACGCGCATGCGCTGTGGGGATGTGGGACACCGGAGCCGCTCCGTAGAGTATTCCTAGAGGAGAGAGGGGGGAGAGGACGCGGATGCGCTGTGGGACGCGGGCGCCGCTCCGTAGAGTAGATGATTCCAAGAGTAGAGGAAGGGGGGTGAGCGTAGGAGAGCATAAGGGAAGGGACGCGCTGTGGCACGCGGGGACCGCTCCGTAGAGTAGAAGATTCCTAGAGGAGAGAAAGGGGGTGAGCGTAGGAGAGAGAGGGGGGAGGGGACGCGCATGCGCTGTGGTGGTGTGGGACGCGGGAAGGAGGGACGGACTAAGCCCCCTCCAAACACATGCAAGCAAGATTAAGGAATGGGGTCAACCTGGGCGACAGACACCACCTGCCTAGCCATTGCTAAGAAGCCTCTCTGTGCTCTCGGCCATGACTCTGGTGACTGTAGTAGTGGTTGACGGCCTTCATATTATTACAGTGTTCTGGTTCGCATAATGGGTGCTTCCCTACTTCATGAAAGTGGCCGGACGCGGGACGGCGGACGCGGGACGCGGGAGGGACGGACAGAGCCCCGAGCATAAGATGCTTCGCATCTAAAAAAATCAACAATTAACTCTTCTTATGGGTAAGGGGCGAGCCCTAGTCGAGGGCCCTATTGGCCTTGGCCGCCCGTCCAATCTGGTCGATCAGCGATTGCTGGTCTTATTGTCACCAACTTTCCAACCTGCACTTGCCAAATACATAGTTTCTGCTAAAAACACGCACACAAAAAGAAGACGAGAACGACGACACGGGTGGCCACTCTCCAATAACGTCTTTCACACCAACTACTAAATTTAGGCCACTGCGTTTGTGCCGCTCTTTATGCTAACCGCCAATAAATATAAAGAAATGATATCCCTAATTGTGCACACCGGTAATGAAACATATTTATAATCTCGTTACGGCACCAATCATCTCCTAAAGGGGATGCGCCGCCATGCTGTGTTTACATTTATGATATTAGACATGCCAGTAACACGTGCCATCGGCACCTCTCTCAGCAGCTGGTTATCACTTGAACCATTATGGCGAAAAGTGAATAATATTTTCCGGGGCGTCGTGATAAACGGGAAGTGGATAAAAAACGGCATTGTTATATTAAACTGAAGCGTGACCTAGCCGCACCTATATTTTCCTGCCATCTCGGAACCGTGCCCGAACCGGAACTTTTTTGGAAGCGTGGTTCCGAGCCGGTTCGACTACAGGTCCAGCCCGGGGTCGTTGTTGCTAAAAAACTAAGCCAAAGCAGACGACGTCTCTTGCGCCAATCGGAGCAGTTCGTGGTGGGGTGTCTCGGGAAGAGACACATGGCTAGCCAGTGGCTCACTTAACACATGGTTTGAAAAGCTAAATTAAGGCGCGACAGTTAGCGCGACAGTTAGCACCGTAGGCGTGCTCAGGGTTCGCCATTAAGGGGGGGGCAAAGTTCCATCGCAGCAACCCCCCCACCCCCCCTAACATGATTCACAGTGGATGAAAAAAAAATGAAAATGAAGTGATAACGTGTTTCTCACCATGGCCTACCTTTGGTATTTCCGGGAGGAAAGACGAGAAGTGAACAGTTCTTGTAATGCAACATCAGAGGCCTTCGGCCGCCATTATCGCCAAAAACCTGCGTGGACATAACCGCGCTCTTCAAACAATGACGGGTCAAGTCCGACTGAGTATGTATGGGACAGACACCCACTTTTCTCGTTGAGTCGACATAGGAAAGCTCGTGCATTTAGAATACTCCACACACCCACATTCACCCCCCCCTCCCCCTATAGTGCTTGTCGCCAGTCGTCTCATGTGCGCGTTTATCTGTCGTGGAGTTGTGATCTGGTTCAGTTGGTGCATATTCTGTGTATGCACTTCCCTTTTAAATGCGAATGCATTTCATAGTCGGGCTATGTCAGGCATCCGGCGTTGTGCGGCGTTGGCGTTGTCCGCGGCAGGTGTTTTCTCTCCGCTCTGAGTGGAGAGGAGGAGCGCGCTCTGACGCGTGAGGGCGCTCGCATCGCGGGAGCTCGGCGGAGCTATATATAAAAAAAAAATTAAAAAAAAAAGAGAGTGAGTGGAGAGGAGGAGCGCGCTCTGGCGCGTGAGGGCGCCCGCACCGCGGGAGCTCGGCGGAGCTATATATGAAAAAAAAATTAAAAAAAAAGAGAGTGAGTGGAGAGGAGGAGCGCGCTCTGACGCGTGAGGGCGCTCGCATCGCGGGAGCTCGGCGGAGCTATATATGACAAAAAAATTAAAAAAAATAAAAAAAAACACAAAAAAGCAAAAAAAAAAAAGGCGCTGCGCCGTGCTCCCGACCGGGCTGCAGAAATTAGGCGCCTTTTCCTTCTTCGAACCACAACCACCATATATGAATGGAGTGAAGCGCGCGCGAAATGCATTCGCATTTCCTCACGATTCCCTTCGGGGAGGTGGGGGGCATTTTTCTTTCCTCTTTTGGCTGTTTCAAATCCTCAAGATCGTATTTGGGAGCATTCTCACTTTTTCTCGGCATGTAAGGCCATGGGCTCAACAGCAGTGAAGCCAACGTTCAGGCGCAGGCCTGTAGAGATCTGGCTGCGGGCCGCATGTTGTGTAGTCCGGATTTATACCTAGCGTTGTCGACGCTGCATAGTCGTTGAAAATACGCGGTTCTTACCTGATCATACAGGCGTACATTTGTTGAAGCTAAAAAAGATGAAGAGCACGAAGTGAACGTGAACTAGTTTAAGAGCTTACTATGGTACAAGTGCTCACTGCGGGATAAGTGCCATCGACATTTTATCATGGACATAATTCTCTTGCTTCGACGCTAAACATTCCTGCGCGGTTGATGGCCGATGGCTCTGGCCCGTATCGAGTATTGGAGCATGATTTACTGCAAAGCGGACGTTTTTTTTTCTGCTTTGCATATATAGTATTCTACCAGACCTTCTGTGCTCTATCGCTGAGCAGATACAGCAAACATACTTTAAATGTCTCGTAAATGAATCACAAAACGGAGCCTGTGAGCACACGTACCTAGCAGTTTTGTAAGGAAAAAGAAATAAGGCATAAAACGTGAGCACCCCTGCAAGTTATTAATAATAGCGCGCGAGCGTTGAACCAAGGTATATTAGCGAAACTCCAATAGCAGCCCATGTGCAAGAAGTTGGCGGTTCGTTGCCACCGTCGCCATAAACGTATCGCGGGGACCACCAACAGCAAGCAATATATATATATATATATATATATATATATATATATATATATATATATATATATGACGTCACCACCGGAAGCGGTAGCAACGTCGCGCATTTGCACTACGTGGCGCGAAAATGAATTTCTTTTTAATTCCTGACCTTTCACATGCTTTTGATAACTATGCGATTTCATTGCGTCATTATGGCTCGCCAATTGCGTGTGCGAGAGAAAAGGAAGATCAAAGATAAGAATTGGGGAAACAAGCTTGTTTTATTAGCCAAATAGTGTACTTGCCATCCATATACACCAAAATACTTTGCAGATGAAAAAAAAATTATGATTCAACGGCTCACGAGCACAATAGTTCGAAAGCTCACGTTGCCTAATCGAGGAAAACCACTGGAGCGAGACAGAAGGCTTGGAAGTAAGTATCACTATGGCCACCTTGTACAGTACAGCGTTTCTTCGCTTAGCTTGGCGCATTCACCGTCACGAAAGGTGAGGGCACGCCGGCCGCGCGCCAGCGTAAGCAGTCTGCAGTCACAGGAGCGGTTATCTACGCATTCTGTGCGCTAGTTCAGCTTCTCTGACGTGTAACCCCATCAAACAACACATAAGCAAATAAATAACCTACGGAAGATACGCACAAAACCACCGCGCTAAAGTGATCGATGCCTCGTTGACCCGACAATGAGCCAGACTAAACACAAGCCCACCTAGCAGACTGCCTGCACGCACCCCCCATTTATGGTGCTCGAAGAAAAAAAAAAGAAAAAAAAAGGAAGTAAGATAGGCAGTCAATTATTTAGCCATGTGTCATATAAACCATAAAGTAAATTTCTAGTTTGCTTTGGAATATATGAAGTTAAGAGTATTCGAAAAAAAAAATTCCATTGAGTTTTTGGTTTTCGTAATTTGTCCCCTCCTCACCTAGTCGCGCGTCAATCGTACGGCATGCGTTGATGTCTGTGGCAATAGGTTTTCGACCACTTTTCGTTCCAAGTTTCGCGACTGATATAATTTGACCTTGGTTGAACCTTGGACATCGCATCGCCAAATATAGGCGAGAAGAAACGATCCTGTATGCTGTCGACCTTAATCTTGAGTGCCAATTAGACCCTCAGCTCCCAAAACGTATCGATACGCTCATACATCGCCTAAGACTCGGAACTGCTTGCACAAAGCACCGATTACTTCGGATTCAGCGTGCACCATTGTCAACATGTTCGTGAGGCCACGGCGACGAGGATGTGCATCACCTGTTGCTCGACTGTCCCAAACACGACACACATATAGACGGCGACTCGTACAGGAACTCCACACGCTAGACTCGGAGCAAACATTTTCGTTGGAGAAAATACTAGGCCCAAGGCCATCTAGGATAAACCGCAAAGCGATGAAAGTGCTCCAGCTAATGTCTGCATGCGCGTCCCGTCGTATCAGCTGGCCTCTCATGTCGCTCTGTCTGACGGGATTACGGCGCTCGTAGCCAAAACGCAACTGGGTGTCGTTTCAATGGGATCGTCTGCTCTGATCGCTTGCAGCGATAACGGAGGTAGGGCGTCGGGCTAAGCGTGCTAAGGATGGCCACACAGAATTGCTACAACATATGTGGCCGAAGGCTTCAACCTATACCTCTCTTTATGGCTCGGCAACACCGTCGTTCAAAGGTTAATCAAGCGGAATCATCTCAGATATAAACGCAATCTATATGCACTAGCGACCGACAGACAGCATTTTTGTCGATGCAAGCTGGTGCAAAAGGTGAAGGCGTGACCTTGAGCCCTAACTCCATTATTTGCATTATTTGCCACGTTTCTGGTTTTCGTAATCTATATTTTCGCACATTTTCAGAAGAAGAAAACGAGAATATTACAGCCTGCTTGCGCTGTGTAAATTTACGTGAATAATTACTCTGTATGAAACATCTTTACTGCCAAGAGCGCCCTACGCAGCAACAGATGTCTCAATTAGGCTTAACTAGGCGTAATTTGCATAATTCTGCGGCATCAAATTCGAGTGCTCGGGTGGGTTTAGTTCGATGCCATACACATTAATCAGTCATATTTATAATTAGTCTTAACGCTAATTCAATTTTGTTTGGCTTAATGAGACTCGACTGGGTCAGGAGTAATTCGTATCTTCCTGAGCTTAGATTCTCTGAGCTCATGGGGAATTCGACTTCAGTTACTTTTATTACCTGGGTTTAATTAGATATGGCTTAATTAGACCTAATTGTGCTCAGATTAGTTAGGAGATGCCATGATCAACCATGCTTAATCAGATTTATATATACTTACCTTCACGCCGCTTAGTTAGCTTAGTTATGCATAATTAGTGTTATTGTCATGCAAAACTCCAGTATCTATAGGTGTGTTTCGTTGGATCCCCGGCTAATTAGTCAGACATAATTAGTGTTCGTGTTAATTAACACTAATTAGACTTGAATGAGCTTATTTAGTATGGAGTCGGTAAGGATAGAGCAATTAGTATCTTCCTGGGCTTGGCTTCTCTGGGCTCATGGGGAATTCGACATGGATTAATTGGCCATGATTAGGTTTGCCTTATTTGAACTAATTATGATTGACTAAACTAAAGGATACCATGATGAACTATGCCTAATTAGATTTGGCTATACTTACCTCTACTCATCTGGGCTTAACTTGGCTTAATATGAAAACAGTAAGCTGGACTAAATGGTCAGTTGTTGGGCTAGTTGGTTAATTGCTAATTGATCAGTTGCTGTACTAGGCTCAATTAGAATCTGCTTAACTAAACCTACTTATGCTTGGCTTTATTAGGTGATACCATGCATGCTCAACTAGGTATGTTTAGTTTCGGCTACACTTACTTAACTAGGCAAACTCACCTAAGTTTGCTGAGAAAGCTTAATTTTGTGTGCTTGGCTTTATTAGGTTATAGGATGGTAGCTATGCTTAGTTAGGCTAATTAACCGGTGTAAAAAACGACGCGAGCCCAGCGCTTGAACCGGCCCGCCGCAGCCGCTACGTAAAAGAACGGCACAGATTCGATGGAGCAAAGAAAGCGACACCTACTTGTCGTGTTCGCTACGAGCGCCGTAACCCCGTCAGACATAGCGACATGAGAGGCCACTTGATACGACGGGACGCGCATGCGCACCGCAGCAGGCGCCGCGTCGGTAGATGGCGCGTCGATGCGTTCTGCCAAGCGATCCCGTGGTCTCTACACTTTTGCTCACGCCTGTACATGTAGAGAGCAAACTCGTGCGTGGTTTGCTTAGAGATGCGTACGCGCTATCAGCCTTATCTGTGCGAACATGAGTTCACAAAGCCGGGGTGACGCTGATAGTTGTACCTCTGACCTCGTTGCTTCTTGCCGATATTAGAAACTACCATGTCCTAGGGTCGTCGCTCGTGCGATCTTATTAAAAAAAAAAAATGCGAGGATGTAGTACATATGGAGCCGTCACGCTAATTTCACCACCATATAGGCATATTAACAAAGGAGAAAATCAAGGTCGAAGTTTCATTTTCTTAATTCCGCGTCGAAAGCTCCGCGCTTGACGTCACGTATTTCAAAGTGAAATTTTATATTTTAGTGATATTACGCACTTTTAGCTGAGCGTTTACGATCCGCTCCGGTCCGGCCAGCGTATGCTTGCGATTCAGACACAAACACGTAGAAGGAACTGCACTGCGCGCGCGCAGAACGATCCCGTGAGCAGCGGAATGTAGAACGTACCTCGCGCTCCGTATGAATAATTGAGCGTAGCGAAGGGGCGCTCGTTTGGTTTCGGCGTCAGTTTGCAGCCGTGCTGACCGCTTCTCGACAAGACGCTCGTCAAAAACACAATATCTATGCAGTTCTCTCGCACCATCTCGGAACGCTACATCCTCGCGGGGCTGAGCGTAAGCGACGTGCAGCTAATGATAATAATATCCGGGGTTTTATGTCCCAAAACCAAGATATGAGAGACGCCGTAGTGGAGGGCTGCGGAAGTTTCGACTATCTGGTGTTCTTTAACGTGCGCTGACATCGCACAGTACACGGGCCTCTACCATTTCGCCTCCATCGAAATGCGACCGCCGTGGCCGGGATCGAACCCGCGACCTTCGGGCTCTGCAGCCGAGCACCATAACCACTGCTCCACCGCGGCGGACGTTCAGTGAAAAGCGTCTATTGCCTCAACGATGTTCATTGAAACTTAGTATGTTAAGTCTCTGGCCCCCCTCAGAAGACAATGCACTTAATTTTTACCGATTAGGAAGTACGTAAGCCCTAGTAGACGCCATCAAAATCTATGACGCCACAGTGACAGGTACGGGCATTTCAAAGCGGCGTCGCCACCTGCATTTGGGATTTTTCTCGCTTACCAAAAGTGTCCGCCTCGGTGGAACAGTGGCTACGGCGCTCGGCTACTGACCCGAAGGTCGCGGGTTCGATCCCGGCCGCGGCGGTCGCATTTCGATGGAGGCGAAATGGTAGAGGCCCGTGTGCTGTGCGATGTCAGTGCACGTTAAAGAACACCAGATGGTCAAAATTTCCGGAGCCCTGCACTACGGCGTCTCTCATAATCATACCGTGGTTTTGGGACGTAAAACCCCAGATATTATTATTATTATCGCTTACCAAAAGTCTTCTCGTGGCAAGCATGGTGATTTTGGCATTGTGAAAGAGCACTTTACTAATACGAGAAAAATCATTTTGCCCCTTTAGTGTCTCTTTAACCTGCAGTACGGCTTTGATCGACAAATTAGGGAAAGAACGGCACCTCCGTTTTGCTTCGCGACATAAAAATAAGGCAGAACCCACGCATCCCGTGCTAAAATTAGCCCTGCCAGATTTTGCCGCTAACTGGCTATCTATAGATTAGTTGTGACCATACGTTTCTGAAGTTTTGCTAACCGACCTACAACTTTCTTGGAATTTCTCGCCCAGCTTCATTGCTTCAAAAGTTCGTTAAATAATCTTGCCTAATTAAACAATTAAGCAGAACACGAAAATACCGCGACTTGCACCATGCATAAGTCAGCGAAGTGCACGTGGTCGTGACGTCATAGAGTGCGTCGGCATATTTTTAAACTTTGCCTAAAGGTTGCTGTGGCACCCGGTATAGGTTGGCAGTAGCCTCCGAAATATCTTTAATAGGCCTATTGACTGAGTGGTGGTCTCGTCTTACATCTGACGTAATTTATCTGCGATGACACCTAAGGTCCTGGTGACACTGTAGTAACAATTTACGTTTGGAAACGCGTTTTACGAATTGCGATTTCAAGATTACGGCCCTCTGCAAAGTCGTTTATTTTTGTAATCGATAATACTTTGTAGTATTTTGTTGCGACTGCTTTTAGGAGACGCTGATTCGCACATGCTCATTTTGACAAGTTGTCAAGCCGCAAACGTGCAGATGAGATGAGCGATGCTTAACCAGAAGACGCGAAATAAATATGTCATCTGCAGAAAAAAAAATATTAAACAGTATTCCGAGAGCTTGAGGAATCGAGCCAAAGGCGTGCGCGTATAAAGTAAACGATATTGGGTCTACTACATATACTTGAGGACACCATGGGTCGTTTCCTTTTTTTATTGGACACAATCCTATCGATTATAATGAATCGCGATCGGTTACACCGGCGGTTTTGGAGGAGCGCTGCACAAGGTGCGTCGCATTACACGGTAATTTATCAAAAAGGACATAGTGTGGGCCCACACAAGAGCAGCCTGGTAATTTCGAGCTGTGTAAGTCGTCAGATCCTCTGGCACATCTCTGGCTAGAGAGAATGCCGATTCGATGTATCGAAGATGGATGGATACGAAACTTTATTGGATGTATCGAGGAAGCATTTTTTTTTATGTCGTCGAATAACTGTCGTTCACAGACAACATATGGCAAAAAGCCACGAACAAAGCAAAACGTCTACCGTCCTTCAGTACCTGCGTGTCTGCTGCATGCAAGCGGCACGTACTGGGATGAAACGCTTCTGAAACAAGTCACGCCGACGCACGCAAACTCACAAAAGGTAGACAGACACTCTTGAAGCACGGTCACCGTCTTGTCATTTCAATGGCGCTACAGAGCTCATATGGAACTCACGTCTGCGCTAAACTTTGTATCCTATTTTGCAGAGGTCTGTCGCGGAGCTTTGTTGCATGCTGTCAAATGAATAAAAAACGTACTTCAGAGATAATTTATTTGGCGCGTATGTTTCTGACACTTTCCCAATTATTTTTTTCACGCATTTAAAGCATTTCTTCTTTTTATTCACCTCACGCTTTCATTTGAGCAGGGAAGATGAGTTTTGCGATGTGATATTAATCCACTATTTTCTATTTATACATTTGTTTATTTTTTTCTCTCGCTGCTTATTTCTTGACCTAACCTAGTGGCCGGAGTTAGAGTTTGATTTTACCGGGTGTCAGCGGTGAACAAATGACAAAAACGACAACTTCAGCTGGAGACCAGGACTTCTGTGTCCATTCTTAGGTGCACATTAGACAAAAGTAAGCAACCTACGAACTGGTTGGAGTCAGATTTCTTGCTTTGGAAAGAAATGCCGTGGCATCATGACCATTTGGAGGGATTGTTTTCAATTATGCCATTGTTTAACATATATAATAAAATTCTGAATCTTCAGAAAAAAACAAACGAAAAATAAAATAAAGATGCAAATGTAAGGACGTCTACATGTAACCTCCTAAATAACAAATACAATGCTGCAAATTGGTTCAATCAGAGCGTCTGAAATACACAAAGCTTATTTATGTATTAGTTTAAAGTGTATATACGTAGAATAGTTGCATTGTTTACTCAAGTGTTCAGAAATTTTTCTCAGAGAATATACGATACTATTTTTCTCAGAATATACTATAGGCTTACTTCCTTTAGTGTTATTGCTAACGAATATGGATGAAGACGTTTTTTAGGCGAAACAGCGAGAAAGTCTTGAGAACAATGAGAATGTGTTTTTCTCGCATGAGCCTCCAGCATTTTGCCTCCCTCGAAATGCGGCTGCCGCGGTCAGAATTCGATCTTGCGGCCTTCGGGTGAACAGTCAAGCACCATAACCACTAGACCACCGCGGCGGGTAAGAAAAGTAAAGGACAGACAGGGAGGCGAACCAGAGATCTTCGGTTGGCTGCCCTGTGCTAGGGAATGGGAAAGAGTGCATGCAATATTGAAAAAGAAGAACAGTCTTTGACGAAACTTCAATGTCTTTATGACGATGACAATGTCTAGGTAATGCAAAAAACCATGGCCAATGCGCAGCCAAAATGTGTTTATTCAGTCTAGTTTTTCTAAGAAACCGCGCCTTTAATGGCGACTCGCCTTGGAGTTTGTTTAGGCCCGTGGCCTAGAATTTTGACCCTTTTCCATACTATCACCTTCCCACGCTCTTTATGACTTTCATTCTATCTCCCGCTCTTATAAATCAATTGTGTGCATATCGAGTATGAGTCTGTGTACACGTGAGCGAGCATACCGACTTATCTTCTGGTGTGCCCCTTCCTGGTGCAGCACGCAAAAAAAAAAAAAAAAAAAATCATATAGCTAATGAATGCGTATACATTCCCCAGATCGTGATTCTTGCTCGTTTGCATTTTCATTTTATTATCGACGCAGAAATTGCTAGCAAGGCGCTACATACGTCTCTAGCATTTGATTGTGGTCGTATGCACAAGCGGATACGGATGTCACCGCGAGGGATGTTGCCTACGGCTCCCTGCTTGAGAACATGTCTGAGCCTGTTTGAGAACATGCTTTCATTTGTGCGTACCCTTCCACATCTGCAAAACAACAAACATTTGCCGTCAATAGCGGCTTCCAACGTTTGCGCGTTTATCCGTACAAGCCATTTGAACGGCTCAGACTTTTCGTAAAGGAACACAAGACTGCGGATTTCACCTGGGTAGAGGACGGCCACGGCAAATGTATTCCAGCCATAAAGACTACACTTCTAAAAATAAATGGCATCTGTTCTCGCCTCTGTCAGTGTCAGGGGTCACGTCGGTGAAGACCGACAGAAATTGAAGTGCGACCTTTGGAGGTTGTTCACATTCCCATGTCAAAAAAGTGATAACGCACGCCAAGCCGAAAACAACGAAAGTGCAAATGATGCCGTGTGACAGAGAGTTCATGGCTACCCATGTTTTTGAACTGCTTGGATTGAAAACTGGCATGAAGGCTGAAGTCCAATAATGCGTTAGTACGACGACCGTCACAGCACGGTGCAATTAACGGATATAGACAGACAAGCGGGGGGCTGCTGTTTTGGCAGCGCGCCTAAATTAAGGGGCATAGAGCATTTGTTTTCGTTAATACATAAATATTTGGGTCGCAGAGCACTGCAGTGTCGCAGTGACTGTGATGGCTGTGACGTTTTGCTGCTGAATACTGGATCACGGACCTGTTCGAGTTGACGGCCGTACATAGAACAACACCATCGAGGCCACTTAATTTTGTTTTGCTCTAAGCGCCAAAAGTATTGTAGTGAGAAATTATTTGCATGAAAGGAGGTGTACGGGATTGAAAGATACAAAAACAGAAATATCGTGTTAAATTATTTGAACCAGGAAATGAGCATTATTCTGCGCTGAACAGCATGTAACTACCAAATATGGCCTTCGTTTCCGCGTATTATTGCGTGTGTACATCAAAGGATGCGCGAAAATGGAGGTCAGTTTATGTGGTCGATGTGCCAATTAAAATGTATTTCATTATCTATGCGAGCCTGCGCGGTAGCTCAGTGTTTATAGCATTGCTCTGCCGATCCCTTAGGGCGCGCGGGTGATCGCGGCCGTGGCGGCCCTATTCCAATGGGAGTGGTATGCAAAAAAGGCACGCGTGTACTTAGATTTAGATGCGCGTTAAGGAGCTCCAGGTGGTCGATTATAATTACGTGACCACCAATATGGCGTCTCGCATAATGGTATCGCGGTTTTCGCTCGTAAAATTGCAGGATTTTTGGTTAGCGCATTGCAAAAAGTGATACTGCACAATTGTACGAAACAGGGAGCGAACCGAGGGCCGGGTTGACAAATAAAATGTGAGGATGGTTGCTGTGATCCTCCAAAATTGAGCGGACAGATTCTGCAGGCGGCTTCATTTAGGAACAATCGGTGAGGGAAGGAGGCGAAAGCTGACGAGAACTTCCGGTATAATACTACCAGCTCTGTGGCGGATGTTAATAGTCGCCAATGATAATCGCCTTCACCGTAAACGGGGCAAAAGTGTACAGCCGCGGCCACGTTTGTATAGAGCGCGCGAGGAGCTCTGACGTGGTGTGTCAGGAGCATGCGTGGCCTAGTAGCAGTGTTGTACACGTTCCTCTAAACGAGGAACGAAAGCCCGTTCCTCGTTCCTTCCCAATTTCGGAACGAGTTCCCGTTACAAGTTCCTCAAATGCAAAAGGAACTCGTTACAGTTACATTTCCAAAATCGGAACGTGTCGTTACATCAACGTTATATTAGAGTTTTTAATAAATATACAGTGCCAGATAATCCTGAGGCGAAATAAAGTGGGCAATTTAAGGCTCCCATCGAGCTACACATATCAAACGAATTTTACGTTGCCGACAGCAGGTTATACATAGGTAAATAAATCTAAATAAACGCTCCTAGACAATTTTTTTTTCGAGACCACCGGCCATGTACTACATACATGTAACTGCAACTACCGTGCTCGTCTATTTCAAGTCCAACGCATGCGGCACTTTTCAACGTCGTTCTTCAAAGGCGCAGTCAGGATACTGCCCTTCACATATTCAAATAGAAATCTCCACCAATGCGCCAATATAATTGAATTTTTTTTGCAAAGGAAATCGCATCGATAGGGAGAATACTTAGGCGTTTAATGAGTGCTGATTCAATAATTCAGTGTTAGCGCAAAATAATGTACGGGATACACATTTGCGCCTTAGTAAAGTCCACGGTTCACAGCCAGCGAACATACTTCTGTATATTTCGTCGTATGTCTTTCTATCTTTTGCTATATTTCTGGCCTTTCGTTCTCTATATTTTTCTCTTTCTCTTTCTTTATATATTTTTTGTTATCTCTCTCTTTCTCTGTGTGTACGTTGGCTCGCCTTCTATCTTTTTTCTTTTCCCTTTTCTATGTCTCTCTATACTCGTTTTCCCCTACCCTTTCCCTCCTCCTCACCGTCACTTCTCCTTCCCACCCCCCTTGATATACTGTACTATACAAGGATACGCTATACACTTCTAGCCTGCGCGCATGTTGCAGAAAAACGCATAGCCAATAATTTCCTTATCATCCTACTTCATTAGTATATGGTCCCTCAGATAAGAGATGTATACGAGCAAATGGAAAGTCAGGCAGAATGGTATAATGCATTGGTGAAGTGTTTATCCTTACCACCGTTCTAGCGTATAATGGGAAATGGCAGTTATTTGATGTATTCGCTCTAGACATGAATGCGAATTCTTCAGTACTATCTGTTCGTCGTTGGGTCGCGATAAGAGCAGAATGAACATATTAATTCTCTGTCTGTATTGCATTGCTTCAAAGTACCATGCCTATTGAATCAATACCATGAACGAAAAAGAAAACCAGATAGCCGAGTGGTTACGACGCTCGCCTTCGGATCGTGGACTGGATAGGCGGTGTCGAATCTCCCCTCGCCGAAAACATTTTGAAGCCAAGAATTTATCTCTTTCTCTATATCCGATCCTTTCGCTTTCTCTGTACTCGTTCTCTCGCCCCATCAGAGTTATTGCATCCCACGCCGGACAAATCAGCGCCCATGTTCTGGGAGAGAAGCAGAAGAGGATGGCGATGAGGAAGAGAGTGCGTACCGGTTCATGATGATGATAATTTTCTTTCTACGACACGTTGAAACCTCGAGCATAACATCTCTGCTGTAAAAAATTAACTGTTCCTCCCGCACGTGGTCAGTCTCGGCGTCTTTCGCTTCCCTGTGCCCCCGGCGGGTGCCTTGAAGTAAAAACCTGGATGCATCGTACTCACGTGATAGACGAGCGCTAGATTTTCGCGCCTCACACGGTCGACCATCCGCCCTGTTCTGCATGATGTGCTGCGTGCGTGCGCCTATTGAATGCCGTGGAACGTTTACAGAAGGAACGCCGTTCCCTCTGCCGTTCCTGCTTAAACGTAACGAGTTACCGTTACAGTTCCACCGATCCGGAATGGAACGGTGGCGTTCCTCCGTTCCTCCCAAAAGGAACTAGTTCCTGGAACGTCGTTCCTTGGAACGCCGTTCCGTACAACACTGCCTAGTAGTCAGGCTGACTACGTCAGAGCCCGAAACTGCCTCAAGGTGTCGCCCAGCAGAGCAAAAACCGGCTGCTCGCGCGCTCTACACAGACGTGGCCACGGCTGGATGGATGGAAACAACTTTATTGAATGTCCGGCGATGTTTAATAACCCGGGCTCAGGTCTCCCATGAGGGGACTTCGAGGCCTTGCCTCAACGCCGTCTCGCGGGCCCGCTGAACTGCCCATTCTTATGTCTTGAAGCTGGAGCTGCGCAGAGCGGCTGCCCGCTTCGACGGCTGTACCTCTTCGCTAGCGTGGCTACATAAGGGAAAAGGTGTCATCGTCGTCGTAGTTGACATCATAATCATCATACTGACCATGCCTAATGTATTGCAAAGACCTCTCCCATGTTTCGCCAATCAACCCGGTATTGTGCTTGCTGCAACCCCGTTATGCCCGCAAACGTCTTAAATCTCATCTGCCCACATAACTTTCAGCCTCCCGCTCGCGGGATTGAATTCTCTTATAATCCGGTCTGTTACTCTTAACGAACCAGCGATTATCTTGCCGACGCGGGTGGCGTCAGGTGGCCTCAAATGATCTCTCGAGAAAGAAAGAAGCGAAGTGGCATATTCACTGGACATCATGATGATGAATAAGGTTTTGTAAGCGGTGGCTATGGCCCGGCTGTAAGTAAACGCTCTGTGCTCTTTCGCGCCTTCCCTTTTCCGGGATCTGAAAAACCTCTAAAAAAGTTAGAGTCCTTTCGCCAGCAACGCTGAGAAGTGATAGCGATGCCGATAGCCCTCCTCGTAAACCATTCATTACGCTGAACGTTCTGCTTTCACAGGAGAGAGTGCAACTGTGGTTAACCGCCTTTATTTCGACATTTTCAACCGTTTTTGAATATAAAATGCAGATAGAATAAGTTCACCGATCGCTCGTCCTCACGTGAAGTCCCTTTACCGCCTCGCGAGCCAAGCACTTCCAGCATTCTCCTACTCGTCAATAGGTGCCACCAGTGCCTCAGCTAACACTTTCCATGCTGCCGCTCATGCGCATCGGGTCATACGTGAAGCGAAGGCGGTGCCATTAATCTGCCCACTGCAAACGAAGGCTTATCTGATGTTCGATGGCATAACGGGGCCGCAGCTAGCAGATTACTTGAAGCATGGTTAATTGAAGGAATATGGGAGATACCTTTGCACTGCAGTGGGCGTAGGGGGTAGGCTGAGCGGAGAGTGGCTGAGAGGGAGAGAAGGAGATAAAGGTTATGTGGAAGGAAAGGAGGATAGCCGGAAGATAAATATTCAATTTGATATATAGATCACTGTATCGCCTCCAGGCCAGCGCTGGTACACCCTATAGCATGCTCATTGCAAAAGCTAACAGGTCACCGGGTCCCTTTGGCTAACGCTGAGGAGATCACAGGCGATACGCTGCGCTTTGCGAGGCACTCTTAATTTACTTGAGTCACTCTTGATTCACTTTAATGTACGCTGCTTCGCACTTAAGTCGCATGATTCGAACTTATTTCACTCTTCAATGACCTTAATGTACTTTGATTCGCTCTTGATTCCTTTAACGGACATTGATTCCCCCTTCATTCATTCCTGATTCACACTTGGTTGGTTTATGGGGTTGAACGTCCCACAGTAACACAGGCTATGAAAGACGTCGTAGGGGTGGCCCCGGGTAATTTTGGCCACATGGAGTTCAGTAACGTGTATTGCCATCGATCAGTACACGGGCCTCTAGCATTTCGTCTCCATCGTAATGCGACCGCCGCTACCGGTATCGAACCCGCGGCTTTTGGGTCAACAGCTAAGCACCGTAACCATTGCGCCGCCCCGGCCTCTTTGATTCACAGTTAATTCACTTAATTCGCTCTCGATAGACACTTAAGTCAGTATATTCATTCTTCATTCTCATTTAAGTCACTCGATTCACTTTTGATTCACTTGGCTCCCTTTATTTATGTACGTTGATTAACTCTTGGTTCACTTTGAATTTACTTTAATTCGCACTCCTAATCATTTAGCATCCTCACATCTGTATTTTACGTCATGAGAATTTCGGTACCATCCGTATCACGACGCTGCCGGGCGTCGAATTTTTCGACCGATGCGCCATGTAAGTAAGGCTTTCGACTTATTAGACGTTAGTGCGCCCGTGCGTATACACTCACAAATATTGATAAGTACACTGATGCACACATGCCATTCCCTCCTCGGGCGCCGGCAGTTATACCTGTCCAATGTGCTATGACTGAGTGCGTGTACGTGGATTCGCAGGTGGATGCCAGGACGGGCGCGCAGTACACATTCGGCGAGCTGCACGACGCTTCTCTACGAGTGGCTGCCGGTCTGCGGCGACTAGGCCTGCGCACGGGCGACATTATATGCTTCCACGCCGCCAACGGGGCCGACCTCGTGATCGCCATGTGTGGAGCTTTCTTCGCGGGTGGCACGGCCGCCATGGCCAAGACTCATCTGACCGAAAGTTCGTAGGCTTCTACCCCTCCCCCCCTCCCTCCACCGCACAAACATTTTGTTATGTCCCTCATGAAATGACATGCGCGGTGCTTTTCGATCTGAGGGACCCCTATACAGGGAGAAGCAAACTGGTTACAATTTTACCCTATAGTCTTGTTCTATGCCTTGTGACGGGTATGCGCCTTCAGAAGAGGGGAACCAAACCGACATTCTGACAACAATCCGTTGTTGGGTTTAGCATCCCTTAGAGCAGGGGTCGGCAACCTGCGGCCCCCGGCACGACGTCGGAACCCACCCCCTCCCCTTGTCACTTCCTATCTGAAGGCCGACTTGACATTTTTGACTTCAAATGGGGTTTACACTTGTAACCTATGTTTGTAAATTGCAACCTTGTGACATGCGTGCAAAAAATAAGCATGATATTTATTCGAATTTTTTACAGTATTGCCAACACGCCAACATTTTCCTCTTCGCCGCCCCCCCCCCCCCCCTCTCCCTCCCTCGGTTTTGTCGTCCGGCCCCCCGCTGAGTCGGCTTCACACAAAGTGGCCCTTCGCCCTGAAGACCTACCTTAGAGGATGGTTAGTTGGACGAAGCGAACCAAGACTTCACGGACGGAAATGAACCGGAAGACAGCACTACCGAAAGACACCAGAGCTGCGTGTGTCGAAGAGGGTCCCTAGCTTTAGTATCGTGCACACGTATATGATATCTCGAAGTCACTTATGTAGCGTCACGCCACCCTTGCCCTCATCGCTTTTACTACTGAATGGCATGTAGGTAAATTAATCTCAGGGAAACTTTCGCTAGGCCTGTCGGCCATATAAATAACAGTAAACAGCCGCTTACCAGAAAACAGGTAAAATGGTGCGAACTCATGTATTGAGAAAAAGACGTTCTCGAACCTGCACTTACAAGCAAGAATTTGTTATTTTTTACTTCTACGTATTTTCCCATAAGCTTCTCTCCTGCTTCTTGTTTAAAGCGAAGCTTTTTTCCCGAACCTTTCTGAATTTTCGTCATCGCGGTTGATGCTGCCGTTGTCTTGCTGAATACCTTGCAAAAAAAAAAAAAAAGCGGAATTCGGTGCCACATGATGAATGAGATCACGCTGGTCTTGGATGGCTTCTAACACGCTGATTAACTGCTCGTGATAAGGATACCATGCCAGCTGCGCGAACTCAAGCAGCGGTAGCAAAAATGTTCGTGATGCTAATTTGCGGATGTTCATTGAGTGCCAGTTTAGGCGAATGCGCCTGTTGTGAGGGAAGCATTCGTGAATACGAACTTCATGTGAGACGTTCAGGAGTTGTTTCGTATGAGATTACTGCCTGTAGATATATTGATATGGCGAACCGGTTCTGCGGAATCCCGCAAGGTATGGGACGGGTCTGAAAGGGAAAATTGCCATCGACACATTTGTAGAACAAAGCTACAAGGAAATTCATACGGATTTCTCAGATAGTAAAGCTTTCTAGAAAATCGACACAAAGCAACAAGCCACAAAGCTACGTGGAAATCCGCATGGATTTTCTTGTCGCTTTGTGCTACGAACGGGTGAATGTATATTTTCCCTTTCAGATATACGGACAGTGAAGCCTTAGATAGTAGGTCCGTATTTGCATTACGTGATAGACAAGCGCTTCCATTGGTCGGCTCGCTTTGGTTGCGTCTGCTGCGGGCGCTGCGGGGGGCCTGATCCTACCCAGGAGACACTGCGCACTGCGCCCCGGAGCGGCGGGCGCGGCGTTAGAGGAGGTCGCCTTGCCGGGGCTAGCGGAACCACGTGACGCTCACTCTTGGTCTTTTTCCTTCCATCATGTGTACAACCATCGGCAAAACCATTATGCAAGATGCGGTGTTATTGGGCAGATCCCTAATGTAAATAGGAAGAAGCAAGAATTCTTGTGCACTGCCTTTGCGTTACACTGAAAGTGGCATGTAAAAGGGATGGTGTCAAATTTTTTTACAACCATGAACTGCGGCCGATTAAATAGGAACTTATGGTTCCGAGGTATAGCTAAAGTGTAGATATTCAGAGCATGTAGTTGAAAGTTCTAGCGTCTCGTGTATTTCGGCATACTCAAAGGCGCTTGCGTAATACCAGTTTACCGGAAGTTAGTTGACGGTTTTAGAATGAGGTACACAGAGCTTCGCATACGCACTAGCATACGGCTCTCAAAGCTGCCCATGTGTCATATGCCAACCACACTTTGCGTTAGGTTACAGCGTTACTGGCTTTGGCTTAGGTTACAGGGTTTTTGGCAAGGTTAGACGGGTAATCTGATCTGAGATAACAAAGCGGCCGCCTTTTCTGCGCTTTGTTATCTGCGGTTTCGATATCACCTGGATTGGGGCCTTGAAATTCGATGAACACTTCGAATTAGGTGTGATTTCTTGGATTTCAAAAAAAAAATTAAAAAAAAAGTGGGTGCCATAAATTGTGACGACCTACAACTTTCCCGTATATACAACCGACCTGAAGGTGACAATTAAACGTTAATTAACAAATTGTTGTGAGTTGGTCTTTTCAATGCAAGTTTGTAGCAGCGGCGGAGTAATTACACCTCGGCGTTAAGTACGTCGCCGAAGACGACAGCTGCCTTGCGGCAATATGCGTTTATAAAACAGAAATCTAATGTCTAAAATGCAATCGGTATAACGGTATAACCTAACACCCACACACAGGTATATATATATATATATATATATATATATATATATATATATATATATATATATATATATATATATATATATATATATATATATATATTATGGGTTTGAAGATCGATGGTTCCGGCTCGGAATATGATTGAAGAAAAGGATGCACGTACGAGAGAGAGAGAGAGAGAGAGAGAATGAATAGAGGAAAGGTAGGGAGGTTAACTAGACTACGTCCAGTTTGCTACCCTACACGTGGGGAGAGGGGAATAAGGGAGTAAAAGAGAAGGAGAGAGAGAAAGAGAGGAGTAGATGCACATTGCACACGACACACACAGTGCAGGGTTTCACAGGCGGTCGCTCAGCGATGTTGCCTTCAAGAATTGTAGAAGGGCTCGTGTGGCTTTCTGGGCTGATGAACTTGTAGACCATGCACCCAAGATCTTTTCCAGAGTAAAGTACGAAATGTTTTATTAACGTTTCGGCTGGTGGACCAGCCTTCGTCAGACGAAGGCTGGTCCATATATATATATATATATATATATATATATATATATATATATATATATATATATATATATATATATATATATATATATATATATATATATATATATAGTGACTACGGATTTATACGCGAGCATGTCGTCCCCACATTCGGAGAATTCTTCTGCATTGCTAAAATTTCACGTACGCCCACGATTATTATTGTAAATGGTTGGAGATTTTTGCGACAGACTTCAGATATACCGGTGGTGGGTTTGCCATAACTTGGTGAATTTGCTCCTTGAGTTCATCAATTGTTTTTAGTGGGGTGCGATAAACTTCCTCTTTAGCCAATCCCCAAACGAAGAAGTTGCGAGGCGTCAGGGCTCATTGCAGGCCATTTTAGGGGGCCATTACGCTTCAATCAGCGTCCTGGAAAATATCTCCCGAATAACGTATGGACCCACAACTTTCGTGGAGATCATGTCACTCATACTTGCCGTGACAAAGGCTGAACGAGATATCATGTAATAATTTCTCGGATTGTAAGGAACAAAGTACTTTTTGTTTAATTAAAAACGCTTAAGTGTAAAAAAACTGTAGACTATTTTCAATAGGCAGCTAACGTCAGTTACTGGCACAAAATATATTTTACCAGATATTGAAATTGTATTCTTTAAAAGCTTGGAGTTCTTAACATTGGCCTACGAAAAAGAGCAAACAGTTAAGGCTTTTATCGAGACAAAAAGGAGGATCATGCACGAACTGGGTCACGCGTGTGCGCTGATCGGCTTTGATTGGACAGCGCACGTTCGGCGGCCCGCGGCGGTAGTTTACTGGTGGTATTCAGAAGTGCGTACGAGAGACAGCGAACTGTATACATCCGACCACTGCTTTATTTTTCGCAATCAAGGGCACCGTACTCTCAGGCGGTTGTCACGGAACGCATCTCCATTGTCACTTTCTTTTTTTCTTTTCAGGGGAAATCTATTACCAGTTTCAGGACAGCCGTCCGAAGTTTGTTGTCACCGACATAAACGACGCAGGTCGGGTGGTGAAGGCTTACGAACGAATTACGTCAGTAGAGGTGACTTCTGCGCAAATGCGCTTGTATTTTGCTTTTCTTGAATGCTGCTGTAGTGTGAAAAGGTATTGCTATTTGGCCGTATTTATATTTGGCATTGCTATTTGTGCTTATATACCCGAAACAAGTGCGGAATACTGCGCCGAAAAATAATAACCATGCAGCGACCGTGATCCAACCTTAGTGAGAGCTGTGCGTGTACGTCAGGCACACAATATTTCTTGGGCAACTAGCACCGCAGTCGCGTCAGCACTGCTAGACAGTTCTGGTATGGTATGGTATGGAAAAACTTTATTAATAAATGTCCGAAGGCGTGTGCCCTAGCACACGGCGGGCCGCTCCCACGACGGGACAGTAAGGCCGAGACCTACTGCCGCATCGTGGGCCCTCTGGACAGCCCAAAGTTGTGATTGGATGTCCGGACTCCTCAGAGCGGAGCCCCACTTGCTGGCCGATGCTGTATCAGTGCCACGTACCGAAGGGCACTCCCAGAGCATGTGGTGTAAGGTGGCTAAACCGCCACATTTCGAACATGAGTTAGTTAAATAAACATCAGGATAAAGCTTGTGGAGAAAGGCAGGGTTGGGATACGTTTCCGTTTGAAGTAATCTCAATGTCAGTGCCTGCGCTCTATTTAACTTCCTATGTGGAGGTGGAAAAACTCTCCTATTCATAGCGAAGTGCTGGGTAACTTCATTGTAAGTAGTTGGTGGATCTCTATTTACCAAGTCTCCCGGTTGACCCAGAGGTCCTCCATGGCCGCGGACAGCTGACCCTCGCGCCCTGGAGTGGGCCAACTCATTGAGATTGATAGTTCCTTCTCCAATGTTTCCCATGTGAGCCGGGAACCATGCAAGGTTGTGTGTTGTAAGTGTCTTCTCAACCGAGTATTTCTTTGGCCTCTTTGCACACAGCGCCAACACTGAAAGCCCGAATGGCCGCCCTAGAATCACTAAATATATTTGCATGATTTTGATCTAAGAGAGCTAAGGCAATGGCAACCTGCTCGGCGTAATGTGAAGGTTTTGGCGCTCTATTGAAGCGTCCGCCGCATTCCTACGGGAATGGAATGCAAGAACGTTCCCGCGCTCAGATTTACGTGTGCATTAAGCTCATGCGGGCGGAGCAAATGATTCCGTATCCATTCGCTAAGGCACCTCGCAAATTAGTAGTGGATATTGGGGATGTGTACTCACCTCACTTGCTTCGTACAATATCAGACACGAAGCTCGGCGGGTGCTTCGCCACATTGTCAAAGTTCTGAATGAATGAATGATTGACGTTAGGCTGAAATGAATACCTATAGGCAATTCGACATTTCGGCGACAAACGTAGTGCAGTCATTAGCACAAAAAGTGACAAAACAAGTCATAATGTCACGCGAAAGGCGAAGTGCTGTCAGCAGTTGTCAGTACAACTCAAAATATTGGGCAGCTGCAAAACTCGTATGGAGGTTTTGTCTGTGCAATTGAATATTTTGCTGAGCGCTTTTTGTGTCCGCTTCACTGAAAACCTACAACCACGCGTGCAACCACGCGTGCTACGGCTACATTTGGAGCTTAGGTACTTTAGATGAGAACACGCCTACGGGTGACTGTTTGATTGAAGAATAAAACTGGTGTAAGTTCAATCTTCGCATTGTCATCCGCTAAATAAGCGACCTTGTTTCCAGGCTGTCATCGTTACGACGGGATCTTACGAAGGGACACTGAGCCTCTCGGAACTGGTTAAAACTCCTCTGGATAACTTTGAGGCTCCTGCTGATGTCAGTCCAGATACCACGATGGCGATAATATATTCGAGCGGCTCTACCGGATTACCGAAGGGCGTGGAAATCACACAGCGCAACGTCATCGGCCAAGTGACTTCATATGGGTAAGACTTTCGTAGTTCCTTTCTCTTCTGTGTTATTCTGCGAATGACTCGGAGATTCGCTACTTACTTGGAGTTAATACTCATCGCTAACGTTATATTTACGCTTTGGTAGGCTTTACTGCCTAACGGCAGCCCAGTATCAAAAGGCTTAGCTGCGAAGCGAGCGCACTTTAAATTTGCAAGCGGAATTCAATACACAATACTGACGCACTTTTGACGGGGTACACAAGAGCGCCATGCGTGGCACTCACGTGCTCTATTAAGCAGGGTAGCACACAATTAAAAATGAATTGCAGCTGACATACATACGAATAACAGCATGAAACGGTTTTCACGCACACTTCCTTGTATATAGGTTAAATGGTGCTTTAACTATATTACGAGTTGAGTATGTGTACGCAATGCTTGCACTAGCTTGGAGGAGTCTAATATTTGCTATAGTGCAACATAGCAAATATTAGAAGTAAGGTTTGGTTCTAATTATTTCTACGCCGACTAAAGATATAAAATTTAGAGTTAGCAGTAAGCTAAGAAGAGGCTGTGATATCCGGGATGGTACAGGTTGGTCACTGCCTAGTAAGAAGAAAGGAATAAAATAGTTGAAAATTCAGTGGCATCGAAAGACGCAAGAAGGAGCCTCACGCGCACATACGGTGGCAACAGTAAAAAAAAGCGTAAAAAGTAAAATTTTAGAGCTTATAAACTACGGAGGACTTCAAGCACAGCTTGCAAACTGCAGCTTTCGTTTCGCCTGCGTGCATACGCAGGCCGTTCACATCCTCGGTTTAACACTAAAGTATTTTAGCACTGCCAGTTTATCTTACGGTAAGTACGGAAATACCACCCTGTCGTGGTCTGAAAGAAGTTATTTTAACGCTTTTTCAGCCGCGCGAGATGCTCATTGCGTACGGTAACGTGATGAGATTGTGAAAGTGGCAGATAGCGGTCTTGCAGATTAAACAATTATGGCAGCTTCGCACCAGTGCTGCCATGCCTGAAGGAGGAGCGGAGCTGGGTAGCCTTCCTTGTCTATATTTATTTTATTTATTTCTTTCTTCCCTTTCTTGCTCTTTCTCTCTGTTTCTTGTATTTCTTTCTTGTATCTGTTTCTTTCTATTTCTTTCTTTCTTTTTATATCCATTTCTTCCCCTTTCTCGCTCTTTCTATCTTTATTTCTCCTTCTTTTCTTTGTCTCTCTTTCTTTCTTTCTCTCTTCCTTTCTCTTTCTGTCTTGCTCTCTGTTTTTTCTATCTCTTCCTCTCTCTTTCTATGCCTTTCTTTGTCTTTCTATATTTTTATGTCTGTATTCCCTTTATATCTCTCTATTTCTGTATATTTCTTCATATCACTTTCTCTCTCTCTCTTTCACGTGTTTCAGGTGCTCCACTTCGCCGAGCAGAGATTTCGTTTAACGCTCGCACCTGGTGTACTCGGTAGTGGGGCTTGCCCAATTCCTGTGGCGCATACCCACCTGTGGAATTGTGCACGACGAAGCACAAGTTACCTATAGCTCAAAGAGCTTCGCTGTTAAAAAAGCCCCGTGCCGACCACGACCAAGGCCATGGCGGTACGGCGTTTCCGTACTTACCGTACGGTAAACCGGCGCCGCTAAAAGGCCCTACTATCCGTTACGTGGAAACAGTACAGAGTCTACGCAGGAGGTTTGAAAAAGCTCGACATTATATTCAATTTCGATGTGACTTTTCTACGTGATTTATTCGAAGATTGACTGATTTTTCAGTAAGTATATTATTAAGTTGATTTCATGCGTATGACTGCTAGACAAGGTAATCGAGGAAACGGAAGGTGCGAGGGTATCCGGCACAGATTGAATTCAGAGGCAGATAAGGTAAAAATTTTATTGCATTGATTTTCTCTACAGCACCTGGGGATAGGCCCTAGCGGCACTCCACTTACGTTAAGGATCGTAGGGCCATCAACTATCGAAGACCAGAGAGAGAGAGAGAGAGAGAAAGAGAGAGAGAGAGAAGGGAAGGGAATTGTCACAGAATATCGGCACATATCTGCAGGTCACAGCTCATCAGGTACAGCTGCAGTTCCGGCTACAGGAATGACAAGGAAATTTATATTGTGGCATGCAACAACATCTAGGGCGGCAAAGCTTGCTGCTATGAGAGCCGCTCTACAATACATCGTACAAGTGCGTCCATGCAAATGGGTCATATTCTGCGATTCGAAGGCAATACTTTAGAGTTTGCAGTTTGTCGTGAGTAAGAGGACTCACGACCAATTGGTGCATGAAATAAGAAACTGTCACCATCAAGCTCGAGCAAGCGGACATGACATTATACATCAATGGCTACCAGGCCATACCGATATTACTGGGAATCAATTAGCCGACGATGCAGCCCACTAAGATCATGAAAAAAGCCACAGTGGTTCCAATCCCTCTATAAAAGACTGATGCGGCAAGACAATTTTATTTGCTGGCTCGGAATCTTACACGCACGTTTTGGTCGTCTACTAGCTTTGAAAGGTGTCAGCTACATAAACTTGATTCTTCGCTCAAGCTACAGCTACCATCGCAAATTTCCCGCACCGATGCGACGCCGTTATACCGCCTTTGGTTCGGTGATGCATTCACAAAGGCGTACTTGTTTCGAATCGGTATGGCGGACAGCCCTACATGCGACTCCTGCGGAACCGAAGAGACAGTTGAACACGTCCAGTGCCCGCCCAGCGATGGATGCTTTTTGACCAACTGGACTCGAGACCATTTTCTGTAAACGAAATTCTAAGACCTTGGACATTTGCTTCGAGGGCGCAGAAGGCAACTAAAGCGCCACTGAAATACCTAAAATCAACAGATCTGAGCGACCGCCTACAGACCGGATGTGCTCCCCCAAGTGTGCTCGTGATTCTGTCAATCCATCTTCTCTTCCCCTGTCTCTCTTTTCGCTCATTCATCCCTTCACCCAGGGCAGGGTAGCAAACAGGACGTGCGTCCGGTTAACCTCCCTGCCTTTTCTTGCTTCTCTCTCTCTACTTTTATTTCAGTGTTTTCGCGGTGTCACCTTTGGCTGAGTTGCTCATAACCGACACAGCAGTGCCCTGTCGGGTTTATCAAGAAGAAAGCCTTGGACGTCTCATCAAACGCGAGAATTGCCCAATCGGCGTCCCGCGACGTCGGCGTCAAGACAAATGATGCAAAAAATCACTATCGCGTAATGACGTCACCATATGACGTCACCATATGACGTCACGTATGCCAAATTCTGGGACGTCATCATGACGTCACATAACGGGACGCTACTTGATGACGTTATCCCATGACATCGTCGCTTGGTAAAGGTGGGCCGATCACGGAGGCAGTGCAAAACCCCTTCAGGTGCAGGAAGCTTTCGGAGCGTGGCGGGAGATGATCAGTACACCGACTGAGAAAAAAGGGGAGAAGACGGCTTTCGCCAACGAGTCGTCTAAAGCGAAAGCATAAGGGACCCTGTGAGTTTTTATCACCGACGTAAAGGACGACGTGGGTTAAAAGGCGCCCCGCAATAATCGTTAACAAAGTTGCGGCATTCTTCTCGAATGACCATGAAGTACTTTGAGAATTCTTATTCACACAACCATTTCTTTGCAAAATGTTCTGGCAGCTATAAATAAGGTGAGGAAAAAAGGAACCCAGAAAAGAATAAGAGGAAAAGCAGCTGTACTAACATCAAGTGCACGTGGTATGCTTTCGTCTAACGAATGAGTCAAGGCGTGTTGGTAGCAAGTTCAAATTTTCACCCGATTTTTGCGCCTTGTTCCTGCAGGTACCTGGATGCGTCCATATTTCAAAAAGGTGACATTTTGCTTGGTTCAGCAGCGCTCATGCATGTCGGTGGCTTTTGGATCACTATGTGTTATCTTGGCCTGGGCTGTAAGGTCGTCTTGGTTCACAAGCCGGATTTTAGTTTAATTCTGCCTGCGATAGAAAAGTACAAGGTGAGTAGTTGTTTTTTTAAAACAATATCATTGAAATCTGCAAATGTTTGTACCGGTACTTTCAATTTCAAGGAAGAGAACTATAAGATTGCCCTATTAGTATCTTTGACGAATGGGAGAACATGCCACAACGAAGAAGGTTGCCAGTGCGAAAACGTATGTGAAAAATTATGTGAAATAAACAAGATAGAAAAAAGCCATAAAGTGAACGACAGACTCGATTGATGTACTGAAACATGTGCAGTAGCCACGATACACGAACAAAAGGCTAGAGGAGAGGGTGGCGAACGGCTGGAACGGGCGCATTTGGCTGGCATTGATAAAATAGAGGAGGCGTTGTTCGAACAAAATCATTTCGGTGCTTTGATATTGTCACGTGGTCGTGACGTTGACGAAGGCAACAGTTGGCGTGTCAAAGAAGAAACTCTTTATTTGGTCCGAACTTGTGGCCAGGAGTTTGAAAGTCAGACTACAGCAATACACATTGGCACTAATAGCGGCGAAAAGAGCGTCAGCCGTCGATAATCTGATCCGCGGCAACGCGCGTCGGCATTTATACACGCGGCGTCGAACATTCGAGCGTTATCGCTGGTCGCCGAGTATGTTCCAGAATAAACTCAGCCGTTCGCGTTTGCGCGCTCAAGCCGAAAAGATGATCCGAAAACTATCTAGAATGCTCTCAGACATTCTGGCGCGGATTGTGCAAGGCAGTGTCTACTCGTGCAATACGCCTGCAAAATAAAACAGAAAAGAGCGTGTGTGGCAACATGTAAAATTCACTGGACATTTGAGGATTCTAATACTGAGATATAATATTATATAATTTTGATCTAGTTGAATCTGGGGTTACTTCGTCAATCGGATGCATCCTATAAGACGCTGTACCTCATAAGCAAGGCTGATGTGGGCTCGGTGATTAGGGCGCTCGGCTGCGGACTCAAAAGACTTGGGTTCGATCCGGGCGTGGTGGTCGCGTTTCGATGGAGGCGAAATGCTAGAGGCCCGTGTACTGTGCTACATCAATGCACGTTAAAACCACTCTAGATGGGCGAAATTACCAGGAGGCCTTCACTATATGGCGTCTTTCATATCTCGAGTCGCTCTAGAATATTAAACCACAACCGCCAACCAACCAACCTACTAAATGAACGTAGTTGTCGGCATAACGGACGTTCGAAGATTCGACTATACCTGTCATCTGAAATTAAATATCTACGGTGAGATTCATGCCGTAAATAAGAGGATTACGGTGAAGGAAAATGCTCCCGGTACGGAAAGGCAGGTGAACAAAACACGGATACAGGAAGAATAAAAGATCGCTGCTTCACCGCAAGGGCGAAGCAATGAATGCGATAGCAACATATCGTAATGTTATATGAAGTAAGGCTGGCAGCTAACTCTTTTTAGACCCAGTGTCGCAAAATGCTAGTATAAGAGGGTACGGGCGTTCCAGGAAGAGAAGCGGATTTCGCAGTCTCTTCGCGTTGAGAGCGCAGATCGTAGGAGGGCATATGAGCCGTCTGCTCATGCCTGCCGAAGCGTTTCTCGATTGACAGGCCTCTGGCCGTTTCGTTTGGAACAAAATACGCGATAGGCCACGTCGTTGCTTTGAAACTTTTGCATGCACTCGGCGTCATCGTTCTAAGAAGAAATCTGTTTCGCCTGATTTTTTAAAACACGCCGCCAGTCCTCAGATTATCCTCAGTACAGGTCAAGTAAGTATTCGAGAATGGGGCGCGTGGCAAGGTTAAGCACAAGGAACAATACACAAGCGTGCAAATAAGACAAGACAAAGGTATTGTTTGAACCTGTGTTGTTTTATTTGTTTTCCACGCAGGCGACAACGATTTTGCTGTACCCAACGTTCACACAAAAGTTACACGCATACCCGCTCCTAAGCCAATCGGACACCAGGAGCCTCACAAAAGTAATGATTGCTGGAAATGTTGTGACCAGCATGCTATTGCAAAACATAACCAAGAAGCTACGACTGAAAGGAATCATACAGGGTATGTCGCCAACATTCTTTTTTTCTAAAGGACCAGCGTTGCTTAAACGGCTACGCTGAGCCAAACCAGAGTGTAGTATGAAAACAACTGTCGAGTAACAGGGACAACAGCAGCAACCACAAAAAAAAAAAAGAAAAATAAAGAAATAAAGGAGAGAAACTGATGATGGTGTGTAACCACTTTTACTCAGTGCGGGGCCTGAGGAATAAGGCGCTCACGTCCAAGACAGAATAATACGAGCCGCGGTAGCTTAGT
The DNA here is from genome assembly GCA_030522465.1 of Rhipicephalus appendiculatus. Classification (NCBI taxonomy): domain Eukaryota; kingdom Metazoa; phylum Arthropoda; class Arachnida; order Ixodida; family Ixodidae; genus Rhipicephalus; species Rhipicephalus appendiculatus. The sequence goes on from JALIZH010032933.1 coordinate 112,917, forward strand.
AACAGCGGCTGCTGCACTCTGACGGTCGCGTAAAAAAAGAAGAAACAGAAAAAAGAACAGGCAGATCCCACGCATTGTGGGAATCCATGTATTGCGAAGCAGCCAGCAAGGAGCAAATCATGCTGTACATAACATGCATGTCATGATTTACATGTTAAGACCTGTCATTTATGTTCGTCATACAGTGACGTCACGCAATACCAATTTTGGTGTATATCAAGCTAGCGAGACGGCCGCGAGCGCACCATGAGCATGGCATGTAAATCACGTTGTACATGACATGCATGTCATGATTTTATCATATTACCACCTGTCATTTATGTTCGTCATACAGTCACGTCACGTAATACCCAATTTGGTGTATATCAAGCTAGCGAAACGGCCGCGAGCGTGCCACGAGTGGGGCATGCAAGTCATGTTGCACATGACATCTCATGATTTGCATCTTACCGCTTGTCATTTATGTTCATCATACAGTCACACCACGCAATACCAAATTTGGTGTATATCAAGCAAGCGGAACGGCCGCGAGCGTGCCATGAGCGTGGCATGCAAGTCATGTTGCACATGACATCTCATGATTTCCATCTTACTGCTTGTCATTTATGTTCATCATACAGTCACGCCACGCAATGCCAAATTTGGTGTACAGGGTGTCCCAGCTATCTTTAGCCAAGGGTTTAAAAATAGAATTATTTGAGGCAGGCGAGTGAAGTCAGTTGAATATTGCTTACAGCCATCTTGCGCACTACAGGCAATTTTTTTGTTTCGTAATTAACTAATTTGTTAATTATGATTAATTTACTAACTTGATAAATATTGACTTTACGCAAGAAATGAGAGTTGCAAAGTACGAGAGCGTCTTCAGAAATCCCCATTGCATTATTTGCGATAAAGAAAGTTTTACGCGTACCATTTTTTCCGTGCTGCAAAGAAAGCCCGCGAAATACAAAAAAATACCACGTGACTAGCGCATTCGCGCGCCGCGACCGTTCTGCTCTCAGCCGTGGTTTGAGCGAACAAAATCAGTTGCGGCCACGATCCGCCGGCTCCATTTCAGCAGTAGGCCGATAAGTTGACGGTGGTTTCTTCGCCCGCGCTCGCTAGAACTTTCACAGTCACGCGCGCCAAATGGCTGGCAATGGGCCAAGAAACCGCCGTAAACTTATCGGCCTGCCACTGCAACGGAGCCGGCGAATCGCGGCCGCGGCTGATTTTGTTCGCTCAAACCACGGCTGAAAGCAGCACGGTCGCGGCGCGCGAATGCGCTAGTCACGTGGTATTTTTTGTATTTCGCGGGCTTTCTTTGCAGCACGGAAAAAATGGTACGCGTAAAACTTTCTTTATCGCAAATAATGCAATGGGGATTTCTGAAGACGCTCTCGTACTTTGCAACTCTCATTTCTTGCGTAAAGTCAATATTTATCAAGTTAGTAAATTAATCATAATTAACAAATTAGTTAATTACGAAACAAAAAATTGCCTGTAATGCGCAAGATGGCTGTAAGCAATATTCAACTGACTTCACTCGCCTGCCTCAAATAATTCTATTTTTAAACCCTTGGCTAAAGATAGCTGGGACACCCTGTATATCAAGCAAGCGGAACGGCCGCGAGAGTGCCATGAACGTGGCATGCAAATCATGTTGCACATGACATGTCATGATTTCCGTATTAGCACCACTTGTCATTTATGTTTGTCATACCGTCACATCACGCAATGCCAAATTTGGTGTATATCAAGCAAGCGGAACGGCCGCGAGCGTGCCATGAACGTGGCATGCAAGCCATGTTGCACATTACATGTCATGATTTCCGTATTAGTACCACTTGTCATTTATGTTCGTCATACCGTCACATCACGCAATGCCAAATTTGGTGTATATCAAGCAAGCGGAACGGCCGCGAGCGTGCCATGAACGTGGCATGCAAGTCATGTTGCCCATGACATGTCATAATTTCCGTATTAGTACCACTTGTCATTTATGTTCGTCATACCGTCACATCACGCAATGCCATATTTGGTGTATATCAAGCAAGCGGAACGGCCGCGAGCGTGCCATGAACGTGGCATGCAAGTCATGTTGCCCATGACATGTCATGATTTCCGTATTAGTACCACTTGTCATTTATGTTCGTCATACCGTCACATCACGCAATGCCAAATTTGGTGTATATCAAGCAAGCGGAACGGCCGCGAGCGTGCCATGAACGTGGCATGCAAGTCATGTTGCCCATGGTATGTCATAATTTCCGTATTAATACCACTTGTCATTTATGTTCGTCATACCGTCACATCACGCAATGACAAATTTGGTGTATATCAAGCAAGCGGAACGGCCGCGAGCGTGCCATGAGCGTGGCATGCAAGTCATGTTACACATGACATGTCATGATTTCCATATTACCACTTGTTATTTATGTTGGCCATACGGTCACGGCACGCAATACCAAATTTGGTGTATATCAAACTAGCGAAACGGCCCTGAATGTGCCATGAGCGGGACATGCAAGTCATGTTGCACATGACATGCACGTCATGGTTTTCATATTACCACCCGTTATTTATGTTGGTCAGGCAGAAATGTCTCATCATACCAATTTTGGATATATCGAATTAAGGAAACGGCCGCAAGAGAACCAAAGCAATGGCGTGCAAATCATACCGTTCATGATAAGTTAGTCATGATTTTCATGATATGACCAGTCACTCATGTTTGTCATACAGTCATGTTATGCCATACCAATTTTAGTATAAATCCTATTAACGATACGATCTGGAGAGCACAAAATCGTAGGCGGCTAGATAGATAGATAGATAGATAGATAGATAGATAGATAGATAGATAGATAGATAGATAGATAGATAGATAAATACGCTGGAAGTTGCCGAAGTTCGCTAAGAAATGCTTCGCATTTAAAAAAAAATTTGGCAGATCACAAGTACCATGGGAATCGATGTTATGCGAAGCGTGCGGAGGTAAGGTGACTGGGTTGTAATTCTTTATTGAGCGAAACGTTACGAAATTACACTAAATATATGTATAAATGTTGTACGCACAGACATATGTTGAACAGTCGCATATGTTTCATATAACCAGTTGTTTACAGTTGCGTAACGATGCCAACTGAAACATGGGTATTACCAACACCAGAAGTGGTAAGCTGATATGTAGCGCTTGTGCTTGCGAGGATGGTAGCCCTGGATAGTGCTACGTAGACTAATTACAGTGGATGGCGCTTAAGTATACAAATAACGTTAACCCGACATGACGCCTGCCTCATACGAGTACAATATGCGATGTTTCTAAAATTATAGAGCCAGCACTACAACCGTGCACAACGGACGTTTCACCAACATTACGCCTGCATATAGTCTTTTTCCAAAGCAGTTACGAGACCAGACGTGGCTCTGTGGTAGAATACTTGATTGCCACGCAGAATGCTCACTCTGAGAAATAATCGAGTAAAAAGGGTGTCTTTTTGCTAGACAACTATAATCGTCATCTACCCCGCGTACTTTCCTGGCGTTATCACCGCCGTCCCGGCACTTCCCGGTCACGAACGCCGCGCGCGTTATCAGCGTGATATAGCATTCTTGATAGGAATGTGCCGAGAGCCGAGTTTCAAGAGAGGAAACGTGAGCAAGCCAGATGACGATTATTGTTGTGCAGCAGAAATACTCCCAAAATACTCGACTTTTTCTTAGAGTGCTGGGTTCGATTCCTGCTGGGACTCTGATTTCTATTCTTTGCATTCGTCGGGTCAACGCCACGGATGTCTGTTTTTCTTGAAGCTCTCGCATTTAAATTACTAATGTCTGTCCTCGCCGTTCCTGGGTAGATATAAATTGTTAAGCACTTGTGGCGCATACCCGCATACCGTGGTTCGTGGTATGCGGGTATGAACCACACGTGTCTGGAGAAATGAGTTTGACGACGTACGCGACGAGATTCTCAGGTTGCTCATGTCATGACCGGCCAGACATATTTGTGAAACTCTCCTACCTTCCCACACTAATTTTGGTCTACCTCAAGTTAAGGAGGCGATCACGAGAGAACCCAGACCTAGGCGGCTAGATAGATAGATAGATAGATAGATAGATAGATAGATAGATAGATAGATAGATAGATAGATAGATAGATAGATACTTAGATAGAAACGCTAAAAGTGCTTACAGTACGCAAAGAAATGCTTCGCATTTAAAAAGAAAACGCATGTACACCTTGCTTCAGGTGTACGTGAATTGGCCCTTGAGCCACACCGCGTGCTCGATGAGAAAATTCCGCGGATGGAGTACGACGCTGCGAACGCTGCGACAAACTTTTGCGGTTGTGCGGGGCACGCGGAGTTTGCAAGAGAAGGGTGATGTTGGCTTCTCTCTAAACATCCTGCTTTGAAATAGAGGTACCGGGCAGAATCCCATGTGAGAGCTGATATTTGCTTCTTATTAGTTGGAACCAGGCAGATTACTTGAAACGATGTGCTCTTTCCTACAGTCAGAAAGTTGGCAGTAGTCGAAAATGTGCGTTTCGAATCTGCATTTCAACTGCGCACTTCTGAGAGACGTATGTGTCGTACCCTCTGCCGCGCTCGCGCCATCGAGACGTCGTAGATGGTTCGCCACTACTCCATCGGAATACAGGACACTGATTGAACATAGGACATTGATAAACATTGCGCCCGTAAAATCGCCGCTCGTACAAGGTATTTTTCACAGAACTCTTTCCTGAATATATTTCTGGTGAGCATTTCACTGTTTTCTAAGCGCTTCTAGGATTTCGGCAAAAAAAAAAGTGGTTGAGGGATCCTTTGAAGAACCTCAAGTGTCTAAAATTATCCGCAGTGCTCCAATGCCGCGTCTTTCATAACGCATTGTAAATTTTTGGGTGTTAAGCTGCAGAAATTATTATTAATTAGCTTGTAGATTTCTTTAGCTTCAGAAAAACTTAACGTTACACCAATATTAATTACAGAGGCCCTGCTTTTACAAGCGCCCAGATCAATAGCCCCAAGATAATGGACAATTTGTGCTGTAACGTGCGGAATGGACAAACTTCTGGTAGTGTTTCCTTCATTTTATGTATGCGTGTTTGTGTCCTTTTTGTGCGCTGCTTCTTGAAAAATTGTGGTAGTTAACTTTATTTCTTAGATGCATTCCCACGCTTTGAAGCTTGACTTGGACAGAGTAAATTTGATTGGTGAAATATTAAAAAATACGTGAGAGTGATCGAACATGAAGCATGTTTTGCCCATTTGACGTACTTGGTGCAGCCGGCTGTTTCCGGGCTGGTTATCCCTTTTTAGGTCGTCCTATATTTTTGACATGGTGATATAAAAACCGGCTGTGCTTTATTGATATAAACTAGAAAGAAATAGTATGAAACAAATTTCATCAAAATCAAGCCAGTAGTTTACTGAAAAAAAGTGGGACATATATGTCCCACTGACTCATGAGAGTGCTTTCAAAAAGTGGGAAAACACTGTCCCACTGCGTTATGAAGGCACCATGTCGTGATTGCATCAACGGGAATTTTGGGATGAAACGGCCGAAGCAAGTGACACAGAGTATCACTTCTAAAGTTGTGAAGAGAAAAGTTGTGCGGACCTCATTTCAGCAGGAGAACGCCGCCTGCAGTTGCGTCTCTTGAGCCTTCAAAGCGCTGTGGTATGTTCCTGTAAAGGTTACTTCACCGCATGCATCAACAACGTTTTTTTGTCCATTTGGCTGTCCTTGCTCTTGCTGTCGAAATTTTCGAGTACAGATGTTATCCCTGAACGTGTGCCTACATTTCAAGAGGTGTATGATATCAAGAAAAATATTTCCACGCAATAATATCCGCAATTGCGCTGCAGGATTGGCGGGATAATTTTGCAGGTGATTGTTCCGATGCATTTATCGGTCAAGTTATTTCGCAAATTTACAAAAACACGTGATGACAGGCAGCTAAGATCGCCTCTCTCAAAAACCAGAAAAAGAGGAAATTATCCGGCATTTTGATTGGTAGGTTCTATGAATCTCAAAAAGAGGAAAATTTAGAAGTGATCATAAAAAATTGACCAAAATTCAACGCTATTGTTACACTACATCCGCCCTTCGAAAGCATGGTAAAAGAATTTTTTTTTTAGATAACGAAGACTTAGGTAAGATATGAGTGACTTAATGTTGCGCTAATTGCAACGGGTGATGTGGGAGAATTTTTTTTCTGTAGACGGAAAAGTGGGACGCATGTGTCCCACTGTCGCACAAAGGGTTATTATAGGTTTGTAAATATGTGTGACATGATGTGAATGAATAAATCAGCTCAGTACGATGGCATCAAAATGGGGTGGTAAATCGAAATGTAAAAAACTTAGCGGAAGATATTCGTGCGTTCGCGAACTCGATGCCAACTTCTCCATGTTTTCAGAACATGTGCGGCTTATTCTTGAAACAAAAAAGAAAAAAAAAGAAAAAGAAGAAAGAAAGAAGAGAAAAGTGTGCCGTGTCCCCCCAAAATGTCTTGCGCTAAAATAATTCGTAAGAGCGAATTCCTGCCTGACTTGATGGTGGACGTATCATTATCATTGTCAGCTGCCGATCGCAAAGAATTTCGCAGTACACACACACACACGCACGCATACACACACACGCATGTGGATATATATATATATATATATATATATATATATATATATATATGAAGCTGCAGTTACCAGGTAAAGTTAGACATCTGCAGATGTCCGAACAGACATATTTCGTTTTCTCCCGGTGTCAATCTGGTGCGCGCTAGTATTGCTACTGTGTAATGTTAGCAGACTCCGGAGCGCGGCGCCAACACACGGCGGCACCCCGTGGCAAGAAGCGCGTCCGATCCAAACGGTGCTCTTGGTTTATGTCAGCTATCGGCCAATTGCAGCAATCTGCTGTATGACGACATACAGCTGACGCCCCGTCCCCCGAAGTAAGTTGAGGATGGGGCCTTTGTATGAAGAGAGGGTACTTGAGAAAGTGGCAATTTCGCACTTTGCTTGTAAACTCTACGCGCCGCGCATGGCTACAAAGTTTGCTTGAAGTGTTCACAGCAGTGCTCGAGGTTCGTAGAATGCATTTTTTTTCACCAAGCCCGAGGGGTGGTCAACGACCTCGTTAACAATCACTACGCGAGACAAGTCCTTAGCATTAATTTCGCTTGTGTTTTTTTCTGTGCAGCCTATGGAATGACAGAGTTGACGGGGTGCATTTCCTTTTCCATACCTCGACTCGATGACTTCAAAAGCGTTGGGAAGCCTGCTCCGTTCATAGAAATGAAGGTGAGCGAGTGATTTGATACAATGATGTTCATGTAAATCTTTAAAATCAACCTATGTGCACAGTTTCGTTATGCTTCGCCTAATATAAATGGCATTCGCTACCGTGTTTTTCATGTTACTTGGAATTGCAGCGATCAACATTCGATTCGAATATGCCACGACACTTGTAAATGGAAGCACAAGTCCTACAGAAGGTCGTAATTGCAACGTTACGGCTGTGGGCCGACGTTTCCCATACAAATTGCGCAGTGGTGGTAATATATTGTCACACACCCTCCTTTCTTTTCATTTTTATGTTACGGCCCCATTACACGTGTAACTGCTCCCTTGCGCACATCACGCCGAATGTCAGCAATACGGCTGTTTGGCCTAGTTGGAAAAGGTTCATTTTATAAAAAAGTGCAAAAAGACACGGGGACGAAGTATAGACACACACAGGACAAGCGCCTGTGTGTGTCTATACTTCGTCCCCGTGTCTTTTTACGCTTTTTTATAAGATGAACACGCCGAATGACTAGGAACCATCTAGATAATCTTAGAACCTTCCGATGAGATTATGCGCACAACGCGAACATTGGAGTTTCTTCTGGAACTTACGGGGCCACTAGCGATAACGCTGGAATATTCGATGGCGCATGTATAAATGCCGACGCGCTTCACCACTTGTCAGATTATCGACGACCGACGCTCTGTTCGCCGCTATCAGTGCACAGTGTGCATTGCTGTAGTTTGACCTCCCGTTTCCCGGCCACAAGTTCGGCCAAATAAAAAAGTTCAGTCTTGAAACCACTGACTGCTCCCTTCAGCCTCGTCACAACCCCGTGACAATATCAAGGCGAAAGACAATGGTCCTTGGCTTGCCGACATCTATATTTTCTGATTTTATGGAAGCTCAAGGCATCAAAGTGTTGTTAAAGCTCGAAGCTACTAAGCTCTTGCTAGCGCAACATTGGAATTCACTTTTTTCTGTGTTGCAGGGACGTATTTCACCCTCTTCGTTTTGAAGGACTCATTAAATGAGTGCCCCCTTCGCTATCTCCATTGTCACGATATGCCCTTGCCAATTCTACAGCGAAGAACATGCACGGAAGCGCCGTGTGAGAGGAATTGTTGTTGGAATACATGCAATTAAAAAAAAAGTTCACCGACGACTGCGATACACCGTAAATGAGGAACTTGCGCGCAGCTGTTCGGGCGTCTTGATTGTGCGCTATATGGGAGGCAAAGTATTTGAGGGAGTCATACATGCACGCCTCAACGGCGGCGATGACTTCCGGCTCCGGGTTATTGTTTTAAGCTCATGAAGCTCTTCAATTCGCACGCAATGCATGGCACACGAGCGTCTTCCAGATCAATTACAATGAGTCTGCAGAAGCCGGAAAATGAACCCGCAGTCTCGTTCTGGGCAGCGGAGCGTCGTGATGCACCGACACACCACGGCGGGTAAATACAGCAAGTGAAAACTTCATCAGACGGCATGTCACTTTCGTAGCAACGCCGCTAAAGCCTCTGCAGCATTTCATTATGATGGGGCGTTGGCATGAAGGCGCACCCCCTTCTGCGTATTCCAGCTACAAATGTTACTCTTCAGATAGAACGACCGAAGGCTTGTTGAGGCTATTGCCTTTAGCTAATGCAGAGGCTTCGGTGGTCACTTTGATGCTGTCACTTGCGTGCCGATAGTAATTAGTTTGCTCCCACATTATAGATGTCGATTTTGTCCTTTGAAGGCGTGCTTCTGAGGTTGCTCCTCTGGTCACGTTGGTATACGTTTAGATGTGTAATTGCGAAAATGAAGTTTAGATGGCAATCAGCGCTTGTCTCCTCGGTTTTAGGAGCGCCCCTTCTTTCTTTCCTTCATTTTTTTCTGTTTTCCCTGTGTCTTTACTTTCTGGGGGTTTCTGACACTCTGTTTGCTCTTTGTATTGAACTTAATTGCAACGTATTGTTACGTTCGGACTCACAAGCCCATCTTTTACGAATATTGGCTCGTGTGTTCATGCGGTGAGGTATGAGACCGCGCTGATGTTGGTATTCTACAAACGACTGCACAGCGCGGAAGGACATAACGGACGGAAATGAACGACAGAGACAAGTGCTAATTGGCAACTAAACTTGATTTTCGTAAATACACATGTACACATGCACTCACGTGCCCACAAAAGCAACTTATGAAGCACGCTTGCAAAGACAAAATATACATCTATAATCAGTGAGCAAAAACTTGGAGGACGCATGAGCTTCGCCTTCAAGAGTAGAAAGCGATGGCGTGATTGGGCCCCGTTCACATCTTCTTCTCATTCGCTAGCCAGTCTTCGTTTCTCGGTGGACATCTCAAACTTGCCGTGAGGAAAGGAACGTCTGTGCGCGTCAGACTGACTGTTTTAAACTCTCCTAGTATGCATGCCTATAGACTGCAAGCATAGTTGGAAAGTGCCCACGACGCCATAATTCATCATTCTACGAATTAACCAAGGGCCCACTACGCGCCCGTAAGGCAGAGACACACCTACGCAGCTGCACACTTTATCAATGCTGTCACTGATGATGATGGTTAATTTTGCCTGAGCGCTTTGCAATGGGTGGGCCTTAAAACCACGCACTCGCTGCGCAATTCATACGTTTTGACGCCAGATGCGATTATACGCTTCTACCACGCAATATTACACGTGTTAACACGACCGCTCGCACTACATGATGCCTGCAAAGGTTTTTGCTTTCCCAAGCAGTTTCCACGGGCGTCGCTCTGTGTTAGAACATCAGCTTGCCACGCAGAAGGCCTGGGTTCGATTCCGGCTCGGACCCACGATTTATTGTTTGCATTCATTGCGATTTTTTGCTCAAGACCAATGAAGCCGACACCGGTATATCTGCTACACGGGCTCTTTAACGCTCTCGCGTTAAGATAATTAGTAGAAACGCAAGTGACAGCATCAGGCTTATCAATGAAGCCACCACATTTGATAAAGGCAATGACGACAGAAAACATTCGGTCGTTCGGTCGGAAAATGAACTTTTATATCTGGAATGTGCTGGTTTCGATGCACCTAGTTAATTTTTGTTAGTGCTTCTCAGTGATTATAAACGTTCATTTTGTCTTTGTAAGCAGGCTTCGGCAGCTGTGCTTTTGGTCATACGTGTGTGCGTACGCGCGTTTACAAAAATATAAAATTCATTTGGCAGTCAGTGCTCGTCTGAGTTCCTTTATGTCCTTTAAACTTCATATTTGTGGGGTGGTTTAAGGGAAGCGCAGTGATGCTATTTTGAATAGGGTTGATAGGGGGGCTAGTTGGTACTGCATCATTATAAAAAAAAAAAAAAAAAAGAGCGGAATAGAGGCAAAAGACGAGGAATAAGAAAGAGACACCACACGTGCTCAACTCGCAAGTGATGAACTGTAAGTTGAGCTTATGTGGCGTCTGTTTCTTGTTCATGATCTTGTGTTTTTCTTGTGCACTAAGTTTTCCTAACGATACAATTTTTGTTAGATATGGGAAATCGTGTTCACGTCAACATGACCTCTAAGAACCGCTTTCTAAGCATACAGGGGTTCAATTTCACAAAGAATAGCTATTGGAAAACAGCTGCCAGAAGTATCCCTTTGTATGACATCTTGACTTAAACCCTCCCACATGGTGAATCACGAAACACGGCGTTGTCGCGTATTTCTTTTGTGGCATATGTGTGATGCAAAATGTCCGACGCGGTGGAGCAGTGATTATGGTGCTCGGCTGCTGACCCGAAGGACGCGGGTTCGATTCCGGCCGCGGCGGTCACATTTCGATGGAGGCGAAATGCCAGAGGCCCGTGTACTGTGCGATGTCAGTGCACGTTAAAGAACACTAGATGGTCGAGATTTCAGGAACCCTCCACAACGGCGTCTCTCATAATCATATCGTGGTTTTGGGACACGAAACCTCCAGATTATTATATGTGTGACGTAAAATGTTTACGAACGTCATATGGGGTGGACTGAGTGGTTTGTTGTGGATGGATGAAAAAAAAAAAAAAAAAAAACGACGTCCCGACGCAGTGCTTCGGAATAGTCTTTTTTTTTTTTTTGTCTGTAGTGGTATGGCACAGCTGTTTGATGTTGCGAATTGGCTTGCCTTCGTGAGAAACTTCAAAGTAAGCGTTATGCAGTGGACTTTTCTAGGCGGCTACAAGGGTGCAGGGGGGTGTTGGCCACTTTGGTGCATACATCTTGACCGCTTTTTTTTGTTTCAGGTGAATAACTGAGAGGGACATTTTATAGACAGTGTTATAAATAGAATGAGGTTGAGTACATTATTGATCCTGATTGCCCATAACCAAAGGAATAATCGTGGGCCTAAAGTTATTTAAGCGTACTATGACTACAAGTAGTATGCTTACCAAAGATGGCTTTCTATCATGGTTGCCCGCTATCTGTGCTTCAGTTGTTTTCGTTCTCCCCACTGCACAGGTGGTAGATACGCATTCTAACAAGAATCTAGGACCGCTTGAAAAAGGGGAAATCTTTGTGAAGGGTCCTAGCACGTTCAAGTCTTATCTCGGTCGACCGGAAGAAACGGCTCGCGTCTACAAAGACGGCTTCATTCGCACAGGTATGCTCCCTCGCTAAATGCCCTCCTACGTGCGTTGGCACTGATAGAAACCGAAGGGGGGGAAATCACTAGTTGGTCTTGACACTGAATGCGAGGCATATATAAATGAAGCGGAATCGCAGCGTACGACCGGCCACCAGATTTTTCTGCTAACTTGTCTTTCTTCTTAGCGATTGGGTCAACAGAAACTGGCTCCAGCTTCGAGCCCTACTCTCTGACTTTATTTTCTTCCACTCTTTCGCGTGTTTCTAGAAGGTGCCGCTCCTTGACTATCTGCGATAGAACTGGGGTCAGATATGAAGCTAGCTAAGCTATATAGTTGGGACCGTGATAGCCACTTTCACATTGCGAGAAACTGCCCTCAGTGACGCAATATATGGCGAACTTTGCAGTTATCTGCTTTAGGAGAAAACTTCTGCGTGGCCATCATGAAACACAAGGTGAAGTCGAGAGCGTCACACATTTCGTTCTTTAGAGTACGTTAACAGTAGCTGCAACGTGGTAGCTCTCATTATATTATCTTCGAGCGTAGTACTCCCTTTATACGGCTGGTCCACAACAATCAGCAACAAATACCGACGCCAATAACGTGAAACACATCGCATAAATAAACACGATGCTGCTCGTATCTGTGACCGACCGTAGTGGAGTTCGCTGGAGTAATTATTTCGGAATAATACATGTGGTAACATTCGCGTGGTTTGATAAGAACTACCGTTAGGTGTTTACAAATCTGCTGTGAACTTACAAGTGAATTAACTTTTTCTCTCAACTAAGTTATTAGTATCACCTACACCTCGCCTCGTGTATTGATCGGTATGAGCAAGCGAAGGGTTGTGTTATTAAGGAGGAAAGTTCGTTTTGCGGTGGACAAACAGTATAACCGGGCAAACTTTAGAAGGCAGCGGCATTTCCACCTCAAAGACGGATGCATACAAACCTGCACCAATGAGCGCGCCCTGATAGACTGAAGTCATAGGCCGGACGGTCGGTGACCCAGCCATCTGAGATCATCGACGAGTGCACGAGCAGGACTATTTCTTTAGTCACGGAGGCGACCGGCTGCCGCGCTTCGATCATCTGGGCTCTCTCCTGCATCCGACTATAAATGGATGATTACTTAAAGGAGTACTGACACGATTTTGGAACATCGCAAAAGGGACATTTTTCGTTTCCTTCGTATGCAGTGTCAACGCTCTCCACACAGCGGAGTCAGACAACACGTATAAGATATTTTATTTTGATTTTAAAGTTTCCGCCGCTGAGCATCTGCAAGGCAGCTCCATTGCAATGGACATTATCCCGACGAGTCAAGTCAGTTCTGAGTTCGCGAGCTCTGCGTCCGTCATGCAGCCTAAATCGCAGAAATCACTGTTAGGATCACTGGACGGCAATTAACTCATCGTTGTTTACGTGCACCACAAGCAGATGACAGATTTTCCGTTAGTACATCGCCAGTTGCTGTCTTCCCATGACGTCACACTGCTCTGATACGTCACTGAGAAGCTGCCCCCTCGATACCGAAACCGAAATGGCTGTTTTATGGTAGCGGTATTAAAAATATACCCAATGCACTCCCATGCACTAAGACACTCTTTATAGGTTTCTCGACTCCAGTACTTTCAGTAGAGCAACAAACCGAAAAATCTTAAAATTCGTGTCAGTATTCCTTTAAATGACTAAGAAATACTTTTTGTGCGTTTCTTGTACCTTTAGGGACCCCCCTGAGCAGTCTATTTCTATTGTTAATAGAGACATGGAGCTCACGAAGCCTTTGTGACTGAATTCACCGCATGTGTATACGCACCTAGATGGCTTATTCAAGGCGGCACCGTTGCACGATGTAATAACCTGTCTAGAAACTCGGCATACCTTACTGGTGCAGGCGACACCGGTTTCTATACGCCAGACGGCCGTTTCTTCGTGTGCGGCCGGTTGAAGGAACTCATCAAGTGCATGGACCAGCAGGTAGCGCCCGCCGAGCTTGAGGAAGTACTAGCTGTGGACCCAGACGTGCGGCACGTGGTCGTGGCCGGTGTGCCGCACCCAGAGTACGGTGAGGCCGCGCGCGCCTTCGTCGTGCTCGAACGCCGCCTGGGGGGACGACAAGGAGGAAAGCAAAATTGCTGCCAGACTTCGCGCTCTCGTTGCCGGTGGGTGGCTTCTATCAACGCGTGTTGGCAGTAACCAGATAAAGCTGGTAGCCGAGATGGATGGGCGCGTATGAGGATATCTTCTCTGGATCGAGCTTCGGCTATATAGAAAAATCCCAGCTGTTTAATTATTTATTTTATTAATTGACGTTAGGGGTGGTGTACGGTTGTACACGTCTTCGATGATGTGCTTGAATTGAGCGGCTTTAGTTGCTCGACATCATGTGGGGGGGCCATTTCAGTCCTTCGAAGTATGCGAAAAAGAGAACGAATGTGGGCTGAAAAAAAGTTTGGACAGCTACGGACTAGTGGTGCGTAGACAGAGGAAACAGCGGAGCTGGTGGCCTTCTCCCCCTCTCCCTCCTCCTCACCCTCACATCACTCCTCCTCACCGTCACTTACCTTTCCCACCCCCCTCGCTATACTACACTAAACATGGCTACGCTATGCTTTGCCCTCTCCCTTCATCCTTTCCCTCCCCCTCGCTCCTCCAAACTCACTTCCCACAGTTATTCCTAACAGCGCTTCCGTTTATGCGCTGTTTGGAACAACTATGTGTACGTACCAACAAGCCCGCCTAGCCACCCTTTTGAACCTCACTTCACTTTCCCACTCCTTGTTGTACTAATGATATGCATCCACTTAGCTTTGCACAGCTGCGCTGAGTTTTGAGCGGTTGCCGGCCGCGGCTTGAACTCCAGCTTAAACAGCTCCGCTGTTAAAACTCCCTTGCAGACTAGTTCGCTTATGGTGAACTACTGGTCTGCTGCGCAAGCAGAAAGAATAGGACGACAGGACAGAGCTTCATTCTCAAGTTTGAGCACATGACGGCTAAACGGCCTTCGAATAAGTTGTGCGCTGTGACGTGCGATGAGCATGACGGATGTCATATAGTAGGCGAGTTGTGACAGAACTTATGAATCAGGCAGAGCCAGTAAATTTTTGCCTCTAGATTCAAACTTCGAAAGGCTGGCACTAAATTTAGGGCCCCGTGACACCGTAGAATAAAAAGAGACATTGGTATAATAATAATAATAATAATAATAATAATAATAATAATAATAATAATAATAATAATAATAATAATAATAATAATAATAATAATAACAACATTTGTTGGGGTTTAACGTCCCAAAACCGCGATATAATTATGAGGGACGCCAAATAGTTCATCTTCGGTGCGCGGTTCTGTACAGACGCAATAGCTGCGTAAGGTTAGATTGATGGGGATCCCCAGATTACGCAATCTCATTCTAGTTTCCCGACGTATACTTACAGTAAAAGAACTAAAAGTTATTATGAAAGGGAGGCAAGACGCAAGTTGCGGTGTAAATATTGTCTTATTTGCTGGAAGGCCTAAAACGACGGTCATAAAAAAGCAAAGTGCAGATGTAAATCGAGCGTTGGCTCCCTCTAATGAACATGACACAGAATACAAAATCAGGTGCTTTTCAATATCATGAAATGAAGTAGAGTTTTTGTTGAAAACTTGGGAATTGCAAGAGAGAGAGGGAGATAAACACAGTTAACATTGGATAAGCTCTACGGCGGCACGCAAGCTCCTACAGCCTGTGGGAGAGCCTCTTAGCGTTCTCTTTCAATGTCATCAAATTCTTTGGGTGATACTGTTATGAGTCTGGCGTGCGATGCACAGCAGTAAAGTTTTACGCGATGTATTCACACCGCTATTCGTTTTCAGTGTTGAACGGCGATTGCTTGTGGCGTACTTGAGTTGACCCCCCCCCCCCCCCCCCCCTTTTTTTTTCAGGTAAAGTGAAGCTTTGGGCTAGTTGGTCTTGCATTATGAAATAGTAACAGCGCAATATTCACACACAAAATAAACCATTTTAAGGGTTTATTTTGTGCCCCCACATTTCGACGGGATTTGAATGGTGTAGGCTTCCCTTGCCAGACTTTTCACCCCTGAAAGCAACCGAGTGTCGGGCCGGGGGGACGCCTGTACCCATTTTGTGAAACCGGTGGGTATCCGGCGGCAGGTGGGTTCGAATCCACGACCTCCCGCAGCCGAAGCGGACACTCAACCACGAGGCCACGGCTGCGGTACTTGGGTTACCTCAAAGTTCCATAGCAGTACCGAGGTTTTTTCCAGTAATACTGTCTGCACTTATTCGTCCAGGCAATACTTTTGTGCCGTCAAAGTATCTGGATTCTGGTGACAATACCTGCGATGTGGACAACAGCCTGTCCGCGGCTATTACCGAAGAAAGCTTTGGCCCGACAAATGCGCCATCACTCGCATTCGTCACTGATCTAGGTGCCCCTGATATCCTTCCGGTTCATCGTACTCTCTGCACAGAGTCGAAATTTGAATACCTCGACCTTGCGAGCTGCGACACCTCGCGACCAACACGCTCTTTTCTTCGAGCGCTAACTCCGTTGAGTGACCCTTGTGACAGCGAACAGAGAAGTCCTAACACGTTATCGCTACTGCGTAACCGATGAAACCACAAACAAATAAAAATTTTTACTCGGTGATCTTTCGAGTCAGCTTCACGGGTAACACTACAACAACGCGGCTGCACACAAGGGAATAAAAAGCACACACAAGCTAGCACAAGCTAGCACAAGTTATCGTCTCGGGGCCTTGCTACATTCGCAGTGTTGCATCACGGCGGCGCTCGTCCGGGCACCGATTTTTATGCATAAGCCACATGACGTATACTGCACAAGACTGCCGCTCTGCGCTGTGATGTTATGTGTGTGCGTGTGTGCTCCTCCTCTTTCTCTTTTTCTTTGATCTTCTTTCAATCTCCCCCATCCCTTCCCCCCTGTGCAGGGTAGCATACCGGTTATGCCAAACTGGTTAACATCCCTGCCTTTCCTCTCTCTTGTTTTCCTTCCTTCCTTGACTTCTAGAGTTGGATATTTAACTGTACGTTTCACACTCCTGTAGATTTATGCTCGAAAATTTCTCTCGGCGTCTTCGTTTCCGACGAGGTGCGTTCAGCCATAGTTGTGTGTCAGTACAAAGCTAACTTTGCACAGAAGGTGCAGTTGCTTATAGCATGGATGGGCGTGGTCACACTTGTTCATTAAGCGCTTTTTCGTCTTACTCTTTTCAGACCAGCTGTCTTTCCACAAGCACTTGCATGGCGGTGTCGAGTTCTTGGAGAGCATTCCGCACACGGATTCCGGCAAAGATTTACGCAGCGCGCTGCAGCAGTCGTACGCACAGAAGCGGGTGCTCAAACACATCCAAGCGCACTAGAATCAATAGACACCCCAGTGACGTCTTACCGAATCCATGCGATGTCGGAGGAGGCAGCCAACAGGAAGGGCAATTTACTCCAGCCTATCTGAAGTTTGTTTTTCGTGTGGCCAGGTGGTGTGAAATTTGATTACATGACACAATGTAAGCACTACCTTTCATGGCTGTTACACAATGTTATCAAGATGATAGTATATAATTAACGCATAAAATAACCAGGCATGTGCCTTGTTCTCACGTTCTTTCATAATCAGCTGCCTCTTATCATTGCTGTTTCCCATTTTACGTGATTACATGTGTGGTTGATGCTAAGCATGCTTATTGCGCAGTGTGATGTTTGCAGCTAACACGAAGGCACCTGTCTGAATTTTTTGTTTTCCTTTTAAGAGACCTTCTGTGGTCTAACCATAACAAGTTAGTCAGAAGTTGACCTGTGGTGAATGCAGGGCGTGGAGAAACGCTTTCATTATGAACTTAATAAAATGTATTGTGTGAGAACTTCTCGTGTGCTCATTTTGGAGTTACATATCCTAAGTAAAAAAAAAAAAAAACAATCAAACTAAAACAAAATTATAAGTGTTTCAGCTTATTGGGATACATGAATTCTTTAGTGTGTTTACTAAATCCACATTCTGTGTTAAAATTTGTTGAAGAAAAAAAAAGACAGTCAACCACGTGTTAAAGACAATATGCAATGGCATGCGTGTATAGACACGCACGAAAAAGGAATAAATAAAAATATAAGGTCTTTTTGTTCATGCATGTGTATGTGCATGGGTGTCCAAGAACAAAGTGGGGCCCCCCTTTGTCCAAAGGGAGAGTTTAAGCCTCGGTTCGAGCGCGTTCAGCCGTAAAGATTGCCGTCAAATGCTGTATATGTCGAAGAAACGAGGAATCTTGGGGACATCGTAATAAACGCGTCGAGCACGAGAACGCACACGAACAACTTCAGAGCAGCCAGTTTATTCACACGATAAGATCCGTCAAGGTCGCTAAAACATAGCGGAAGGGAAACAGGCAACTTGAGAGAGAGAGAGAGAGAGAGAGAGAGAGAGGAAAAGAAAGAAGGGCGCATATTGATAGATTATCACGTCAGCAATGCCTCGACAAAAAAAAGAATTTTTTTCTTGGTATATATATATATACGTAGATTATGAAGAGTCTGGCTTCGGTTGCCGTAGAACAAATAAGAGAAATATATATACGCTTCTAAAAAACTGTTTATTTGTGACGTTTCGATCGGAGACCGATCTTCATCAAGACCGATCAAATACTTTTTAAAAATCAAATATTTCAACACACTCATCAGGCAATAACACGCTCTACGCCTTTTAAACAAAAATGAAGTCCCACGACACTTTCTTACGCCTGATCTAATCCCTTTACTGCATTTACCGCCCTGGAACCGCACAATGGGTTTACCATGAACACCACAGTGGAGGAATACGGATCAATGTCCACCCATTAAGGTTCTTCAACGTGCACACAAAACCAAGGTAAACGAGCGTTTTAAGGCGGGATCCTTACATAGCTCATAAGTTAAAAAATTCGGCAGATCACACGTACCTTGGGATTCGATGTTATGCGAAGCATGCGAAGGGCAGGTGACTGTGTTGTAATATTTTTATTGAGTGAAAGGTTATGAAATGACGCTAAAGATATGTGCTAATGTTGTACGCACAGGCATATGTTGAACAGTTGCATATGTTTTATATAACCAGTTGTTTACAGTTGCGTAACGATGTCAACAGCAACATGGGTATTAGCAACACCAGAAGCGGTAAGCTGATATGTAGAGACCGGATTTTAGGCAAATGCCTATTTTGTTCCTTGCGTTCCTATCGTGCCACTTTGATATATGAGCACGAATTAGGGGTTAAGGAGGGCTTTTATAGTGTTTTTATAGTGCCTATAAATGCCTATTTTTGGGGTTTGTGCCTAAATGTCTATAAGTGCCTATAAATGCCTATTTTCGTGAACGGCGCCCATATGAGCACTATTTAAACTCAAATTTTGCTTTCGAGTACAGTTTGAGACCGTAATTCATGTTACCGGGCAAAATTGACGTTTCGGAGGTCTATGGGGTGCCACAACCTAGTTCCCTAGTTCAACAAACTTCCGGTAAGCAACCGCTAGCTGCAGTGAAATGGGACGCGCCCGCCACTTTACCCCACCGCACTGATATGGCGCGAGCGGTTGGAGCAGGGGGGACGTGGAGGAGGAGAGGAAAATGCGCTATTTCTGCAATCCTAAATGTGAGCACGTCCCAGCGTATACAGTGCAATGGGGAAAGGAAAATAAAGGTGGCAAGAGGAGAAGAGAGTGGCTTCCGTGGCCGAGGACGTGTCGGGTGGTTTTTACAGCCGGTTTTCCAGTCCAGTGTTCCCAAGAAATTGAAGCACCTCCTTGAAGACCTGGGTGTGGTGGGGGGGCAGAAAACAGGAGGTGCCTCTGTGCAGCAGCAGGAAGATGGAAAACGAATGCGAAACCATGCATGGAGTGCCGTCAGGGGAATGCAGAGTGGAAGTAAAAAATAGAAATCAGATGAGCATTTGGCTTTTGTTTTGTTTGTAATTTATTTCTTAAAGGGCGCTTCACCAGGTCACATAAGAAATTTTAGTTAGACACTGGAAGTTGTTGCGTGCCGAATGAAGAGCTTTGTACCGCAAGAACTTTTTAGCTAGTTCATTACGAGCCGCGAAAGCATGATGCTGGTAGGTGAGCTTGAAACCTTTGCCACTCGCAAGCCAAATTTATTCCCTGCCC
The DNA here is from genome assembly GCA_030522465.1 of Rhipicephalus appendiculatus. NCBI lineage: Eukaryota > Metazoa > Arthropoda > Arachnida > Ixodida > Ixodidae > Rhipicephalus > Rhipicephalus appendiculatus. The sequence goes on from JALIZH010032933.1 coordinate 132,943, forward strand.
TCTTCGGTATCGGAGCAACTCGGAGCCGGAAGATTGCGCGCTCAGACGCATCAACACGTCATGCGCACTGACATACCAAGTCAGGTCGTGCACACAAGTGGTGTATCGTTTCGGCGTTCTCTCTAGTGTACTGCCTGTTTCTGTGGGATGGATCCCTCTATGCACTTGGAGAGGCTGGCATGGATGATGTATCCTTAGCACGACACAGCGCATCGCCCCGCTGTAACTGCTGCAAGGGACGACGCATTAAAAACACGCCAAGCGTTGTCAGGGCTGGCGCCGGCACGACGCGAAATGAAATGGAGGCAGCTTGGTCTCGCATCGCGCTCGATTCGAAGTAAAAAAAATAAATAAAAACGCACACAGATTCCGCTCGTTGTTTTAATATTTCTACAACTTTCATTCCTCTATTCAAGCAACAGACTGCAAAAATTACACATGTCTCCTAGAATCATTCTCGCAGTGTCACGTACTACTCTGACGTACGCAGGACCAATCCTTGTTGTACGTCACCTCCTCCATATCGGTGCGCGCGCCCGTGAGATCAAGGGCAAGCGGCGTTCAGTCTGACATTTCACCTCTTTCTCTTTCCGGGGTGCGTAGCGTTGCTAATCTTGGCAAACGTGATCGTTACCGCCCAGTGCATGCATTACACTTGCCAGCTCGAAATGCTCCAACATGGTAAGGGGCCCTTTAAGGTGTTCACAGACAGAGGATAAATTGACCCAGCGCGATTAGACCCGGCTAATACGAGGCTAAAAGACCCTTCTTACCTTTTAGCGGTCTGGCTATTAGCTCCTGGGCTGCCCTTCGCAGCCATGCCGAAAAAAAGAGACCCAGGAGTGTGTTTATTCGACGGCGGACACTTAACTCACCAATGCTCGACAATAAAAGAAGAGACCGTGTTCTGAAAACCGTGCGGGGAAACGGACAACAGCATGGCTAGTTAAACCATTGACGCCTTTGTGCCACCATAAATTATAACATTTGTTTGCTTTCCTGTCGTATACACAGGTCGCACACGTCTGTCTTCGAAAATTTGAGTTTTTGTAAATATTTATTGTGCCTATATTTACGATTTTTGGGGCCTGAAACTGTGTTTTGCCTGCCTGTTTTTGGCGCCTAAAACGCGATTTTTTAGTGCCTAAAAATCCGGCCTCTACTGATATGTATCGCTTGTGCTCGCAAGGATGGTAGCCCTAGACACTGCTACATAAATCAACTTCAGTGGATGGCGCTTAACTACAACTGACGTTAACCCGACGTGACGGCTGTATCATAGACGTACATATGTAATGTTTATAAAATTGGATATCCAGCACTGCAACCACAATTGACGTTTCACGAACATTAGGGTCTATTTGAAAAGCAGCTCCGAGACCTGGCGTGGCTCTGTGCTAGAATACTCCATTGCCACGCAGAATGCTGGAGTTCGATTCCTGATTGGACCCTGACATTTATTCTTGCGTTAAAATTACCAATGTCTGTTCTCGCCGTTCCTGGGTAGATATAAACTGTCAATCCCCTGTGGCACATACCCGCATACCTGTGGCACATACCCGCCCGTGGTATACGGGTATGTGCCACACGTGTCTGGCGGAAAGGGTTTGACGACGTACGCGACGGGATTGTTGCAATATTCATGTCATGACCAGCGAGTCATATTCGTCAAACCATCTTACCCTCCCATACTAATTTTGGTTTGCCCAGTGTTAAGGGGGGTGATTCACGAGAGCACCCAGACGTAGGCGGCTAGATAGACAGATAGATAAAATAGTTCTTCCGCGGTCGGTGCATCTTTCAATCTACGCAGACGACATCTGCATCTGGACATCAGTGGTCGTCTGCGTACGAGCCAGGCTTCAGAGAGCGGCTATACTGACGTAAAGCTACCTTCAAGGACGTGGGCTGGAGCTGTCGTCTGAGAAATGCTCGCTGGTTGCGTTTACGCGCAAGCCAATGACCCCATACGTCATCAGAATCAATGGACGCACAATCAGCTATGGAAAGACCCACCGTTTCCTGGGAGTAACAATAGATCGTGACTTCTCCTGGAGCCCTCACATCGCCTCCATGAAAAAGAAACTCACCATGATCACCCACGTCCTAAGCTTTCTTGCGGGAAAATCGGGGGTGCATCTGTACGAGCGATGCTTCAACTGTATACTGTACTTTTCCTCGGCTTCCTGCGCTACAGTCTACCTGTGCTGGGCAGGGCCCGAAGAACAAACGTGGGCGTCCTCCAGTCAATACAAGCTCAAGCACTGAGAGTATGCCTTGGACTTCCGAGATGCGCATCCTCAGCTCCTAAGACCCCTCCTATAACTTTTATTTGTACGTACTGTGTAATCGCGCCAATTATTCAAGTGAGTAGCCACAGATGGAAACCACTGAAGCCTGGCTCCACTTTTCTACTTCGAGTTTCCGAAATAATAACACCAATAAAGGAAAAAGAAATGGTTGGGGGGGGAGAGGGGGGGATCCCAGTCGCCTTCTTTTGTACTGCATCAAGCCGTAGAATATCGGCATACTTATACCATCTAGCTAGTTAAAACCTTCCCCAGGTCCCTTCCGAACTCCGAAATAAACGCATGGAATTTATTCTCCGAAGAGCGTGCTGCGGAGTCTGTACACTGTTATTCTTCCTCCCTTCGAGATAATAGGTCGTTAAATTGCCCCGGTGGTGCACTGCCCATATATTCTAGTCCACTGTAGCAAAAGTTGTTCTCATCGCACTACATGAACGGTACTGCTGGTAACAACACGAAAGGTTTCTCACTGCGCGATAGTTCCAAATCAACAACGCGGAAGAGCGTTCGCGTGCATCAGGCTGGCAGTTGCCCATTATCTGTCTTTACTTTCGGTGCTTTGAATGGTGAGCAAATATCAGGTATTCGTAAATGTGCGTGGATAAACATTTTCGGTTTCTTTTAGTTGCGTTGGCAACCTCCTTAAACCTATATATTCGCATACCGCGCGTAGAAGCCGTTAAACGTCCGGCGCCGAACTATTGCGTCGTACACGCAACGATGACACGTGTAGTAGTAAAATGGAAGACTTGTTTATTAAAAGCAAATCTGTACAAACATGTATTACATAGCAGGTAAAAATACTAATATACAGGGAGGACGGAAACAAAGGCAGTACGCAGAGACTACTAATATACAAGCGCAAATCTATTTAGATACAGTCGTAAGAATGCTTTAGTAGCATCACCACAGTCCCTAAGCAAATGGCGTATAACCTAAAAAGCATTTTGTTAAAAGCAACCTTCAGTAACCATTTGGTGATGTATTTAAGAAGATTCCTTCAAATCAGCTTCATGCGGGAGTAGATGGAGGTGTACATTCATCCACCGAGAAGTCATGACACCACGTGAAAGCTCCGTAGAAACTGCGAGCTGGAAGAAAACGTGCCCAAGCATTAAAATGATGCTATGACCAACTTTCTTAAGAAACCCACAGCAGCCGACAGTACTCTCGTCATGTCATCAAGACCGTAACACTGGCTACTAGCACTAATAAACGAACAGGTACTGCGTTACTCTGAATATCCCAAAGTGCTAAGACGGAATATGGGAGACAATCCGCGAGTATACGTGGTCAGAAAGGTTGCCTCCATAGCCATGCTTGACAGCGTTGTTACAACGGCACTCCAAAATGCCATGAAGCGCATTATTTTACGAGCGCTTTAACAGAGCATCCAAACCATCATCAATCAGTGGTTCGCAGAAATTACTATTAATTAAAGGAATGAGGACGTTGGCCCACGATAATGTCTCATCAAAGTGGGACAATGAGCCCCAATTTTTTTTGCTTGGTTTTTCAAGCTCCATAAAATAGAACCAGTTTCCACAGCTTCGATTAGACGTTGCCAACCATATTTGTTAGAACTTAGAACATTAAGAACTAGAAAAATTCTTACAGTAACGAAGCAGGAAAATTCCGAGTTAAAGTGGACCGACTTTGTTCCTGTTCTTCAGGTAAGAGTCCCTCAGCACCCTTCGAAGATTCTTTCCTGTATCAGATTTCGGGATACTCGTCACAAACTCGATGCCCCCCGTGAAGATGTTTATGAAAAGCCGCTTGGTCTGTAAGGCAACAGAAAAAAAAAACAAAAACTATTAGCGCCATACGACTGCTAAGCCCAAGTGACCGCAGTAACATTACTAGGTGAACTGTAAAAGTAGTAGCGAATACTTGTGCGAAAAGCACTATGTGTCCGACAATTGCCGAACTTCGCACAAATATAACACGGCTGTTTTTTTCTTTCCTTGCTTCCTCTGGACGTGCAAACCAATTTTTACCGTTGGGCACTTGGTCGTCGAGGCTTCATCGCACGCCATATTCAACATGGTACTTGGTTCAGATATGTTTCAAAACAACCCCTGTTGTGACCTAGAAATATGAAATCGAAACGAACTTAACATGCCTAATTTCGGGTTGCCAACAGTGCGTTAAAGGCATGGGCGTCGGCTGGGGGGTGCAAAAGGGGCACTTGCCCCCCCTCAAGCCACACCATCAGTTGCGCCCTACCCAAGCTACACCAGTTCTCCCCCCCCCCCTCTCCCACAGCCTTTATGCAACACGGGTTTGCGCCCCCCCCAAGACCAAATCCTGCCGACACCCATGGTTAAAGGTGGAGGAATGTTTCTATGTAGACACGTTTTGAAGGGTGTGTTCGTGCGTTTGTGCGCGTCAATATTTCAATCGGTTTCATGTGCGAACTCAACAAACGGTGAAAAGCGCAAACTGGCGTATACGCCAGCACGCGCTACCTAACGCCACACCATCACGAGTGTGCCATCAGATAGGATTGCCCCACTTGCTGTATGTTATCTTGTTTTCTTTTTAGGGGCGAAGCTCCTTAGGGCCTAGCCTTGTCATCATCCGCGTCCGTCACGGGGAGATTCGTAGATGTGACACACAAGAAAAGGTTTAACAATAGACTAATATCAATCATAATTGTGACAGAGCAATATAAAACACCTACAAGCACAAACCCTTTATACTAGTCGGCGACTTCAACGTAGACATTATGGACCTTAGGGCCTAGCTTCGCCCACTCGTCATCATTCACTTCATGGAGATGCGTGGATTTTTTTCTTTCCTGCCAACCTCCGACTGGCTGCGTAGCGCTCAAAAACGCGTCGCAGAGTGAATAAACTGAGATTTGTCTTCCTGGCACTGCGTGGGTCGTCTGTTCCTTGGGCCGGCGGTCGTCCAGCCGCCGAATACGTAAAAGGGGCAAGTGCCTCTTTTGCACCTCCCCGCCCCTCGACGCCTATGCACACTATTCTGAGATATTAACATTGAGAACTAAGCTCATGAAGTCTGCCGAGAGAATACGTGAAGGTTGAAGTGAAGGGAAGCTAGAACTTACTACCTGCCACGCGTCTTTGTTCAAAGTGAGGCCCGGAAGGGCCAGCAGAATTTGTCATCTGTAATACCTCATGCCTTAACATTTTTCCTCGCCCATCGCTACGATCAGTTGGCAGAGCGACCACCTTATCCCCTTCAGCGGCAGTGTGTACAATTGTACACATCAACTAAAGAGACGCGTCACGCACCGCATGTTTCTTGAAATGGCTTGAAACGCAGTGTGCACGTTTGTACAAGCTTCCTCAGTGGACAACTAGCGGTCATTTAACTCCATTGTGCTGCGTATTGCTGCACAAGATCACTTTGCTGGAGTCATTACCATGTTCGACGATCGTTCGACGTGCCGCGTTCCAGGACCAACGTCAAGAGTATTTTTTCTTTGCTCGAAACGAATGGAATCAAAAAACAAATTGGGCATCCATTTCGACCCTAATACTTGATTCTTTTTCTGCAAGAATTGAAGCTGACTGATTGCAGAATTGGATATTTAATTACACAATAACTAACAATAATTAGTGAAAGTTGCGCAATACAACGTATTGCCTCCTTTTCTTTTTTTTGGGATGTAACATGGAGTGCCTTGGAATTACATTGTGTAAATTTGACACATTTTTAGACAGTCCATCATAATTCGCGCCGAAGGGGTTATTCTGAAAATGGTTCTTAAGTTCAATCTCCGGGTCCAGGACAAATTTCGCTCCAGTCACGAAACTTTAATGAAGCGCAGCCTTCCTCTGCAATATTTTGTTGCGCACATGTGAGCTTAACTTTCCGCGCGGCCAAAACAAGTTCCTTCCAATTAACTTGATTAGTGACAATTATTAGGCAAATTAGGAAGCCGCACGCAAGAAAATCTTGCTCTTCACGAAGTGAACTATAGAGTAAAGCGAGAGCACGCCGTTGCTATAGGGTGCACAAGCTGTTTATATGAATCGTCACGAAGAGCCACTAAACATACCGGCAACCAGTTTTGCCAGGTCGTTCTTGAGTGTGTCGCTAGCGGCGTCTTCCCGGAAGAGTACGACGAATGCCCGCGCGGCTTCTCCATACTCGCGGTGAGGAACACCGGTAACGACAACCTCCTTGACAGCGTCGTGCTGCACGAGCAAATCCTCAAGTTCCGCAGGCGCCACTTGCTGATCCATACACTTGATTAACTCCTTTATGCGGTCCACTACGTAGAATTTGCCATCCTCCGTGTAGTAGCCAACGTCACCTGCAGGCAAGTGGCGAATTTATCACATACTGCGCACGCTGAAATTCGTCTTTTGGAAGACGCCTTTTGGAAGCGCAAATAAACACAGAGGCTATGTGTATATGGTGCGCACGAGTTCTGCAGCTTATTTACGAAAATAACATTAATTCTGAAAATACATAGGTACACAGCGGGACAGACTGTTTTATATAGATGGAAAAACATGGTCAGGTAGGCTGCGTTAGAGCCGGCTACCCCCAATAACATGAAACTGGTATCGAATTAACAAGCAAACAAGAAAAGGGAAAACAAGTAATCAGAAGCACTGCGTACACATACAACCGCTGACTTACAAACAATGTGTGGTCTGAGTCCGAAAAAGATTTGGCGGTCACCCAGATAATCCAGATTACTGTGGATGGAGTCTATAAAATATTTTTCATGCACTTACAGGAAAAAGGACCATGAAATACATCAGTTAATGTCACAACATGATGAAGAGAAACATCAATGTCAGTTATAGACAGTTCGTTAGGTTTGTGTCCACCAAGAAATTGCGAAACGCGCTCACTGCAGACGCCTGGTTGTCAAGGCGTGGCCATGGTACAAGCATTTTGCTGGGTGTGAGAGGTCGTCGATCGAGACTGTTCAACCGATCACGCAGTTGAATACGCTGTCCCTTGTATTGCATGCACTCCATGATGACATGCTCCACTAATTGGTCGAAATTATCACAGACTGTGCTCCCCGAAACTATGGTGACATACGTGTTTGAGGAAACTAAAGATATTTCCTGTAATATCACTGCGTTGTGTTGCCGGGATCGGAGTCTGCTAACCGGCTCAACCGTCTTGCTTAGTATTTAAGTATAAATGCTGCCAATGAGAACAATAGTGAGTACTGCTCCAGATTGGACGAGATAAATAGGTTCAAAGATGCGATTGGAAAGCACCTGTCTGAATGAAGCCATCATCGTCGTATAGGCTCCTTGTCGCCTCTGGCTTGTTCAGGTAGCCGAGGCAGCAGTATGGGCCCTTCACGCAGATTTCGCCGTGCTCGCGAGGTCCAAGCTTTTCGCGAGTTTCTACGTCGACGACCTAAGAGCGGGTGGTAGATGTACGTTGAATTACTCACGCTGAACAACAACGAGAACAAAAACACGAATATTCACTCGTGATGTGGAACGAAGAAAAAAAAAGAACACCGGGCACACCTTGCGTCAGACGCCACCGCGTGGCACGATACGCAGAGGGGTCACTATACGGGCCGCAGTTTGAAATAAAAAGAAATATCCAAGAGCGTTGGATTCTTCATTGTCGACACTTGTAGCGCGTTGCTCAAACACAAAGGCGTAACAACTGTGACAGTTGTTTGTTCACGCTTGTCCTGTGTATCTGTGAGTTCTTTTCGAGCGTCCTTCCTTGTGCATCAGCGGCGCGCTGCAAGTTTTGAGCTGCTTGACGTTCTTTGTGTGACATTCCACTTTATTGGTATCGCGTTCACTGCTTCGGCCTTGCGGCGAAACTGAATTTTTGGTCTATACCAAGTTAAGGAGGCGACCACTAGAGCAACCAGACGCAGGCGGCTAGATAGATAGATATATACATAGACGCTGAAAGTGCCTTCGGTTTGCAAAGAAATGCGTCGCATTTAAAATAAATTACGGTGTTTAATTTCCTAAAGTAGCTGTTGGGCTGCGAGAGAGCATAGGAGTTCTTAACTTGGCTAATTGGCTTACGTGCTATATAATGGAAAATATTAGGCAGATCTCATTCCTGGTGGGAATCGGTGTCATACAAAGCAGTCGGCGAGTAATTGTGTATGCTGCATGTTTTGGCTTTGAGCCAAGCGTGACGAGGTGGATTGACATGTTTTTGCAAGTGTGTAGTTGTGTGGTCATCGTGGGCTTACCAGGAACGTCGACTACACCGGCGTTTAAAGGGTGACCTATAATCTGACGTAACGTCAGCACTCACGGTAGAGCACGGCCGTCAGTATCATGGAATTGAAGCGCACTTTACGGTGCGATGACGTCCATATCATACGTAACTTTCTTTAGCGTTTTACTCCGGTGTCGAGCAACGCTTGAGTATAGCTTACTGAATCATATGAATGCAAATGCAATGTTTATTTGATTGCTATAAAAGCGGAGCCAACACTGGAACCACAATTGATGTTAACCCAATATGACGCCGGTATCATAGGAATATACATGTGCGTATACATTGCTTTGTTATAAAATTAGATAGCCAGCCCTGCAACTTCAGTTGACGTTGCACCGACATTACGCCTGCATAGGGCCTTGTTACAAAGCAGTTTCAATACCTGGCGTGGCTGTGTGGCAGAACGCCTGACTGCCACACATAATGCTGGGGTTCGATTACTGCTGGGATCCCGATTTTTATTCATTGCATTCGCAGGGTGAACGCTGCCCACGTCGGTTTTTCTTAACGCTCTCGCATTTAAATGACCAATGTCTGTTCTTGCCGTTCCTGGGTAGATAATAAACAGACAATCACCTGTGGCGCATACCCGCATACTGCGGCCCGTGGTATAAGGTATGTGCCACACATGTCTGGAGGAAAGGGTTTGACGACGTACGAGACCGGATTTTCACGTTTTTCATGTTATGACGAGGCAGTCACATTCATCAAACCACATTACCATTCTATACTAATTTTGGTGTACATCAAGTTAAGGAGGCGATCACGAGGGCACCCAGACGTAGGCGGCTAGATAGATAGATATAGAAACGACATTCTTCACATTTAAAACAGCGTGAACGTCGGCACAACGGAAGAAAAAACAGGGCAAAGTGCAGAGGTTAAAGAGGACAGGGTCCTCCGTTATGATTTTACCGTATGAGGTTACGTGCACCCGAAGCCCGGTACGCGAGCGTTTTTACATTCATTCGGCGTTGGAACGTAGCAGCTGCGGCTGAATATGGATAAGAAAATAATTATGACATTTAGTTTCTGCTATTAGAGCAGTTAAAAGGCTTCTTAGATTGATGAGGAAACACATTCCGCAGATTGAAGACAGCTGTGAACATCCCCGCCAAAAATTGTATTGAAAGTAAAATTTAGCGCAACTTGGAAAACCCTCGAAACACTCGCACATTCACACACGCTTTCACTCAGGATACACACACCACACACAATGTGTGAGTGTTTCGAGGGTTTTCCAAGTTGCGCTAAATTTTACTTTCAATATGACGAGTTACCAACTAGCCCAACAACAAGTTTTAATAAAAAAGCCGGCAGATCCCACGCACTGTGGGAATCGATGTAATGCGAAGCAGCCAGGAAGGAGCAAATCCTGCTTTACAAAATTTGCATGTCATGTTTGACATGTTAGGACCTGTCATTTATGTTCGTCATACAGTCACGTCACGCAATACCAATTTTGGTGTATATCAAGCTAGCGAACTGGACGCAAGCGCACCATGAGCGTGGCATGTAAATGGGGTAGTAGATGACACGCATGCCAAGATTTTCATGTTACCACCTGCCACTTATGTTCGTTATACAGTCATGTCACTCAATACCAAATTTGGTGTATATCAAGCTAACGAAACGGCCGCAAGAGCGCCATGAGCGTGGAATGCAAGTCATGTCGCACATGACAAGTCATGATTTTCATATTACCACTTGTCATTTATGTTCGTCATACAGTCACGTCACTCAATCCCAAATTTGGTGTATATCAAGCTAACGAAACAGGCCGCGAGCGCGCCATGAGCGTGGAATGCAAGTCATGTCGCTCATGACATGTCATGATTTCCATATTACCACTTGTCATTTATGTTCGTCATACAGTCATGTCACTCAATACCAAATTTGGTGTATATCAAGCTAACGAAACGGCCGCGAGCGCGCCATGAGCGTGGAATGCAAGTCATGTCGCTCATGACATATCATGATTTCCATATAACAACTTGTCATTTATGTTCGTCATACAGTCATGTCACTCAATACCAAATTTGGTGTATCTCAAGCCAACGAAACGGCCGCGAGCACGCCATGAGCGTGGCATGCAAGTCATGTCGCACATGACAAGTCATGATTTTCATATTACCACTTGTCATTTATGTTCGTCATACAGTCACGTCACTCAATCCCAAATTTGGTGTTTATCAATCTAACGAAACGGCTGCGAGCGCGCCATGAGCGTGGCATGCAAGTCATGTCGCACATGACAAGTCATTATTTGCATATTGCCACCTGTCATTTATGTTGGTCATACAGTCACGTCACTCAATCCCAAATTTGGTGTATATGAAGCTAACGAAACGGCCGCGAGCGCACCATGAGCGTGGCATGTAAATCATACTTTTCATGACAAGTCAGTCATGATTTTTATGATATGACCAGCCCTTTACGTTCGTCATAGAGTCATGTTATGCCATACCAAATTTGGTATAAATCCCATTAACGATACGGCCGGGAGAGCACAAAGTCGTAGGCGGCTAGATAGATAGATAGCCAGATAGCTAGATAGATACGCTCAAAGTCGCCGAAGTACGCTAAGAAATGCTTCGCATTTAAAATTGTATAGTCGCACGCAGCGTGGAGCTTGCAAGCGGAGTGCAACGATGACTTTTTTCATTTTAACGCCCTTTATTCGAACAGAGGCGGTAAGGTGGTCGCCTGCGGTTATCCTCTAACGACATGGGAATGATTCTCAGTGGCCGATCGAGCGTTGACAGGAAGCAGATTGTATGCTTCGATGTGCACTCCTTCGCTGTGTACATTAATATTAATTGACGCAGTTAAGAGGCTGTAGTAATCGAAAATCTATTTAGGATTTTCATTACAATTGCTCGCGTCCGAAAAAAACCCGAACAAACCGTCCGCCATCTGTTCACTAAGAGTGTCTACGTAGGCTTGTTGGTAGCAGGTTATTTCTTAAGCTTCGCTGTAGCGTGGCAAAGGACAGGGACACCAGTGTGTCATCGTACATTTCTTTTCTCGGTAGTTATAAAAGGGGTGGCTGCTGTAGCGCCCGTTAACTTGATTGCACGGTCAAAAAAAAAGAAAAAAAAACTTCCCCATCTCCCGCTAAAGGGAACAATGTGTGGATGCGAAGTAGCGGGGGGAGATGGTTAGCTTGAGCGGGAGAAACGTCGCCGCTCTCGTTTCGCGGCAGCGGCCCGGGCACTCATCGCGGCGCTGCACAGGAGAGAGAATGAGGCGCGCGCTCCGTCATTTTCATACTGCGGAACTACCGAGGCGCCCCCCAGCGGAGTATGCAGCTGTCGCACCACCTGTCGTGCGCGCCGCTCCGTAGAGGATTCCTAGAGGAGAGAACGGGGGGGAACCGTAGGAGAGGAGGAGGGGACGCGCATGCGCTGTGGGGGGTGTGGGACGCGGGAGCCGCTCCGTAGAGTAGACGATTCCTAGAGGAGAGAAAGGGGGTGAGCGTAGGAGAGAGATAGGGGGGTGAGCGTAGGAGAGTAGAGATAGGGGGGAGGGGACGCGCATGCGCTGTGGGACGCGGGGGGCCGCTCCGTAGAGTAGAGGATTCCTAAAGGAGAGCAAGGAGGTGAGCGAAGGAGAGGAGAGAGAGGGGGGGGGGAGGGGACGCGCATACGCTGTGGGGTGTAGGACGCGGGATGCAGGCGCCGTTCCGTAGAGTAGAGGATTCTTAGAGGAGAGAAAGGGGGTGAGCGTAAGGAGAGAGAGAGAGGGGGGGGGAGGGGACGCGCATGCGCTGTGGTGGTGTGGGACGCGGGAAGGAGGGACGGACATAGCCCCGAGCATAAGATGCTTCGCATCTAAAAAGCAGAAAGAGCAGACGTGTTCCTTACATCTGACTGAAGTTGAAATCGAAAGAAGGAGAATTGTTGGAGGGTCTCGTTTCATGGTTAGACAACTAACGAATAGAACAGACAATTAAGCGAATGAAAGCATAGGGGACGTTGTTTTAGTTTTAGTTTTCGTGTAATGATTTTGACCTGAATTGAAAAGAATTAAAAAAAATCACCCTTTCCGTCGGTGGGATCCCACCAAGCCAAAGGGTGGTTTTTCGACCACTTTAAGTCTTTTCAATTCAGGTGAAAATCATTACACGAAAACTAAAACTAAAACAACGTCCCCTATGCTTTCATTCGCTTAATTGTAAATGGTGTATATAAATAGCTCGCCGTTACTACGCCGAAGAACGTGCGCCTTCGTGGCTCAGCGGTTAACGCCGCGCGCTGCGGAGCGAGAGGTCGCGCGTTCGATTCCGCGTGTCGAAAGTATTTTTTTTTGTGAATTTTATATAGATATACATATATACATATACGGGACATGACGCCGACGCCAAAAAAAAAAAAAAGCCGAGAGTGTCCCTATAATTGCTATAGCAATAAAAAATGTGCCCAACGTGGCGCACAATATTGAAGTAGCAAGGTGCAATTGCGAAAAAAGAAAAAAAAAACAATTTAGCTTACCTTCATGTGTGTCATTGGAACAGGCTTCCCAACGCTTTCGTATTCATCAATACCAGCTGGGGTAACTGTGACGGTGCCACACGTTTCACTCATGCCGTAAACTTGTACAGAAAGGAAGAGAAGAGAAAAAAAATATTTAGAGAAAGAATCCCTATCGGTTCACCTCCATGAAACTTGAATAGGGCAGCGAGAAACTTATTTGTGACAAACGTTTTACACAGGCAGCCGCACTGGAGTGTTGCCTTATTTAAGGCACGTGAACGTACGCGCACAATAACCGCGGCTATGGCGTTGCGCGGCTGAGCACGAGGGTGAAATACCCCCCCCCCCCCCCTTTCCGTATACACTGGTTTGGATGTACGTTAAACAGGTCAGAATTAATACGAAATCACAATTTTCCACCGACTTCGACCCCACTGGCGTGCCTCAGAACTTAATCATATCGATATTCTGACACGTAAAGCCACAGTAATTGGTAATTAATCAACACATTTTGGACAACCTTGTAGAAATAAAGAGACATTGTTAATGATTTTATAGTTTTACGAGATTCTTTTGGCACACAATGCACCAGAATTACATGTCAGACGCTAAGTTAAGAAGCACAGCAGTTTTACACGCAGGAACTGCTCATGCGAATCTCAACTTTCCTGCTTTGCATTCAGATGCGGAGTAATGTTAACTAGAGCATGAAAACTGCGTACTAGAGTGTCGGCTCCCAAAAGGAGAGAGAGAGGGAGAAATGCGTTAATAAAATGCTGGAGATGTTATCCATATACCGTAACTCTTTGTATTAATCGAAGTGCATCCCGGTACAGTCTAGAATCTTGGTCGAGAAGCTGCGCGTAGGCCGGCGATTAAGCACGCTCGCCGGCTGGAGCTCAGGCAGTTTACACATTTCACTTTGCTTCTTTACTCCTTCAAAGGAGCAACGCTCGCCACTCCTGCGAATGAACACTTGCTATCTTGACGTCGCTAATATCATCGCTACACTCGCTTGTGCCACGGGGGCGTGTCTATCGCATGCGAACTACAGAAACGGCTACAAGAGGCATCACGCAAGCCAGCGTTCAGCAGTGGAAGCGGCGAACGGCGCTACAACCCACGGGCGAAGAAACCGATCGAAAGGCGTAAAACTGGCTACCGGCGCCCGCCTGTGCGTATGCGTAGTCACACTTGCTTGCGGTTGATGCTGCTAGACGGCACTGTGATGGCGGATGGCTAGAGCTCCCGCAGTCCACTTGCCCTTTGTCCCCTAGCATTTACGTTCCTTCGAACCTCAATGTTAGAAACTGCGGATCGACGACAGACCTGCCACCTTTTGCTCAATTTTCCGAAAGCGTTTGACAATGTACCGCATGGTCCCTTAGCGTTTCAGTCCAGTAAGCATACCTAACATTTTGACGTAATTTCCTTGTTGAAAAGTTTTCTTGTAAAACGTATGCAGTCTGTTGCATCCTCAAGAAGTTTCATTTTTTTACATTGAACATAGAAGGAAGAGAACGAAAACCTCTTTACAGCGGGCTACCTCGAAATCTCAGATGGTTTACTCTAGCAGAGATTAAAAAAAGAACAATGAAATAATTCTACGGGAACCAGACAATACACAAACATACAAATACTGTCTGCAATATGGGCGTTATCACCAGCAGCCTTATCCATCACCGTTCGCAGCAAGTTTAGTAATTTTCCCCAGCCTTTGACAGGGAGCTCGTGAAGGTCCTGTTGAAAGCCTAGGAAATTTTTCCCCATGTCCGGGAGTTCACTCTTGATTTAAGTATATCTCGGATAACCACGACTTTAACCGTCGAATTACGCCATGCCTGGCATATTGAAACTACAAACATGACATAAATGGTACTACTGTATAGTGTAAAGCTTGGTATACAATACTCTATGATAATAATGCGAACAAGATATATATGTTTAGATATATATATGGCAAAATGATATATATATATGGCAAAATGAAGGCTTGAAAGTTATCAGAATAATGTCGTCGAACTGATAATGTCGCTGTAGCTAATGTCTCAACAAGGGTACTTGACTTGGTCGGAGCCCCTCGTCAAAACGTTGACTACGGCAACACTCCTTAATCAAAGACTTCTCATCATTTCCATGTGAATACTTGAGTCAGTGGCCGTAACACCGAAAAACACACGTATGGTTCTGAAAAGCTGAATGAGATGGGATCAAAGCGCCATTTTTTTTGTTAGACGCAATCACTTCAAGCCAACCAATAATGAAGCCAAGAAAAGCATGGGCCCGCTATTTGTAGTTTTCAGTTGAAGTGCAGTAATTGTGTCTAAATACGACACTGAAGTAAAGTGGCCTTAAAAACAACTCGCCGCCAGTCGGGACTGGACCTACAACCTTGCTCTCCTTAGCTTCGTTATCTGTTCGCTTCATATGGTTACGTCTGGTTCTAGTTACACAGTCGCAGTTCTTAAAACCGTGACTACGTATCTTAGTGTCCTTGCATCTGCCAGCTCTTTATATTAAGCACCATAGGCGTGCGCAGGGTTCCCCTTCAGGGGGGGCGAAGGTTCATCTCAGCGCCCCACCTCTCTATTATGTCAATGTATGGGGCTGACTTTGCGCCCCCCCCCCCCTCTGAGTCACAGCGCCCCCCCTCTCCCTATTATGTCTACGTGTGGGTCTGACTTTGCGCCCCCCCCCCCCTCTTAGGTGACTAGGGGGGGCAGCCGCCCCCCTGCCCCCCCCTCGTGCGCACGCCTATGTTAAGCACACATTAATTAGAGACATAATTTTAAGCGTTTGAATACTCTTTAAAACACATTTTACGACGGCTTGTCATTTCCGGAACAGGGATTTTAAAAACTGCTTGTTATCCCGAAAACAAAATAAAAATTCTGTCCTCTAATTGTTTTCAAAAGTTGAATTGATGCAAAGCCATTTTATTTACGGTGTTTGCTTGAAAAAATATTGGTGCCAGTAGACGGTACAGGCTACTCTTCTTCTAAGTGACAGGTACGCCAAAGACCACGCTATTGTCTCAAGCAGAATTATAGGGAGAAAAGTAGCACGCTGGATTACTTGCAAATAATTAACCGCATGACACAATGCTGCCTAAATATCGCCACACTGTTAGCGTTACGAGCATGAAGCCACTTTTGCCCCAGGCAAAATTACCCCACCGATGCCACACAATTTTATGCTCCTTTACAGACTTTTTATCATGCACACCGCGCCTGGATTCTGTTAAATCGGTCATGCAAATCCTTGACCAGTGCTCACAAAAACATTGTTACGGAGCGATACCAACATGAGCTAGTATGGCGCATGAAACTGTTCCCCTAAAACTGTTTGCAAGAGCTCGCAAGAGCTTGCAAACAGTTTTCAAGTGCTTGTCGCAATGACAGGCGCAATGTTCCTCCGTGATGTCACGAGCAGTCATTCATTGCTATCGTCCGCGGCAGTAAAAGGGCAACCGTTATCCCCTTTGGCTTTGACCCATTGTCAGATTAAACGCTCTATGCAACTGCAATGGCACATCAGGGAGGAGCTTTGCGCCAGTCCTCGCTGCCTTGCATGCGTAATCATCCCAACCAAAATTTATCTTTGCAGCGGGATATCTCGGAGCACAGACATCTAAAAGAATTCTTCCAAGTGGAATTGTGTAGAAATGCAACTGTCTCCAACTTTTCCCATACAAACATGCCCGCTTACTGCAGTCACTAAAAAGTTCATTATTCAATGTTAATGAATTGGGTGGCTGACATCGATAATTATTATCTCACTTTGTGTACTTCTGGATACATAACTTACTTGCACAGGTGGTTTTCACGTACCTTCCTGTGCTGAATTTTAAGAAAACCGTAAAGCGTATTTTTGAACACCCGGTATATGTCAACTATGGCCAACCACGCTTCATTAGAGATCCCGTTTCTGTACTGTGGCAACATTTCATGATTTTTAGTCTAATAAAATGCACTGCAGAAGTGTACCTAAAAAAAGGCAAGGTCAAGTTAATCTACGGATTCCACCATCGGAAGAACTAATAAACAATCTGCGTAGGAGTCAAAAGAGAGTTGGGCTTAAAGGCCAACTCCGGAGGTTTTTCGAGGTCAATGGATCTCAATGAAAATCACTGGGTACGTTCCTTGGCACATTTCCGTCATTTATGCCAAATTTCAAGCTTGAAACATGCGCTGATTGTTTGTAAATGAATTTTAAAGATTGTCTGCAAACGCCCACCCGGCTTCCCACGATTATTGGCAACATTCCGTGTGTGACGTGTTGGTTTGCCGGTCGACGGAAGTGACGCAGCCGATGGGTTCGCTAACTTTGGCCGCTACAGCGTATATTGTGCTGGTCACAAGCTGACGGTGTTTGGCCGGCGCTTCGCTGGTTTGGTGTGCGATTTTCTGTTCTCTGTGGAGGAGCGTGTGATATTCCGCGCCGGCGGGACCAGCATGCCTTGCACGACTTCCGGTTCGTAACAAACTACTACGTCATACTTGGACAGTACACTCGGTTGGGTTTCGGTTTCGGTATTGCGCCTTTTTGCTTATTAAAAATTATTTTCGAATTTTCTGAGCATTTCAGCTATCAGGCGCGTGGCAAGAGTGTCTCAGGAACATAAAAGCACCATTATCCTGACACGGTCAAAAAATCGCCGGAGTTGGCCTTTAAGGGAGCTTCTCTAGCCTTTTTTTTGGGGGGTGTTTATAAACTGAATGAAATGAGATAGTACTGTGACATAGTTGCGCGTTCGTTCTGTTTAGGGCACAAAACTATTTTAGGCCTAAAATATATATATATAATATATATATATATATAAATGGAAACCAATCGCATTGATGTGTACAAATCAAAGTGGACGATTGGGCCAGTTGGTGATTCATGATCGATGTGTACTGCGCGGTAGAAAACAAGGACTACAACACATATTGCAGGGCTGCGCGAGAAAACACGGACGAGGTAGAGTACACAGGACGGGCGCAAACTTCAACTGTGACGACAAGCAGACAAGGACAAGCGCAGTCCCCGTCTGTTTGTCGTCCTCGTTTTCTACCGCGAAGTACACATCGATCGATGGTGTGTCCAGCTAAGTTTACAATTCAAAAGTATCAGCGCTTGATCGGTGGACTGCAAGAAAAATAGAAGATATGATGAATAGAAAGGCTGTTATTTATGGAACGAGCTTTTCAATGACAGAATATCGAAGGCTGTTTCCAGCAATGCAAACTGCCTTCGATAATGACTCAACGCACTTGAGATGCTACAGTAGCTTTTACGGCCGCAAAATAGCGCAGCACTGGCATAGCTGGGAACGAGGAAAATGAACGTACTATGGCGGAAGGCTTTCAACTTCAACTTTTCAATGATGCTTTGCGCAACTACGGTGGGAGTGGTGGATCCTCCAATTAGCAACTTGGTCATGCTGCTCACGTCGAGGTTGTCGATGCACTTGCATTGCACAAGCTTCTGTGCCTGTGTCGGAAACTGCAGCATCACTGTAGCCTGTAAGTGGAACGAAAAGAAAAAAAGCGAAAGAAGAAAAGGCTCTTCAAGCACACAATTTAAGAAGTCAATGACACCAGTTCTGGAAGGCTACCTAGCTGTAATGGATTCGCTGACGGATGTGCGTGATGATCTCATGCATGAGGAACAATGTCACTGCACTTTTTTCAAGCATGGCCGCCATTAGGTACTCTCATGCAGAGGCCCCGTATCTTGAATTCAATTCATCGGCCAGTGTCACGTTTAATATACCAGTACTCGGCAGAAAACTGACACGAAACAGTATTGTGCCTGGTCAGTTACTGGGAAGACGGTAACTTCAGAAAACAAAGTGCTGATGCTCCATCTTCTACTCTGGTGTTCGGGCCATACCGAAACACCATTCTTTTGAACATAACGCGCAGTATGCGCACTCGCCAATCAGTTGCAAGGCTATATTAATTGTACTACGTCAGACACTTCTGGAAGACCCGCTTTGACAGGCAAATTACGATCCCTCCGTCGTTAAGAACTGCTCGACACACGAGGGAAGAGCTGAAGGTATTTCGCAATTATGGCCGTACATCGAGATGGCTTGGTTTATCCGATCGATATTTTGTTTCTACCTCTTAACCGGAAGAACTTGCTGTAAAACAGAGAAGCTTTCTTTGCTATACACTTCCGGGTGTGGTGTAGCGGTCATCTGGCAGTACTTCAGCCAGTATATGTGAACATATACACGACGGTCACTTGTGCACGGATATATATATATATATATATATATATATATATATATATATATACACAACATTAACACATGTTGGCTCACAGGAGCGGGGTCCAAATTAGACAAAAACGGAGTCAAATGTAAGTGATGCTTCACGTTGACGGATCATGAGTAATTATACCACTGACTTTACGGTTGACGGTAGGGCTTGAAGGTAGGGGAACGTTTTTCTGTGAATATGGGCCACTACTCTCTGGTTTACACGCTTTAATTGGTTTAGCCGTTCAATATTGCCACGCGCTATTCTTATTTTCACTTTTGTTGTATTCGGTTTTCGTCCACAAAGACCGTCAGCAAAGCTCAGCTCAAACCGCGCCTTATTGTTCTGGAACCTTCGCGATTATTGTAGATCGTTTTGTTAAGATTGCGCGCAAGACGCGACCACTCGAGATTATTCCTGAGCTTGCGCGATGACCAGTGATAAGGCTAGAATGTTCGACGCGTGATGCATAAAAGCCGGCGCGCTCCAACGATGTTCAGTTTGATCGCCGGCCGACGCTCTGTTCGCCGCTATCAGTGCCAGCGTGTATTGCTGTAATTCTACTTTCTGTTTACCGGCCACAAGTTCGGCCTAATAAACAGTTTCATTTTGGACACGTCGCCTGCTGCCTTCGTCGACGTCACGACCACGTGACAATATGCGCCACTGTAAGTGTATTGCGCAAAAACGGCACAAATTGATATATGCCGCTTACATATAGGTCGCTCGTCACAATACATGCACCTCTAATCATCATTCTTTCGGCAATGATGGATCACCTGAGTGCTCGTGACATTTCTGCATTGACGTTTAAACGTGCGCGTTGACCTGATTTGGTGATCGCATTGCTGCTCAGGTTTTTAGCGGTGTAGTAGGTCAAAATAAGCTTGCAGAGGATAAAGGCAAACGCAGTTGTACACAGAATCTGCATGAGTACATTGGATCTGCATAAGTATTGTGCTAGTTTACCAATTCGGCCACTAACCTTGTGTCTTTCGATGGCCCTAAGAACAGAAACTGGGTCAGTGGGAGCCATGACGATTACGCAAGCGCCAACCGTGAAACAGCAGCTGTAGAGCCAGAGGCCCGATACGTGTGTGAATGGGGCAGTGCCAAGCATCCTGTCATTGGCAGCGTAAAGTCGCGCTCCTTCGTCCCTGAAACAGAGATCGAAGCACCATATAAGGGGCCATGCTCTTTTCGCACAGCAGCTTTGTTTTGTTCTGTCAGTCTCAATACCCAGTTTCTTTCGATGTTGTTGTTGGTGCGGCGCATTTTCTCCGCTTAGCCTAATCTGCAACAATGTGGGCGACGTTTCTGCGCTTCATCACTGAAGGAAGGAGACTGCATCAGGCCCGTAGCTAGACAGAGGGGGGGGGGGGGGTGTTGGCTATGGTTCCCCCCCCCCCTTCCCCCGAAATTATGATGGATCTATATCTGTTTTCTTTAATAAACTTTCAGTTGCTAGTCTGCGCTTATGCGTGTGTCTTCCTTGTGCCAGTTTATTTCGCGCAGTTCTTCGTAGTCACTGATGGAGGGGGGTGTTTTACCGAAAATAAGTAGTCAAATAGGTGTTTTTCTAAAATAGTCAAGGCCTTCAGGAGGCGAAGTAGCGTGGAGCATGCATGGTAGGCGTGTACGCCGTCGCCATGTAAACATTTTCACTTTTCTTGCACTGGGCTATGCCGGAGCCAGGTAGATGTGAAAGTAGGGGTAATGGCTGAAGCTTCTACCGTATAGGTGAACTGTCCTTATGCGTTAACTACAATTTTCCGCTTCTTTTGCTTGTCATTTCGCAAAATTCGATATATATATATATATATATTGCAAGACAGCAGCACCGTTGTGGTCTCGACGACGTTTATTCGACAGAGTCGCCTAACCAACCTTTCGAATGAAGAAGACGCTCACAGTGATGATGATTATATACAGGTGACGAAGATGAAGGACAAATGCTGTGAATATTGTGCTTACACTAATTTCCCCCCTCGCGCGGAAGCGGCCAACCTGGCCGCTGTTTACGTCGGTGCTGTATACGTCGCACGAATGGTTTTAAGCGTGACACGTGAACAACCTCCGTGCCACGGGAACGGCCATCGGAAGGCATGACAACGGGAGTTACCCGATAGTTCACAGGCGACGTCTGGTCGACAATTGCGTACGGGCCGATAAAACGGGGCTGAAACTTGTCACACTGGCCAGGAATCCGCGTTGGGGTCCACAGCAGTACTTCGTCTCCAGGATTGAACTGAACGACGCAGTGAACGTCATCGTAGCGAGTCTTGCGCTCTTGTTGACTTGCTTCCGTATTGAGACGGGCGCGGTGGCGACAAGCGGCCAGGCGAGAGAGTAGGTGCTCACTCGATGACGCCGACGACGCCACAGGGACATCAAAAAAGGAGACGTCGAGCGGTGATGTCGGTTGACGGCCATAGACGAGAAAGAATGGGGAGTAACCCGTGGTGCGCTGCGTAGCGGTATTATACGCAAAGGTGACAAATGGCAGGATGGTATCCCAGTTGGTGTGGTCGGCGTTGATGTACATGGAGATCATGTCGGACAGAGTTCGATGAAAGCGCTCCGTGAGGCCGTTAGTCTGGGGATGGTAGCTGGAAGTCGTCTTATGGATGGTGTGACAAGTATGGAGAACGTCTTCTAGTAGTTTCGAGAGAAACGCCTTGCCGGCGGTCACTCAAAAGGACGCGCGGCGCGCCATGTCGCAAAAAGATTGCCTCCAGGAAGAGAGTGGCAATGTCCTCCGCTGATCCTGAAGGGAGTGCAGCTGTCTCAGCGTACCTTGTCAAGTGGTCAATTGCGGTGACAATCCATCGCTTGCCGCTAGCCGATATTGGCAGTGGTCCGTAGAGGTCAATCCCAATGACTTCGAATGGAGCGTCAGGACACGGAAGAGGTTGTAGCAGTCCGGCCGGGGATGAAGTGGGTCGCTTGCGGCGCTGGCAGAGCGGGCATGACGCAACATATCGCGCTACGCAGGTGGAAAGTCCAGGCCAGGCGAAACGACTGCGGATGCGTTCATAGGTTTTCTGAAAACCGAGGTGACCAGCCTTGGGGTCGTCGTGAAATGCTTCCAAAATTTGTGGTCTTAGAGAACGAGGAACGACGGGAACCCAGCGCTGTCCTTCGGGGTGGAATACAAAGCGGTACAGGATTGAATTTTCAATCTTGAAGTCCTGCAACTGTCGACGGGCGCGGGCGTTAGGAGGACGAGACGAGCCGTGAAGGCGTTGTAATATAGAGTTGCAGTAAGCGTCGCCGCGTTGGTGAGACGCAAACGTCTCGTTGCGGAAGGAAGGAAGCACATTGAGAGCGGCGAGCGAATGAAGTGACGAAGACGCGTTGACGGGGTCGCTCGCGGATGACGACAGGCCAGGTGTGTTTGAGGAGGAAGGTAATGGACAACGGCTAAGGGCATCCGCATCGTTGTGTTTCTTGCCGGATTTGTACGTAACGTCGAAGTCGTATTCTTGAAGACGAAGTATCCAGCGACCAAGACGACCAGACAAATTCTTCAACGTCGCCAACCAGCACAAAGCGTGGTGGTCAGTCACGACGGTGAAGTGGCGGCCGTGGAGGTAAGGTCGAAATTTCTGAATGGCCCAGACAACAGCGAGACACTCCTGCTCGGTGATGGTGTAGTTTTTCTCGGCTGCTGTGAGGGTACGACTTGCGTATGCGATCACGCGTTCGCCAGACCACTCATGTCGTTGCAAAAGTACAGCGCCGAGTCCATGCCCGCTGGCGTCAGTATGAAGGAGAGTAGGTGCGGTGTCATCGAAATGACAAAGCACTGGCTCAGACGTGAGGGCACGTTTCAAAGTGTCAAAAGCCATTTGGCACTCGTCCGTCCATACGTATGACGTTCCCGAAGAAAGAAGTTGGTGAAGCGGTGCAGCAATGGTGGCGAAGTCTCGTATAAAGCGCCGGAAGTACGAGGCGAGGCCAAGAAAGCTGCGCAGCTCTTTGGAGCGGTGAGGCGTCGGGAAGCGAAGAACGGCGGTAATCTTGTCGGGATCAGGCCGAATGCCATCTTTGCTGACGAGATGACCCAGTACTTTTATACTTTTGCTTGCAAAGTGGCACTTTTTGGTATTCAGCTGGAGACCAGCAGCTGCGAGACACGTCAGAACTTCGTCTAGGCGCTGCAAGTGTTGTTCGAATGTTGAAGAAAATATGACTATGTCGTCAAGATAACATAAGCATGTCTTCCACTTAAAGGGGTGGTGCCATCAAATTTTGAGGCTATAACAAGCCTGTTGTGGGTTTCCTCTGTATGCAAGGACACTCCACATGAAGGGTCGGACGCAGCAAACGTTTAGAATATATTTTAATTCACTTCCAAAGTGTGCCTAAATGCCCATTCTCCCGATCGATGCCCATCGCTAGCGCATCAAAACTGACGTAGCTCTATGGGAAGGACAACGAAAGTTGTAGTGACGTCACATTCCATATCTGTAGTGACGTGAGTGTCCTCGGGACCTCTGTTACCTCCAGAATGTACTTACCGGCAAAGCATCGGTTGCTACATCACTCGCCGAGTTTCGATCGCTTCCTGGCGAAGTGCTGCGCATCTTCGCGCGAGCCTTGTATGGTCACGTGACCAAGCCTACTACACTGCTACGTCACTGCCCAACTTGGTGCCCAGAAACCGAAACCGAAAGTTGTCCGCATAAATAAGGCGATATTAAATTATTAGCGAGAATACGTGAATCTTGGTGCGTGTATCATGCTTCCTAGAGCTATAAGAAACGCTTGCAGCGAAGAACGCTAGCCACAAATTTGGTGGCACCACCCCTTTAAGGCCCCAGTACAGTTCGATATATATATAAATTCGATATATATATATATATATTGCAAGACAGCAGCACCGTTGTGGTCTCGACGACGTTTATTCGACAGAGTCGCCTAACCAACCTTTGGAATGAAGAAGACGCTCACAGTGATGATGAATATATATATATATATATATATATATATATATATATATATATATATATATATATATATATATATATATATGTATGTATATATATATCGCTTATACAGTTCTCCACAGAAATCGATTAATTCGCTTAATATTAGTACTAGTATTAGTGTACTTAGTAGTAAACCACAAGCGCGTATGTACGCATATATGCACACACACATGGTAATTATTTGAAGTTTAGGAATAAAATCTGACTCACTGCGCTGTTTTCGACTCTATGTCGACGGGAGTATAGGGGTCCTTCGTGTCGTTGCTGTGGCAATAAATCAGTGAATGAATGAGCAGATAAATAGACCCAGGTAAGCTTTCTAAGTTTCGCCAGCTGAAGTAACCCTTTGTGCGACAGTGGGACACGTACGTCCCACTTTTCCGTCTGCAGAAAAAATTTTCTCCCTCATCACCCGTTGCAACTAGCGCAACATTGTCACTGATATCTTACGTAAGTCTTCGTAATCTCGAAAAAAAAATTCTTTTACCACGCTTTCGAAGGGCGGATGTGTGTAACAATAGCGTTGAATTTCGGTCAATTTTTTTATGATCGCTTCTGAATTTTCCTCTTTTTGAGATACCTAGAACCTACCAATCAAAATGCCGGATAATTTCCTCTTTTTCTGGTTTTTTGAGAGAGGCGATCTTAGCTGCCTGTCATCACGTGTTTTTGTAAATTTGCGAAATAACTTGACCGATAAATGCATCGGAACAATCCCCTGCAAAATTATCCCGCCAATCCCGCAGCGCAATTGCGGATATTAATGCGTGGAAATATTTTTCTTGATATCATATACCTCTTGAAATGGAGGCACATGTTCAGGGATAACATCTGTATTGAAAAATTTCGACAGCAAAAGTAAGGACAGCCAAATGGACAAAAAAAAAAGTGGTTGATGCATGCGGTGACGTAAGCTTTACAGGAAAATACCACAGCGCTTTGAAGGCTCAAGAGACGCAACTGCAGGTGGCGTTCTCCTGTTGAAATGAGGTCGGCACAACTTTTCTCTTCACAACTTGAGATGTGATACTGTGTGCCACTTGCTTCGGCTGTCTCATCGCGAAATTCCCGTTGATGCAATCGCGAGATGGTGCCTTCATGAGGCAGTGGGACAGTGTTTTCCCACTTTTTGAAAACACTCATGAGTCAGTGGGACATATATGTCCCACTTTTTTTCAGTAAACGACTGGCTTGATTTTGATGAAATTTGTTTCATACTATTTCTTTCTAGATTATATCAATAAAGCACAGCCGGTTTTTATATCACCATGTCAAAAATATAGGACGACCTACAAATGGATAAGAAAAGAAAGGCAAACCGCATCGGCAAGTTGCAAGGAGCACGTACCCAGACACAATGAGCTGAGTGACGAAGTTTCGGTGCGACACCATGACACCTTTCGGCAGTCCCGTCGTGCCGCTCGAATACATGATGGCCAGCACTCCTCGGGGGTCAATGCCAGCCGCCGAATAGCCAGTTGGAGATTCCTTGAGCTCCGACAGGCGGATCATCCCTTCGTGTTGACCTATGGTTACCAGCGTCTGCACAATGGGTGAGACACGCCGACCAACTGAAAAGGGAAGTGTGCTCGCCGGCCAATCGCTGTAGCAGCAGGTATGGGAGGTTTTACAGATTATGCAGAGGTTAGCAGCATTTATGGGAGGTTACAGTTACTCCAATGATTGACAATTGTTGCAAATCGGGCTTGTTAATATGGCATCTTGTAATAATACTGTGGCGCCGTGTTTGTGTGCTCACGTGCATTGACTGTGTCACCGTATTTAAGCGCTTCAATATTATTCTAATTATTATTCTAATATTATTCTAATATTATTCTAACATTATTCTTCACGAGGTCTCCCAATCAATTTTTCTCGTTCGTGACAGTAGCTTCGTTGATACTGCAGTGATCATTTCAGTAAGCCATTATGGCCTTGCACATTTATATTCACGAATTGAATATGTAATGAATACGCTTCGCAGAAAACACGAGGTCCTCGTGTTTTTTTTTTTTTTGCGCAGTGTATTCATTAAGTATGTTATACCAACTCGCCCTCAACAAGCTTGTTCTGTTTCGGATTGTATTAGATCACTGTGCGGAAGTGCTGTAATGCAATTTCAGCTGGGTCTCATATTTTCAAAAGCGATAGGGATAGCTTTTTCGCAATGTGTTTCGCATTTTTTCGCAATGTGTTTTGAAGGATAAACGTTTTATAGCAGAAAAAAAAATGTCGACATACTTCCCGTTTCCATGTCATTTGTTCAGCTGACCAACATGTGCAGCTTTAAATGAAAACCGATAGATATACTGCGGGGACCAGGTTACAGGAACTGTGTACGTGAAAAGTGCGCATTCCGCTTTAGCGAAAATGAACAGATAAATACCTTGACTGACGGCACAGATTCGCAAGCAGCCTTTGTCTTTTCCGCATTTGCGTCGTCACAAAAGACGAACTTGGGGCCCGAGTCCGCGAACTGGTACTGCACTTCACCTGTAGGCGCAGAAGAAAAGTACAACAACAAAGTTAACCAGTGTCTCTGTGGTGCACAGGGTTGCGTCGACGTGTTGATATATTACTCAAAGCATTTCATGGAAGCATTTAAACAACGAAATCGAAGAGAAATAGAAATAGGCTATGACTTTCTCTAAAAAATATCACTGATGAAGAGGCTCATTAATCCTGAGACGAAGTGTCCAGTGAGACGGAATATCCAACTCAGTGCAAAAACAAATGTTGCGGTCTTTGCGAGTATTGACTGGCATGGCTCTCGGTCTCGATGACCATAAGCCGGCGACATTCGCTTGCACGCAAATAGAGCTGCGAGTGCAAGCCACACAATTTCTACTGTCGGGACCCGAGGGAAGTCTTAACTTGTTGAAGTACTAAGTGTAAACAAAGCAAAATTACTTGTACTTTGGGGGGCTTCTGCATGACACTAAAGGAGCAACCGGGACACCGAAACTGCAAACGAGACAAGTCCGGTTTACAAGTATGATGCACTTATTTCCCTCTGAATTCCCTTGAGCTCCAGCATCGCTCACCTTTACGCGATAGCGCCAATGAGCTCGAAGGGTGAGAGTTGGGGCTAGTTGATTGTACATAGTTGAAACTTGCGACACGCTGCTTGAACACGAAGAATAAACAGTTGTTAGTTCGCGCTCGTCTTGTGTACTACCTGTGGTTTTCCGTGTGTTTTTTTTTTTTCGTGTTCAAACAGCGCGTCGCAAGTTTCAACCAATGAGCTCGTTTCGCGGAAATTCTGGTGTCTTTGTAGGCATCGGCACCGTTGGTTGTGAGCGAAAAATCAGCTTGTCCGTGAGCGAAAATTCGAGATAGATGCAAATAAAGAAATTTAAAAATCCTCGGCTCTAGTGGGAATAGAACCTAGTACTTCTGCATGTCAAGCAGGTGTTATACCACCGAGCAACGCCCGCGCTCGACATTGCATCGAAAGAAAAAAAAAAAGGATAGCTCAATAACTAACAATAAGCAGTGAAGACCGTACTGCTCAATCCGGCTCCAGAAGACCAACTCTGTGTGGTCAAGATTGCAGAGGATCCCACGAGGACACAATGGTTACAAGACCACCATTGTTGCGATCACACACGCGGACTTGTTTTCATCCAGTGCCGAAGCCGGGCTAAGCTGTTCGGCGTGATAAGGCGCCGTCGCACATGAGCATTGCCGGCGGAACGTTCGTTTCCCTACGCTCCCTCCCGTCTCTCTACCTAATGAAAACTTGTTCTACGTCCGGCGGCTTATTTTCCGAGTCGAATCGGACCAAATGTATCACCATCGAGGCGGCGACCAGCCACGCTTCCGCTGGTGCTATATGATAGTCATTTCTTCCTTCTTGGAAAGTGCTCATAAGCGCAAAGAAATGACTGCTGAAAGTTGGAGATTATACAAACTAGCGGTCACGCACTTTCCTGCAGTTGCCGATGCGGACAATTCGGCAGCTTAATGCGGGCGATGCGAAACTTCTAAGGAAAAGACTTGTACTACCTGTACTAAAGAACTGTAACGCGCACGACGCCCCTCTAAGTGACGCACCGTCCAAGGCGATGACGGTACAACGGATCGATCGCCCGACGATGTCGACGACTCGTCCCGACAACGCCTATTCACTGTATAATATTAAGGCGAAAGCCTTTAATGTCTCATGCTCACGTCCGTCCGTCTGTCCCTCCGTCCGTGCCCTGGCACGGTGCCAGGTGGCCGCAGGGGCGCGCCAACGGACGCCGGTCCCGTCGGTTGCGCCTCGCGTCGGACTCTACAGCGCTCGCGCTGTGCTTGCGTAGCGTCGCTGCGGTCAGCATGTCCAATCATGCAAGAAGGGAGACGCGCGCATCGCGTTCCATTCTGACCGACCCCGTCTCAATGGGCACAGGCGTTCGCCGAACACATTTTGGAGTTCACAAAGTGTCCTTCAATTTTTTATAGTTGGCGCTCTCGCAAAATTTCGGTGCACTGGAAGTCTTAATCTGCAATTCCTGTTCATAGTCCAGCGTGCAAAGAATCAAATATATCTGCTGCCCCCCAGCAGAAGTGTGCTTGTAGAAGAATAAGTATTCCCAGAATCTATTGCGCTTCATTGGGATATTACGGGAATGAAATCTGTCAGTCAAGCGTTCGCCGTCGGCACGGCACTTAAACAACTATGGAAAAATACGAGCAACCCAACGAACTTGCCTGAGCCGCTTCCACCACATAGGTGTAGCCAAAGCTTGGCGCTCTTGTGCCTTCACTGGCCCTTTCCCCATAAAACACCCCATATCATCATCATCAAGGCGTAACGGAAAAACTTTTTAGAGGGGCGGCGGGGTCGTGGAGCATGAGCTTGACCAAATAAAGGGTGGGGGGTATGGGGAGCTAAGCAAACAGGTGTTCCCGCAAGTCTATTTATTCCAAGTACTAGGTTTTTCAGAACAGGTTGCACACGCCTCCAGCGAGCATTTCAGGCTTGCTGTTTTCGTGGTTACATTCCGATGTACCACTGTCGGTGACCTGAATAATTGCTGCATTCGACATCGTGCTATGATAGGAGGAGAGGTACTGGGAAACGGGAAGCAGGCTCACAAGCGCGCCCTGAATTGCAATGAGAAATTAGCCAGAGTCAAGCTGATTTACTTATTCTAATATGCATGACAAAAAAAGTCATTTATCCGCATAAACATTTATTTAAGCCTTGTGGAAGCTGAATTAGTTAACATACACCCGGACACAACATATGGGTGAATATTGCGCAAATATGGTATCAACAAACACCGGTACTCGATATGCACTGATTCAAAGCGTTGTCTTCTGATGAGACAAATACCAAGGTGCACACTGCCCAGTAATATGGTAACCTACGCCAGCGCTCATGCATATACCACATTGCTTTTTTAGCGCAAAAAACGACACCACAAGAAAGAAGACGGGACACAGCGCTACTCTCAACTGACATGGTTTATTGCGTCACTCCCACTCTTTATAGCAACCAGATACCGGTAGGACATGCGCTGTGCACACTATGCGCACAACCACCACACCTTGGACGCCTGAGCGCAATCATGAAAGCGAATCCAAAAAACAAAATTCGGAAGAAAACAAGGTAATGGAAGGCACACTAATGCACTGCGACCCCAATGATTGAATGAAAAAATCTTCTGATAATTCTCTGGCAGTAGTGTTACGGCTCTTCTTTAGGATAGTGGTTAGTCTAAACAAGGCTTGACAATTGCATTTTTTGCAGTGTTGAGCTAAATGTGAGCCTGTACCAGTCGGCAGGGATCGCTCATGTTCTTTAAGACGCTCACTCACACAGCGGCCTGACTGACCTACATACACTTTGCCACAAGACAGTGGAATCTTGTAGACCACCCCTACGCTGCACTCAACAAACTTATGGTGTCTCTTATCACATTGCGGCTTTTTGTTTTCTTTACAAACACGCCTGCACAACATAGACAGTTTCCGGGGGCAGAAAAAACAACCGGGATTTGGTACCTCGTGGCCACATTCTTAAGATTGTGAGCCACTTTATGGCAATACGGCACTACTACAGGCTTATTCTCTGTGTCAATTCTACACCTCTGGCGCTTGCCTTTCAGCTTCTGAAGCAAAACTTCAGAGACCGACGTCACTACCACACTTGGGTAATGCGCATCCTGCAACCTTTTTAACTGCGCGTTAAAACTCTCGTGAGCTGAGTTGTTTTTCTGGTTGTTTTTTTCTGCCCCCGGAAACTGTATGTTGTGCAGGCGTGTTTGTAAAGAAAACAAAAAGCCGCAATGTGATAAGAGACACCATAAGTTTGTTGAGTGCAGCGTAGGGGTGGTCTACAAGATTCCACTGTCTTGTGGCAAAGTGTATGTAGGTCAGTCAGTTGCTGTGTGAATGAGCTTCTTAAAAGAACATGAGCGATCCCTGCTGACTGGTACAGGCTCACATTTAGCTCAACACTGCAAAAAAATGCAATTGTCAAGCCTTGTTTAGACTAACCACTATCTTAAAGAAGAGCCGACACCACTGCCCAGAGAAATTATCAGAAGCTTTTTTCATTCAATCATTGGGGTCGCAGTGCATTAGTGTGCCTTCCATACCTTGTTTTCTTCTGAATTTTGTTTTTTCGATTCGCTTTCATGATTGCGCTCAGGCGTCCAAGGTGTGGTGGTTGTGCGCATAGTGTGTGCACAGCGCATGTCCTACCGGTATCTGGTTAAGTTGCTATAAAGAGTGGAGTGACGCAATAAACCATGTCAGTTGAGAGTAGCGCTGTGTCCCGTCTTCTTGTGGTGTCGTTTTTTGCGCTAAAAAGCAATATGGATTCTCACCAACTAGCCCGCCAACGCATTCTGTTGAGCATATACCACACAGTGCTGCAGAAACGTGAGAGGCAGAGCTCGTAACTTGAGCCGTGAACGCGGGAAGGCGTTCCGCTAACTGCTGGCGTCTTTCTCGCTGCACCAAATCGCTCACTGCGCGACATTCGCCCGTCGACGCCATTGCCCTTCTGTGCCGCTAATTGCAGCAGTTTTATTAGCCGGTGCTATCACACGAGACAGATAGAGAAAGAAAGAAATAGAAAGAAAGAGAGTGAAAGAAAGACAAAAAGAGAAATAGAAAGAAACGGGAAGAATGAGTGAAAAAGATATAAGGCAGGGGTCTCAAACACGCGGCCCGCCGACCTCTCGCTTGCGGCCCGCACATGACAGTCTTTGTCCCATATACATTTTATGATTGTGGCTGTTCGTGACACTGCTAAATGGTTCTCGCATTATTTTCTCACCTATCGTGATTAATAACTGTTTGTGCTGGTAAGCTACACAGACGGGACTGGTCTTAAGCATTTTTTTCTTGAGGACACCGATGCGGTCACCTTCTGTTGAAACATGACTGCGGAAAAAAATCTCTATACTTCAGGATCGGCGTCCAGATTTGAGTCATTGTGTCGATCGGTATCGATATGCTTCCGGAAACCTGACACCTAGTCACCTTTAACAACGACCCATATATGAGATATGTCAACGGCTTGTTTTTTGTCAAATGGCAACGTTAGGTGACATTTTGTTTAAGCCCCCCCCCCCTTTTCACTCAATTCACTGTCCAGGCTTTTTGCGGGACTAAATTTCGTGACTGTGGCCCGGCAGCTGAAGTGAGTTTGAGACCCCCTGATATAAGGCGAGAGAATGAATACAGAGAGAGAGATAGAAAGAGATAAAAAGAGAAATATAGGGAAGAAAGACAGAAAAAGATAGAAAGACAGAAACAGTTAGGAGAAGGCAAAGGAGGAGGGGAAACCAGTACTCAGAGAGAGAGAGACAGAGAAATAGAAAGAAAGATAAACAGAGAAATAGAAAGAAAGAAAAAAGAAAGAGTGAAAAGATAGGTGAGAGAACACACAGAGAGAGAGAGAGAGAGAGACATAGAAAGAAAAAGAAAGGAAAAAGTTAGTTAATTAGGCTTTTTATGGCGCAAAAACAGCTGTGGCTATGCTGCGCCAGGCATAACGCGGTGATGAACAATGAAGTGATGTAGTTTTAAAGCTTATTTAAAAAGCCAAATTCTTTTAAGAAGTTGAGAACAGAAGACAACGGTACAAGTGGACCATCTCCAAGAAGAAGAGTACGGTGGATAGGCGTGTGTTTATATAGCTGGCCAAAATATTTTCGTCCCTGCTTAGGGTACATGTGATCAGGATGTGTAAACTGTTAATGGTTCTTGATATTTTTCACGGGTTGGTTTGTTCGTCACTTCCGAGTAAGAAGTTGTGTGTCAGAAGTGTGTGCTCTATTCGGAGTCGGGATAATATTACGTCAACGAACCGTTCTTGGTGACGACAGGTCTTCCATTCTCCAAGTACGGGCTTTACTAAATGGAGCGTGTTATTTGTGCACGAGTCCCATTGCTGCTGCCATTTGCTGTCCTTAAGGGTAATTTTCGTTTTTGTAACTGCTTTTCGAGCTGCCAAAGAGGCATGTTCATCTGCTTTCTCGTTGCCAGGTGTCCCAACATGGCTTGGGACCCAGCAAAAACGAATAGAAACGGCCTCGCTATTCAGAACGATCATATTTAAAATATCGCCGACTAAGGGCTCACACTAAGATTTCAGATGTAGAGGTTTTAGTGCACTTAGCGAGTCAGTATATATTATCGCATTCTTTCGTTTTCCAGTGGTGATATTTCGAACTGCTTCATACGAGGCACAGACTTCAGTTGCGAAGTGGACGTGGACTGAGCAAGTCTAACGTTGACAGCACTTTCCCTTGTTACGGTGCCAACACCCACATTATTTTTCGTTTCTGAGCGATCTGTGTAGTATTCTGTGTAATCTCTATATTTATGCTGACGTGTACCAAATTCCTGGATTGTGTGTTCTGGTGGGGTGTCTTCTTTCGGTGGATAAGGGAGAAGACGCGAGTAGCGTCAGGTCAAACCATGGGGGCAGTCTCGGTGGTTTGTTTGCTACATTGAGTGCCTCTTCAGATATGACATACGTACGACAGTATTCTTCGAACCGTAAAGTAAGTAGTTTGATTAAGTGTGGCTTGTTTAAGTAGCGGGTGCATCCACGTCCAACGGTGCTATAGCTGTCAAACACCAATAGACATTGTAGAAGCTCTGATACATCAACGTACAAAAAACAGTCAACTACTCCTGTGAAGACGCACTTCACTATAGTGCTATACCGATTTCTATGATGGCGGTATCAACGATGTTGTTTCTTTCTTTCTCTCTCTCTCTTTCTTTTTCTGTCACCTCTCTGCTTTTTCCGTCTTTTTTGTCTCTGTTTATTTCTATTTCTCTTTACTTCTTTCTCCTTCTCTATTTCTATCTCGTCCTCTCTCTCCAGCTTTCTCTTTGTTGCTCTATCTTTCTTTGGTTCTTTCTTTCTCCACTTTCTTTCTCTTCATTTCTCTCTCTTTCTGTGCAATACTCCTTTCTTTTATTCTCTCTTTCTTCCCTTTCTTTCTTCCATTTTTCTCATTTTCTTTTACTGTCTCCACTCCTTCTCACTCACATATCTCATCCTCACCCTAACTTCCCTTTCCCACTCCCTTGGTATACTACATTATACAAGGCTATGCTATGCTCTGTTAGCGGGCCTGGACAGCCGAGCGGTTAAGACGCTCGCCTTCGGATCGTGGGTACGCGTGTTCAAATCCCGCCTCCCCAAGCAATTTTTCCACCAAGAATTTCATTTTATCTCATTCTTTCTCTTACTTTCTCTTTCTGTCTTTCTTTCGCTCTCTCTCTCTTTATTTGTACTTGTTCTCTCACCCATCCGAGTTTACTGCATCCCATGCCGGACAATTCGGCGCACGTGTTCTGGGAGCGAAGATGAAGAGGACAAAGATAGCAGCCGGGTGCCCGTGTTTGGGGAGCGAGCAAAAGGTGAAGTCCGACAATGATGATGATAGCTTTCTGGTGACATCGCGCAGCCCGAAGAAGAGCTTAAGAGCTCCGCTGTTATGGCTGCAAAAACTCGCTACTCACGCCCTCCCCCCTCCTCTTCCTTTCCTTTCCTCGTATCTAAATAATATAGTCCTGATTATGTCCTGAACACGGATAATATATTTCTGCACACGGATGATCTTTCAGACCGTTAAGTGCAAAAGTAAAAATGAAAGCAGAGAAACGGTGGTACTGACGTTGGGTGAGGTTGCCCTTGGCGAAGACCATGCGGCCACCGGCGAGAACAGTGCCGTAAAATACCACGATCAAGTCGGCGGCGACACCGCTGTGGATGCCCGCCAGATCTCCCGTTTGGAAACCCAGGTTTCGCAGACCAGCCGCTACGCGACGGCACAAGTCTTCCAGCTTCCGGTACGAGTAAGTCTCACCCGTAGCGTCGTCCACCTGCGCATGTTAAGAGAGCGCTTCCTGGAGGTTTTCCAGTCGGATAGTTCAGGGTGGGCGATGCTGAAAGGTAGCTATGATCTCCGCCCTCAAGCTTTTCCACCATAACTATGCAGTCAGTCAGTCAGTCAGTCAGTCAGTCAGTCAGTCAGTCAGTCAATCAATCAAACCACCTGATAAAGACCCGCATGCTAGCTGCACCATCACGCTTCATTTGCTTTGGTCAGAATGCACCTAAAATAATTACGCAATTTTTGTTCTAAAAGAGGAACACTAATACTAAAGCATGATAGAAGGGGTACGCTGGAAAATTCTAAAATATCGGCAAGAGTCCATAGGACACGCGATTCTCTTAAGAGCAGATAAACTTGTGAATGGTGCATTGAACAAAATATGCAATGGCTTTATTCCGAGTCTAGTTTGGTTATTTGATTAACTTCACAGTGAATTACGTCACGTCAGAACAGATCGTGAGAATTGCATCATTTCTTACCTTTTGCAGGCATGGAATTTTTGCATCGCGCGCGGTACACACGTAGTTGATCGCGCCATCTCAAAATAAGTGTGAAAACGGTGAACTTGCGTTATGTGCTGCCATCTGAGGGAAGGTCAGCAAACTAGTGCTTCACCAGCTTCTTAGGAGTGCCTACGGATGTCGCGCGCGTCAAGCGCACTCCGCGTCGACTTGTGGACGGAATCGTGGACTCTGACCTGAACACGAGACCTTCTCACCATTTATATTTGTTTGAGGGTGGTAACATCGTTATGAGCATTATGGCATATCAGACTTTCTTTTTTTTTCTGTTCCGCAACGGCCACACCCCACCTGCGTCTGTCATTTAGCAGGAAAGCTCACGGCTTGAATATGACAATGCCAAAATATGGAGATAGCGCAGTATGCCATAAATAAATGAACATAGTGTTCTATGCATGGAGAGCGACGTTAGTTTATGCGCTTGGTTAGACGGCCAGCAGATCAAGAGACGACAACATAGCAAGTGATGACATGATATAAAGCAAACAACACTCTTGAATGCCATGAGCGCGCAGAAACCTTGAAAAAAGAAAGAAAAGAGAAAAAAAAAACGAAAAAAAAAAGCATATCCGAAGGACGTCAGTAAGTCTTGCTGTGGAGCAAATTCGTTGTAGTCGACGTAGGGTTTTTTTTTTTTTTTTGAGCTCTAGAATGCCTTATGTCAAAAGCACATATTCAAACTGTAGAGAAAAGGAAGCGGAGAATGAGTATTAGACAATTCAATGCGGTTTGTACGAGTGCATTTACTAGACCTTACGCCCGACGTAATCCTAAGAGATGAGTAAAGAACGCGAAGGTCCCAACTGACCTCGTTTAATGTATTTACACTACGCTGTGACACGGAAACACCAAGAACAAATTCACAGCGGTAAAACATGATATCAAGAGGATGAAGGTGACAATTCGTATGCCTACCAAGGTAGCCAAGGGATCACAGCATTGCACTGATGAACACGGGGTTGACGAATCGCTCTGGACAGCGTCGGCCACCTTTCCGTGGAGACGCTTGTGTATTCATGTTTAGATGCACGCTAAAGAAACCCACGGTGGTCGAAATCAATCCGGACTCTCCCACTAATACATGCCCATCAATACCATTGTCGTTTTGGCAAAATTTTTATGTCAGGCTGTATGTAGAAAGCATTCTGCAACAATTGAACTAGGGTACCACAGGCAGTACATGACCACACCTAAACGAAAACATCATTCTAAGTGCTTCTTTGGCGAAAAAAAATGCACTAGGGAAATTAGGGCATAAATGTAATCATGAATCCATAATAAGGACGAAAGGTAAAATAGAATGGAATGGAAAACGACTTAATTAATGCGGAGTAACTGTCCTTTAGGAAGCTTTACTGACTAAGTGAAGAGGGAGAGGATCCAGGACTTTCTCATCACCTAGTGCTGGGCATACTGGCACTAAGTACGCACGCCCCCCACTTACGCAAGCACGCGAGTTAGTAATAGCGGAAACATCCTCTGTCGAGCCAATGACAATGAAAGTGGCGAAATCGAAAAGAACCGCTATAGAATTCGATCTCCATTTTTAAGTAGCAACAGTACCTTAGCAAC
The DNA here is from genome assembly GCA_030522465.1 of Rhipicephalus appendiculatus. Lineage (NCBI taxonomy): Eukaryota > Metazoa > Arthropoda > Arachnida > Ixodida > Ixodidae > Rhipicephalus > Rhipicephalus appendiculatus. Next base: position 169,636 of record JALIZH010032933.1, read on the forward strand.
GCACCGCTGCCTTCAGGTCATATGGGCAGCTGCCACAAAAGTATGCTTTTAAGGCATTGGGCAGAATAAAAATAAAGAAATGGTAAATGGCTGCTGAAAACACCAGGTATTAATGTGTTGTAACAACATATGCGAACGTTAGACGTAGACATCCTTTCCGATATTCTTAGTGCCTTGGACTGACAAATGGTTCAACAATATTCAGGCAACGAAGAGCGCGACCCCGAGACAGCCCATTTCCGAAGCTCATTTACACCGTGCCGTGTTTTCTGCTTCATTTTACTCTTTTTTCTCGAACATTTCAAACTTCCCTGAGAAATCATTCCAAAAAGGCGCTCATTTGGCTTTTCATTTGCATACGCGCGCATATTGAAGTTGCGCAATCAATGTCGACCGTCGACTAAAAGGATGCGGCGCACATTAGCGGAAGGAACACGCAACCCATTTTAAGAGCTCTCGTTTTGTTGTCTGCTCGTATTATTGCTTCGTTGAGCACGCGAAGAAAGAAAGAAAGAAAAAGAAACGAGGCAGTGATTTTAATGGCACGTGTTTCCCGTACCAGTATGAAATAGGAGCAGCGCGATATTCTACCCGGGGACACACAAAAGAAGCAACACAGACAAGCGCTGCCAGATCATTTGCGTGCACGCCCTGCTTATCTCTACACAGATAATGTCTAGAGATAAAGTTTAGGCTGTCGAGAGGCATCATATTGAGAGAGCATGCGTACAGCCACAATAAGTCGTCTTCAAATTCTCACGTTTATTGGATCGAGGCAAGCATTAACTAAGAGAAAGAAAGTGGGAGATAAATGAAAGTTGATGAGTACTGCGTATATGCAGGACAAGTAGGTAGAACAGCTACCCTGCATTGGGGTAAGGAGAAAAATTAACAGCGAGAGAGACAGTTTATTAGAAGGCTCTGGCCTGCTACTTTGAGCAGGGGTTTAGAAGGAAAGGAGAAAAACGAGAGATGAAGTATGGTAATGGGGAAAGGAAGAGGCGACGACCATATAGAATAACCACATAGAAAGTAGTGTTAATGTCTCCAACGCAGTGAAAATTCGAGCGCAGTATCACAGACCGTAGACCGGTCCGGTTGCCTTCAAGCTAGTGTAGCTGTCGCTTTACGCAGCTGTGACGCAAGATGTTCTTCATTCAGAAACAATCAGTCCAGAGTAGGGGTGGGCGAATATTGAAATTTCATCACTAATCGAATTCGAATCGAACAGTGCCAAACAGAGGCCAGAAATGTCGAAAATCGAATCGAATATTGAATACCAAAGGTTTTGTTGAAAATTGAAAGAAAGAACAAAGAAATGCAATCTGCTCATGTCTTCGAGCACATAACGCGATGAGTGACTGCCAGCGAAAGACTACACATTGTCATGCAGAAACACAAGCTGTTCCACATGACCGTGCTTCAAATTTTCTCGCCGTGATGTTACGGTTTCCTGCAGTTGAAAACATGCGCTCACTGGGCGCCTCAGTAGAGCAGGAATGGGAAGGTATCGCAAAGCGATTTTGGTGATACCTGGATAAAGTGCAAGCTCTATGCGCTTTCCACCATTTCAAAGGATCATCCTTTCTTGGGGTCAGGGGAGCTTATTCAAGTATTTTTGAACCTCTGGACTATGAGGTCTGAGCCCCGCCACGGTGGTCTAGTGGTTATGGTGCTCGACTGCTGACCCGCAGGTCGCGGGATCGAATCCCGGCCGCGGCAGCTGCATTTTCGATGCAGGCGAAAATGCTCGAGGCCCGTGTACGTAGATTTAGGTGCACGTTAAAGAACCCCAGGTGGTCGAAATTTCCGCAGCCCTCCACTACGGCGTCTCTCATTATCATATCGTGGTTTTGGGACGTTAAACCCCAGCAATTATTATTACTATATGGTCTGAGCTCAGTGCTTGTTATTTTTTGACAGCAGTTCGACAGTCTCCCAGACAGTTCTCCGGCCCTTTCTGATGAAACCACTACGTGCGGAAATGACATAATCTCCTTTATAATAAGCATGCGCTCACTTTTGAACCAGTATATCGGTGAAAGTTTTAACAGAAGGCCTACTGTAACGACGTCAGCGTTGTTTTTAGCCACACCACACTAACCAAGTTCCTCCGCCTTGAGCCTTTGTCGCATTTTAGATATTCGTCCAGTCGAATTATTCGAAACTTCGAATACTAGCTACTCGAAGTCGAATCGAATTATTCGGTTAAGCATTATTCGATTCGAATTCGAACTTAGCTTGTATTATAGCGCGGTACATATAAGAAAGAAACACGACGCAGACGTAAAGAGAAAGGTAGGCGCTGCGTATAAGAACAAAACACGTTTGCGTCGTGTTTCTTATATGTACCGCGCTAATAGAAGCTAAGTTCACGGATGACCAACTCGCCCGAGCTATACAACACTTCGAATTCGAAACTCGAATATTCGCACACCCCTAGTCTACAGAGATTTAGGGTGGCGAGAAGGGCGAGCGTTTGATTTTCGACGAGTGGGCGTGCAAGAAAGGTGTTCTACGTTTCTCTTTGCGATAGAGCTAGGTATTACCACAGGCATTACATTCATCGCTATCGATAATTCCGATTAAGAATGAGCATGCGCTGATGAATGTAATACTCAGACCCAAGGGGCAGAAAGTGTTTTCTTCACTTAGGGAAAACCAGGCATAAAAAAAAAAAAAAGAAAGCAGATCCCACGCTTTGTGGATATTGGTTTCATGCGAAGCAGTCGTCGAGTAATTAGGGGCTTTTAGCTTGTACGTATACTTTTTAACGTTACCGTGTTACCGGAATACCGGATTACGTTTACCGTTTTACCGGAACGCATGTTTTAGAAAAGCTTTAGCACACCATACGTAAACGTGTACGTCTTACGTAAACGTATACCTTTACGTTTGCGCAAACCACCAAATTGCGATGATAACTGCATTTAAACTATTTAATTTAGATAAGATTGAATCACTACTGCGGCAAAATCATCAAAAAGGTTTTTTAGCGTGTAAGGTATCCCAATGTACGCGAAGGAGTTATAAAACGTATAAAATACCAGGTTACCGGACGATGGTGTCGACATCTTGTGACGATTTGTGCAACCACAGTCATGGACACGTTTGTCTTCGCCGAGTGTTTTTGAGGGAAGAAATGATTAAAAAAGTCACAGTTTCACCGGAAGGGTGAAGCAATGAATGCGATAGCAAAAAATTGTAATGTTATACGAAGTGAGGCTGGCAGCTAACTCTTTTTTGGATCCGATCTCATGCAACTCTAGAAAACGCTTGTTTAAGAGAATTCTCTTCGCGTTGAGAGCGCAGCACGTAGAAGGGTACGCCGGCCCGGCCGCCTCGAAGGGGAGATGAGAAGGGGAGATAAAGCGCGCGCCCGCGCCCGCAAAATCGAACGTCGCCCCCCCCCCCCCCCGCCCGCTGTCGGCCGCCGAGAAGGGGAGATAACGCGCGCGCCCCCGCTCGTAAAATCGAAGGTCGCTCGAGGGACCCCCCCCTCGCGTCTTTTCACGCTCACGAACGACGGGCGGGCCTGGTTATATATATACATATACATATACGGCAAATGACGCCGACGCCGACGGCGAAAACCAGCCGCGAGTGTCCATATAATTGCTATCGCAATAAAAGGCAACTCATTCGTAGTTATGCCACTGCAAGGCATTCACATCAGAAGTAGAATGCACGATGTTTCTGCAATACCAATTCGGTGCTTGCCTGGTTCATATTAGCCCCGCTAGATGGCGCCACCTATCCTGCATGTCGGGCATGTCAGGGGTTTTAGGCCTCTCACGTTTACTGCTTCGGCTTGCTAGGTCACTAGCTTCGGCAATCCTGCTGAAACAATTAAGGTGATCGCTCGCACTTCGGCTTATTTTGACTCGGCATCGGCGGCTGGAGTCTCCTCAAAGCGGATATCGCGAGTAGCCACGAACGAAGGTGGATTTGTGAGATAGGGCCGAAAACGTAAAGCCTATCCGGCGAGTAGTTTACGTTCCGTGAAAGTATACGTTCCGTAAAGAAACGCGCATGCGCAGATTCCTTCCGGTATCCGGTAACACGGTAACGTAAAGATGTATACGTACAAGCTAAAAGCCCCTATTGTCTATGCTGAATTTTTTGGCTTTGAGCCAAGAGTTACGAGGTGGATCAACATATTCTGGGAGTGTAGTAGTTGAGTGCACATCATAGGCTTGCCAGGAACGTCGACTACAGTGGCGTTTAAAGGCTAACTTATGATCTGACGTAACCTCAGCACTCACTTAGAGCAAAGACGTCAGTATTATCGAAACGAAGTGCACTTTGCGGTGCGATGATGTGAATTTAATACGGAACTTTCATCAGCGTATTCCTCCGGGGTCGAGCAACGCCTGAATATAGCTTGCTGAATCATAGGAATACGAATGTAGTGTTTTTTAGACTGCTTGCTATAGCAGCTGAGAGAACACTGAACCACAATTGTCGTTAACCCGACGTGACGCCTGTATTATAAGAGTACACATGTAATGATTATTGCTTTGTTATGTTATAATATTAGATCGCCAGCACGTACGAAGGGTTTAATCAGTCACTGAGTCCGGAGCTTTTCTGACTTTCATGACTTCAGCGCTCTGACATTCGATTGGGTAATGGCGGCTTTCGAGAAGGCCGTGAGTGAGCCGTGGTGATTAATGAAGCGCTGAAAACAGTGGATTAACAACCTCCAGCAGTTAGCAGTTCGGGCTGTCGGAGTACTTAGCTTAGCTGCACTTACGTGCAGTGATTTTCTTCTCTCTCCTTTTCTTTTTATTCCCCATTTTCTTATCCCCAGTGCAGGGTAGCAAACCGCACGATCGTCTGGTTAACCTCCCAGCCGTTCCTCTTCTTACCTTCTCTCTCTCTCTCTAGAATTCCAGCGCTGCAACTACAATTGACGTTGCACCAACATTACGCCTGCATAGGGTCTTTTTTCTAAGCAGTTTCAAGACCTGGCGTGGCTTCCGTGGTGGAATACATAACCGCCACGCAGAATACTTGGGTTCGATGCCTGCTGCGATCCCGATTTTTATTCTTCGCATTCGTCGGGTCAGCGCTGCCGATGTCGGCTTTTGTTAACGCCCTCGCATTTAAATTGACAATGCCTGTTCTCCCCGTTCGTGAGCAGATATAAACTGTCAATCCCCTAAAGGCATAGGCGTGACCACGGTTCCCCCACCAGAAGGGGGGGGGGGGCGAAGGTTCCCCCTTCACGGCGCAGCGCAGTTGTTGCAATCATAGACAACGCAGTTTCATTCAGCCATAGCAGATAAAATATGCTCTAGGATTCAATTGGCTAATTACTTTGTTTTTCTGTATCGCTATTTATTTGTGTAGGTTTTTCCACCCTTTCACCTCTGTAATACCTTGGTCTGGGTACAATCAATCAATCAATCAATCAATCAATCAATCAATCAATCAATCAATCAATCAATCAATCAATCAATCAATCAATCAATCAATCAATCAATCAATCAATCAATCAATCAATCAATCAATCAATCAATCAATCAAGTCGACGGATGTTTCCAGAAATTCATTGGGTGTTTTGCAACGAGACATTCCTACAGAGTTGCTGTTTATGCGATTGTTTCCGTGACATACATGTAGTATACGCGCCTAGCGAAGTTTGCCGAGCTTGGGATACGACTGGCGTTGAATCTCCACGTCGTATGCAGAGAAGCGGGGACAAACGCCGTTAACGTTCCTCGTTGTTCCGCCTGGTTATGTACAAGTGAGGCCCGTTCAGACAGGCCGCGAAGGCCAGGGTGACATACTGTCCGCAACAAATTGCCAGTGATATCAACTTCTCTGGTGCACTTAGAGTCACGGGAAAATTTTCCGAGAGTGCATAGTCATTGTCCTGCGCCGCCGGCAGAGCCACCGACAGCATGTAAGCGGGTCGCGCATTGGACAAAACTGGTCACACGGCCACTCATTACACGATAAAAAACATTCAAGTGGAATGCGAGCTGGCTACGGCTGAGAAGTATTTAGCACTGTTCGCCTGCTCTCGAGCTCGCTGCATTGAACTGATGCATTGAACAGGCAGGAACTTGCTTCACGTGGCTGAATAATTAGACCAATATACCTGTTTGCCGAAATAAGTTTTAAAAAATGCTGCACGAAATACATAATGAGATGCGCTACCTTGTGAACACCCTTGCGAGTCGCAATGAATTAATGTTGCCTCTGATGCCTTGTATACAGGGTTTTTCAGAAAAGTAATGCCAGTGATTATGTTGTGAAGCGACTATAAGTCGCAGGGCGCTAAGTACAGTTCGGATTAGGCGTAGTTAGCTTTCGCAAGTGTGGTAGCTTAGTTGTGTGCGACAACCTGGATAATATGGACAAGATTTTTCGTGAAACTCGGCTTTCATTTCCCGCGCCTGCCGTAATGCAGCCCACATGGGAACAAAGGATTACCATCAAGTTGTGTGAAACGCAGCAAGTCTGTAGTGGAGAGCTTTCCTATAATAAAAATGACCTTTTGTAGGTAAATCTTAGCTATGCGAGCACAGATAGCACGCCAAGCGTCTCAAATTGTAGTCTTGCAGGATAAAAATTGCTAAGAGTGCGTTATTTCGTGTACCTAGGTATGAGTCTATCCTAATGGCTAGAGCATACGAATTTTTGCGCGGAATAAAAAGAGCAAATTAAGTGCTTGTCGCTGGGTTTCAAACAATGGTTATGTAGATTACAGATGCATTTAAACGGCAGGAAAGGCAAAGGGCAGGAACCGCAGGCTTTACTTTTTGAGCCTTTTTTGTTGAACTCGAATTACGTCACAAAAAATTTTGCGTTACCATGCTCTTGCTGCTTAACATTGTTTCTTTTTTTTATAACAATTTTGTGTAATTTTTTTTATAAATTTACTATTTAGGGCTGATTTGCTGCACTGTCGTACTGTGAAAATTGATTTGCGTATAAAAGAATCATTAAAAAAAATCTGTTGAGTTGCGCCCTACTCATGATAAAAAGCACAATGTCTACTTGCACTCGTACTTCACGGGATGTTTTACCAAGACTGTATACGGAATTAGAAGGCGGCTATTTGTAAAAGGGAAGAAAATAGAAGTGCGAATTCATTTGAGCATGGAGATTTTGCAGCCCTACATCCATTTTGCTCATATTTACAAGAAATGCACGAATAAAACTTTCATTAAAAGCCCTTTCAGCTCTTTTAGCTCAAGAGCTCACAGAATTCGACGTAAAACTCTTGGAGAAGAGAGACCATGTTTGCTTAGAATAAGTTTCTTTGCAGCAGACGCGCTGCGAAAGCCGTTGCATCGTCCTACAACATTGCGCTCATTCGTTTTAAATGATGACGAAAGCGCAAAGAAATTGTCTGCAACTCCTTCGTTCATCTTCGTAGGAAGCGCAAAACGAAACACCGACAACAAGGAAGACGAGACGTTCAGGCTCTCTTCCCGGAAAGAAAATAGGTCCAGCTACACCACTAGTTCAAAGAAAAAAAAATTCGGGAGGTCCCACGCATCGTGGGAAGCGATTGCATGAGAAGCAGTCAGCGAGGAGCTGCCGATGCCGCATTTTTTGGATTCGAGCCAAGCCTTACGAGGTGCAGCGACGTGTTCGTGTAAAGAGTAGTTGTGTGCATATCGTAGGCTGGCAAGGCACGTCAACTATACCTTGACGCCTAAAGGGCAGCTTATGGTCTGACAACATCGGAACTTACGTTACAGCACGGACGAGGGTGTTTTTTTTTATTATATGGTGTTAGCGCTATTGTATAGCCCCGGCTACTCCTTTTCACAGGTAATAGGATACGGGAAAACGTTGGTGAAACGCAGTTTACATTATGGTGCGCTGATGCGCATATCATAAGCACCGCTCATTGGCTTTTTCCCGCGGAAAAAGCAAAGCTCGACTATAGCATGCCGAGTTATGCGAGGACCTGCAGCTTGTTTGTCTGCTACATTAAAGTCGTCCACCCTTTTGTTAAACACACGCAAAATGTCCTAGAATATTGCGTGGCGTGATAGCCTAGCACCTAACGTGTCGCGCTGCTAAGGCCAAGGGCGCAGGTTCGATTCCCGGCCATGGAGGTCGCATTTAGATGGCGGCGAAATGCGAAAAACACGTCTGTACTTTGATTTAGGTACACTTCTGTACTTTAATCCTGGTATCGAAATTCATCTATAGTTTCCTTTCTACGGCGTGCCTCATAATTTCGTGGTTTTGTCGCCTAAAACAAAATTTTCAATGTCTATATCTGCTGCCCACGAGTTTCACCTGTGGCAATTAACCGCATACCACAGGCCGTGTCATGCAGATATGCACCGGAGGGAAAGGGTTTCATGACATGCGCGACGACAACGTCACGCGTGTCATGCACTGATGTTCTCATTTGCCAATTTTGGTATACACCAAGTAAGATGACAACCACGATAGCTGACAGGTACATACATACATACATACACATACATACATACATACATACATACATACATACATACATACATACACACACACACACACACACACACACACACACACACACACACACACACACACACACACACATACGCACGCTCAAAGACACTTTGCATGGGTTAAACAAGAGAAAGGCATACCGTTTGTTATAGTTGACGATTTTAATATAGCAGACAAACGCTGATAAAGGCGCTGCAACGACACCCACCCGGTACAGATCGTAAATACAAGTGTTCCATCAACGGTTGCCTAACATCAGTTGTGGTGCATGTGTAATGCAATTTGTGCTTCCGGTGTGGGCTATGCGCTTTATTGCGATCTAGTAAACATCGCATATGTACTCATACGACTCATAAAGCTATAGTCTAGGGTTGCTCGACGCCGCAAGAATACGCCCTCGAACGCTGCTTACACTTCGTTTCGGTAAAAGTGACGTCTGTGCTGTAACGGATGTGCCGACGTTATGTTGCGCAATAAGCTACCCTCTAAACGCCAGTGCAGTCGTTGTCCTTGGCAAGCCAACGTTATGCACCTAACTACTCAATTTACACGAAGACGTAAATCCTCTCGTAACACTTCGCATGAAATCTCCCACAATGCGTACTATCTGTCGGAATTTTTCATCTATAAAACAAATATTATTGGATTAAACAGTTTAAAATAAACGGATGGGTGTTTCATGAAATAAGCAACCATTCTCATATTCAAATGGGGCACGTCAACGTGGAATTTCCAGCGAAAAACGTAAAAAAAAGAGAAGCAATTTCGGCAAGTTCAAGGTCCTTTTCCCGAGCGTTTCGTAGTTGTTTCATTACAAAATATTTTAGTAAGTTACTTGAACACATTGCTTATAAAAGATCCAGGAAAATGGTCCCAATCGACCCTCTTGCTTGTAGAATAATTAAAAAAGAATTAAACTACGTGCCTTGACTGGAAAGTGCATATTGTCGCAGTTCACAATGCACGCGCCCGAATCATACTAAAGCACGAACTTTCCAAATCACCAAAACAATTTTCTTTTGTTTTCACTGAATGCAGCTTCATTAAAGATTTTTTCTTGTACATAACGCCTTGCTTTTAGGGTGCATATCAAGTGTTGGTGAACTATTTTGGTAAACAATATGGTGGTAAAATATTTGTTTAAACAATGCAAAATGTTCTCGAAAGTAGAAAAACAGAAAACAAAATGCAGCGATTAGAGTTTCCTACTCGTACGTTTGGCGTGGAGAGAGGGAGAGAGAGAGAGAGAGAGAAAGAGAGAGAGAGAAAGAAAAGAGGAAGTCAGGGAGGTTAACCAGATGATGGGATCTGGTATGCTACCCTGCACTGGGGTTGGGGAATAGGCGGTCATAGCAGGTGACATCCTGGGCGCTATTGGCTTCTTAGAAATTTTTGCTTGCCAGCCAACTCAGTAAAGTCTCTTTCTACTTAACCTAATATTATCGCAGCTAGAAGGTGTCGAAAGCTGCTTTTGGTGCAGTAATAGCACAATAAAACCAGTTCATTCGCTAATGAATTCATTACAATTGTTTTGCACTGCTTCTCGCCCGACTAACTTTAAATAAATACGGACTTTTCAATTTCTTCATAGCGAAAAAAAAATTAGCACAGCTACAAAACGTCCCAAATCTGTATGATTGCATCAGAACAAAGTTTCACAGCTGCAAAATCGAACGTTGCATTTTGTAAAGTTCTTTAAAGTACAGCGAGAGGGGGGGAAAGAGAGGCAAGGAAAAGTATAAAGGCTAACCACATGCATGGTTTCTTCGCTACCCTGTACTGGGGAAAAAGAATAAAGAGGTGACAAGAGAATGGGAGAGAGAAACAGGGAAAGCACTAGCCGTGTGCACACTTGGAGATGCGCACGGAGTATACGACCAGTCGCAAAAACCCGTCGGCTTTAATTACACTGCCAACGTCTTTCTCGTTTTTTTTTTTTCGCCATCGACGCATGTGGCCTTGCTCAAAGATTTCTGAATTTCAAAGATTGCCTAGATTCCAGTTGGTTTAATGCTGTCCAGAGAGGGCGGTGCTGAACGTCACAACGAGCACAAACTCACAGAACGTGTTCAGTGGCATCATCGGTCCCCGCAGGAGTTTCGCGTAGGTGTGTCAGCAGTTCCGATGCGGAAGTAATATACCTCCGCGAGAGCAGCCCCTCTCCAGAGGCGGCATAATAAGGTTGCATTGGAGCGGGAAATTTGTGACGGAAATTGCAACTTTATAAAGACGGATCACGTTCATCTAGGCGACACATTGGAAAGCTAGGGGACGACCAATATGTGTGTGGTAGTAAGAGTTAAAACATAAAGTTGTCTCGTAATGTCTGTTATTTACACTGGGATTGGAACTGCTCGGGTTTATCCGGGGGTGAGTAAGGCAGCGTCGTCGGCGAAGTCATTACCAGTAATACCGGTACGGGCTGGCAGCCGCAGAACTATTATGTCGTGTCCTTTCGGCACGTGCTTGTTGATGACAAATTCTTACATCTCCTGCACGAAGTGTTCGTGAGTCCTGTTGCGCTGGGCAAATAGCAAACTCTGAAGAGGTTTGTGTCGCTAAAAATGACTCACTCACTTGGTCGCTTTCGTAGGCGTGTTGTAGAGCAGCTCACACAGCAGGAAACGCCGCCGATGTAGATGTCACATTTAAATTGCAGTAAAAGGTTGTAATACGTATTTCACGGGACCGGACAAAAATGTCCGAATCAACCGAACGCCGAGTTATCGAAAGTACTAAAAAAACAATAAACAAGCGTATTACATCAATGCATTTTCATTTTCTTGACGAAATACGTAAATCCAATACTTATTTTGCGTAAGAGCAGTGTAAAAGCCTCAATTTCCGTCATTCTGGATTTCGTTCACAATGTGACCGCCGCTCAATGTGACCGTCGAGTGTGGAACACTCTTTTATTGCTTGTTGGCGTCACGTAGCAAGTGATCTCATTACGATCTGTTAGTTCTCATTATTATTGCCTAACAAAGAAAACGAGCCCTTAATCATTCATAGCGAGGGTCTCAATCTGGCAGATTTGATGCCTTCAGGTCAGGGCTGGGCAGTATCGAAGATACATGTATCTTAGATACTATCTTAGATACTCTTTGGGTATCTTGTATCTGTATCGCGATACGTCTCGCAAAACGAGTATCTGTATCTGTATTTCCGATACATTCAATAAAGTATCGTGTATCTTAAGATACAAGATACTGCTATAGAAACGCCACCCTGCGAAACAACAAACGTCGGCTGAACTCTGCTTCTCAAGCTTATACTGCTGCCATTAAGCCACCTCAATAAAGCTAACGACAGTGATATTCCTTTGTCTTTCCGGCAAAAAGTGCTCCAATGAGCATACGAAATAAGGCCTATACACGTCTCTATTGGTGGAGCAGAGTCACGTGATGGCACTCGAGCCATCTCGACAAAAACAAGCGCGCGAACGTCTACGTGCAGCCGACCTTTTGTTTCTCGATGTTTTCTTTCTCTTTATCTGTGTCGGTGCCATGAACCTTGTTTCTAGCCACGGTACTGTACTGCGTACTCCAATGCGTGTGGCGCCTTTCGCTCAAATTCGGATGCGGCTATAGTGTCGTTATCGAAGTTTGTCTTGCGTGGTGCGTCGTTGCAAAGTCTCAAAAATGCAAGAATGGGGTTGCTTTGCGTCTCGCTGCGTTCACACAGAGATTTGACAGATCTCGTTCATTTAAGCTTGACTTGCACACCATGAGATTGACTAATATGCAAACTAGACTAACAACCGTCGCACCACCTGTGTCGATGCTGTATGCAATACAGCAAGCATTTACGTAACAGATGATATTTTGGCATACTGCATCTTTTTTCTTCGTGTTAAATTATGCAAGAAGCTTTTCTTAATGATAGCTTCATTGTTAACGCAAGTGCTCTCTTTGCTGTCCTCCGTTTGCATCCCACACAATACCTAGGCCTCTGTGTAGTTCTTTTTCCCCGTTTGTTAACCGTGATAAGTCTTTTGTAATCTCCTCCTGTATTCCCTCTTATTTATTCTTATATTTAATTGTCTGCGTCATTGCTACCATTTTTATATCTACATTCCATGTGAGTTTACTGTTCAGGCGATGTTGGAGCAAAGGTAAAATAATCTGAGCGTGCCTAGTGTTTACAGGAAGAAAAATTCTGCTTACGATTTAATAAAACAGCGAAATTGAGTTTACATTACAACAATGGAAATTATAACAACAAATCTTAAAGACGTTAGGAAGGGGATTTGAGAAACATGATACCAAGTACTACGGTTTTCTTATTAGCGTCCCCACGAGCCCTTTAGTGTCATTTTCCGTGGGCACTGAGTTTTCTATTGTCTGACCTTAACACGTAAGCTGACGATACATCATATACTATTTTCATAGCTTTTAGGGGTGCTGCCTATATAGTGTTTATAAATTTACAAAGAAGTTCTTAACCTCAGCCGAATAAAACCAACGATGGGGTTTACCGCCATGTGGCTCTCGTTATGGTATTTTTGTATTGCGCTTAATTTTAACTAAGAGGAATGATGTTACATTTCTGTTATCCATTTTGGGGCCAAGCGCGTTCCTTCACGTTTTAGAGGACATTTTAAAACAAAAGATCCGATTTTTTGTGGAAAGGTACATGCTACGTAGCGAGTTCTTCGGCGTTTAAAGAAAGCCGGAGAATTATGAACACGTTACTGCGCTCGTACGTTATTGTGCTGCAGGGCTCTCGGAGGTGCTTCGAGCGAACCAGCAAGCGGACCGCCGCGAAATGAGCGGCCGCGGCTCAGGCATCGCCTTCACAGCGCATCGATATTTCTGACCGCACACACAGCAAAGAAACACCATCGTCCCTGAGAAGCAGTGGCGTAGCCAGGGGGTGGCACACCGGGAACGTGCCCCCCCCCCCCCCCCCCCCGAAATTTTTTTCGCCATGGCATGCAGAGCAAAAAATGGCCATTTCAAGGAGGTGGCCCTCCCGAAATCAAGGAGGTGCCCCCCCCCCCCCCCCCCCCGAAAAAAAATTTCTGGCTACGCCCCCTGCTGAGAAGCGACAGGCTGACGGTCCGCGTGGTTGTTTCGCTCGAAGCGCGTTTAAGAGAGCTGCAGTTCGATAGTGTATGAGCGCCTTCACGTGGTGTCATTTGATATTTTTTCTCTTGCTTTCTTTAAAAGTGAGGAAACATTTACCATGCAGCATGTACGCCGCCAAAAAACAATTGTTTCGGTCGTGTTCAAATGCATTCTACGATGTGACGAAGCGCACACTGCCCTAAAGTGAATATTAAAAATGTTGCATAATTGACTGTAGTTAATCAACCAACTAAGCGCAATATAAAAATACCATAACAAGCGCCACATGACGGTAAACCATATACCATTGGTTTCATTCAGACACTATTAAACGCTTGTTTTTTTTTGTTTTTTTTTTTTAGATATTTGGTACTACTTACGCGAAACCCCCTGTATACTTATTCACTGTGATTTTGTATTGCGGAAGTGCTTTGCCATTTGACTTAATTATATTCGCTTTCCTTTTTTAGATTCCTGTAAAGTCCTTTTTTTTGTGTTACAATAAAGTAGGTAAGCAGGCTAGAAGTTGCAATAGTCTGAATAGCAGTGGCATCCTGCGACGCTTTTTGCCACGTATACAATAGTTCTGGGAAACACCTGGGTGGCAGAAGTTCTCTCCGGAGAGGAAATTGTAAAAGACTGCACGTTTATGAAAGGTTGATAACGACCGCTTTACGCAAGTTGATGGGTAGAATACGAAAAATCACTACTGTTTTATGTCCTCAGAGAAATGTGAGCGCTGACTCGGTAGTTATCGTCATCACATGGTGCTTCACAAAAAATATCGCTACCAGCGTTGTTGCTGCTCTACACCTGTAGGGTGATGCGGTACTACGAAAACGGCAATACGCTTACGGACAAGGAAAGACTGCACCGGTATTTGTGCCATCTTGCGGAGGCTTCTTATTGAAGTTCTTGCATTTACACGGCAACCCGCTAGCTGGTCGCCAAGTAGAGCAGCGACACCCAACAAATACAACAGTGCCAAGTAAAGAAATGCCAGTAACTTGTTTCGGAATGAGACTCATATACATTAAGGAAGAAAAAAATAACTTTCAAGATCCAAACACATATTTCATTAAAATAAACAAAGTTGGTCGCAGTTAAGACATTTTCAAGCAAACACTTCTGTACATAAGTATTTGCAGCGCCATTATATAGATCTATAATACCGAATTTACAAATGTATCGAAGTATCTTAAGATACAATTGGGAAGTATCGTATCGGATACATTCATTCCGGAAGTATCTTGTATCTGTATCTCCAATACTTCTTGCCCGAGTATCTTGTATCGTATCGCGATACAATTTCAAAGTATCTTTGCCCAGCCCTGCTTCAGGTAGTATGCGAGGGATTATTGGTCAGCTGCCAGCTCGTAATAAGATCACTTTCTACGTGACACCAACAGGCAATAAAAGAGTGTTTCCATACTCGCCGTAATGGCTGCTGGTGGTGCTGAGTGCCACTCCCACGTTTAAATGCCCATATATATCCTATAAAGTGGACGGAGGGATGACCGCCACCGTAGCTCAGTTGGTAGAGCATCGGACGCGTTATTTGAAGGTCGCAGGTTCAGTCCCTGCCGGCGGCAAGTTATCTTTTCGTCCACTTTTCTTTCTTCCCATTTACATTACAATTACTACAAATAACATCCCCTATACTTTCCTTGGCTTCATTGTCTGTTAGTTCTCATTATTTCGCCCTTAGGGCTCACTCGGACTTAGATTCAACGAAGTTTTCCTCAGTGGGACTCACTCGGGCTTAGAATCACTAAAATGTTTCTCAACCGGACTCACTCGGACTCAGGCTCACCAAAATACTACTCGTCCGGACTCACTCAGACTCACGGCTCGATCTGAGTCTGAGTGAGTCGACTGATGAGTCCGTTAGCGCAGAATTAGCTTCTGCGACCGTGGTGTCAATGTTCTTCAACACCAATATCTCGTATAATCAGTGCTCTACTTGGCGCCTTTTGATTTCGTACCTTCAAATACACGTTATCGGTGGTTGCAACCCAGTGGCGACATTTTTATTGAAAGATATGACTCACACGAGATATTTTTTATCAAAAAGTTCTGTGAAAAAAAAAAAAAGATTGCGATGGGAGGGAGGAGAAGAAGGTTAAAGCTCACGTCTCTGTTCAAAAATGTTTAGCTGGTGTATGAACGCTGGTGCGCTGAAGTAAAGTCGCCATAACATTACTTACACGGACTCACTCAGACTCCTACTTACGGCTTGATGTTAGTCTGAGTGAGCCTGTGTGAATCGACTCACCAGAGAGTTTGCCGGCCTATGCCTGCAGATCCCCCCTACATTTGTCGAGCCATCCGTGTAAAGTTTAACACGGTCTTCGTATTCGTCGTGCAGCATCAGCAGAGACAGCTGCTTTAAAGCTGGCGACGAGAGCTCCACTGTCTTAAGAATCCCTGGCATTGTCAGACGAAGTTTAGGCTGATCCAGGCACTCTCGGCAAGCCGAAATCCTCTTGCAAAAGGAGGCACAGGGCCGGTCTTCCGGAAGCGAGGCTAGGTGGTGGGCAGGGGCGCAAGCAAGGTGTCTAATGTAGGCTCTAAGCACCTCCAAGGTTATTTGAATGCTGGCAGGATGATCTTTTGCAATGGCAATGGTCTCTGCTGTTGACGTGCAGCGTGGCAGCCCGAGATAAACTCTGAGTGCCTGGCCCTGAGCACCTTCTATTGTATGTATGTTGCTTTTGCAGGTGTTCGTCAGTACCTGTAGACTGTATCGCAGGTACCCTAGGAATAGAGTCCGGTACAATTGCAACATAGCGTGCACCGATGTACCCCACGTTTTCCCTCCGAGGAATTTGAAAAGATGTGAGATGGCTGTCAGGCGCTTCTTAAGACCGGCCACATGGGGACTCCAGCAAAGGCATCTGTCGATGATGACGCCCAAGAATCTGTGCGCCCTGGCGTAACAAACATTTTGCCCATTGATGAATACGGCAAATGCCGTCATTGGACTTCCGCGTAAACACGACCAAACGCAGATGTTTCAGGTGAAATCTCGAGGCCTTTTTCATCAAGGCACGCCGATATTGGAATCGCGGCTTTTCGGAGCCTCGCACTTACCCGAGGCCATGTTACGCATGACGTCCGAACACAGATGTCATCGGCATAAAAAAAATCACCGCCCAAGCACTCCGTACAAATGGTTAACCAGCGAAGCTGAAATGTGCGGCCCCAGTGTTTAGCAGTGGGTTCAACCCGACGCTGCACTGAAGCCTTCCACAATTATCGTTGCCAGGTTAACCACAGGCGGTCACAGACGTCGCAGCCGAAGCCAAAGTGCCGCTGGAGAAACTCGCCCTCCCAAAGCGGGCGTTCGCCCCGGCGAACGCGCTCCCGGAATCACGTCGACGCTGTTCTGCCCGCAATCTAGTTTCATGCGCGCCTCCGTGCACGGAGGCGCGCGCACATGAAGGCTCCCTACGCAACGCCGTTTCTTCGGCGCGCCAGAGGGCGCGCCGTGGCTGCAAGCGTTTGACCTTGCAAGCGTCGTACCCAATGGCGCACGAGCTTGGGTACGACGCTCAGAACGACGTAACTGATAGCACAGCCAATGGAGACCGCTCGTGACACAGATGCCGAGCGGATTTTCGTTTCTCCTAGCCATATACAGCTTTCGCTGTAATAGATATTTGAACCGAACTGGGTATACGCTCCCCGAGGCCGATTAAGACAAGGTTGAATAATGTGGGGCTGAAGAAGCCACCTCGAGGAACACCACGATGTATGTAGTGCTGAGAAGTTGGCCCATCGTCAGTTTGCACAAAGAACGATCTCATGTGCTGGTAGCAGCAGATCCAACGGTACACTCGACCACCAAGACCAACCGATTCGAGGGCTTCAAGTATGGCCTCATGAGAAACGTTGTCGCATGCTTCTTGTACATCCAAGAACAGCGCGACGGATAACCGTCTGCTCATTTTCTGATGTTGAACGCAAGTTACCAGATCAACGGCATTGTCAATAGAGCAACGAACGGGTCGAAAACCAGCCATGGCATTTGGGTGTACGCTATAGCGTTTCAGGAACCATTAGTCTGGCAAAGATCATTCACTTCATCAGCTTCCCTGCAAAGCTAGCCAGTGCTATTTGGCGGAATGATGTTAGTTATAGTGAGGATTTCCCAGGTTTTACAAGTGCGACTAAACGGCTCTTTTTCCATTCTTCTGGGGCTTGCCCACCTCGCCAAGATTTGTTGAACACATCCAGCAAAGCTTTTCGTGCCCGCTCATTGAACATGCGTTATGACATGCCATCTGGACCAGGCGACACGACCGATTGCACAAGGTGAGAGTCGCGTCCAGCTCTTCAATCGTGAAAGGCATGTACATGTATGAGTCGAATGAATGTGGTGGGAAATCAGTAGCAAGGACTCCAGTGCTAGTCGAGCGGCCCGCAACCTTCCTGCAAAAATATTCAAGCTGCTTCTGCATCCCGTCGACCATGGAAAAATGCCAAAGCATTGAACGGGAAATCACTGTTCAGGGAATTTATGCACGTAGGCCTCGCACGGTTCGCCATATTCGGGCTAGAGGTTTTCGGGGGGTCTAAGACTCGCGGAACTACGCCCACCATTGAGACTAGTTTATCTAAACGACGCTGACTCTGCTTTTGTAAGCGTCTGGCTGTCCGTATATTACGAACGTATTTGGGGAGAAGCACCTTAGGGTCTAGGCTTGTCCGTTGTCTGTCCGTGTGTCCGTCACGGCACAGCCCATGCAAGGTATGCAATGTACCCACTATACGCCCACCGTAACTTTCATGAAGTAGGGAAGCACCCACTATGACATTATTCGTCATTATGCTGATAAGCGAGGTACCCGCTACACATCTGTGAGGCATTATGTGCACTTTGTTTGGGCTGTGGCTGATGACGATGAAGAATAAGCGCGTTCCAGACCACACATTCTCTTTCTGCCATGGATGAAAACGAACGTGAACGCGCTCTCGCCCGCGAAAGGCAACGCCAACGCAGACAAGCTACCCCGGAGGCTAGAGCTCGCGAAGCAGCGGCAAAGCGACAAGGCCGACAACAAGCTGCTACTCCGGAGAAGAGAGCGTGGCATGCGGCGGCTCAACGTCTACGCATACAGCAAGCTACCACGGTGCCGAGAGCTCGGGCAACGCCGACAACAAGCTGCTACTCCGTGTTGAGGGCGCGGGATGCGGCGGCTCAACGAAAAAAAAAAAAACACATTTCATATACTGTACGCAAGCGTTGCCGCTCATTTACATGCGCGATTGGGCAATGTCACGTGTGATTTACGGTAAGAACGATCCCCAGTGCTTCGCCCACTCGTCTGCAGGATTCACTTCGGGGAGATGCGTGGATTATTTTTTTGTTCGTCGGTACCTTCGTTCTGCCCGTCGACGAATCGCGCGAAGTCGTTCCAACTCTACGTCAGTTAACGAGTGCCTTGAGGAGCATGTCAGCTTGCGCATCCCAGTCTGCGCTGCTTCCTTGATCGCTTACTCTAGGCCAGAGGAGAGACCTCTGCGACAAGCATCTTCGATGTTTATTTTGAACGCAGACCAATCATTTCTCCGGATTGTGCCTACTGAAAGACAGCCAGCGAAGCCTTTGATGTTAAGGTAACAAATCATGTGATCACTTCCATGTGTCTAGATGTCTACAAACCACTTAACACATGTGGCAAAGCGACGGGACACAAACGCCAAGTCCAAGCAGCTGCTGTATGTTGAGCCTCGTAGAAATGTAGGGCTTCCATCGTTAAGTGGGGACAGATCGTGATCGGAGACTAACGAAGCCAGTTGCTGACCTGTTGCGTTAACTTTTGATTTTCCTCAGATAGGGTGGTGGGCATTAGGGTCTCCCGTAATAATCCATGGGGCAGGACTTCTTGCGAGTACGCCATCCAGCCTTTTAGGGGCGAAGCTCCTTAAGGTCGAGGTTTGTACATCACTCCCCCCGGTGTCCCCCGGTGTAGCCACGCTAGTGCGATGGCGATGACGCTGCCATCACGGCACAGCACATGCAAGGTAACCATTATACGCCATGACGATGACGCTGATGACCATGAAGAACAAGCGCGTCGCAGACCACACATTCTCTTTCTGCCATCACGGCACAGCACATGGAATTATACGTCATAACGATGACGATGACGCTGATGAGGATGAAGAATAAGCGCGTTCCAGACCACACATTTTTTTTCTGCCATGGATGAAAACGATCGTGAACGCGCTCTCACCCGTGTAAGGCAAAACGGCAACGCCGACAACAAGCTGCTACCCCGCGGTTGAGGACGCGGAAAGCGGCGGCTCAACGGCAAAAACACATTGTATATACTGTACACACCCGTTGTCACTCATTTACATGCGCGACTGGGCAATGTCACGGGTGATTTACGGTAAGAACGATCCCCAGTGCTTCGCCCATCGTCATGATTCACTTCGTGGAAATGCGAAATTTTTTTTTCTATGAAATCGAGCTGAGGGTTATAAATATACACATACTAATGTAAAGGTGAGGTTTTTCTTCTTCACAGTCAGGCAAACATACTGGTTGTCATCATGAGGTGGCACGGACTGAATGAGGTAGGTAAGCTGGCGATATACTAGGACCTTGCTGCTTTCGTTGTAGGTTGATGACATCGTTTATTCGTAGCAGGATAGCCTGATTGGGTTTGACAACTTCTGTTCACAGATTACGATGACTGAAAACGGCTGGAAAATACGTACTGGCGAAAATCAGAGATACGAGATCCAAGTTCTCTGGCGTTCCACTTGATTGTTGCTTGTCTGACCTCTTTGAGGAACGATGGCTGGTTTCCTGCCATGGCTCTACGCGAGGGTTGCTAGGACCAGGCTCAGCGCGTACGAAACTTGAAGACTGCTTTCGATTCATAAGCTGAATAAGTATGGTATACGAGTTCTTTGTCTTGATGTTTTTCGGTCGTTGTAAATCAACGTGATCAAGCAGTCCCTGTTGATGAGCCATCCAGTTATCTGCTCTGCGCGCAATCACGTGTGGCGTTCCCCAAGGTAGCCTGCTCGGCCCTTTTATTTTTAATGTTGATATTAATGATACAATGAACATTTCTAGGGACCCACAGTTCATTATTTATGCCGCTGATACGAGCATATTTCTTAGTTGTAATATCGATTGCTCTGAAGGCGGCTGGTCGACGAGGCGTGCTAACTCTACAGTGAGCGACTGTCCCCGAGAGCTTTAGTAAGAACAATGATAGAGGATGTGTTCAATGGTTTTAATCATATCTGGGGCTTTACGAGCCAAAACCACGATATGGTTATGAGGCACGCCTAAGTGGAGGGCATAGGAAATTTTGACCATTTTGTGTTCTTTAACATGCGCTAACATCGCGCAGTATACACGGGCCTCTATCATTTCGCTTCCAGTTCAATGGTTTTCTAACTGCTGCAGTGGTCACATGCAGCATTGTCTGTCATTCAGATGCAGCAAGCAAATGCGTTCGTAAATGGCACACCAAGCCATAGGAGGCAACGGTTGTCACGTATCGGGGTAGTCCAGACGGAATCTGGAGCTAGGAAAGGGTCGAGGCGCGTGTAAAACCGGCCGCATCCCACACAGAGAGCGCGGCATCATTCACGAGCGAACATTTGCTGTTGCGTCAGTTATTGACAATGGAATGGGTTTGTAAATGCGAGGTTGTAACTTTTTCTGAAGACGTTGTGAATCTCTGGTCGTAAATTGACTTCGTGCGTCTTTAGCATACTTGAGCACGCTGTGCAGTCGTGCGTTGTTTCTCAGGGTCAGTGCCAAACTGTTGTTTGGGACGAAAGTGGCAGTTCACACTCGGTGGCCTTCGTTACACCTGTGGTCATAGGCGTGCGCAGCGTTCTCAGTTAAGAGGGGCGAAGTGGCTGAAGTTTCACCCCAGCGCCCCCCCGCCTCTTTACGTCAATTGACCTTTACATTGCGTAAAAATCTTCTAGCGCGACATCGATATCTTCGCTAACGCTGGACCTTTGTTGACTGAAACGTGTACAGGCGGCCGCCGCTGACAACGCAGTTTCCGCCAGGCGCGGTCCACAGCACCCACCACCGAGCGAGTAGACGAGCGTAGTACTTAGACTTCCACAGAAATAAACCGCAGATTTTCACAGAAATAAAGAGGAGCTTAAAAAAATAGCCATGTTTCGGCCACTTGCAGTTCTTTAACGTGCACCCAAATTCAAGTACACGGACCTCCAGCATTACGCTTCCATCGAAATGCGGCCGCCGCGGCCGAGATACGCTCCCGCGACCTCAGGGTCAACAGTCGAGCACCATAAACACTAGACCACTGCGGCGGGTTAGCTCATATAGAACGATCGAGAGAGGGAGAAAAATAGAAGCATATATGAGCAACATATTCCACGGAGTGAATGACTTGTTACTGTAGATGATACACTTATACAAACAATCGAAATATAGCATAATTTCTTCGAGCAAATAATTGCTGAAACTTTCCTCGGCGCATCATCATCGCCAAAAACAGACGCATCAGCGCACGTTAGAATGCACAAAAGATAGCGGCGACAGGGGTTTTCCTCAAGTGCTCGCAACGCGTCGAATGACACCTGTTCTACAATACATGAACGACAGTGAAGTTGTCACAAATGAGACGAAACACACTCTGCGGAGAGTGCGCTCACAAAGCAGCGCCAGTTAGAGCACTCGCCGACATGCAGCCGAGCAGCGTGGGCGGCGGAAGAGAGAGTTTTCATTACCGTCTTATTTTTTCCTACAGTCAATTCGATTTACCGGCACCTGGCACAGATGGTTAGCTAACAAGGCCAGGTTTGTACAAGAGCCGGTGTGCGTACGCACGCGAGACGAGAATAGGGTCCCGCCTCCGCGCACGCATTCAGCGCACGTGCGTGAAACCTTAGAAATTGAATGGCGGGCGCATTTGCACGGAGCGGGTCGATCGCGGCTCGTCAGGCCGCCCGATTGTGCGGCGCGCTCGCATTAGCAATTTCCCACCGGCGCGCCACGCACCGCCGTGGAACGGTGATAAATGCGCCGGCCAAGCCCAGCTCGAAGAATCGTGGCGGCACACAGCGTGGAAGAGAACGTTTTCCTTCCGGCCCGGCGCACCTTTCGCGGTGCGCGCGTAAGGGAGACTTCATTACGCGAGCGCTCGCAGATGAAGCAGCACTGCTTGCTGGAGCGCGCAACGAGGAAGACGATCGCACTTCCGCAACAAGAAAACCAATCGCAGCGGCAGCACCACCACCTCTCAGCTTGATGGAAAAAAAAGTCACGCAGGTTTGCCCACGGAGAGCGCGATGAACTTTGCTTGTGCATATATTTTCGCACGCGTAAAACTCTCGAAATGTGCATTCCGTTAGAGTCACTGGGCTTCCATTGAACGGCTATACATAAGTTCGTGCGACTGATTTCGAACACGCGCGCTCGGGAACAAGAACGTGTTACTATACGCATTTGAAGGACTTGTCACGAGAGCAGCAAGGAGAGATTAGATAGAGAAAAACACATCGTGATAGAGTGCACAACGGCATACGGCGGTGCTTACACATCTGTTGGTTTCTCGCGCCGTGACGGCGTGCAGTAACAGATACCTTTGACACGCTCTCGGTCCTTACCGTGACACAAGCCCTGGCATACACCAGGTGCACAAGCACCTGGAAAACCAACGCAATGAAATAAAAATTACGTTTTCTCGTAGTCATTACCTGTTTAATGGAGGTGTCTCTTTCCGCCACTTACGGACAGGCGGAAGTTGGCTGGCGCAATGACTCTGCACCATACAGCGTTGCAATGCTAGGTGGCATGAACAAACTAAGTAAATGATTTTTCGCCGTGTCTGCGCTCCTGGAAAGTTCTGTGCGACATCCAGGTGAAAAAGGAAAAAAAAAAACGCAGCAAGAAAGTAACATATTTAACTTTTCCCATTCGTCACTCGGTGCGACACCTGCGCGATTCAGCCACTGGCACTTACATTTGAGGCTATAGTACGTTCAGGAGCGGGTCACGCCACGGTCACATATGGCTGCATGAGGTAAGTACGCGAAATAAGTGCTTTATGCTTTTCCTTTCACGTTCGACTTCGGCGTAACAGTACGCTCCTACACAACTGCAATCGCTTAGTTCTAGCGCACTAACGATCGTTCTTCAAACCAAAGTGGTTTGAAGCGACAATAATCGGAACAGCTTTGTAATTTTCTAAAGCACGGTGGGTCGGGTGAGTCGTTTGGTGTTAATTATACATATACCCATATATATGGAAATAGTGATTGCTGGGGTTTCAAGCGCCAAAACTGCGGTGTGATCAAGAGGCGTGCCTCATGGGGGGACTCCCGGATTAATGCAGACTACCAGAGGTTCTTTAACGTGCACCTAAATCCTAAACAGCTAAAACTGTGCACCTAAAATAAAGTACACGGGCGTTATTGCATTTCACCTCCATCGTGATGCGGTCGCAAGGACTGGATTAATGAAGGAAACCCAGCGTAGAACAGACGTTACACAGGGCCGGAGAATCGTAGTGGACGCGTCCTGCGGATTCCTCCGGCTCTGTGCTACGTCATGGGGCTCCGGCGAGTCCTCTCAAGTGCCTAAAAGACGCGAGATTTGGGGCGTTATGCTTAAGCACACATTACGTGCATCAGATTTTCACCTACCATGGCAATGCGATCCTTGTACTTCCTGCAGCATCCCCTGAAGAAAGTGCCGAGATCTACGTCCGGAATGTAAACGTCCTGAACAGCCGACCTTACGACGCCGTCTTCGATCACTGCGTCCATCCATGTTCACGGTGGTGGTGGTAGCACCAGCTGCTCGAATGGTCTGACTTGCGTCTTCGCGTGGGACCGGCATGTCTCGGGCTTTCTTTCGTGCGAGTGACGCACAATCAGCAATGATAAAACCTGGTTTAGGGCGGAAACAGCGGACACAGCACCTCGATTAAGCAGCCACGGTCGGCAGCTAAGTGAGCACCGTCACGCAACAGTCATTGTATAAGCAGCGGCCGAACGCAAATACAGGCGAGCGCATGTGAGCAGTCAAGGACTTTCCGTAGCTTAGGGCACGAAAGAAAAAAAGAATGTAATGTGTGCGCCACAACTATTATCGAAATGATCCTCTGATATCTTATATTTACTATATTTATGGTTTACTGGGTTGCTGAACTTGAATGGGCTTCTAGAAGAACGTCAGATAAAGCAGGCAAAAAAAAAAAATATGGCACGAAGTGCGGATATAATTGCCAAGCAATCGTGTCATCTATTTCGATCCATTAGCAGTGGCTGTAGCATCTCACGCTCAAATAATAACGCACCTTCGAGACCTGTTTGGAGCCCAGAGCTGTTTGAGTACAGATTGCATGATTGGACTTCAGCAACTCCAGGAAACTTATATGATGCGTGTTATGTCCCCTTTCTCTTTTCTTTCACATGATCGGGGAAAACGGAGGCGGCGCCTACGTGGTGCATAAACGCAAAGCAGCGCAAGCACAGCGCTGACTCTCGCGAGCATTAATGTGATACATTGGAAACCGACGAACCAAGTTTCTATTTTCTTTTGCGAAATAGTCGCGCGACATAACGTACCGAGTTAAGTACTGCGATGGCGAAAAGCCTGCGCAGCGAAAAAAAAAAAAAGAAGAAGAAAAATAGACGTACATGCCAAATTTCTGCTACTCATCCTTTAAAAGAGGGATGTCCTTCCACGTGCCGAGCACGATCGCAATGACTCATGACGCTGTGCTTGTGACCGTAGTTGACACTTGTCTGTCTACCTTCGTGGTGGCAGACGCAACTGCTGTTCATAAGCGTTAGCTCTGGCTGCCGTCGGAGGGTTTCGTTTCATATTTTCGGTGCAGAGAGAGAGAGATATTCACTCGTAGAGGAAAAAAGAAAGCCAGAGTATAAATGACATAACCAGTATGATGCCATGTGATGAAAAGGAGAACGTATTCTATTCTCTCTGTATGGAGCTGCCGACCTCGAGGATTCTGCTGTAAGAGGCTGCCATAACGTTTGTCAGTTGATCCAGCGCTGAAAGATAGTAGCTTAAATTACGCGCCAATATCTTTAACCAGTGTGTATCCGTAAACTTATCGAACACATCATTTATTCGAACTTGGTTTCTTCAATAAATTTTTTTTCCTCGTCGACACGGTTTCAGGAAGCACGCCTCTTGTGAAACGCGGTTACTCTCTTTTACTAGCGACCTTTCTGGAGCTTCCGCCAGTAATTTGACCGAATGCATCTTTTATAGATAAGGTTAAAGCTTTCGACACGGCATCACTCACTTTCCTCATAAAAAATGAGCAAGCTCGATATAGGCCCGAATATCCTTGACTGAATTCAACGCTTTCTAAATAGCCGATTACTTAATACTTGAAGGTAGCGCAAAAGGACAAGAACAAAAGAAAGGCACACTCGACACAACACTCAGTTGTGTCGAGTGTGCCCTTCTTTTGTTCTTGTCCTTTTGCGCTACCGTCAAGTATTATGTACTATGAACAAGCCCACATTACCACACTAGCCGATTACAGTACGTTCACGCTAATGATTATGACACTCCTACCGTTCTTGTCACTTCGGGTGTGCCACAGTCATCAGTTTTGGGCCCATTACTTTTTCTTATGTATATTAATGACTTATCTGCAGGTATTAACTCTATAGCATTAAATGTTTCACTGATGATTGCGAGCTTCGTCGTATAATAAACTTCAGGATGTTTCTACTTTGCAATCCGGCATTGTCGCTATTAATAACTGGTGTGACAAGTGGCTCATGAAACCAAATACCTTTCAATGTAAAGTTATGAGAGTAATACGCCACAACAAAGCTAACGACGACTTTGCTTATACTCTTAATAACTCCGCTTTAAACACCGCTGCAAGTTACCGCGACCTAATTGGCGTACAAATAACTCACAGCGCCTCTTGAAATATGCACGTCAAACATCTAATTAATAACGCTGATCCCACGCTTGGATTTTTATGCCGAAATCTTTCATCCGTTCCCTCCGATATCAAGATTAAATTACACATAACTCCAGTTAGATCTAAACTACATTACGCTTGTTCTATTTAGAATCCATCTAGCTCCGCAATAATCACCTCCCTTGAATCCGTTCAGAACCACGCTACCCGCTATGTGCTCTCTAATTACTCCGGTTACGTCAGCTTTTCTTCAGAGAAAGCTAACTTAGGTCTACAGACGCTTAAGTCACGCCGTTAGTGCTTCCGCTTAAACATCTTTCACCAAATTTTTTTACACTAACCCAATACTTAAAAATGACCTTTTCCTTCCCCAAATTACGCGTCTCCACGGATCGATCATGAACTTAAGGTTAAAATCCCCTTCTGCCGCACTAACTCTTGTTATGGTTCTTTTTTTTGCCGCAAACAAGCAGTGACTGGAACCACGTTCCCGCCTTCGTTGCTGCAACCGGAGACCCTTCCGGCTTCAAAGTTGCAATTAATAATGTATTGTTAGACCACTCCTCTCTGTAATGCTCTCGGACACTGAGAGTATGGAAATAAATAAATAAATAAATGAATAAATAAATAAAAAGCCGGCAGATCCCACGCACTGTGGGAATCGATGTAATGCGAAGCAGCCAGCAAGAAGCAAATCATGCTATACATAATATGCATGGTGAGACTTAAGGCGCACGAAAAAACACGGACGAAGAAAAGAGACGACAGGACGAATATGCATGTCATGATTTACATTTTAGGACCTGCCACTTATGTTCGCTATACAGTCACGTCACGCAATACGAAATTTGGTGTATATCAAGCGAGCGAAACAGCCACGAGAGTGCCATGAGCGTGGCATGCAAGTCATGTCGCACACGACATGCCATGATTTCCATATTACCACTTGTCATTTATGTTCGTCATACAGTCACGTCACGCAATACGAAATTTGGTGTATATCAAGCGAGCGAAACGGCCACGAGAGTGCCATGAGCGCGGCATGCAAGTCATGTTGCACATGGACATGTCATGATTTCCGATATGACCACTTGTCAGTTATGCTCGTCATACAGTCACGTCACTCAATACCAAATTTGGTGTATATCAAGCTAGCGAAACGGCCGTGAACGTGCCATGAGCGTGGCATGCAAGTCATGTTGCACATGACATGTCATGATTTCGATATGACCACTTGGCATTTATGTTCGTCATACAGTCACGTCACACAATACCAAATTTGGTGTATATCCAGCAAGCAAAACGGCCGTCAGCGCGCCATGAGCGTGGCATGTAAATCATGTTGTACATGTACATGACATGCAGGTCATGATTTTTATATTACCACTTGTCATTTATGTTGGTCAGGCAGAAATGTCTCATCGTACCAATTTTTGGATATATCAAGTTAAGAAAACGGCCTCAGGAGCACTATGGCCATGGCGTGTAAATCATACTTTTCATGACAAGTTAGTCATGATTTTCATGATATGACCAGTCATTCGTGTTCGTCATACAATCATATTTTGGTATAAATCCCATTAACGATACGGCCAGGAGAGCACAAAATCGTAGGCGGCTAGATAGATAGATAGATAGATAGATAGATAGATAGATAGATAGATAGATAGATAGATAGATAGATAGATAGATAGATAGATAGATAGATAGATAGATAGATAGATAGATAGATAGATAGATAGATAGATACGCTCAAAGTCGCCGAAGTTCGCTAAGAAATCCTTCGCATTTAATAATATGTTTTGCAATCCACTCCATATCTGTGAAACCGCGAGCACTGCTGCAACTGTTGCCACCGATCAAGCGGAGGAGTCAACTTGTTCACTCATATCACATAACGATAGAGATTAAATTCTGCGGTTTCATGTGCAAAAACCGCGAGTGAGTGACTAAACTTTATTACAAGACCCGGCATGTTTGTGGTCCGGGCTAGACCGCACAGGTAGGTACCAGGAGACCTTGTCTCCCCATAGCCTCGCTGGCCTGCTGGATAGCCCATTTTTGGTCTTGGAGCTCCGAGCTGAGCAGTACGAGTCGCCACCGCTCCCGGAGGGCCTCAGGAGAACTTGTTGATAATTTGGGACATTCCCACAGCATATGTTTAAACGAAGACCTGTCTATTGTGCATAGTTTGCATTTATTGTCCGGGTATAGGTGTGGGTAGCTCCTGTGGAGGTGCACAGGGTTTGGGTAGGAGTGTGTTTGTAGCATTCGGTATTCAGATGCTTGTTTCCTGTCGAGACTCGGGTGAGGTGCGGGAAAGACGCGCCTTGCCTCTCTGTAGTGTTTTGTGTATTCTGTGTAGCACGTAAATCGGTCTTTGTGTGATACGTCTGCGGCGCCGGGGATGTTCACCGAGGTGTCCGTTCGGGTTGCGCGGCGGATTAATTCTCGCGACAACTCGTGGGCCATCTCGTTCGGATTGGAGGCATCAGTTTCTGTGTGCGCCGGGAACCATATTAGGTATTTGGGTTCATCGACTTTAATTAGTTCTTGGCTATTAACGAGGATTCTGAGAGCGTGTTGTGAAATCCGTCCTTGCGTGAAATTTCTGATAGCTACTTGCGAGTCACTCAGTCATCAGACAGATTTAGTTGGGCGTCCGCAGCAGCTCTGCGGACGCAGCCTGCCAGCCACTGCCAATGGCAGGCTCGTCCGCAGAGCTGTTGCGGACGCTCAACTAAATCTGTCTATTATTATGAGGCACTCCGCACTGTGGAGCGGGGCTCCGGAATAATTTTCAACCCCAGGGTTTCCTTAACTTCTACCTCAATATAAGTATTAAAACTAATAGTGCGGGCCCAGAACATCAGCCGCGACTGTCGCTGCTGTGAGGCCTCCGATGCTACACGCGCGTAGATGCGTTACGCACACCGTGGTTAAAATCAAGCTGCAGCGAATATCTGCCTTGCGTACAGAAACAGCGCAAAGGGGTTGTACATAATACCCCTGTCACACGGCACCTGTAATGTCATTCGCTGCGAATGACATTCGGTGTTAATGAGAACGAACAGACAAAGATGCCAAGGAAAGTATAGGGGAAGCTATTAGAAGTAATTGTAATGTAAATGTGAAGAAAGGAAAGTGGACGAAAAGATAACTTGCCACCGGCAGGATCCGCGTTATTCGAAGGTCGCAGGTTCGGATCCTGCCGGTGGCAAGTTATCTTTTCGTCCACTTTCCTTTCTTCACATTTACATTACAATTAATTCTAATAGCTTCCCCTATACTTTCCTTGGCATCTTTGTCTGTTAGTTCTGATTAATACTGTGTTTAACAAAGCAAACGAGCCCTTAAAGTTTACAATACTTTCCTTCATTTCATAACGAGGGTCTCGTTCTGGCAGACTTGATGCATTCAGGTAGTATGCGAGGGATTATTAGTCAGCTGCCCGCTCGTAATAAGATCACGTACTACGTGACGCCTACAGGCAAAAAAAGAGTGTTCCACACTCGCCGTAATGGCAACAGGCGGCGCTGACTGACGCTCCCACGTTTAAGTACACATATATACCCATAGCTCGGCACACTCACTCATGAGTGCACTCAACTCACACTCACTCACACTCATTTGAACGTGGTGAGTTGAGTATGAGTGAGTACTCATGCGTGTGAGTGGACGTGAGTGTGAACGTGAGTGAAAACTCATGAGTGTGAGTGGTCGTGAGTGTGAACGTGAGTGAGTACTCATGAGTGTGAGTGGACGTGAGTGTGAACGTGAGTGAGCGCGAAGGCTGAAAAAAATTGTGGTTGAGTGAGTTTGAGTGAGTACTCCCTTAAAGTGCCGACCAATGGAGCTCGGCACACTCACTCATGAGTGCACTCAACTCACACTCATTTGAACGTGGTGAGTTGAGTATGAGTGAGTACTCATGAGTGTGAGTGGACGTGAGTGTGAACGTGAGTGAGTACTCATGAGTGTGAGTGGAGGTGAGTGTGAACGTGAGTGAGTACTCATGAGTGTGAGTGGACGTGAGTGTGAACGGTGAGGGAGTGCGAAGGCTGAAAAAATTGTGGTGAGTGAGTTTGAGTGAGTACTCCCTTAAAGTGCCGACCTATGGACCCTATAAAGGTGGAACGGAGGGATGACCGCCACCGTAGCTCAGTGGTAGAGCATCGGACGCGTTATTCGAAGGTCGCAGGTTCGGATCCTGCCGGTGGCAAGTTATCTTTTCGTCCACTTTCCTTTCTTCACATTTACATTACAATTACTTCTAATAGCTTCCCCTATACTTTCCTTGGCATCTTTGTCTGTTAGTTCTCATTAATACTGTGTTTAACAAAGCAAAACGAGCCCTTAAGTTTACAATTATTTCCTTCATTCATAACGAGGGTCTCGGTCTGGCACCATAGTCATCTAAGGAAGGCGCTTATTCTGCCCCGTACGTTTACTGAGTCGGACCTCTCCTGTCAATGTTTAAGTCAGGGTTATGGCGACGGAGGTTTTTGGCGTCCGAGGGCCCCTGGCGTTGTATTCCTAAGAACTGTTTACCCCAGCACCTTTATCCCTGGAAAGCCGCGGACCACATGCAGGCCGTTGTGAGAGACACGTCATCGTTTAATTTGCATCTTTGCGTCAAGTGCGAGGCTTGTTTTCATTCGGAGCCCCGCGCACGCCTACGCTATTTGGTGTAGCTCACGTGATGCCAATGACGATAATTAGGGCGACAGCGGGTGATGGTGGATCCGTGTTGTGGGTGCAGGGTGCTCATGGGGTATCGATTTGAGGAATAGGATGTCTGTGAAGACAGCGCGGGTAGATTAGGAGATCCTGGGCCACCGGAGAAGCTGTGCTCGGGCGAGCATGTCACTTTTGGCCGGCTTGTCATCCTTCAAGGCAAAAGCATTCATTCTTGCGTGTACGTAGTACATGCCCCCTTGCAGAATCCCCGCGCGTCGTGTTTTTACCGGTGTGATATGCGTAAGTCTGAAAGGTGCAACGACGAAAAAGTGTCGCCTTTCAGTGTTAGAAAGTGCTTTTGAATCCCTGAATGTGGCAGCACTCGCATCCGCATCATTCCTCGGGAAAAAATATTTTGGCGGACGTCGTACGCTAACCTCGTGAGACATTATTATTTTGCTCTTTGCGGTTTACTACTTCTGTGAGCGTTCATTATCGTCACCCGCGGTGTTCTCTTTGCGTGCAGTGTTTTATGACTGAACTATAACAAGTTGTTTCCGGGAAACTTTCGTTTAAATTAGCGTCCCATGTGTATGACGTCGCATAATTTAGTGGCAGCCTCGTGCAAACGAATGAAAGAATTGAAAAACGAAGGAAACGCAGGAAATTAACAACCATGAAATGCCAGAATAGCGCACTTCAACGCAGCGATTAAAAGAGGGAGAGTGACACCGCCGAAAGAAAAACAAAAATGGCCATACAACAACTGATTTATATCGTTACCCGCCTAACACACGTGTTCAGGTATAGCGCAGCTGCACGCCATTCAATCTCCCACTTTATATTAGGAAAGGAAAGAGCTTCGCATGATTATCCTCGCTTATGGAGAGTGTAGGTGGCTTACACTAGTCACTACGTTGCAGTGTCAGCACGGTGGCAAGCCGAGTCCGTGACGTCACGTGAATGTTATCAGCACAACGCACGCAAGTTCTGTCGTTCAGGCACAGAGGCAAATAACGTGCCGGCCGCGTCTTTACCACATCGCAACAGATTCTCGCAAAAATTAAATATAAAAATAGAAAAAAATACAACATACGCGGTAAACCAGTTTACATACTTAAGAGGGTTTTGCCGTGTCTATAACTAACACCGTTACACGTTAAGAAAAAGGTCTCTTTTAATGGAGGGGCAATAATTATTACTGGGGTTTTACGCGTCAAAACCACGATTTGATTGCGAGGGACGCCGTAGTGGAGGGATCCTGACTAATTTTGACCATCCGGGGCTGTTTAACATGCACCATTATCTAAGCACGTGGGAGTTCCTTGCATTTTTTCCCCACCGGGAAAATTTTGATGGAGCGATAGCAAGCTGGCTAACGTTTTTTAAAATTATTTTCTTTGCATCGCTGTATGCCGTGAACAGACGAAAATACTAATGCGCGCTAGTGGAATTTAGCCTTGAGTACTCCCCGATCGATCCGTGTTGAAGACGTTCACACCCTGCACAAGGCATTTTTCGTGTTAATGAATCCTTAAACCTCGTACACTTTTATAATTTAAGCTGAAATAACAAATTTCCTTCGCACTTTGAGTGTTACTCACACCGCTTGGAACGAAAACGTTGGGGAGGCAGAGGAATTTCAATTCGCCAGCCCCGCTTCGCTGGATGGATGGATGGATGCTATGAGCGTACCCTTTATAACGGGGTGGTGACATGTCTGCCACCAGGCTCGAAAAAAAAAAATAGGGAAAGAAAACTTTCTTTTTATGTTGGCCTAATGCCTTATCTACATTGATTAAATCTGTTATTATACCAAAGAAAAATATAAATTCACTGTCCATCTCTCTGGCTCTTAAGGCAGAATGACCTTATTTTTCCCATTATTTATTTTTGTCCTTTATCTCTACTTCTCTGCCACCAATACTCTAACCGTCTCTTACTTATTTCTATCGCGGACGTGTTCAGCTTTCCATTGTTGTCCCTAAAACCCAAGGCTTCATGTAGACTCGTGCCCACACGCATACTTGGGTGGATATCGCCACATTCAATCAGTACATGTTTCATCGTTTCCTTAGTTCCCCCCACAGCCATGTACATTGTTTTTCTTCGTTACAGAATCTCGCTTTATAACTACGCGTTCTAAAGCAACCCGACCTTGCTTCAAACAGTCTACGTTGGCCGCGGCGCCATCTGACGGCTCGCAGCAGAGTGCGCCCGCGAGACCGAACATTATCTGGCCGCTCAGGCGGGCGCAGTGTCAACACCTGAATATTCTTACACCGTGACCATAGCATAACCATGTATAGTATAATAATAATAATTGTTGGGGTTTTACGTCCCAAAACCGCGATATGATTATGAGAGACGGCGTAGTGGAGGGCTCCGGAAATTTCGACCATCTGGGGTTCTTTAATTTTTAACGTGCACCTAAATCTAAGTATACGGACCTCGAGCATTTTCGCCTCTATCGAAAATGCGACCGCCGCGCGCGGGAATTCGATCCCGCGACCTGCGGGTCAGCAGTCGAGCACCATAACCTCTAGACCACCGTGGCGGGTCCATGTACAGTACAGCATAGTAACAAGGGGTGGGAAAGAGAGGTGAAGGTGAGGAGGATGATGTGAGGTTTAGAAGGAAAGAAAGGTGAAAGAAAGAAGAACGAAGAAGAAAATCAAGAAAGACCTCAATCTGAGTTCGCCAGGTGGATGCGCTGGCTCGCCAGCTCCGCTGTTTGCTCAGATTTCGCAGGCGTGGAACCCACTTTAATTTTTTTTTTATAGTCACGAGGCGCAACCGCAATTTCTGCAGTAAATAACCAGCAAGCATTCACTCCCCTTCTACACTCTTATGTTATGCTTCTGTATGCCCGTACATTTATGTGCTTAGTTGTTCGCGCAACATGCGTTTGACTACAGG
Organism: Rhipicephalus appendiculatus; assembly: GCA_030522465.1. NCBI lineage: Eukaryota > Metazoa > Arthropoda > Arachnida > Ixodida > Ixodidae > Rhipicephalus > Rhipicephalus appendiculatus. Next base: position 203,708 of record JALIZH010032933.1, read on the forward strand.
CGAGCGGAACATCACACACGGTGCCTCTCACACATTCCACGAGCGGGTTCCTGTGCCTAACTTTGTAATTACTCTAATCCTTCTGAATTGTACACGTTCTGGCCCACAGTCCAGAAAGTTCTTCTGGCGCAGAGAAAATACGGAAACACCTGCCCGTTGTCCGATCTTGCCCAGCCTAAGGGATACGTCTATGGCATGGGTCTCAGATACGCGGCCCCCCGGACCTTTCGCTAGCGGCCCGCGGCCTCACAAGCAACAAGGTTTCATCAGTTTGCTAAGTAGTGCTCTCAATTTTTTCCCCACCGGAGCCATTAATAATACCTGATTTGGGTAAGCTACTGAGACGAGACTGGCCTCCAGCATTTTCATCGTGAGGCACCCGATGCAGTCACCATTAGTTGAAACGTAAGCGCGGGACAAAATCTCAATATTTCAGTATCGGTGTCCAGAGATTTAAATTTAGTCATTTTGGAGATCGGTATCGATATGTTTCTCGAATTATCACGCCAAATCCCCTTTAGAAATGACCCATAGATGATTCCTTCAGATGGCAACGTTAGGCGAATTTTGTTCGAAACCTCCCCCCCCCCCCCCCTTTATTTTTTTCACATCGACCTTGCTTACTGTGCTGGCCCTTGAGGAACTAAATTTTGTGAGTTCGGCACGCCAGCTGAGGTGAGTTTCAGACCCTTGGTCAATGGGATATGCTACTTAAGTACGGGGTCACAGCTACACTTTTAGATGCGAAGCAGCTTACGGCGGAGTTCAATCCGGTGTGCGGCGATACCACCCTTACCTGCGCATGCGCAAACCCTCTCCACACACCTCCTCTCCACACACCAGCTAACATCTGTGGCTGCGCCGTAGCCAACCTCCCTCTCCCCACATTACCCCTCCTCGTTTAAATAAAAGGCTCGCTTTAGGTCGTACACACGCTCAGTCACTGCGCCGGCTGCGCCGCACACCGTGCGCCGCACGGTGTTAACGTAGACACTAGGTGTCTACGTTAACAACAACATAAGAACATAAACACAACACAAACGATAACACTAAATATGCAACATTAACGGAAACACCTAGTCAAACCGATGCAAACGTGGTGTGCACCCCCAGTGCTGATTCGCATCGCCTCACGGTCCCCTTTAGCGGGAGATGGTGTAATTTTTTAAATGCGAATGCATTCTTAGTCGGGCTATGTCAGGCGCATCCGGCGTTGTCCGGGGCGTTGTCCGCGCGCCGGCAGGTGTTATCTCTCCGCTCTCACTCCCTCTCCCATAGCAACAGCTGCGGGCGCGCGCGCTTATCCTCGCCCCTAGCAACCGGAGCATGTGGTGCGAGAGAGTGTAGGAGAGGGTAGGTGCAGTGCTTCGCCGCTCCTTCTCTCGCCGTTCGCTCTCTCTCCTCCCTGCGCCCCACTCTTTCGTCCGCTCGCGCCTCACTCTCGACCGTTCGCTGGCTGGGCGCCTCTCAAGGCGATGACAGAAGTCGGTGTCGGCGCAAGAAATGCATTCGAATTTCCTCACGATTCCCTTCGGGGAGGTGGGGGGCATTTTTTTTAGTTTGCGCGCTGCATATCAGAAACACCGTATATTTTTTTTAGCTGTCTGCGCTGCATGCCTCTGGCACAGAACCGAGTAAGCGGAGCGGATAGCCAGATGATTCCAGAAGGGAAATCTGTGTACTAAAGCTCTCGCTGACCTTGCGTGAGCAGCACCTGTACAATGCGTTACTCAAGCAGGAATATTCTATACATGGCTTGCACGTGACTTCACGACCGTCCCTCCGTCGCAACGGTGGCCTTATTTGAGGAACACCTGTAGCCTCGTTTTGTTTGGTTCTATGCAGCGCCATTCACGCACTAATTGACTCGAATTTTTTTTTAAAGAGTTTCCGTGACTTTCTGAACTCAATGCCGCTCGCTCGAAGCGGAAAGCCACGGCAGTTAATCGGGTCAGTGCGCGCTCGATACGAGGACAAGGTGCGAATGTGCCGACCCGTGCGTGCTGTGACCGGGCGCCGACACGCCGACGGACGTGAATGCTCTACCTCAAATGACGCACGGGAACGTCGTCAACTACCTCTTCTACTTCTCGAGCTTCGTGACCCTGCAGGAGATGAAAGCGTTCAGAACCCTTGGAAGGAAACTAAAAATCAGGCTCATTTTCTTCCGCGCGGCTTTCGTCTCCTGGGGGGGGGGGGCTGACCTTCCGCTGCGTCGCCGCTCTTGGAGCCGATTGACTTCGCGACTGCAGCATGTTGCCGCCGCCGCATCAGGCTATTTTAGGGGCGAAGCTCCTTAAGCCGTGGGTCGTGCGTCCTCGATGTATGTAGTAGGTAGCCACCTCTCGTTTTAGTTCTTGGAATGTCCGCTAGATGGCGGTACTTGTATATGATGAATATATATAGGGGCGAAGCTCCTTATGGCATCACCTCGGCGGTCCTCGGTGATCCATGCATCCTGAGTAGCCAGTAGGCACTGGATTTCGACCTCCAAGGTAGTGCCTGTGTGAGATGTCTCCTGTGCGTGATTAAACAATCAAAAAAATTCACAACGTACATGTAAAATTAAAGTGAGCTGCGAGTCGCCATGACTCTCATCGACCCTTTAGTATAAATGCGCCCGATCTTACGTCGTTGATGATGTACTGCGCATAATTTGCGGAAGATTACCGGTTTACCGACGCACCTCCGAAGCTTCGCCCACTCATCATCATTCACTCCGTGGATATGGTGCCTTCATCTCCAGTTCTCGTCTCGTTTCCGAGAGGGCGCTGTCCTATAGACATGCGTACAATATGGCGGTTGGGTGAAGGTACGCTAGATGGCGTTGGCGGTGCAGCTGCTCTTCGATTGCGCGGACCGCCGTACGAGGGCGCTTGCCGGATCGTGCTGCTTGGCGGACTATGGACGACGACCGGTCGTTGAAGTTTGAATAAAATTTCACACACACTATCGCTTTGATTACTTCTGGGCGAAACCACTGAAGATTTCACAGTGTAACCATGATTGCTTCAGTCACCATAACTTTCATCGACCCTTTAGTATAAACGCGCCCGATCTCACGTCGGTGATGATGTACCGGGCAGAATTCACGGAAGATTCACGGTTTACCGATGAACCTCCGCAGCTTCGCCCACTCATCATCATTCACTCCGTGGATATGCTGTGTTTTTTTCTGCAGGCGCCGTCTTTTCATGCGGTCGTAGCGCGCAGGGTCTTCATGACGAGGAGTATCCGAGCAGAAGCGCCGGTGTCCATTTGGGATTCGTCTCCTCCCATTAGATGGTGTGCCTACGAACACCATTTGTGCCGTTATTTCATCGTTTCCCAGCATATCAATCGTCAAAAAAAAAAAAAAAAGGCTAAGGTGTAAAACTTCTAAACCTAGTTATCAACGGCGAAAAGTATGTTTGGCTTGGCTTCGCAAAGAATATAAACGCAGTGTTTCATTAAAGGGGCCCTGCAACCCTTTTTCAGCATTTTCATAAAAACGGTGCCTATCGGTAGTCGAGGCTCCTGAAAAAACGTGAGCCAAACCCTATAGCGCAGCACGCGACCTAGAATTCGCAATCGATTCTCGAAGTCAGCTAGAAATCACTCCTTATTATCTTGGCACATAATGTCACTAACTGAAATTCGCCGCGCCATAAGCTTAAAATCCACCGCGGCCATTGGTTGATTTGAGCATTGTGAGCAACTGCATAGTAACTGCGACCGCCGCGGGTGGGCGCGACGTTCCTGCACGCTCGCTCATGATCACACAGATAGTAAGCCACGGGTTCGAAGAAAAAAAAAAGACAAAGAAAAGAAAGTGCTCAAGATCATGACGCGCGCTGACGAATGGACGTAGCTTCTTGCGCCCTTGTCATCCCCCCCCCTCTCCACTGGTACAAAAGGAGAAAGAAAGCGTGGGACAAATCCCCGTAGCTCCGCTCGTACTTGACGGAATCTAAAACTTTTTTGCAGCAGTCGATTCGCGAGGCAAGAAGCTCTTCTAATGCAGCCGTTCGATGATTATTTGGTAAAGTGTTGCAGGGCCCCTTTAAAGTTAAGCTTCTTCTCCTTGCTGCTGATTGTGTTGTTGAACAACGGTGGCGGCTGCAGTAGCTTTGATCTTGGCACGCTTCCGCGTTTGGTAGCTTCTCTACAACGTGCTACTATGGCGTCCCTTTGCTCTGGTGTTTCAGCAGGAACTTTGCTTGAGATTTCGCAGCCTGCCGTGTATAGCTTTATCTACTGGATGATTGGATTCAGCCTGTCGCTTGCGCTGAAGCGCACGCACTGAAGGCCCAGCCGGCGCGCTATCAATGGCAAGACTGAGCAGTGAGTGACTAAGCGCCGGCGAAGCAACCGCTAATGCTTTGACTGGTCACGTGGCACCACAGCGGCGACGCTCAGAGCGAGCGCCGTTGGGCCGCCTGTCCCAAGCGGATCACGCGGCGTGATGCCAGGTTTTGGGTGTAGCGCCACGTACGAAAATGGTAAGAAAGAAGATGACAGGAAAGAGGCGTGATGTCAGGCCTGCACCACTTGCGCTTCAGCGGCTCAAGGTCTTGCGACGCGATGATTTGACATTGGGTGACATAGCGCAGCAAAAGTTATTTCCGAGTTCACGTGAAACAAAGTGAACGCACACTCAAATATCGGCGTGGTCAGTGTCGCTATCGGTGCGCCTGATCCGTGCCAGCCACAAAATGCGCCGCTTCGCGCTTAGTGTCTTCGTGTGGTCGTACTGATTGTGGAAGGCGGGAAAGATTTGTATTAACCGTCTTCAGTCTCTTCGTCGTTTAGCTGTTGTTGGAGCACAGAAATGCAGCGCACATCACCAGGGCTGGGAACGATCGCAGAAACGCTTCCGTACGTTCACTGTAATAACTCAACTGCCACGAGTGGTCTCCCATGATGGTGGACCGGCATCCCTGAATTTCTGGCCTTGACGTGGGTGCAAGGCTTGCATACCACGCCTGACCAGCTGACTGCACACCGATTCCAAAAGGCAACACAGGGTTATTGACTCGAGGATGATATGTCTCCACTATACAGCGCACAGTAAGCTGACCCAGCAAACGACCGGCAGTTTTTTCATTTCTTCAAAATGAACAGAAAACTACTGGAAGACAAACAATGGCACTGAGGGCGCAAATAGCAAACCTATAGCGAGTAATGCTTAATAGAAGCTGGCGGAGAGTCGAATCTCTGACGTGATATCGACAGTCAGATTAAAATAAATGCAGACTCGTTAAAGATAGTAGACGAGCAAACTGAGTAGCCCATATTACCCGTAATAGTTGACTCAGAGGCTGCAGTAAGTAGTAAAGATAAGAGGCGCTTTCCACAATACACATACCTTTCCCGGCAGGCAGCGTAGAAAAAAATGGGGGGAGAGGGATCAACCCACCGGTAGTCACGCTGCTGGGCAGCCGCAGCAATATAGCGACGCTACCAAACGCTGTGATATAATCAAGTTTGACGCCGATAACATCAAGTAACCGAGATTTCGGAGGTGATCTGAAAGACACATTCCTGCAAGTATCCGCTCGACAAACGGTAGGAAATTTACATACGCGGTTTGTCTCGTCGCTGGCAGGAAAAGCCGCAGCTGCAGATGGAGTGCTACAGTTTTCCAACAGCGATTCTGGGAAAGGCATTATGATCAAGCAGCAGTATACCGAAAAGATGACGTGCAGGTAGAAATAAATATGAAAAAGCTAACTTGGGCAGAGTAACAATGTGCAATGACTATGGCAGTTTAAGAAAAAAACCACAAAATCTGAAAGTGCGCATGTGTGAATACATCACTGTTGCTTGCAATTAAGTGGAAATCAACGCACGGTGACTTCCAGTAATGAGAGGTGGTGGTGGCGATGCACGGAGTTTAACGCCCTAAAGTGACTCAAGCTGTGAGAGACGCCGTATGGGGAGGGCATCGTATAATTTATGCCATCTGGGTTTTTTAGGGGCGAAGCTCCTTAGGGCCTAGCCTTGTCGGCGTCCGTCACGCTACACAAAACCGAAACAGACCTGCACAACGAAAAACGAGGACATCTGCGTAAAAACCGACTTTATGTGCACCTCAATCAAGTATATGACAGCACAATAAAAGGCTGTTAACCAGAATACAAAAAAGGCCACAATGCCGTATAAACACCAACATTTCAGTACCCATCTATCAAATGGATGTAACCGAAGAAAAGGTCAACAAGAACAAAATAAAACACTGCTAACCAGAATAAAATAGAAGGCCACAATACCACAAAAACACTCATATTTATGCACCCACCAATCAAAGTATACGGCAAAAAAAAAAAGTTTAACAATTCACTAATATCAATCATAGTTGTGCCAGAAAAAATAAAACACCTTGAAGCACAAACCCTTTATACTAGTCGGCCATTTCAATGTACACATTATGGACCTTAGGACCTAGCTTGTCGTCGACGCTCACTGTCCGCTGTCATGGTGGTTAGAAAACCGTTGCTATAGTCGAAACATATGTGTGTATGTGAAGCGATTCACGGTTACCGAACGATCCCCCCCTGCTTCGCCCACTCATCATCATTCACTTCGTGGATATGCGGGGATTTTTTTTTTTAACATGCGCGGACGTTGCACAGTGCACGGGCCTCTAGCATTTCGCCTGATTCGAAATGCGACCGCCGCGGCCGGGATCGAACCCGCGTCTATCGTGTCAGCATCTGAGTACCGTAACACCTAAACCACCACGGCGGCTGTAACAATGAAAGTACGTCAGTGTTCGTATAACGCTATAAGATAATGCAGCTTAACACCCAGATATAGCAGCAAGATGAAATAGATTAAAACAATTAAAATTCTCTTTTTCGCACCGAAACCACCATACGGCTCCCGGCAGGTCGTAGCGTGGGACTCGGAAATAATACAGATGTTCTAACGTGCAGCTAAATCGAATTACACGGACGCTTTTTTGCATTCAGTGCCCATTGTAATAGGACCGCCGAAACCGGGAATCGAACCCGCATCCACGTGATGCGCTGCTCAACGCCGTAGCCGCTAAACCATCACAACGGAAGGAGTACACTGAAGTGCAATTTAGAGGAGAATCGTCACTGAATTGGTAAGTGTTCATAGTAAAGCTGCAAAGTTCGGCGTATATTGCGAAATATTGCTCGTTATACAGATCATTTCAAGACATTAATTTAGAAGACATGAAAAAAATTGGGGGGACCCTTAAGCTTCGCCTTTAAGAGTTGAACGCGATAGCGATATCCTGTCCCTAGTGCGTACTTCAAGCACTCAGTCCATACTTTTTATTGTATGATGTTACTTGAGAAGTTTAAATTGTGGATTACTACAATGTAATCTATGAAGTTGAAAATGGCTTGTGTCAGTGAAGCTTTCGCATATGGCTGCATTCTGTGTAATGGGTAGCATGCTTTAAACCACGAGCAATTATGCGCGTTAAAGGTTTTGGAACTTGCTATGAACCCACTAGGTGGTCCTAAGGGAATACGCACAGTAATGTCTGTGCCTTTTGTAATCGGTGGCCGGCTTTAAACCACGAAGTTTTTATATTCTAAGTCCCTCCACCTCAAAACAAATATTTCAGGAGGAGGGCTGAAAAGTGTAATAAATGAAGCTGAGAGCTGTTATTTGAATAAAGATAAATATAAATGTGAAAGGGGCTCGGCTCGGGTAGTTTCAAAGTGGCTGATAAATATTGAGTATCGACCCGCCCGATGGCAAAACATATTGCGGTGGATACTTGCCGCATTTCTCCCTGACTCTCTGTCCGGACCGATGGGAGTTCTTTCTATCTTCTCCCTAAGGAAGGGCGCGCAAGGAGCCATTGGCGTAGGCAACCAGACACATGACAAAAAAGCAATGCAGAAACACACGTACACCGCGCTAGGAAATACAGCGCTGTGCCTGTGTTTCCGCGTTACTCTTTCATCCCGCGTTAAATACGCTACGCCAGTGGCATTTAAAATAACACCCAAACAAGCCCAGCGTGCAAGCGTACTTACAAGGAGAGAATGTGCCTTGGAATTGGCTGTTGCTTAACTGCTGCAAGGAAATTTTTACAACCTCATAAGCCTGCCCAGAGTGCGACGCGTCAGACTCTGGAGCACCTCCTGCGATCCTGCCCCCCCATCCACATTACAGCGCTCGACGCCGACTTCCTCACTTCGTCTTCTGGGCCTGCCTGCTACCTCTTCTGCGGGCTTGCTCTTCCACCGAAGAGCTTTCCTACGGTTACTCCGGTAGAACGGGGATATCGTGTTGCGTTGAATTTGAAAAAAAGAAAAAATAACAGCGTTATGACGGGCAAAGGTAAGAAATGGCGATGAACAGCGCTTGCATTCGTATTTTGAATTGCGCTCATGCTAACACACGTGAGAGTGGAAGGAACGGGTGAGGAGAAAATGAGGTAATCGTTGGCTGGGAAACCTAGAGTACTTCTTGCAGTGGGGATCGGTTCACCCACGTGACCATCACGGTGACGTACGCTTTTACTCATACGATAGAGGAAGCGCATCGCTGTTCGGCTATTTAACTAGGTCTACATGACGGAGGCGCTCTTTCGACTTCGGGAGTTGGGTATATGGCTAGATCATTATTGTATGTACAACTTTCCTCCGCTAACAGCGTACCAACAGCGCCTGCCGTGCTTCCTCAATAGCATAGTTCGAAATACGTTGCAACGCTTGCACTATACTCGGTTACAAGTTGAGAAAAAAATGTTGGCTCCGCCTACAGAACCACGGCGCGTCTGCCATTCAGCCGTGAAAGACAGCCGTGCTGGCTGGTTCCGGCTCGAACTTCAAGTACTTTTTCTCAGCTAATGTAAATACTACGCATATTATTTGCTAAAAGTTCGTCGTTACTACCTAATACATTAAACCCATTAGGGACCGGTTTCTTTTTTTGTGTCTTGTCAAAGCAGATGCGATTTTTTATCGTATCTACATGTTTATATATCACACTGAAAATTTCATCGTGAACGAGCTCTTAGTTTACCAAATATGGCCCGTGACCATATGGTCACGCTAGGCCCTTAGGCTACAGCAAAGATCACAAAGTGACGAATTTTGTTTAAGGCCTTGACAAATCGCGAAAAAGAATTAGGAATTTGTTGGGCGCTCATTGTAAAATGACGTGAAGCACGCAATGCACATGCCGACGTCGCATTTATTACATTGTGTGGTCACCATAAGCGTGCGCAGGGTTTCACTTCAGGGGGGGGGGGGGGGGGGGGCGAAGGTTCGTCGCAGCGCCCCCCATCCCTATTATGTCAATGTATGGGGCTGACTTTGCGCCCCCTTCTCCCTATTATGTCAATGTATGGGGGGCTGGCTTTGTATGGGGCTGGCGAGCGTAGCGGAATCACCCTTCAAGGAGCGTAAAACGAAGGAACGAACTTAACTAAAATAGGGAGCCTAATGGCCTAGCGTGGCCATATGGTAACACGTAAAATAACACGCTTGTTCGCAAGCAAGACTTTGGTTCATTTTCTTCAAATTTTCAGCGGAGATTGCACAGTGCACGTACTCTACAGGGACATGTGCATCACGCTATTGCAAAAAATAATACTACAAAGAAATCTGTTTACCCGAAGGACGTTGCATGCCGACACGCCGAAGTGTAGAACCACTATTTCGCGCCTGTTTTAGCAGCTCCCCAATAAACAAAGAAAACTTCTGCCACATGCTGTCTGTAAGGAGAAGCCTGAGCTATCACAAGGCATAGTGCCGTAGGTTTCGGCGGGGTTTTTCAAACCTGTATAAATTGAAAGGCTTCGTCGGGATTTGCGTGACCATATGGTCACGCTGGTACCTAATGGGTTAAGCTCGGCTGAGCTTCGATGTCAGAACCCCAAGATTAGTTTACTAGGACGTTCAAGTTCCCGACAAAAAACCAGTGACACAAGCGTGTGTCAGTATGGGAAAGTGCAATATCTGAAACGCTCGAGTAGTGCTTGACGTCGCAAAAATAAGTAAGCGCTACTGGACGGATAACTTAGCAAATTCTGTGTGGGAGGGACATCAATGTCTGTGGGCGGAGCTGACATTTCTTAGGTTGCAATCGACTATAGCCTTTTTATATCACTTCTCGCTGAAATAGGCTGGCAAATGTTATCCTTCTCTTCTCTCGCCTTCCCTCCGCTTTTATTCTCTCTTATAGGAGCTGACCATGCTTTGTGTATGCAAGTAGAAACAGCACCTTTTGTTTTACGCAGTCTTTCTCTCTCTCTCTCGGTCGCCTTCCTAGAAGCTGTACTTGCGTTAGCAGCTAGGATAAAGACAATCATGTCACTGTATTGCACGTGCTCTGCTTGATATAGAGTAAAAGATACTTCATTTTGAGATGATGATATGAGAAACTTGGCTGTTGTGATCGAGGAAAATAAAGGATCGTGATCGGCTCGTTAAGAGCCACGAAACGAAAGAGTCATGGAATAAGTTGAAGTTAAGCACAAAAGTACATACAGTTCGACAGAAATGTCCTTGGAAGCGCTGTAGGTATACCATATAGGTGTTATTTTAAAATAGACAATATCGTTCCTGCCAATTGCATTAGAAAAGAAATATGACGATGGTGGTTTATGCAGAAACTCAGCATGCGTTAACGTTTAAACGCTCAAAGGATCTGACCAATATTGCAAAGTAATGACAGGTAGTATTCGTTAGATAACGAGAGGTTGTCAGACCAAATATTTTGGTTCCAGCTCTAGAATCCACGTAAGATTTCCACAACATAAATTAACCTGTAAATAATTATGGTACTTTAACATGGCAGCTCTAAGATTCAGACAGAACTGTGAAGTGAACCAGAGTCGCAGCGTGGGATTGTTGGTCGACCATTAGAAGCACCTGGATGCAGCGTGTACTCGACTCAAGGACACGAGACGACTTGATCCGCATACAATGATATACCCGCTGCGGATAACGACGTCCTTTTCTAAAAATACTTTTAGTTGGCGCGTGATAAAAATAATTTTGGAGCACGAAAAATACACGGCAAAAAATAAATAAAAATAAAAAGTCATCTTTTGCTGCCTGCCGCCGGATTCTTGTGTAAAATGTGCCAGTGCTCCGACACGCAGCCCGGCTAAATATATCAGTGACAAAGCTGGTTCTGTAGATCGTCCAGGGCTGCCGTGACCTCAAATCGTCCGGGACAGTGGTTACTATTTTCTATGAAAAACCGGCAGATCCCACGCATTGTGGGAATCGATGTAATGCAAAGCAGCCAGAACGGAGCACATAATGCTGTACATAAGATGCATGTCATCATTTGCATGTTAGGACCTGTCATTTATGTTCGTCATAAAGTGACGTCACACAATACCAATTTTGATGTGTATCAAACTAGCGAAACGGCCGCGACCGCACCATGGTCGTGGCATGCCAGTCATGCTGTACATGTCATGTCATGATTTTTATTCTACCGCTTGTCATTTATGTTTGTCATATACTCACGTCATGCAATACCGAACTTGTATATCAAGGTAGCGAAATGGCAGTGAGCGCACCATTACCGTGGCATGCAAATAATTTTGTACACGACATAGATTTCATTATTTTCATTTTACCATCTGTCATTTATGTTTGTCATATAGACACGTCACGCAATACCAAATTTGGTGTATATCAAGCTAGCGAACTGGCCGCGAGCGTGCCATGAGCGTGGCATGCAAGTCATGTTGCCCATGACCATAGGTCGGCAAACTCACTCATGAGTCGACTCACTGAGACTCACTCGGACTCAGATCGAGCCGTGAGTCGGAGTCGGAGTGAGTCCGGGTAAGTAATATTTTGGTGAGTTTGAGTCCGAGTGAGTCCGGTTGAGAAACATTTTAGTGAGTCTGAGTCCGAGTGAGTCCGGTTGAGGAAAATTTTGGTGAGTCTGAGTCCGAGTGAGCCCTAAGCTCAAAATGTATTTTTTTAATGAGCCTGAGTGAGCTCTACACTTTTTTCCGATCTACAGTTCTACTTACGCAACTTAGCTTTACTATCAGCCTTACGTAAGTTCACGTTTATACTCACGCCGACTCACGCATGCTTCAAAGCACCAGCGTTCATACGCCAGCTCAATATTTATTGATCAGAGGCGTGAATTACGGAGGAGGGGGGGGGGGTGCCGTGACTTCCCCCGCCCCCCGAAAACTCTTTCCCGGGAATTTTTGATAAAAACATTTTATGTGAGTTATCTCTATAAAAAATGTCCTTACCGGAATGCAACCTCTGATAAGGTACGAGAAGAAAAGGCGCCAAGTACAGCACCGATTACGAGAGATATAGGTGTTAAAAAGCATTTACACCAAGTTCGAAGAAGCCAATTGTACGCTAATGGACTCATGAGTCGGCTCACTCAGACTCACTCAGACTCACTCAGACTCAGATGGAGCCGTGACTCTGAGTCTGAGTGAATCCGGCTGGGAAAAAATTTTCGTGAGTCTGAGTCCGAGTGAGTCCAGCTTGGAAAAAATTAGTGAATCTGAGTCCTAGTGAGCCCGGTTGAGGAAAAGTTTGATTAATCTGAGTCTGAGTGAGTCCCAAGGGTAAAACATATTTCATGAGTGAGTCTGAGTGAGCTCCACATGTTTTGCTGACCTATGCCCATGACATGTCATGATTTCCATATTACCACCTGCCACTTATGTTCGTCATACAGTCACGTCACACAATACCAAATTTGGTGTATATCAAACTAGCTAAACGGCCGCGAGCGTGCCATGAGCGTGGCATGCAAGTCATGTTGCCCATGACATGTCATGATTTCCATATTACCACCTGCCACTAATGTTCGTCATACAGTAACGTCACGCAATACCAAATTTGGTTTATATCAAGTTAGCTAAACGGCCACGAGCGTGTCATAAACGTGGCGTGGAAGTCATGTTGCACATGACATATCATGATTTCCATATTCTACTTGTCATTTATGTTCGTCATACAGTCACGTCATGCAATACCAAGTTTGGTGTATATCAAGCTAATGAAACGGCCACGAGCGTGCCATGAGCGTGGCATGCAAGTCATGTTGCACATGACATGTCATGATGTCCATATTACCACTTCTCATTTATCTTTGTCCTACAGTCACTTCACGGAACACCAAGCTTGGTGTATATCAAACTAGCGAAGCGGCCGTCAGCGCACCATGAGCGTAGCATGTAAATCATATTGTACATGACATGCACTTCATTATTTTCATATTACCACCTGTCATTTATGTTGGCCATGCAGAAATGTCTCATCATACCAATTTTTTGGATATATCAAGTTAAGGAAACGGCCGCAGGAGCACCGCGGCCATGGCGTGTAAATGATACCGTTCATGACAAGTTAGTCATGATTTTCATGATATGACCAATCATTCGTGTTCGTCATACAGTCATGTTATGCCATACTAAATTTGGTATAAATCCCATTAACGATACGGTCTGGAGAGCACAAAGTCGTAGGCGGCTAGGTAGATAGATAGATACGCTCAAAGTCACCAAAGTTCGCTAAGAAATGCTTCGCATTTAAAAAGCGATTGATTCGTTGAACCAGTCCAGGAATAAACCGTCTGTTTTCTTAAAGTTGGCGGCGTAGAAGCACAGTAGAGGAAGGTGTACTGGTTTCGAATGCTTTAATCGTATTCTTCCACACTATAAGTTGTTGCCGAGTGACATCGTGATGCGACAAGCATATAGTAGGTGACGCTCTAGCTGGTCTTTCCAGTTGCATGGTTCCTCCTCAAGGTAAGTAGGTTGTAGCAGAAATGAAAATGAGCTTGAAACAATAAGCACTTGACGGAAGTTCTCTACTGCTTTGCTATTCAAGTACAGGGGCGGCAAAATATGGCCTGCGTGCTACAGCGCATGCGCGTACGAACACTTAGAGCACATGACGGCAACGTGAATTCGTCCTCTGTATACGCGTGCGTCACGGTTCGAAGGACCGCGTTGCTTTGACGCCGAGAGAATAATTTGTTGGCTGGTGCATTCATTAGCTTACGGCGTGGCTGCGAAGCAGTTTCTCTGTTGTCACGGACGCTGCGTGCGCAAGCTGTCATTAATCATTTGTCTTGACATTGGAATCGTCCATGTCGGGCATGAAAGCCATTCTCTTGAGGATTATATGAAGGTCACGGTTCACACTCAGGAAGTCGTCAGCCTGTACGGTATAAAGACTCAATAAAGCTAAAACCTTGGAGACATACTTCGCTTCCATGTGGGAACGCTAAGAGCGTGTGCAAGTGAAGGGGAGAACATACGGGGAGAACGCAAGGGTAAATTTGCCACAGTGAAAAAAGATACCACATGAGACCTACGCACATTTGCCCCTCGAGGGATAGAAGCGTGATGCTTGCGCGGCACTCTTTCTTTCCTTGACACATTGTCACACACACACACAAAAGACATTTTGTACTATACGCGTGTGAAAAACATCTGAAAGAAATAACCAAAAACACCACGCATGCACGGCACACGCTGCACAGTCACAGCAAAAGCTGGAGGGGTGGCCTTTCTAGAGCCCGTTGTAAGCTCTCCTAGGGGCGACTAGTACAACTACAGTTGCAAGGTACGCACTGCGCCATAAATTATCATAATTTTGGGAAGTAGGGAAATACCCACTATGCCATCGTTCATCACTTTACGGAGAAGCGAGATAACCGCTACATATCTGTAAGCCATTATGTGATCTTTGTTGATGCTGGGGCTGAAGACGATAAAGAATTATGGCTGAGCCATTTGTAATGGGTGGGAAGCTATAACTTATTCACTCGTTGCGCGATTCGCATTGTGTGACGCCTGATTGTTATTTTACACTTCTACCACGCTATATTGCATTTGTTAACTCGATTCTTGCCCTACAAGAAGCCTGTACAGGGACATTTTGCGACGAAGCTCCAAGAACCGGCGTGGCTCTGTAGAACATCCGAAAAGAACAGTGCATCATAACAATCAGCAAAACAATGATCGAAATTCGGCAGATTTGTCGAAACCTCGGCTCCAGCACACACCCCCTCGATACTGGAACCGCATCGATACTGGAACCGTAGTTTTTTTTTTTGCCTCGCTTAACATGTCTGACGTCACTGCGTTATGTCTTTATGTTTTGTATGCTTGCTATACAACTATACCTCTACCTGACAAATATGCGTATTTGTAATCTGATAAACAGTCTAAATGTAATACTTGGCTGCTTAGTAAACTGCTATAGTAACAACCAGTAGCGTAGCCAGAATTTTTTTTCCGGGAGAAGTCCAACCATACCTTATGTATGCTCGCTCGTGCGTTTGTATGTGTGCGTGTATATATTAACATGCTAAACTGAAACATTTGGGAGGGGGGGGGGAGTTTGAACCCCCCCAGCCTCTCCCCCATACCCCTGGCTACGCCAGTGGCAACAACGAACTATTTTGAAATACGTCTAAAACAACCAGGGGCGTAGCCAGAAATTTTTTTCGGGGGGGGGGCACCACCTTGATTTCGGGTGGGGCACCTCCTTGAAATGGTCATTTTTCGCTCTGTATGCCATGGCGAAAAAAAATTTCGAGGGGGGGGGGGGGGCACGTGCCCGGTGTGCCACCCCCTGGCTACGCCACTGAAAACAACACCTTTGCTCTTCCATACGTGTCGAAAGTCACCAATAAAACCTCCTTTCTTAATTTTAGATCATAATTCTATTGCTTTTCAAGACTCCACTCTATTTCTGGGCGTTATTTGAGGTAGTTATTTGAAGATCACATTCAAATCAGCCGCCTTAAGTTCAAGTCAAACCCGCCACGGTGGTCTAGTGGTTACGGTGATCGACTGCTGACCCGCAGGTGGCAGGATCGAATCCCGGCCGCGGCGGCCGCATTTTCGATGAAGGCGAAAATGCTTGAGGCCTGTGTGCTTAGATTTAGGTGCACGTTAAAGAACCCCAACTGGTCCAAATTTCCGGAGTCCTCCACTACGGCGTCTCTCATAATCATATCGTGGGTTTGGGACGTTAAACCCCAACAATTATTATTAAGTTCAAGTCAGCTTTTGGCCTCTTGCTCTTATCAGTGCACGCCAGTATTTTTAAGTTTATGCTTTGTTTTCACTCTATTTTGCATTCGTTCATACATTATCTTTATTCTATCCTGCATATACAGGACAAAAAATATGCGTCGTCCCTCACAGTCCACCACGTACTGGTCCCCTCTTTTTTGGGTGTAATGAAAAGACAACCACCGCCACCACCACGTTCTAATGTTCGCGGCTTACTCGGCGAGTACACATTTTTGCGGGTTAAAAAAGTTATTCGAGTACGACTTGGCCGTAATGTTTTACAAATTGCTTAATTTCTGAAATGAAATAACACAGAACTTAATGGAATGTGGAGGCTTTAGGTGGTGAGGTATCATCGAACAGGCGGACTTTCTTCCTCAGTGCGGCAAATCCTTTCCTTACAAGGGTAGCTCGGCTTTGTTGGTTATCCGCAGTTAAACCTAGAAACTGCGAGCAGGACAAGGAAAAGAGAGGCTACAAACATCGCACTGACTTACAACGTATTTTATTGCAGTAGCCAAGTCACATGTATGTGTATACATGCGGGGGCATGCGCATAGAATGAAATGCAAAAAAAAAAAAAAAAAAAAAAAAAAAAAAAAAACTAGAAGGATCCCAACAGCAAGTCAGTAGCGGTGTCACTAAGCTTCAGCGCGATGTGTTAGTGACTCTTATATTACGCTGACACATTGCGAAGTCATGTATCTAAGTAGATTGAGTCATGTTGTGTAATGCGGGTTTTTTCACCGGTGTCTGCGTGAGGGGAGTGTTGATTTACATTTAGGATAATTTTAACAGCGGAGCTGTTAGAGCAGCGCTGAACCTGACGACAGATGACGCTTCGGTCACGCATGTCACGCTCCGGTTCCCAGATACACCCTTGAATGGCGTAACTGCATCGGTCGCGGACGAAGCGTTAGGTGCACGGTGAAACGGAGAAGTGGCGTCTCGATCGTGAATAAGGCCTGAGGTCACTGTACCAGGGGCGGGTTTGGCAGGGGCTGCCACATAACATCTCTCGTGCATCTCTACTCAACAAATGACGTAATCACATACACCCTCACAAGATCACAAAACGTCCCAGAAAATCACAGGAAATCACAGAAAATCACAAGGGAACCACATGAAAATCGCAGCTCCGCTGTTCCTGCAGATTTCACACTAGGTGGCACTGAGGGAGGTTTTTATTGCGATAGCAATTATATGGACAGTCTAGACGGGTTATTGCCATCGCCGTTGCCGTCGCCGTCGGCGTCGTGTCGCGTATAAAGTACAATTTGATAAGACCGCCCAGCGCATCGTGCGTTCTACCGACGGGTAATAGCGCGCGAGCAGGGGCGACGAACGCGGATGAAGCAGAGATCAAATAAGCCGGCCCATCTCCGTCGCTCAGAGGCGCATGCGATAACATCCCCCCCCGCCTGTTAGACCGGCCGTCGAATGCTCAAACAGAGAGGAAACGCCCCGCCCGTCTTTAAAGAGCTTGAAAAGACGCGAGGGGGGGTGGGGGGTCTCTAGAGCAGCAACTGCGACCTTTGATTTTACGAGCGTGGTGGTCGCTGGCGCGCGCATTATTTGGCTATCTCGGCAGCCGACAGCGGGCGTCTGGTATAGCCTTCTACGTGCTGCGCTCTGAACGCGAAGACATGGTGCGAAAACTGTGCCTGGAGCGGTCTTATTCTCTTACACTAGAGAGAGAGAGAGAATTTATTTACAGAAAGGCAGAGAGGTGGGCCTGAGCTAGTTTGCTCTGGCCTGCTACTCTACACTGGGGAAGGGGACAGGGGAGGGAAAGAGTGATGAATGACGATGGTAAGGTAGGGAGAGGAGAATATACTCCTGTAACGCTGGGGCAAATCTAAAGACGTGCATCCAGTCCAGTGGCTTGTAAGAATGCTACGACGGCTCCTATAACCACATTTGCGCTGCTGACGTCAGGCCAAGGACCTAACACTGCCTCATCGGTTAACGGTTTATCAAGATATCGTCCATTCGAAGAGATCAGTTTCTGACGTTCTCTTGCGTACGCCGGACAGGTGCAAAATATATGTTCGAGTGTTTCTGGTAACTAATAGTGGCTACAAACGGGACCTATGTCACTGCAGCCGATCAAGTGGGCATAACGTCTAGTGTATGCCACACCGAGACGGATGCGGTGACTCATGCATGTGATGCTTCGCTTTAGCTTGTGGGACATACGGAACTTCATTTCTGGGTCCCATTTGTGCAGCCGCTTTTGCCGGCGTTCAGGTTTGTTCCAATGCTCTAAAGTGGAGTTGCACATTACGCATCGAAGTAAGGCGTTAGTTTCTGTTCGAGAAAACGCAATGCACACTTCCGGGGCATTATTTAAAGCTCTTTTAGCTTCAGCGTCAGCCTCTTCATTCCCCATTACGCCACAGTGAGCAGGTATCCACTGGAATGCTACATGATGTCCATTTTTCGTAGCAATGCCAAGAAGCTCTGCAATTTCTATCGATAAAGTATGATATGGGCCTTGTCTCATGACGCAGTCGGTGGTTTGAAGGGCCGCTTTGGCATCGCAAAGTAGCGTCCATCTACGAGCGGGCTCAGCGGAAATGAATGGCATTGCCTCCCGAATAGCAACAAGTTCCGCGGCAGTTGATGTGGTCTTGTGATCTAACTTGAAACGGCGAGCGATGGTCATCTGCAGGATGACAAAGGCTGCGACGGAAGTACATGACGTGGTAGATCCATCAGTATATATGTGTGCCGCACCCTCGTACTTTGTAAAAGTGCGGGAGTGTAAGTTGCTTTAGGCCGATAGATGGTACAAGGGAATTCTTCGTAATCCCAGGTATCTGAAGCCTAACAAGCGGTCTAGGCAGGACCCACGGAGGTGTCTCCGGAGCACGTCGGAGAGAGAATCTTGGTGGTATTATGTTCTCGTGCCGCGATATAGCTCTTGAATAACTGCAGTCTGGGTGGCTGGCAGGGAGCGCTGATAGGGGATGTTGCCTGTGTTGGGTCAACAGGCGAAGGTGGACTCGAAGAGGCTCGCAGAGCATATATACATTGATGGGACAAGCCCGAGCTTCGGCGACAGTTCCATTGGTTGATGTGCAGCGTGGTAAGCCCAAGCATGTGCGCAACCCTTGAGCTTGCATGCTTTCTAGCGTGCTCACACAACTAGGATTCATGTTTGAAAGCATAGGTATGCTGTATCGCAATAATTCTACGAGTAAGGATTGGTACAGTTGCAGGAGGGCTGCCTCCGACGGGTTCCATCTTGCTCCTGCCACGACCCGACGAACGTGGACAAAACTCTTCAGCTTTCACTTGAAGGCCGCGACGTGTTTTGACCACGATAGATTCCGGTCGATGATCACACCTAGGAATTTGTGTTGCGCTACAGTAGGAATCTCTGTTCTATTCACAATTATTGGGTATTTTGTCATTTGTTTTCACGTAAATGCAAGCATTGCGCATTTTTCAGTTGACAATGCGAGGTCCTGATGTCGTAGGTACCTTGCCGTGATGGTCACTGCACGTTGCAGTCAAGCAGGCAATAGGGGGCGTGTAGCTCCAGACGCCCATATGCAGGTGTCGTCCGCATATGTGCTAACCTTCACCGTGTCAGGAAGTTCAGCAGCAAGTCCGATTAACGTGATTTTTAAAAGGGTCGGACTGAGAACACCCCCTTGGGGAACCCCGCGGAGAATATTATAGCGATCGGTATCTCCATCGTTTGTCGACATATACACGGTACAGCCGCTAAGGTAGCTCGCGATCCATGCATACAGTCGGCCGCCGATGTCTAAATCCTCTCGCGCATCAAGGATCGCATAATGCAAGACATTGTCGTAGGCGCCCTTGATGTCAATAAAAACAGCAGCCACTAATCTGCGTCGACATCTTTCCTGTTCAACATCTGAGACCAAGTTGACGACACCGTCAATGGCTGATCGGCCTCTCCTAAAGCCATTCATGAATTCCGGAAAGCAATTATTGCTCTCTAAGAGCCACTCTAATCTCGACAAGACCATTCTTTCCACGACTTTGCCAACGCAGCTGCCTAAGGTGATCGGCCGGTAGGATGAAAGTTCATTAGGGCACTTCCCCGGTTTAAGCAGCGCAATTATGCGGCTGCACTTCCAGTTATCTGGAACATTTCCCGACTCCCGGGAGGTGTTGTAGTAAGACAACAGGATCTGTCGTGCTTCTGCATCAAGATGGCGGAGCGCAGCGTACGTAATTCCGTCCGGCCCGGGTGCCGATGAGCGTCGAGAAAGTGAAATTGCAGCGTCCAGTTCTTGCATTGTAAAAGATACTTCGAGGCGCTCATCAAAACACGGGGGCGCAGTGGTGGTAAGAGTTTGAGTCACGGTATTAGAGGTGGATACGACAAGGCTACAGTAGTCCCTTGGCTACCTCCAATTCACTCTAACCCTGATGGAAAGCCACAGCATGTAATGGCCAAATGTGTTGTGGAAATGACTGCAGACTTCGTACTACCCGCCAGATCTTAGAGAGAGGCTGTCTTGGGTCCAGAGAACCGCAGAATGTCCTCCATCGCAGCCTGTCCAGCTTGTCAAGATGCCGAAGAACGTGTCGTTGAGCTTGATGACATGCTGAGAGGTCTGACGGTGATCTTGTTCTGTATCGCCGTTCTGCGCGGCGGCGGATAACACGAAGGGCCTCGTATTGTACATCGATAGCTGATCACTGCAGCGGAATGGTAACTTGTCTTGTTGTGTCACGCGGGGACGAAGCAATAATCTCTTCTACTTCGGATGGAGTAGCTGTGGGCTGACAGCCGGTTTTCACAGATGTCTTGAATAAACTCCAGTCTGTCTGATGAATGCAGCGCTTGCCTAAACGGCGGAACCACCTAAACTGAACGTAGGTTGGTAGATGGTCACTACCATGAGTCTCTATATCCGTGGACCAAGGTGCAGAAGACACCAGCGCTTTGTAGAGTAGCGTGGAGATCGCATCCAAAACAGTTAGCTGCTAGCCTCACCTCGTATGACATTACAAGTTGTTGTTATCGCATTCATTGCTTCACCCTTGCGGTGAAGCTGTGACTTTTTGTTTTCCTTGTTGAATTTCATTTTCTGCGCATGCCCCCTCATGTACACATATGCATGTGACTTGGCTACTGCAATAAAGTATGTTGGAAGTCAGCGCTGCGTTTGTAGTCTCTCCTGATCTTAAACGGAATCTCTTAGACGGAATTGTTGCTGAAATGGAACAAATGTCTCTACTATGATTGGTTTTCGTACTTCAATTCTGCATCCCACTTCATTTCCCAATAAATGAAACTCCTGTTGAATGGAACACATTTGTCTGGTCTGTGCGAGTTCCGTTAAACGAAAGTCTAATGTAATCATTTTCTTAGCAGCGTTTTCATGCATGCCTTGCTCTCTCTCTCTGTCTCAACCTCCCCGTCACTGGGGAGGACGAGAAGATTAAGCTTGTGGGAAAAGTCACTTCGAGCGACATTTCTTATTGGATGATTTCTCAGTAATGTCCAACTCTCCTTTGAATTTATTCAGTAGCGAACTTAATAATACCAACCTTACGAGGTTAGCATGAAAGTATTAATATTTGTTACCATTCGTTCGCACTATGGCAAAAAAAGGCATTTACATTTACTGCTATTACATTTTAGAGCTCTGTAGCTTCTTTCTCTCAAGGCTTCTTTCGGTAGCTTAGCTTCGTTCTCTTAACTTATGCGGCCCAAAATTTGATTAAAAGACTTTCTACTCACCTATGATAATTTACCGTATAGCAAATGTATGTAAGCGTTTTCTCCTTCGTTCCCTTTCGTTTTTCTGGCCTTTAAAATTTGTGGGTGCTTTGCCATTTCTTCATCTCTCTCTCTCTTTATATATATATATATATATATATATATATATATATATATATATATATATATATATATATATATATATATATATATATATATAAAGAGAGAGAGAGAGAGAGATGAAGAGGTATGGCGTTCTTTTTCTAACAGAGCCAAGCCCATTTGAAGTGAAAACTGAGGAAAATGCACTTTTATGCTACTGACAATATGGTCCGGCCTGCTCCGACAATTTTTTGCCAGTGCTCCTGTCACCAACATACCTGAAACCTATATTGCGGCTAAAATCTATATAGCCCACTGTCGTCGGTATACATGAGTAAAATTTAGATTTGGCTTTTATAGATTGGAACATTTCATGTGGGCTTGAATTGGCGACGTAAAAGCAGTCTAAATGGCAGCGAATGAACATTATAGTAATATTGTGCCACAAAACTAGCATAACACTTGCGGTTTTGTCGGTGCCTGTCCTTTGTTGCAGGGTCGTAACGGCGATAACTATAGAATTGTAGAGCGAGTAGTCCTTCCAGGCAACAGGCGCACCACTCGGGACTGTCGGCAGTGTTTTCTTGTTCTTGGTGTCTATGGAAAGCCTTAAAAAATGCTTCAGCTCTTCTTCTTAGCTGGTTTTGGTCCACGCCACTTCTATCACTTCTTCTTTGTCAAAGAACAGATTGGTGCCCAATATCTTTATTTCCGTTGTTTCCCATTGCAAATGTACCGTCTTGGATCGAAAGAAGGACATGATAATATCGCGCAAAACTCGAAAAGAAACACTAAGAGGCAAAAAAAGTAGGAAAGTCAGCCTCTTACTCTTTACACTCGAGTTTTGTCCCACAACATCATGTCCTATAGTTTGAAACGACTCGCTAATGGTGGAAGGAACGCATGACAGCAAAACACACATTTGAAACAGATTGGACGCAACCATTTTGGCTTTTTGGTCACGATTGTTGGCGCAGTGATGGTTTAATGGATCTGCTTCAGTTTGATTCAAACAGGTGCTAGATGTGGCTCAGTTTTTAATTGAAACTGCTTTTTGAGTTCACGTTACAATGAGGGACTGCCCCAGTTCGATTACAAATGTTTTAAAAATGAAAGATACTTAGGCGTGCTTTTCGTTACCGTGAAATTTAGCCCAGTTTTGGTTTCTGGATTTGGCTCTTTTAGAACAAAAAAAAAAAAGAAAAAGAACGCCCCATATGTAGTCGCAAAAATGCAGGAAACACTTACGAAAGCTGCGTATTTTACTGGTTCAGGTTTCCGCCGTGGCGCTGCTTTCGCCGGAATAAACGGAGAAGCACGCGTGCCGCCGCGTTTATGGGCATCTACACGTGGCGAAAGTGAACGTATAAATTTAACAACAACAACAACAACAAAAAAAAGAAACAAGGCTCAATGGTATAATACAGCAGGCGTAAAAAAGCAGTTACAACACTGTCAAAACAGCCATTGACCATCCTTGTCACAATGACTGCAGATTACGGAAGAGCACTATTTCACAGAATTATTACAAGCAAAACTTAGCGCAAATACGTTAAGCAGGTTTCAGTGAAGCTATAACAAAAATGCATACATGAAGACATCAAGACATCACAGAAACGTGTTGAACGTGCCTTACGCTCTTCTCATTATCGGACGATACAGCACTCTATTTATAAATTTGAAAAGACTCGCGTACTTCGCAATAATGGAACGATTTGAAGCCTGATTGTAATAGTGTTACCTTGATTTTGTGAAGCATGTGACTTTGCAGTCGAACATGTTTGCAAGATGTTAGCGTGTGCTATGTGGTTGTTAAATAGGATACGAAATGACACTTTGGTCTGATCAATGTACTGTATACATGTGACCCACTGGGCCTCCAAGTAAGTAGATGACGTTAGCGCTGTACAGCTGAAGTGGCCGTTAATTTTAATTGAAAAATTAGACGCTGTTCTTCTAGCATGTAGTCTTTTGCTGTGGTCATATGCACACAGACTTTACATCATGGTCTATTGCAGGGATAATAATAATGGTTCGGGTTTCACGTCCCAAAACCACAATATGTTTATGAGGGACGCCATAGTGGAGGGCTCAGGAAATTTCGACCACCTGTGGTTCTTTAACGTGCCCCTAAATCATGTATACGGGCCTCTAGCGTTTCGCCTCCATCGTAATGCGGCCTCCGCGGCCGTGATTCGAACCCCCGACCTTTGAGTCGGCCGTCGAGCACCATAGGCACTAGGCCACCGCGGCGGCTATTATTGCGGGGATGGCAACCAGAAATGTTCGCAGATGCGCGCGAAGCATACACAATCCAATCGTCATTCCGTTAAAACCTCAGCGTCACAGAAAAGGAAGCGATTAAAACGTTGGCTAGGCGAGATTAAACCGTCATTAAACTGGCTGATAAGGGCGGTGCAGTCGTCATAATGGAGAAATATAATTACTTTAGTAATTACCTTACATGACTGAATGATCAAGCATTCTACAGGCACTTGAGCAACGACCCGACCAAACAGTTCAAGATCAAAGTAAAAGAAGGCTTTGGAGATCTCGTAAAACAGCAGACAATTGGTGAATGTGCACCTAAATCACTAGATCAAAGTCATTCCTACCTTTCTTCGGTCTCCTATACTTTATTACGTCTACTGATACCCTTCCCAAAGTGTGCGTGTGATTCCTGTCCATGCCTCTCTTTTATTATATCTCCATTTGCCCCTCTACCACTTCCGCCCGTGCAGGGTAGGAAACCGGACGTGCGTCTGACTAACCTCACTGCGTTTTCTTGCTTCTCTGTCTCTGATACTCTGCTGTGCAGTTATCGCAACTTTACAATTTGATGATACTTTTTAACCCAGGCATCCCATTCTGGGTAAAAAATGCTTAAAGCAATACTACCACATTATATGCCGCATTAATTTATTATCGCTCTCCTGGTTAGTTGCCTTGTAAAAGTAATAATCCATCTCATTTGGCTCTGTTTATTCCACATGCTCATGGTACCGTAAGTCAAACAAGTGGGAAACTTAATATTCCTGCTATACCGAGAATGTTTACGGCGAGCATCTTCATGAATTTACTCATGTTAAATCCGAGAAAACATTGTATTTGGCATGTAAACAAGCATATAATTTTTACTGGAACTTAGAAAGTATTTATGTATGCTATTCAAAGAGCAATACAGAAACGGTCGTAATTGCGCAAAGAGTTTGCTGCTATTTCACTGAAAGAGTGAGTCATGATTTCTTTATGTCTACCTTTTTTTTTTTAACCCGGCTTTACATTCGATGCACGTTTGCATTTGATTATTTAGTCTTGTTGGTGGAGCAGCCTCATGTTAATATTGCATGCAATATTGGTGGTGTTAACATCTCTGTGATGTGAATACCAGAACCTACTATACTGCCACTCTTTCTGGACCCGTCAGGGTCTTCTGGTCATAGGTGCAACGGATTTTGGTGATTTGCGTATTAGACTTTTTTCCTTTTTTGAATAACCATGAAAATGAAAAAAAAAGCCCCAAAAAAACATTTCGTTTACAGTGGGGCACTGAAGGGAATATTTAAGAAAAGTAAAACAATTGGTTCTTGATATACAGGGTGTTCCACCTATCATTAGCCAAGGGTTAAAAAATACAATATTAGAGGCAGGCGATTGAAAGCCGTTGCATATTGCTGACAGCCAGCTTGCGCACTACAGGCAATTTTTTGGTTTGTAATTAATCAATTTTGTTAATTAGTATTATTTAACTAAATGAATAAATATTGACTTTAGGCAAGAGATGGGACTTGCAATGTTCTAGAGCGTCTTCAGAAACTCCCAATGCATTATTTGCAATAAAGTCTCACGCGTACCATTTTTTCCAAGGCGCAAAGAAAGCCGCGAAATACAAAAAAAAAGAAGCCACGTGACTAGCGCATTTGCGCGCCGCGACCGTGCTGCTCTCAGCCGTGGTTCGCGCGAACGAAATCAGCTGCTGCCGCGATTCGCCGGCTGCGTTGCAGTGGTAGGCCGATAAGTTGACAGTGGTTTCTTGACGCGCGCTCGCTACAACTTGCACCGTCACGCGCGCCAAATGGCTGGCATAGGGCCAAGAAACCATCGCCAACTTATGGGCCTACCGCTGCAACGCAGTCGGCGAATCGCGGTAGCAGCTGATTTCGTTCGCTCAAACCACGGCTGAGAGCAGCACGGTCGCGGAACGCGAATGCGCTAGTCACGTGGCTTCTTTTAGATGCGAAGCAGCTCTTTGACTAGCCTGTGTAACGCTGTCCCTCCGTGCGTCCGTACGAACGCGCCGCAACGCGCTCCCCTCGCCGCAGGTGTTGGAGCGGTGCCAAGTAGGTCACGGCGTTGACGTCACGCTCCCCTCGCAGTGCGCGCTGACGTCACTCTCTCCCTCGCCTGCCGCGCGCTCGTCGCAGCGCCCGCAGCTGCCGCCTCGTCCGTTCGCCCGCAACACCTGCCGCTACCGCCGCTCGCTACACCGCCGACTCGTCGGTTCACGCGCAAAAAATTAACACCATCTTCCCAAAGGGAACCCTGATGGGATGTGAAGCAGCAGCGTTGCGCACGGGTGGGGTCACGGGTTGAACGGCGCTAACGCAGTTGCTGCGGTGAGCGCTGGAAGATTCGTTTGAAGCGATGGCTGGCGTAGGTCTTGTCGTTTCTTCAGAGTGGACATGGGCGCTGGACCGGAGCTGGCGCGTTAGCGCCGTTCAACCCGTGACGCCACCCGTGCGCAACGCTGCTGCTTCGCATCCCATCAGGGTTCCCTTTGGGAAGATGGTGTTAATTTTTTTTTGTATTTCGCGGGCTTTCTTTGCGGCTTGGAAAAAATGTTACACGTGAGACTTTCTTTATCGTAAATAATGCAATGGTGGTTTCTGAAGACGCTCTCGAACTTTTCGAGTCCCATTTCTTGCCTAAAGTCAATATTTATTAATTTAGTTAAATAGTACTAATTAACGAATTGATTAATTACAAAACAAAAAAATTCCTGTAGTGCGCAAGCTGGCTGTCAGCAACATGCAACGGCTTTCAATCGCCTGTCTCTAACATTGTATTTTTTAACCCATGGCTAAAGATAGCTGGGACACCTGATATAGTAACTAGGCGTACGTACAAAATACTGGAGGCTTTGTTTGTATGCCGCAGCAGCATCGAGTCAGCCTCATCTACAAAGAAGGCCTATCTCCATGTTGACTGGATTAACCTGTTTTTTTATCCTACAGCTATTTGTCAGACCGCAGTAACTAGTATACGTCAGGATCAGTCGAGTTCACTCGAACTCACACGCGCAAAGATTAGACTCAGTTCATGAGAAATCAGACTTCGTCAAAGTAATTTGAACGCAAGAATCACTGAACTCTGACTCAACGCGACTCACGGAATCGCAGCTTTGCATATTCAAGGAATAAGGAGACCGGGCTTCTTGAATTTCCCTTAGTTATCGCTTAACAGGGTAGTCGAAAAGACGCGCACGGAGAGAGTCAGCACAGAGGACGGGCGAAAACTTCCAACTTTATTCCAGAACGCCACAGCAAGCACATATGAATACACGTCGAATCGTCAAGTGCCAGCAAAATTTTTGACAAAGAATCGCATCGCTATGATGAGGTCCGTATCAGTGAGACATCCCCACTTTACATAGCAACAGGATCGTGCCATTGGCATGCGCAGAATCCTAGACACATCAAATGTAGGTGACGAAAGGAGGTGAAATGAGCACGAAAGGAAGCTAAAAATGACGGGAACACTGGGTGACCCTAAACAAACCATTTAAAAACTGCGGCTCCTGAGAAAGCAAACTCAAAGAAATGCGGATGATGAAAGAAAATGGCATGAGGATGAAAGGAAGCTAAAAAAGAACGAAACATTGGGTGTGGGTTAAACAAAACTATCTAAAAACTGCCATATAAAATGAATAAGTGAAGCTCAGGTGACTGAGAATGCCTAAGGGAAAATGAGCACCGGGCATGAAACGTGATGCCAGCCTCTCCTACGCCCACATTTAACACACACAAAAAAAAGAAAAAAAAGCCGGCACATCCCACGCACTGTGGGAATCGATGTAATGCTAAGCAGCCAGGAAGGAGCAAATCATGCTTTACATAATTTGCATGTCATGTTTTACATGTTAGGACCTGTCATTTATGTTCGCCATACAGTCACGTCGCGCAATACCAATTTTGGTGTATATCAAGCTAGCGAACTGGACGCAAGCGCACCGTGAGCGTGGCATGTAAATGACGTTGTAGATGACATGCACGCCAAGATTTTCATGTTAGCACCTGCCACTTATGTTCGTTATACAGTCATGTCACTCAATACCAAATTTGGTGTATATCAAGCTAACGAAACCGCCGCGAGCGCGCCATGAGCGTGGAATGCAAGTCATGTCGCTTATGAAATGTCATGATTTCCATATTACCACGTGTCATTTATGTTCGTCGTACAGTTATGTCACTCAATACCAAATTTGGTGTATCTCAAGCTAACGAAACGGCCGCGAGCGCGCCATGAGCGTGGCATGCAAGTCATGTCGCTCATGACATGTCATGATTTCCATATTAGCACTTGTCATTTATGTTCGTCATACAGTCACGTCACTCAATACCAAGTTTGGTGTATATCAAGCTAACGAAACGGCCGCGAGCGCGCCATGAGCGTGGAATGCAAGTCATGTCATTCATGACATGTCATGATTTCTATATTACCACTTGTCATTTATGTTCGTCGTACAGTCATGTCACTCAATACCAAATTTGGTGTATCTCAAGCTAACGAAACGGCCGCGAGCGCGCCATGAGCGTGGCATGCAAGTCATGTCGCTCATGACATGTCATGATTTCCATATTACCACTTGTCATTTATGTTCGTCATACAGTCACGTCACTCAATACCAAGTTTGGTGTATATCAAGCTAACGAAGCGGCCGCGAGCGCGCCATGAGCGTGGAATGCAAGTCATGTCGTTCATGACATGTCCATGATTTCTATATTACCACTTGTCATTTATGTTCGTCGTACAGTCATGTCACTCAATACCAAATTTGGTGTATCTCAAGCTAACGAAACGGCCGCGAGCGCGCCATGAGCGTGGCATGCAAGTCATGGTCGCTCATGACATGTCATAATTTCCATATTAACACTTGTCATTTATGTTCGTCATACAGTCGCGTCTCTCAATACCAAGTTTGGTGTATATCAAGCTAACGAAACGGCCGTGAGCGCGCCATGAGCGTAGAATGCAAGTCATGTCGCTCATGACATGTCATGATTTCCATATTACCATGTGTCATTTATGTTCGTCGTACAGTCACGCCACTCAATACCAAGTTTGATGTATATCAAGCTAACGAAACGGCCGGGAACGCGCCATGAGCGTGGCATGTAAATCATACTTTTCATGACAAGTTAATCATGATTTTCATGATATGACCAGCCATTTATGTGCGTCATACGGTCATGTTATGCCATACCAAATTTGGTAGAAATCCCATTAACTATGCGGCCAGGAGAGCACAAAGTCGTAGGCGGCTAGATAGATAGATAGCTTGATAGATAGATAGATAGATAGATAGATAGATAGATAGATAGATAGATAGATAGATAGATAGATAGATAGATAGATAGATAGATAGATAGATAGATAGATAGATACGCTCAAAGTCGCCGAAGTTCGCTAAGAAATGCTTCGCATTTAAAAAGGGGCGAGTTGCTTTGGTTTATTGTTGGTGCAGCAAAAACAACAAAAAAGGAGGGGGGGGTGCTGGTTTAACGTGCGAAAGCAAGGCGCTGTAGAGGAATAACAGCAATATCCGGGGTCTTACGTGCCAAAACCACGATATGTTTATGAGGCACGCCGCAGTGGAGGGCTCCGGAAATTTTGACCATCTGGTGTTCTTTAACGTGCACTGACATCGCACAGTACACGGGCCTCTAGCATCTCGCCTCCATAGAAATGCGACCGCCGCGGCCGGGGTCGAACCCGCCTGCAGTGGAAGGCTAAGGATCAATTTTTGCTACCTGACTTTCTTTAACGTGTGGTCAAAGCTTATAGCGTACGAGCGTTACTATAGATTCCAGTCCCACAGGAATGCGCAACCGCGGCTGGATGTCAAACCTTCGACCTCGTGCCGAGTTGCAGAACGGGATGTGCGCACTGCTCCACGCCACCGGGTGCGCATCCACGCTCGCATAGGGTCGACCAGCGGTGCATGATTAGACTGCCCAGCCACGGGAAACAGTTGAGCAATCCGCGACCTCGGGTGATCTTTCCGGGGGTTCATCTCATGCGCGCTATCTAACTCGCAAGTGCATGCACGGAAGCAGGACACCCCGGTGACAGGCTGTTGTGTTGAAAGCAGAGGCGATAAGTAATTTCCGCTAAAGGAGGCAGTTTCCTTTTCCTTATCATTTCTTTCGCCGGGGAGTCACTTTCGCATTATTTCGCGCGCACACGTACAGCGCTTTGTGTTGTTACAGACCAGCAAAAAAATTCTGGGCAAGAACAAGAACGGGCGGAACGGCAAACAGAAAGCTAGGCGACGCTAACAACAACAACAACAACAACAACAAATAGCGATAGTCATGACCGCGACCGCTCATCTGCGAGCCCGCACGCGCACGGCTGAGGCCAGCATGTTTACGTGTTAATGTGTCGCCCGGAACTGAGCGGGCCGACGTGGTGCGGGTTCTTTCGAGACTAAGTGGATGCAACGAGCCTGCTGTTTCATTCGCACACCGCATGTGTGCACGTGCGTCCCATATCTGCGTGTGGCGGTAGGCGAACCAGGGCGGACGCCAGGCACCACGAGGAAGCCCGCATCGGTCGGGTGTGTCTGTGCCACGTAACGCCGCATAAACAAAATCGCCGATGGGGCCCTTCCATAGAGCCGCGTGGAACAATTATCCGCCCTCGAGTTTTCATCTTCAAGTCCCGTAACCGCCATCGAGGCAGGCCCCGCTTGCCACCGACGTGTGGGGCGGCCGGGTGTAACGTAACGATTCAAATTTGCACCTGTTACTTGTTTGTTTGTTTCTTGTTTCACGAACACGAATTTATTTAAACCGTTCGGCTCATTCGGGCCAGCCTTCGGCGAAAGGAGAATTAGGGGGCTTCTCAACGAAAACTTGGCTGATCCTTTCTCACTCTGAGGACATATGGATGGCTGCATGGTTGCACGAAATGATTCAGACCTTAAGCTCTTTTTTTCCTTCCCAGCATGTTCAACGGTGGTTTTCATAACTTCAGCTTCCTGACGTTCCCGAACTCTTTTCTCTCGCTTTCATCCCACATGACCGGGTTTTATTAAGGTTCTTGTTCGAGTCTCTCGAAAGCCATTAGAGCAGTGGTTCTCAAACATGAGTCCCCGGACCCCAGGGACTCCGCGAAAGCCACCTTCGAAAAATAAACAATAAAAAACCGCGTTTTTTGAGGAACACAATGTGCCGTGACAGCGGCCCCTTCTGATTTTTAGTATGCTTCATCGCATAACGATTTGGCATTGCGGCGGAGCTGACTTATGTGTCCCCTTCTCCATGAGATGGCTGTAAAGCTTTTGTTGCAGTTTTCTACGACATATGCACGACAGCATACTTTTTCTAGGCTTGCATACTTGAAGAGCAAACATAGTTTGAAACAC
Source organism: Rhipicephalus appendiculatus (assembly GCA_030522465.1). Lineage (NCBI taxonomy): Eukaryota > Metazoa > Arthropoda > Arachnida > Ixodida > Ixodidae > Rhipicephalus > Rhipicephalus appendiculatus. Next base: position 235,184 of record JALIZH010032933.1, read on the forward strand.
CTGGATTATGGCTGCAGAACGCACAACACACTGGCAAGCTACTGAAATCGAATTGGCATGGCACTTTAGTTAAAATAACATAAGAGGCACCTATTTCACGCTGCATGTTCCTTTAACTTATGACCCCCCCCCCCCCCCCCCCCATTTTCTTTTTTTAATATCACTCTAAGGAGTCCCTCATCACTTCCACAGGTTCACAAGGGATCCCCGAAACATTCATGGCTGAGAACCACTGCATTAGAGTATGCTGAACATGTGTTTCAATTCAAATTTAAAGTAAATGCTGACATTTTACGTGGCAAATTCGAGATCTGTTTCTGAAGAAGCCAGCGGGGGGGCTCTTGATTAACTTTGGCCATTTGTGTCTTTCTCGCGTGAACATAAACAAAAAACAAACAAACAAATTAAGGCCCATTCCACGCCTGTGCAACCTGAGTAAACAGCGGAGCTTGCAAACAATCGCCACCACCTGGTGGACGCAGATTGACTTCATCCCCTTCTACTTCTTTGTTTTTTCTTTCATTTTTCGTTCTCTATCGCTTTCTGTATCTTTCTCTTCTTCTTCTTTCGTTGATCTCTCTCATCCTTTACCTCCTTCTAACCCTCGCATAATTCCTCCTCACCCTTCTTTCTCTTTCCCACCCCCTTGCTACTTTGCTATACTGTACATGGTTATGCTACGGTTTATCCTCTCACCTCCTCCTTTTCCTAATCCTTTCCCTCCTCGACGCGCTAACATCAGTCCTCCTCGCCCTCACTTCCCTTTCCCACCCCCTTGCTACTATGCTATACTGCACATGGTTACGATGGTTTACCCTTTCACCTCCTTCTTTTCTTAATCCTTTCCCTCCTCGACGCGCTAACATCAGTCCTCCTCACCCTCACTTCCCTTTCCCACCCCCGCGCTACTATCTATACTGCACATGGTTACGATATGGTTTACCCTTTCACCTCCTTCTTTTCTTAATCCTTTCCCTCCTCGACGCGCTAACATCAGTCCTCCTCGCCCTCACTTCCCTTTCCCACCCCTTGCTACTATGCTATACTGCACATAGGTTATGATATGGTTTACCCTTTCACCTCCTTCTTTTCTTAATCCTTTCCCTCCTCGACGCGCTAACATCAGTCCTCCTCGCCCTCACTTCCCTTTCCCACCCCTTGCTACTATGCTATACTGCACATGGTTACGATATGGTTTACCCTTTCACCTCCTTCTTTTCTTAATCCTTTCCCTCCTCGACGCGCTAACATCAGTCCTCCTCGCCCTCACTTCCCTTTCCCACCCCTTGCTACTATGCTATACTGCACATGGTTACGATATGGTTTACCCTTTCACCTCCTTCTTGTCTTAATCCTTTCCCTCCTCGAGCGCTAACATCAGTCCTCCTCACCCTCACTTCCCTTTCCCACCCCCTTGCTATATGCTATACTGCACATGGTTATGATATGGTTTATCCTCTCACCTCCTCCTTTCCCTAATCCTTTCCCTCCTCGAAGCGCTAACATCAGTCCTCCTCACCCTCACTTCCCTTTCACCCCCTTGCTGCTATGCCATACTGCACATGGTTATGATATGGTTTACCCTTTCACCTCCTTCTTTTCTTAATCCTTTCCCTCCTCGACGCGCTAACATCAGTCCTCCTCACCCTCACTTCCCTTTCCCATTCCTTGCTAAACTATACTACACAAGGCTCTGCCGTGCTAGGAGCTGCTTGGAACATACCCGCTTTCTGTGGTGCATACACGCCGAGTTTTAATAGCAGAGCTGTTAAAGCCGAGCGTCGCAATCTGTGAGGAATAACGATCATAATCATGAACCGGCACACACTCTGTTCGTCCTCTTCTTTATCTTCAGCTTCGCGCACAGAACACGCGCGCCGATTTGTCCGGCGCACAGTTATGATAATTCTAATGGGTGAGAGAACGAGTAGATAGAGAGAAGAGAAAGATAGGGAAATAGAAAGAGAGAAATTCTTGGCGGGAAAAATTTCTTGACGAGGGGGGGATTCAAATCCGCGTGCCCACGATCCAAAAGCGAGCATCGTAACCACTCGGCAACGGTGCACTCGGCTATCCAGGAACGCCACAGAGCACAGTATAGTATAGTATAGTATAGTATAGTATATCAAGAGGGTTGGAAGGAGAAGTGAGTATGAGAAGAGATGCGAGGGTGAGGCGGAGGGAAAGAAGGTGAAGAGAGGGTAAATCATATCATAGAAAAAGAGAGAAAGAAAGGGAAGGAAGAAAGGAAAAGAGAGAAAATCAAAGAAAGAAAGAGCGAAAAAGAAAGAGGAAGAATTAGATAGAGAAAAAAGAAATAGAAAGAAAAAGAGACAAGAAAGAGACAGAAAAAACAGAGAGAAAAAGAGGAAGAAAGCAAAGATAAACATAAACAGAAACAAGGAAGGCCGCCCAGCTCCTCTGTCAAGTTTTTTGCATCCGACGCCGGACAAACGCCAAGCTTTAAGAGCTCCGCTGTTACTATAAGTACACGTGAGTATTTGTGCATTCCACTGTCATCAGATCTGGCCACGCGACTTGGAACAAACCCGTAAGCTCAAGCTGAGCAGCCCAATGCTATAGCCACATGTGGTACTGCGGCGGGTGTCTATTAAGGACAGAGCAAATTAGACATTTTGATATAGTAACAAGGTGCACGTTTCCTGGCTTGACATTGCTTGTTGCGACAACAATGTTTAATCCATCCACATAATTAAGTTTCTGACTTCAATACTTTACAGCAACATTCAAAGGCGATTCGTTATCGGGGAAGGCCACTTATTTAAAGGCATAGGTTTGACTGCTACCCCTCACACTGAAAGTCGTGCATTCCTTTACCAAATGAATTAGCGCGAGATACGTGCAGTCATGTAGGCCTATACCTATGCGGATTACTATATAGACCTCCACGTCCCCGAGTACTTAGATTCACCTGCACATTAAAGGAGACGAGTGGTGAAAATTAATACGGAGCCCCCCCATACGGGGCTCTTGATGATCATACCATGGTCTTGGCTCGTGAAACCCCAGAAATTATTACTATTAGGGACTTCCACGTCAAGCGGACCATCCACTACCTTTCTCGTGCGAACGACTGCAGCGATGATGTAATTTTGATGCATCATTTGCAACTTGTTTCCTTCTCTGCGAAGATTCAAGTTCAACAGTATTCACGGGTGGGCTTCCTTAGTTGCGTCATGGTGATCAGGCATGATACCAATCACCCAATCGAGTACACGGCTTTGTAGCCGCACATCGCGAATAGGCACAAATTACAAAGTCACCGAAGCTGTATATTCGAGCGCATTTTTGAACGGAAGCATGCACTGAATACACGCCACATTTGGCGCTCCGGCACTTTCACAAAGCTAAGCAAATTTTAGTACACAATAAATCGGCCATACTACATATGACCGGCAACATTTTCGGATATCAGTGATGCCGGTTGGGCACTCCGCTCTGAATTGATCGGAGGCGTAGGGAAGGTTCAAGTTTATCTTCAAACATCGGTTCTTCCTTAAGTGTATAGCAGTTCAGTTACTTATTTACTTGCACACAGCAGTGGCATGATCAAGTGCCTAGATATGTCAGGATATAAGCGAGAATGGGCGACACAATGCAAAATGACCTAACCGTACAGCAAATTATGCAATACGAATCGAACTACGCATTCAAATCTTAGATAATAATGACGCAAGAACCTCGCCGTAGCGCCTGATCACCGTGTTTCATAAAGCAATGAAGAACCAGTCGAAATAAGAAAAAACACACCTCTAGACTTTCAGCACATATTACCATACCTTAATGCATCTTTTATTGAGCCAGTGCACGAGTAAACTATGACAAACGCAGGCTTCGGAATGCTCTTGTGCATTATAGTTCCAACTGCTAACTACCATTTATATATATATATATATATATATATATATATATATATATATATATATAAGGAAAGGAGTGTGAGCTTAAGGGCTCGTTTTTTGCTTTGTTAAACACATTATTAATGATAACTAACAGACAATGATGCCAAGGAAAGTATAGGGGACGTTATTAGAAGTAATTGTAATGTAAATGTGAAGAAAGAGAAGTGGACGAAAAGATAACATGCCACCGGCAGGATCCGAACATTTACATTTACATTACAATTACTTCTAATAACGTCCCCTATACTTTCCTTGGCATCAATGTCTGTTAGTTATCATATATATATATATATATATATATATATATATATATATATATATATATATATATATATATATATATATATATATATATATATATATATACATTTGGCCCTTCATTGTAAACAGTGCAAATGTAAGCCCGTGCTAAACGAAATCAGCATTTTGGGAAGAAGTCATGAAAGATTGGCACGGGAAATACTTGAAGCATTTCACATCGCAAAGAATGGCGAAGCATGTTGCAGTGACAGCTCTGTAGCGCTGCGCAGGAAGGAACAAGATTTCCTGCAATCTTTTTTATGATTTTGAGGAGGGAATAATAATGCGAAGATGACACAAAGTGATTGCGCGTCTATTTGTTGTGTTTTGCATTTTTAGTAAGGCGATTGTGACATGACCATGTGACCGCGTGAGTGTATATATTTGAGCCTCGTTTTTTCGTGATTAAACAGTTGGTAGTCTAGCCGCTTTCCTGTCTTCTTCTCCGTTTCCTGTGTACGTTCATTTTTTGGCTGGATATATTTCCTTGATGTATGACGAACATAAATGATGAGTACTAACCTGTAAATCATGACATGTATGTTAGGAACAGCATGATTTGCTCCTTGCAGGCTGCTTCGCATTACATCGATTCCCACAATGCGTGGGATCTGCCGGTTTTTTCATCTGACTTTGCAATACACACTCTCCGAATTTTATACGTTCGCAGCTCGATGAACTCTTGAAAGACAGAGATATACTCATTGCGACGACAAATAATGCCTACTGAAGATATGGAACATTTAAATCACATTCTTCTGTCTCTTGTTTCGGCAACGATCTGTACACTGTAATTATTGATTGCACCTTTATATAACCAACTCATCGAGTGTGTATATACAAATAAAATTAATTATGTGGACATAATACCACAAACAGTGCGGAAACGGAACAGAGATTACAGGTTCCACCAGCTCGATGAATTCTTGAAAGGCTGAAATGTATTCAATGAGATGACCAACAATGCCTACTGGGAATATGGACCATTGAAATCCCCTTTTTCTCCCTCTTGTCTTGTCAAAGATCCGTACACTGTAATTATTGAATTTCACTTTAATAAAATCGACTCACCGAGTGTATCTATGCGAATAAAATGTAAAATGAGTTCTGTAGACACGCTATATGTTCTACCTGCAATCTGTGTTACGGTTCCTCGCTGTTTGCAGTATACTGCAAACAGCGAGGAGCCGGGACAGAGATTACACGTACAACCAAATCAACCATACGTCGGCGCTCTGTTACGTGATTCTTTTGTTCGCCCTGAGTTCGCGCTGTTCAATTTTCGGCTGTTTGACAAGGGTACAGAAAACGCAGGCGCTGACGTCCATGAAATGCCCTCCGCGGGTACATATGATCTAGCCTGCGAAGGCACGGAAATAAAATTAAAAAGAGAAAAAAAAAAGACACGACACGAAAGCCGGACTTCGGGAATGGAGTGGGGAAGGAGTTAATCTTACAGATATGCGATTTATTTGTTAAGTAACTGAATAGACGCTGAACTAAGGCATGAGGGGCCCTAGCACTTGACAATGAGAAAAGCTACCACTTTCTCCCGCGAGCGCCAATCCGCGTGCCGTTTAATGACGGTGACTTAACTGAATTATGGGTTGCCTTTACATGGACCGGCAACGAAATGATAGGTTAGTATCACATTTTTGTTTTACGTTGTTGCCTTGCGCTCGAAGGCGATCACTGCGGCAACGCTCTGTTTGCCTCACGTATACGAGCGGCCACAGCTGAGAGAAATGTCGTAGAGAACGCCCGTGACGCCGCTGGTGAAGGGCGCTTGACGTGTCTTGTCCCACGATTTGTTTTTCGAAGGTTATCTTGCTTTACCTTTACTGCATAAAGCGTCGAACTAGCCTTTAGCTGAAAAAGCTACGTGTGCTCTAGCATTGTCGGCCGTTTCCTTAGCCTATGGACACGACAAGCACGCATAGATAATTTCTATCAGTCGATGTCGCTTCTGCGGGGCCGTTTTTCTTGGCGCACCTCCGTTATTAGGTGATCTGCACCAAGAGGCACATCGGAAAGCCCGCCCCGAACATCTATTTTAAATTGCATTCACAGGCATATATATATATATATATATATATATATATATATATATATATATATATATATATATATATATATATATATATATATATATATATATATATATATATTGAACGATTTTGTGGGAGTGGGTTCAGCAGCTGAACCCACTCCCACAAGACGCACCATGCTCTGCCACGCACTAATACAACTGTTAACGGGACTCCTCGTCATAAATGACGCCTGTAGTGTGTGGGGTCCTTTTCCGAAGCAGTTTCAAGCACTGATGCCGCTGTGTGGTAGAATACTTGAGTACTACGGAGAATTCCTTGGTTTGACTCCGGCTGGAACCCAGATTTTTACGCATCCATCGGAATTTCTACCTCACGGAAAACGCCGCCGGCGCCGACACTGAATTTTCGCAACACGTGCTCCCAAGGCGAATAAAACATCCCCGAAATGTCATCAACGAGAGTTACCTGCCTTCCAAAAGAGCGAAGCAGGTCGCACAGGGCGTTCATCGTTGTCTGTTTGAGGTCCTTAATATACCACGTTGAACTCCATTGTGTTCGTAATACAGTGAATGAAAGTGGGGGGGAAATCTCTACTGTTGACAGCAGTGACTCGTTGCACCACGGATCGCGAGGCATCAAGGAGTTCTCTACTCTGCCGCTGCGGTCCAAGGCGGAGCGATAGAGATAAGCTGCTCGGCTGTCAACCCAGCCCACCTGATGTTCTGTCAGAGGCCCGACACAGAGACAGTCGGCGGAACGTGTACGAGGCGCACTTTCCGCGATCGCCGCCCTCGTTCGCCCGTTGGTCCTAAAATTAGGCCTTTACCGTTAACCATAGGCCACCGCCATAGGCGGGAGAAAATGAAAATGCGAGGACCGCTGCCGCAACGACGGCGGCGGCGCGACTTATATTTATCCGACGTCATAAACACGTCCGTCCCGTAAAGCAGGCGACGGCCGAGACGACTTCCGCGTCCGCTCTCTCTAAGCCTAATCTCGCACTCGTCTTCCTCGGGTGTGTGTTTCGAGCCGCCAAGAAAGAACGGCTCCGCACAAAGCCGCAACTGACAACGAAAACATGAACCAAAGTAAGAAACGGTGGCCCTGTTCGCCAGGACTCCAGCGGCAGCGGCGGACGGTCCGAAATCCTCTTGAAACTCTTGCCGCTCTTCGAACAATACGCGTTATACGATCTTGCGCGCCGTCACAGCGCGACTGCTTGCTAGCGTGGCCCGCTCTTGCTCGTTCCGTGCGCCCCTGTCATCTTGGGGCGGGCGCGTGCGAAAACAGCGGCGCCATTCTCGTTCACCGAGCGTCTCAGCCGAGTTATATTTTCTTGCGCGGTGTTGTTGCAGTTACATAGCTTGCTTCTTCGTTTACATTTTTCCTTTTGCTATTGCGTTCTGTAATCGCTTTCCTCCTGGTGTGGCCCGCGCTTTGTTGCCGAGATCGTTTGCACTTGTTTTTCGCGGCCTGTCTCCGGATGGAAGGCAGCCCGTGCCTTTGACGGGGCGTTGTCTCGCCGTCCCGTTGTTTACCAACTAGGTCAATGGCTGCATCTAACGAAGTCACGCTGACAGCTACCTCCCTCGCTCTTTGTATTTTCGTTTCCCAGTGGGCACTGTATGCCTTCTTTTACGCTTCCTGTGTTGTGGTTTCACCGCCCCATCTGCTTCATTTGAGTCTGATAGAATTGCTCGCCAAAGCGTGCTTTCCTTCATGGTTTCGACCCTTTTGTGTTTTGACTCTGCGCGGGACGACGTAACCATTCGCCACTGCGATGACCTAACCTCTCTCGGATAATCGTGCAAGAAAGGGCCGAAATACAAACGGCCCAGGCACGTGCCGAGAATTCAGCTTCCATTTTCGCGGCCTCTCTCTACGCGGAGAGCGCCGGCGATTTCGACAGCAACCATCACTGTAGACGGGCGACTGGTCTTTAGCATGAATAACGGTGATGTGTTGCAGGATCGCGTTTTTTTACAAGTACGTTTCGTAATGCGGAAAAAGACAGAGAAGAAATTACCGTACATTGATTCCACTATAATATAAGGTATAGCCACTTTATATGCCATGTGTAACCGGCAGGCGGTGCCCACCGGTCGCAGGAAATTGATGGACTCTTTAACAGCTACCGGTGCGTAGAAGGTCTTCTCATTAGCGTTTGAAATTCTGTTTGGCGACATCTGACCTAATTCGGGGCAGCTACAGAAATAGAAGCACGTAATGATTTAGCAGTTATGATTTTTTACCTAAATCGACAAAGGAACGTTTCCACAGCCACGAAATAGAGAGATAGAGATACACCACAATAGAAGTGCAGGAAGGGCTGTTAAGTTAAATATCATATATTTTGTAACCATTTGGTGAGCGAAAAGGACACAGGGAAGAAATAGGCAGGAAGAAGGATACAAAAAAAAAATAATCTATAGCGAGAACTGCACTGCACCATCTGAAGGCGATCACGCTGATCGTCCGACAATTTGTTACATAAACATGCAGGATGGTTCGAAAGCAAGGCGAATGACTGAAAATTCAAATGTTAATGAATGCCAAATGTTTTAATGAATGTGTACGCGTTGACTGAAACGCACCTTCGATATTTGCAGCAACCATGCGTTATTGACAATATTGCGTGGGAAGGGTGAAACAGAACGGCGGTGTTAATGAAACGCGGAGGCGTAGACTTGTTCACTAGGCGAAGACCTTTCCTACCAGTTCAGGAAAATGGTAAAACAGACATCTAAGGAGCATATTTGAGTTCACTACGCATGCGAATCAAATAAAAAAAAAAGCATACGTGCCGGCAGGGACTATACCTTACTGATAGACAGGCTTATAGTCAACATTAAAATAAAATGTTGGAGGACATTATTGACGCAGACTCTAATGAGTTCAGAAAATCTGGTGAGGTGACATCAATGAAAAGCTATCAATGCGCCCATGGAAAATTAGGGGGGTTCACTGCCCGGTCCTCTACTGCTAGATCTATGCAAGGTACGTTGCCTTGCAGTAAATTAGGAGGACACGTGCTACGGAATGGTGAGGCGGCTACGCGGGAAAAGCTGTCATGTATCGACTTCGCCTTGGCTTCGGACATCGTATGTGAACCACTGGGCCAATTGAATGACGAGATATGAACAAGAAAAAGGTAGCCAGGGTAGCGATCATAAATGCAAAAACGAGGTTTAGGAACACTACCGACGCAGGATATGAAGCAACAGAGTAGAATACTTAAAAATTGAATGAAAAGCAAATCACAAAAAGAGACACAAAGAAAGAGATAGAGAAAAGGCCTTTCCTACAGGAGGTAGTGACTGCAGTGAACAGGAGGATAGCATTCAGTAAAAGACAAACAAGGCTGAAGGATTGTCAGAGTGTTTAAAATAAATAAATAAAAACCACCAAAATATGCAGCTGGTGAAATAGGGCCATAAAAGCCTCAAAAGAAGGCTAGCAGGTGTCCAGTTATCGTAGAGAGACGAAAAAATTTCGTGTTGTGTGGAGGCGTAATGATTAACTCAAACATGTATCGAAAAACGAAAATGTGAGCGAGGGAGCTTGTGCCGGAAAAGAACAAGTGTGTAAGAGAACAGTGGGTGCGCGACACTGAAAAAAAAAAAAACACGGCACACTAAAAATATTTTGGAAAAGCGTTGGGCCAGTAGCAGCAAGTGATACTTCGAAAACATTTACGAGGGGTCAAAACAGCAACATCCTTGAAGGTGAGAACGCACTGCGTTACAAAAGCGATAGTATACTGCTGATAGCTTGGGTAAGAACGGAAGCGTGGTGCAGTCTCAACCAGATCAAGAAACGGAGAAATCCCAGAGCTCGAAATTAAGCATAGAAATATTGTACTCGAAGGAAGGAGAAGAAAAAAAAATCCCTAACAACAAGACAGCAGGTCGAGATCATATTCCGGTGGGCTAGAACGGACGTCAAGAAGAAACACGTTGCGTCCAATGCCGTGGCCGAGCACTGCGCAACTGCGTCACACGCTATCAACTGGAAAAACGCCCGTGTGATCGCCAGGGAGAAAAATCATGCATCACGCCTTTACTTCTAGTCCTTCTTCATCCAAACCACGCCGCAAACTTTTAATCGCAACGAGGGTAATCTTCCGCCGGTGTACGCCAGGTATCTTAAGTCACGTCATGCGCCGCGCTTAAATGCGAACAGCTGTGCCGATGTTTTCATTGTGAACATGGTTCCCGTGGGGGGAACCGAAACGTCATAATACATTCGTTTTTTAAATCATTGTGGTCGGTGTCCGGATCCCTTCTTCTAAAATGTTTCATCTTGGCCAGACGGGCTTCCGTCATACTCTCAGCTTCGCCCGGTGGGCTGGCTGGGATTGGGGGGCCCATGGTAGCACCATGAAGGTAGGGCAGGGTTACATGGGTGGGCCTTCATTTTGAAGGTAGGGAAGCACAACCCAATAGTACTTTTCAAGACAGACTCGGGGCATGGATGAAAAGAAATTGCTGGCTAAAGTGCACAAAAAGCGTGGACTCAGAACGGAGGAAGAGTCCAAGAAAATTGCTTACCAAGTACAGGGAAATGAAAAGCGTTGATAAAATAGTTCCAGGACTTATTCAACAAAGAGAGGGTGAGAGAAAGAGGCCGCAAATTGGGTGCAAACAAACAAACAAACAAACAAACAAACAAACAAACAAACAAACAAACAAACAAACAAACAAACAAACAAACAAACAAACAAACAAACAAACAAACAAACAAACAAGCAAACAAACAAACAAACAAACAAACAAACAAGCAAGCAAGCAAGCAAACAAACAAACAAACAAACAAACAAACAAACAAGCAAGCAAGCAAGCAAGCAAACAAACAAACAAACAAGCAAACTAACTAACTAAATAACTAACTAACTCTGGGGGTTTACGAATACGGCCAAAATAAAAGGTAACAATCAGAACGGTAAATCTGCATGACAAAAACAAGGGCACTACCTTGCTATTGTTGGTCCGAGCTGGCTTCCTAACGACAGGAATATATCAAAGTAAATATTCAAAATAGGACGCGTTATCTGTTATCTGCAACGCATCTCGATTAGCTAATGAGCGTATTGCGATGAAATTACAAGGTCCGTAATCACAAAAAGCGTCTTACGCTAGACTTCTTCGTAAAAGACAATATCATCTATTCCAGATGCTAGACTTATCATTAGAGGAGCCTGTTGGCCAATGACAAAAAGCACCTTCAAAAGAAAAGTTTGAATTCAGCCCCAGGATATTCATCGAGCTATACCCGTAGAAGACGTCCATCTTTCAGAGGCGCTGAGATTCAAAAGGGACAGAACTATAAATTTTTACGCAGTGCAGATAAGCAGGTGCCATTTAGTGTATATTGGTGGGAAAAAGCAGAGAAGATATACATAGAATCGCTGCCATTACAGAGCGCAGGTGACAGCACAATACAGAAATAGAGGCTTGTACGAAGAAACAAAACAAGGAATGTGAGCCAGAAATGTTACACTGCATTGGATGTAATAAAACCGAATTAGAACAAACAGGTTAGGTGGCTATTCTTGCCACCCGGTTTTCATAGGGGGGAGGGGAAGCTGCCAATAAAGATTATCATCTTGATCATCAGTAGCAGCATCATTTTTTTTTTTTTGCTAGTGGAATGCGCTGTCGGCGACCAGAAGAAGTATGTTTAGTGCAGCTTTAGGAGGACTTGGTCACCGCACTGCTGAGCAATATATACCAAGGGTTGGTCAGGAACACGATACAATAAGATAACCCACAATGCATTGCCATTTTTTGGGCGTGTTGGAAAACGGAACTCGAAAACATATTCAGCGTTAGCAAACAAGGACGTAACGAGGAAACGACACCGCAGTGAGCTAACTTCAACAATTTTATTTCTAGGAAACAACAAACTATTTATCCATGCACAGTGGTTTTTATTTCCTGGAAATAAGATTGTTGAAGTAAGCGCATTGTGGGGTCGTCTCTCTTACGTCTTTGTTTGCTAGCGCTGAATATGTTTTCGAGTCCCACAATGCAATTCACCAAGAACCTTTCACCCTGCGAATTCCAGGAATAAAATATTCCAGGCTGTTCTAAACAAAACGGTACTAGACTGTAATAATATACACTATAACCTACTAGACAAAAAAGTTAACATCATATATTGTATAGTGACAACGAGGCATGATGCAACACGATATCTCAGAATAGATTAATAAGATTAATAAGACCAATGAAGACATATCGAAGCGCATGCTTGGGACAGCGTTCAGCTGGCGCGACCAAGTCGGCCATCAACCGCAGTTTCCACAGCACCGCGGGCCATTAGCACTCCGTCGACATTCTCGGCTGGCTTCCTCGGGTCTTCCATCGGGCGGTGGTGCACGACAACTCGGCGCTGTAGCACAAGCTACAAACCACCACCTGCTCGATCTCCCTCCTCCGCAGTCGCGCACCGTCAGCTGCCGACGCAGAGCGAAGGTGCGCTACTCGAGTTCCACGTCTTCCGAGATGGCCCTGAATAGTGGGTAAGGACAGCCGATTGCCCGTATAGCCTTCACGCTTGACGAGAGCGCACGAAGTGGTTCGTTGTGGAACGGCAACTCCGAGATGCCGCCAAGGCGCGGAACAATTGGGAACGATGTACACGTGCCTCGATCTCTTGGGACGAATAGTGGGAATCTTTCGTTCGGCCAACTCTCCTCTGCCTAAGATGACCATTTCATGCAAATGAGACCTTGCCGACCAACGGTGTTTGAGGACTACCGTCGTATACGACAAAGTTAGAGCTTATTTTCGATAGATGCAACTTTATTACCTCATTCGACATTACGTAGTAGATGAAATGCTGCTTTGCTATCACTCCGTGATCTTTTGCGCCCTCTCCTGATTTTTCCCGAAAGAGCGCTCGGTTTTATAGAATCGCCAAAAGTACGCAGTCATGTGCGCGTCTGGTTTACTTCCACGTAGTAAACTTTCCACGTAGTAGGACTGCCTCTACATCTATGACTGAGCTATTTCTAGCCACCATGCAATCATGGACACAACAATATCCCGCAGCGCGGCCTACCAGGTCGCGCGCTGCGAGCAGGCGCAGGTATGTTCGGCGTAAACCATTCGGGCGTAGGTAATGAGTAAACTTATCCAAGCGGTCCCGCTCTTCCAGTACTGCGGACTTGATTGTATTAGCGGGTAGCTTGTTGCCGGGAGACGTGGATTTTGTCGTTAGGCATCAACGCTTTACCATTTTACAGGTTAACCTTTTTATCGTCAACGAGCTACTGTAATGCCCCGTGAGCCCCGAGTCAGGGAGATGATCCTCCAGTTTGGAACGTAGTTGTCGGCCCTTGGCCCCCCACTGTGCACCCTCCTCTGGCAAAACTGTTGAAGGGGAACGTATGGAAATGTGTGAATTCTCACCGCAAGTATTATTAGGATGTGGTCTAGTTTATTGCCAAATCTTAGCAGAAAAAAGAAGTACTTGGGAGATCAATTGCGTGGACGGCAGTCATAGCGCGCCATTCCCGACTTCTACCAAAAGATGGCAGGAGTACCTCGCATTGATGGCGCGTGATGGTTACGGCTAGGAATTATAAATACTTCCTTTCCACTTCATTTGCAGTAAGCTAACCGGCAAACATATGTGAAGAAAGTAAGTACATGAAAGCTCCCCGCAGTCCACCGGAACTCTACTAATTCTACCGTATGTGTTCCGTGTTGTACACTACGTGTCGCAATTTTCCGGGGGGCCAATAACCTACAGCGCTCGGGTCTCTGCCAAGCCACATTAGTTTTATCACATTTAGACAAGATTTTTGTTGCACGTGCTACCGAGTGATATCAGCTGTACAATATGAAATAGATGAGATAAAAATTTTATGTCCTGATGTATCGCTGATTGCGGGATGGAGCGCTGCCAGTATAGTGGCTACCGAGAAATTCTGCCCCACATGATCTGCGCAGAAGACGTTCAGACAGGACCTCAGCGAGTCGTCGCAGTGGTCCGATGCCCATATCGAAGGAGCTTGAATCAAGTGGACGAACGAAGTTCTCAGTATACTGAGTTTTTTTTCTTTTTCACGAATGCTTTAGATCATTATTGTAACTTTTCTGATAACGAGATCGGCAGCCTTTAGATCTAGAGTAAATATTCAGTTATCGATGTAAATAACGAAGTTGCTTAATCATATTGAGTAACTTATTGATCTCATTTGTAAATCTCATGGGCACTTTGAAACGGGTCCCCGACATTATCTAGTTAAGCGAAGAAGTTCTCCTTAAACAAGCTCATGCAATGACTTCGCGAACGAGCAGTTTATGTTCCACGGAAGGCTTTCTGAAAGCTAAACTGACGCGAAGAAAAACGCCTATAGTCATCGGCCTAACCGGTTCCTGCCCTTCGTCGTGTTATAGCCATGGAGATCGGCCCCACTTTTGTTTTTTCTATGCAATCTTTTTTCCTTGTCGGTAAGCTGTTCAGAGTTGAAATGCTGGTTTAGCGGTTAACGCCTGCTGCCAAAACCTTGCTACGCTCAATAAGGTGCCCGAGGGAATGACAATGCACATTAGAAGCGCACCTCCTGTCGTCTTTCTCGTACCCGTCATTCCAGCGGTATTGCGTCATTTACTCTGCTCCTGCTAGCCAAAACTTATTACCTGGAACAATGCCACTACAATGTTCCATTGTCGCGTGTACATGTTCACGGTCTTTTTTATTTAATACCAGGAGAAGTGGATGATCAGCATGCTGTGTTGTCAGAAGAAGGTAATAGCGGCTCGTCTTCCCCAAATCTCATTGTCCGAAAGGTAGACTGGCGTACACCTGCAATCACAAAGCACCTGCTGCCGCATGTACGGTGCTCCTAAAGACCCCAGATTTTTCACTTTTCCTGAAGTATAGCGACGTCGACCTCCTCTCCCGATACCCTTTCAAGCGCAACCGGTGTCTGCCGCCATGTTCTTCCTAACCTCGAAGATTCACCGAGCCACGCCCGTTTTAGCGGACAAGATGCGAACGCCACGCAAGACCCCCCCCCCCCCCCTCCCCCTTGTTCTCTCTGCATATATCTCCCTGCCATGAGAGAGCGGGGGGAAGCGGCGCGCGTTCCCTGCTTTCTCACCAGGTTGCATCTGCGGCTCTCCGGATGACCACCATATCTGCGAGGCGAACAGCTAGAACGACAGTGTACTAAACAGTAGAGTAGAGTAGAGTACAGTACAGTACAGTACAGTACAGTGTCGTATACTGCTATGGTACAGTGTAGTACACTGTACTAGAACAGCGTTAGGAAGAACATGGCTACCGGGAACGGGCGTCGCCCTATGACATTCGTCCGCGGAGCTTCAATGGTTGTCGCTACTTAAAGAAAAGGAGAGAAGGAGAGTCGTCGTGCAGGTCTAGGAGGCACTTTAGGTCCATTCGATTCACCCTGCACTTCCTGAACTGGTTCATGGTGGTGCCGTCTGGGTGCCGTTGTGGTGCAGGGACGTTTCAGCAGGTGCAGCAGCAACGAGATTCCGAAACGAATACGAGAGTGCAGATGTCGTGCAAGCCCTATGCTACAGTCGGCTGTCTCGCGGGTTGTGGAGGCTGTGATTCGTACAAGACGGCGCCGCTTACGTTGCTCGGCATATGCAACTAACTGAAAACGTTCACTGTCGTACTTGTTGGACGCTGCTAAAATAGACACGAATGTAATCGGCTGTGTCGTCTGCTGCGGTGCCAGCCATCTTGTGCTGCACGGGCTCGGCACTACCTCACGAGCAGGTGCAGGAAATTCGTGAAGTAGCCTTGCACGACGGCTGCACTTTTTCGAAACGAATACCGCGGTGCCGTCGCCGCCATGTTGAACTCGTGAAACGAATGCCGGAGTGCAGCGCCACCGTGAACCGGTTCACGAAGTGCAGCTGAAACGAATGGACCTTTTGGGTGCTCCTAGACCTACACGGTGACTTCTGTCCAGAAAGTGGTCTTCCTAGGAGGAGTGGTATAATCTGTGTGAGACAATTTATCCGAACAGGCTATTCCTTGGTTTATGATTGCGCAGTGCACGTGAATCAGTGACGTTGTTGAACCGCCCCATTTCGTTGCCGGTATACGACGGAGAACATTTATCACCGCGTCACTGCTCTGTGCCAGTTACATTATTGCAGAGTCCATGAATGCCAGTTCTTTATCAGATACAATAACTAAGAAAATGTGCTTTCTTACATGACTCAGTGGTTTGCCATTTATCCCAAGGCTGATACTTTTTCAGGCGTTTTCTATCTAAAGGTAGAACATCAGTCTTTTCATTTGAGAGAGTCATGGATTAGCTGAATAAAACGACCATTGATAGAATCTAGGACTTTTTTGCACGTTCTGCTATTTCTGCTATATGACACGAGTGCTTGATCCAGAATTCCATATGAACAGATTGTAATTAAACTGCATCTGCCCTTCTTTTAGCTTTTGCATTCTATTTGTCAGTATCAGATTTCGTGATGGTTAGTGGTCTCGTCATATCGCCTGCCGATCAGCCGGACCTTGCAACGCAAGCCGCTTCTTAGCTTCAACATGCCTGTCATTAATAAATTGCCCAGTAACATGACAATAAAGATCATTATTATTGCGAAAACTTTACTTGGCTCATAGTGCGACCTGGGCGTCATTGCGAACCCGTGCCAGAAAAACAGCGAGCACATTACGCCATCTTCGAGACTGTGCACGTGGTTGTTCGAAAAGTGAACGTTTGAAAACAGAATGTTCGGATACCGAACGTTGGAAAATCAAACCTTGGTGGGTGATTGACTGGACGGCGCCCCGAGTCACCGACAACGCGAAAGGCAGACGAATGTGGTTTTCGAGTGAGCACGGCTTGCTGCTATACGAGGCCACGTTCTGGCCGATGCGAGAGAGCCGCTTAGTCACCGTACTCACGCCACCCGAAACCGATGAGCGAGAGAAAGGTAAAGGGAAGGCAGGGAGGTTGACCTGAGATCTCCAGCTGGCTCTACAGGGTAGCGCAGGGTAGTACTTGGGAAGGCAAAAGGGGGGCGCAAGAAGCCGAAGAACGCGCAGCACACAATGAACTGAAGAATCGATACGGCACCATCCACGCGGCTCTGGCAAACACCCTAGTAGCACGAATTATTGCCGCAATGTTGCTGCAATGTTGTGAATGTTGTTGAATGTCGCGCAACATTTCGCAACGTTGTGGCAATGTTGCCAGATGTTGCTCAACATTCAACAACGTTGAGCAATGTTGCGCCAGTAATGTTGAGCTAATGTTGCATTTGGATGTTGTAACAACGTAGGCAAATGTTGGACAGATGTTGGCCCATGTTCGGCTACCAGGCTGAAACATAGCCGCTGCAACTACGAATATTTCCTGCAAAACCGGTCTCATTTCCGAGGCATGCTAAAATTTAAACATTGGTCAGCTGCTTGCCCATATTAAATATGTCACTGCTGCACTGCTGGCCGCACTCAGCGCGCGTACATGTGCAACCCGCATCGTCAAAATAAATATCTCTGATACCTCGGGCTAAATGTGTACTGGCATAAATTATTCTACTTGAGCGTTGCTTCTAACGCTGCGGTGCCGCAGGGGCAAGCGGTATATATAAATGAAACCGAAACGAAAAGAGGAGCCTTTGCTGATCAGCGGCAGTCCTACGGTTACTGACATCGTCAATGGCCGCGCGTAAAGTTTTTGTGGTTCTACCACAGATAGATGTGCGCGCTGTTTTCAATCTTCGCGGCGCTCAGCTGAAGAGTTCACATGCTGGCTTAGAAAAAGAATGGTAAGTTTTTTGCGGATCATCAGTTGTCCGGTTAGCGGCCACTTGCAGAATATTCCGTGGTTTGCTGTTGTCGCTGTGTCTCTTCTCTTGCTATTCAAAGTTCGCCGGCGAACATTGCTCAGGTTATGTGTGCACTGAGTCACTGAGTGAAGTAGGCGGCAGAAAAAAGTGTCGAAGAGCAACTAAAGGCTGTCCATTCGGAGCTCGCTAGCTGTTTCGAGTGAAGTGACGACTGTTGTAGCGACGATCACTCGGCGAACGAGTCAGCAGAGCGAGGGGTTATAGTTCTGTTTTCTGACCCATCTGCTCGGCTCCCTCAGTCGCATGGCGCGGTCAGTTTATCTTGCTCATCCGTAACAGACCAAGGTGATGTATGTGGTTTTACTTCGTCGAGCAAGGAATGAGGCGCTTCCTCCTTGCCTAACACTGAACAGGTGTTTTCTAGCTGCTCTGGAGGTGACGGGACAAGTCCGAAGAGTCGCCCGCTGTTTTTGCATTTGCTGCGTTGAAAATGTAGGCTGCGTGTAACATTTTGCAACAGCATAATGCTTTAGTAATCTAGCCACAGCAGGTACATAATGTAGCGTACACCCGTTAGACTTTGAAGTTTTGTACTTCGAATATGTAGATAAATTTTGCCGGGGCTCATGCATGGCAATGCATTCATCTCCAACCAGTGAAACTGAATAGGTGCTGTGGTACTTTATTGAAAATAATCAATTCGAAAGAGGGGAACATGAGTTGCAGGATGTATTCATTTTTTTTTCTTCGTAAGGCTTTTGACACAATTGCAGGTTGAGTGAAATTGGTGTCAGAGATTTAAAAGCAAACTAGCATGAATTTCTCTGACTATGCCGAAGTGCTTCAGTTGACTTTATTAATCATGTTGCTTTGTTCTGCCAATTTAGTTTGTGTACTTTTCTTTTTGTCTCCAGAGAGGCCGTGCCGTGCTGAATGCAGCCTTCATCCGTCACCTTCATTGTTATCCAAACGTTTTCTTTCTAACGTGTCAGTTTTTGTACAGTTAAAGGAGCAGTGACACCAAATTTCAAATCGAGCGCAAAGAGAGGGCAAAGGCTAAACTGCGCGTTCGTGCCATGCAACATCGACACTATTTTGACGTGTTCAGCTAGCGTCCAGGCCACGCCTCACGCGCTGAGTGACGATGCGCGAGCAACGCTGACGTCGACAAGTTTAGTGTTGTCATCGTGGTGCCTTTGTGGTACCGCCTGGCGGCGACGCCAAGCTGCCTGGCAACGGCGTCGCTTGTTTTGTTTTGCTTGGTTCGTGCAGCGCGTTCGTGTGAATCCTGCGTCTTCGTTGTGCCGCTTCGGGTGATCTGTCGTGGAGTCATGAGCGCGAATGTGATTATTTATTCGAAGCTACGATCTCCATCGCATTACGTGCCAGCATGCCGTGGAACCGTTGTGCCCTGCAATCGTGCTCTTCAAATAAGAGATGAAGCAAAAAGTTTGCTGCACCGTTGCGAAACGCTACCACCGCAACGTGCTCACGGAATCAAAATGCCAGGCCTCCGCGTTTCACTTTTTTTCTTGTCGCGTTTCAATCTGTGAGCAGCATACACTACAATTGACACACATGGCGACATTCACTAACTGACCAGTTATTACGACACTTTGGTTATGCTTAGGTAGACGCAAACACGACAATAACCGATCAAATTGCAGCAGTACAGAACGTATGGTTCAGAGAAATATAATTTCAAACAAGTAACATGCACGCAGCGTTCATATGCGTAATTGTGACATATGTCTGCCAGCCAGCATGGCCCAAGTGTGCGTCTCCAGCTGCCTCCTCGTAGCTGCTCGGTCCAGCGTCGATATCAGAATCACTACTCTGAAGAGTATCGAACCGTAAATGATTCGCCACGTCGCGAATCGCAGCAATTCCATATTCCTCAGTGTTTTCATCGTCGCTTCTGAACGCTCTTGACGGCGGCGGCTATGATGGGGGGTGGCGATCCACGTGCCTACTCGTGCTCACTGAGCAGACGAAATGGCAGCTGAAACTCGCGTCACCATTTCGTGTGGCCACGTGATCAGATGGGGCGTGACCGCGGGAGGTGACCGCTTGGCAGCGTTGGCAGCGCTGAAATTTGGCGGGCTGTGCTCCCGTTTTGAATTGCGTTCGATACTGGTCATAGTAATCATTATTACATATATTAAATCGTCTCTCTGTTGCATTATCAATACCGAATCGTTAATAGGGGATCGATAACTACACGTTGACGCAAAAAACGCGATATGCGTAAAGTTGATGTCACTGCTCCTTTAAGATAGCTTCAAAAGGGCAAGTCGCTCTAATCTTTGTTCATTCCATGTTGTAAATACTACAGTATCTACTCAAGGGTGCATTTACAGTATTGTTGATGTTCAGATACATTGAGATACATTGACAAGTGGCCACATAGTTATGGGCACCAGTCCTGTAGGATTATTGCTTATTTTATCCTGTGCCTTATTCTATCTACGATATTTCAAAAGATAAAATTGTACTTAAGTTTGTTCATACTTTTTTGTGGGATTAGAGTATGTGCCAAGCCTGCCTTTGCAGCTTTGTTAAGAAAACTTGATGAATGGCCCCACAGTCATGGGTATTATCCTTGGAAGATTATTGCTCACTTATTCCTGTGTCGCATTTTGTCTAGTCAAAACTGCTAGGATATCTTCAAAAGAATAAGTTTGTTCAAACAATTTTGTAATGTTACAGTATGCAGTATTTTTTTCTTGATACTGCTAGCTTTACTTTAAGACTAGCAAGCAATGGTGCTAATATCTTTTTTTTTTGTTTACCTTTTCAGTAGTGGAATCTGTCAATGCGATTTTGTTTATTGCTAGGAGTCAGGGTCTTCATCAACACTGGGGGGCCCTTTTATTGCAAATATCGCACAGCTAGCCGCAACGGGACCCTTATCAAAGATTGCGATCACTACTGATGAATGGAAATGTTTCTGCTATATCGCTGTTCTGGACATGTACATTTATCTTGAACAGTACGTAAACATATTTTTTGTAGAAAAAAACTGCAGCGTTAATTTGATTCTGGAAATTTGCTTATATGACAACCTCTGCGTATTTTTTCTTATGATGTGCAATAAATCCTTGCTGTACATATTTTACGTTGTTTAGTCTCAGTGATGAACTCATGTCTAGGAACTTCCATGCCATAGGAAGCTCACCGTCGTCACGGCTATCATGGATTAACCTGCTGTTGCTTTTCAAAACTGTATTGCTGACCAGATATTGCAAGCACCGAGATGTATTTATTGCATAAGAAACATGAAGAAATCGTAACCATTAACTGGCACCAAGTAGATCTGCATGTAACACAGCTGTTCAAGTGCGGCTGTCTTCATGGCCACTGGTGTAAAGCATGATTACATATGTAAATTTATTAATTTAATTTATTGCCTTCTCTACCATTGGCGGCTCCATTCTGTCACATGGTGTTTCTGTAGACCTTGACGGAATCGAGACGCGTATGATTGAGGGATCAGGGTGCATGAAAAAGGAGCCGTGAACACCGCACCATTGCCATTGAAGTGAATGTGGCTGAATGTTCGCATACGTTGCAACTTACTCGAAGGTTTCTTGTATATTGTAGAAACTTTGAAGAAGCATTGCAACTATATTATGATAAGAACGCAGTGTCTTGAAGCTGAGGTACTCAAAGCTTGCCTGAATATTTCAGGAACATCCAAGCAGCACAGCGAAAATGTCGCAATTAAGTTACTCAAAGGTTGCCGTAATGATGTTGATACATTGAAGCAGCATTGCAAGAATGTTGAATCAACGTTGCTATATGCAGCATTTCAGTTGCATGAAGGTTGCCTAAATGTTGTAGGAACCTTCTAGCAGCATCGCGAAAACGTTGCATCAACATTGCTACATGTTGCAGTTTATAGGAAGGTTGCCTAAATGTTGTAGAAACTTTCAAGCAGCGTTGCGAAAATGTTTCATTAACGTTGTAACAATGTTGCCTTTGAATGTTGCGGGAATGCGACCAAAAGCGGACATTAGCCACGTTGAGGCAATGTTAGAAGGTAACATTGCCGCAACGTTGTGGCAACAATGCGTGCTACTAGGGCACTACTTACTAAAGTCCCTAGAATAACCAAAGTAGCGCCATACGTGTCAATGTGCAGGCTCCTCCTCTCCCCTATGCTTGGTAGTGCAAGCGCCATCTTGTCCGTCCTCTGTGCATATCCTCTCCCGTGCGCCGGGAGAGGGCATGCCTGTGAAAGGGTATGCCTCGGCCGTGCTTTCGGCAGTTTCCTGGCGGACACCATAGAGGCGCTGCTGCAGCTGCTGGGAGAGGAGGCAGAGGCGAAGGGGCGTGGTTGGCGCTACTTTAGTTTATATAGGGACTTTACTACTTACGAGCTTAGCAAAGCACAGTACTCTGGTTCGGGCGAGTTGGTGCATGGTTAGACATTTTGACAAGCAGCGCTAAAAAAAAAAAAAAAAAAAAAAAAAAAAAAAAAAAAAAAAAAACGCAGGGGCAGAGGCATATAGTTGGGTCATGTAGTTATCAGCGTCCGTCGTTTCGATGGTGTCTCTGTCCCTGTGTTTTTTAGGGGCGAAGCTCCTTAGGGTGTGGGTCTGTCCCTCCTCTGTAGTCGTAGTAGTAGTAGTAGTAGTAGTAGTAGTAGTAGTAGTAGTAGTAGTAGTAGTAGTAGTAGTAGTAGTAGTAGTAGTAGTAGTAGTAGTAGTACGTAGGTAGGTAGGTAGCCACGTATAGTGGAATGTACCCACTCCACGTGATAAAGATGACGATGACGCAGTATAGTGGAATGTACCCACTACACGTGATAACGATGAGGTATAAGCGCGTTCCAGTATAGTGGAATGTACCCACTACACGTGATAAAGATGACGATGACGCCTGATGACCATGAAGAATAAGCGCGTTCATGTAGAGTGGAATGTACCCACTACACGTGATAACGATGACGATGACGCTGATGACCATGAAGTATAAGCGCGTTCCAGACCACACATTCTCTTTCTGCCATGGATGAAAACGATCGAGCTTCGTCCACTCATCATCATTCACTTCGTGGATATGGCGTGATTTTTTTAAGCGCTGCTTTCCCAAGAATCCTCAGCAACACGTCCCCGCAACATCAAACCTCGTGACACACTCAGCGACAAGTGAGGCTCTCATCGTAAATAACATCTCGATAACTCATGCGCAGACACACAGGAAGGTAAGGACTGGAACAGGAGAAAGTAATGTTCCCGCACTTACGCGCAGCATAGGAATTTCTAAGGTGCACCCACAGTGTATTATTATTATTATTATTATTATTATTATTATTATTATTATTATTATTATTATTATTATTATTATTATTATTATTATTAATGAAAGAAGGTCTATCGGACGTGCGCCTGTGTTGTCTGCGCTGGCGATTCTGCTTGCCCCTGTGCTGTCCTCTTCTTTTTCGTCTTCGCTACGATTTGCCTACACGGAAAAGGGCGGAACCATTGTGACGACGATATAAGAGGTAACACCAAGGTGGTCGAAGTATGGCTTGAAATGCTTTACGCACTCAACATCGTGTCCGCGGCGGGGCAGATGAGCAGGCGGCGTAAGGGGCCCGATGGCGCAATTAGCAGGTAAAGCGCGCTCCATCACACGGTAGGGGTAATCATACATTAGGAGCCGTTTCGAAGACAGACTAGTAGAATGGTGTGGTACATGCAACCATACGAGTGTTCCAGAAACGAAATTAATGGCAGAAACGAGAGTATCGCGGTTCGGTGGTCGGTCCGGATCTGTTTCTGGCGCAGTCGGTCGGTCGTAGTGGGTACAGTATACTGCACAATACAGTAGTAGCAGGGCGGAGCAAGAACAGCAGGGAAATTACGTCGAAGTGAGTCAGACGGGCGCCATTATCTTCGCTGAGGCTGTTGGTTCTGGGTGCTCTGTTTTACAGCGAAAGCTGTTATGAGATCACAACAGCCGTTTTTGGCGCCGTAGTTGTGCGCCGCCACTACCGCGGGTGTCCATAACCGCTATCCCGCAAGAAAAAAAAAAAAAAAAAGCCCCGGGTGGAAGGTTCGAACCTGGGCCCTATGCGTGTCAGCCCAGTATTCTACCACAGAGCCACGCCTACCTTCATTTTGTTTAATGAAGAGCCGCGCCTATGCTTGACACTCCTTTGCACATGCACGTACCCTATGCAGGCTTTATGGCGGGGAAAGAATCACGTTAACCTTTCTAATAGAGCGTTCTAGAAAAGCAAAATAACAACGAGGCGTCACAGACTGCGAATTGCGTAACGAGTTGATCACTGAATGCTGCCAACCCATCACATAAGGCTCAGCCATAATTCATCGTCATTAGCCACAGCACCAACAAAGTTCACATAATGCCTGTGGGAAATCGCAAGCATCGCCACCTGATAACTACACGTGCTGCGCAGGACGGGTGGGTGCCATATTGGGTGCCATGGAAGTGTACTTGTAGTAGTTGTCCCAAGAGGTTTTAAAAAAGGCTCTAGAAAGGGCGCTCTTCCAGATTTCGCTGTGATTGTGCTGCGCGTTCCACGCAGGCCTGGCGTTTCTTTTCCTTTTTTTTTTTTTTTTCATTGTTCAATCGATGATACATTCGGGGAACCACAAAGCGCTCTGCCTCCAATCCAAATGTAGGTTTGGATTCGGCAAATACGCGATGGCAAACATTGTTACGTTGCGTTTCCTGAGCGGTTGAGCATCTTTTTATAAGGTCCGCGTAAGTGGGCCGCCTGTGCAAGTTATCTCTACCTGAGTCCACAAGACACATGTAAAAGACCAACGTATTAATACACTAATTCGCTCGTTGCCCCATGTTTGGTCAAGTATCGATTTTACCGCCGAAGCTCAAAGCGCGCATTCACCCTATAGATATGGCGTGCCGCGTTAAAAGCTCCAACAATGCCTTCTTTTTTGCCTTCTCTCCCATCATGCGAAATACCCTAGCGGAAGGCACACGCTTGCGTGCGCGGAATAAGTACGTCGTCGTTGCGGTGATTCGACGTTGTGCGGCTTTCTGCACCGCGGCTCTGTGCTGCCAAAAAGCGCCTCATAGTCGGCCTGGATGGGTTGTGCGTTCCGCTCTATCGTAATACGGCACTCGCATGAAAGTATAAACCACATTAGGCACCTTCCGGCCAACGGACACAAATTGCAGGGCCCGAACGGTGCGTCCAATTTTAGAGCTCCTTTGCAGAACGTCGTGTACATGGACGTAGCGAATTTCGAGCACTGTACACTAAACGGCGATCAATCACTTTTGACAGCGCGACCAGGAAACTTGCGTACTATGGCGAGGATCCGGTTCATTCTACCGCCCGAGGCGATTCTGGATGATTGGTTTCAAAGTCGCAGCCGATAGCGGGAAGAACGAGACGTGAAAGTGAAAACGAGCTGCCCCAAGCAAGCTCGTCAGTTATTTAGCGCAGCTATCGATACGACTTTGATGTTCCTTTTTAGCACCTCTTTGCCTTGAGGTTTAAAAAGGAGCCAGCGTTCCAAATAGATAACGTGCCGCTTGAAATTATTGCGGCGCTTGCCACACCTTGACTTCTTCCGGTAAACTTTGAACGCTTACTTTTGTCGTGCGAACATATAAACTCTGAGTATGTTTACTGTGACCGCGTACTATTCGCAATGCCCACGAACCATAGGTGGCGCACTGTGCGATTCACAATGGCGCCCGGAGGAGGGTCAATCCGTTTGTTAGCATAGGAACAGATAGGACGTGTGGACGTACGGCCCATGCCACTTTCACCGGAGCTGCACTGAAATGGATATGAGACCAATATACTTTCCCAAAACGCTAAATGCTCCTCACCTCATTATTTACCACGGAGTGAAAGGTTATATTTCAGCTCCGTTACCGCGCGTCAACGATGCTTTGCGAAATCCTGTGCGTGCTGGAGTACACGTATGAGCTGAACTGCAATGAAAGTATATGTAAGGAGCCTACCGAACGGATATGCCATAGTAATAGGCCTTTAGCGAGTAAACCCATCGTTGCTGCGCGGGACCGCATGTTTGGCGAGACGATGGTTTCTAAACATATTGAGCTGTCGTCATTACTTGCGCGGTCAGAAACGCGGTGTGCGCAGTTCACTTCTCTCGGATGTTGCAGGCTTGATTAACACCTCGAAACGAATGCGCACGCATGTTTTTCGCAACGTCGAAGAATTTCTTCACGAAGCCGTTCAGACGGAACCGGTTGAGTTCATTTGTTAACTCAGCGGCGCGGCCTGGGGCCCCGACTGCACGCTGCGCTTCGCTCGTCGAGCCTTGGCAGCATGCGGCCACAAAAGTTGCGCGACATGCACCGCATCAGAAAAAGCAATTCTTTTATTTTGTTCTCAACACTACTGCACATCAAGTACACTCCAAGTGACTAACGAGTGTGAAAAGTACTCCGTACAGGTGGTTAACCAGCGAAGCACGTGAAAGAGACTCGCTTCTCATGAATTAGCAGCCAGCAGCATCTTCATCAGCGCTCTCACTATCAGTGCTTTCACAGGCTTCAATGTCCGGTGAAAAATCCTCGTCGTCAAGGCTGTCTCTATCCATCAATGTCAAAAGCAATCAAATAGTTTCTTCCCCTGAGAGTCGCCTCTCGGCCTCTCCTTCGCCGCGTTGTGGGTTGTGGGCTCAGAAAACACTTTGTTTGGGGTGCCTCGATGCGCGTGCCTCAGCTTCCAGGGTGGAGACACCATTTGACCCACTCCGCGCCGCCGTTTCTTCGCGAGTAGCCATATTGGTTCTAAAGCATCAGGCGGAGTGCAGTGGCTATAGCGCGGGGACGGTGCTGCAAACGCGTTGGTTTTCAGGTTAATAGATCCGTTGTTTGACCGCTGTGACAGGCTACTGTGTATCACGGTGTACTGGTTGACATGCGAAAGGCCAACACATGTTTCTTTGCTCTTGTGACACCGAGTGAACAACAACAACAACAACAACAACAACAACAACAACAACAACAACAACAACAACAACAACAACAACAACAACAACAACAACAACAAAGTTGGGGGGGGGGGAGGAGGGGGGGAGGCGCAAGTAAAACGCGACCGTTGGTATACGACAGACAGCACCAAGATATGCGAGATTAGTTGTTGACTTGTCGTAGCATATGACCGTGCATTTCTGACTGCTGGCCGTGAACACGCTGTTGAACGAATTCATGCATGAGTTAAATACTTGTCTCGCTATAGCTGCATAGCATCATCGTGTGAAACTGCTATTGTCAAGGAACTGTCAAGCTTTTCGGTAGGCCGTGCGGAGTGAACAGAAACTCGGCCAATCAGTACCATTCGATACTAATCAATACTGATAGATAATAAATCATTGGTAATGAATACCAATTAAACCGCCGGATTAAGCCACGTTAAGCTTAGAAAAAGCTTAGTTAAGCCAGTATATCCCGGCTTAATTGGGACTCGAGAAGCCAATCAGCACTAGTCTTCCATTCAATACTGATCGATACCATTTAAGCCGGATTACTGTGGATATGTTGGATTATACTAATCCGGACAGGATAAGATGGCCTAGGGCCTAGCCGTCAGGTAGGTTAGACTCGACTGGATTAAGTGAATAGTGTTCAAGTCGGATTAAGATAACCCGGATTGGGCTAATCCGAATTACGTTAATTTCGATCACTACAATTTTGAGAAAGTTGAGATTGCCTAGCCCGTTGGATGACTGAGTAAAGCCACATTAAGCCAATGCGGATTAGGCCGGATTAAGCTAACCTGGATTAAGCTAATCCCGGGCAAGTGAATTTTGAGTGAGTAGAGATTGCTTAGCCAGTTGGATGACTGAGTATGGCCACGTCAGGCCAATACAGATTAAGACGGATTAAGCTAATCCGAATTAGGCTAACCCTGAACAAGTCAATTTTGAGTAGGTTTAGATTGCCTAGCCAGTTTGATGACTGAGTATGGCCACAATAAAACAATGCGCATTAAGCTAATTCGGATTAAGCTAATTCTGAGCAAGTCAATCTTGAGTAAGTTGAGATTACCTAGCCAGTTGGATGGTTGAGAACGGCCACGTTAAGCCGATTCCAGATTAAGCGGAATTAAGCTAATCCGAATTAGGCTATTCCTGAACAAGTCAATTTTGAGTAAGTTTAATTGCCTAGCCAGTTTGATGACTGAGTATGGTGACTATAAAACCATGCGGATTAAGCTAATCTGGATTAATCTAATCCTGAGCAAGTCAATCTTGAATAAGTTGAGATTACCTAGCCGGTTTTATGGCCGAGTACAGCCAGATTAAGCTAATTAGTATTAGCCTGGAATGGATTAAGCTACTCCAGAGGGACCCCACCAAAGCATCACTGACAAACTTCTGTGAATTTAGACCCTTACCCGTTCCCGCCAAAACTACGCGAAGCTCAAACATTCTATCGCGAAGCTAACCTCAAGCTAACCAATTTTGGTATGCATCAAGCTAATAAAACGACCGCTAGGGCATGACCAGGCCATGAATGTCATGGCGTACATAACATGCATGACATGATTTTCATGTTATTACCAGTCATTTACGTTAGTCATACGCTCTTATCATGCCATGTCAATTTTAGTATACAATAAGTTAACCAAACGGCAGTCAGTGCTCCATGACCGGGACATGTATGTCGTGGCGTACATGAGATAGAGCACTGCACAGGCTTGGGCCTACCCGAAAACCCGGGCCGGGCCGGGTAAAATAGTTTTCACGGCTGGCCCGGGCCGGGTTCGGGCCCGAAGCTCCGGGCTTAGGGCCGGGCCCGGGTTTGAGGTGGTGGGCTGGGGTCGGGCCGGGCTTGAACTTTGCTCATTTCTTAAAACTGTTCCACATACGTTGTGCATACATATATATTACACATATTGTATCTAGGAAAGACCCTTTGTTTACGTGGGGCAAACCATTTGGAGAAGTTTTATGAGGGAGAAGTACTGAACTTCTGTTGCTTCTTGTATATGGGGCTACTTGATAGACTAGGCGCTTATATAATTAACAACTCACTATTTTTTTTGCTTTATTATTTGCATTGGCTATTATTTTGTATCCGGAACGTTATTTTGTAATCGCAGTAATAAATGTAATATATAATTGAGATAATAAATTTATATCTATAACTTATAATCGGAAGAGCGATCACAGAGCTCGAAAGCTGGGCAACGTTCTTGAAAGTTCCCGCAGTTCACTAAACGAAAGGTCTGCGCCGAGTCTCGTTAGAAAGAATCACTATAAACAAACGTTCTTTTACCGTGGCTCCGTCACGGCTCCCAGTGGTCATGTGACGCGACTTGGACATCCACAGCCTGCTTTGTGTGCCCCATTTTTAACGTCTAAGCTTTCGTCGTGTTCTGCTGTATGGTGCGAGAGTTACATGATACTGCCGCAACCGCGTTGGAATATGCAGGAATATAGCACAGGGTCATTAAACAAGGTGTGGGGCAAAGTACATTCACTTGACGATATATCTGGCTTGAAAAAGGACATTTACGAATTCCGTATCGGGTGATGTATCCTTACTTCAAACCATATGCATACAATGAGTAAGCGTCGAGAAGCTTATTCGAGCCATCATTACCAAACTAGAACGAACCCTGAAAACAGATAGAAATCTCTTCGTCCATCTCCTGTCAGTCCTACCCTGCGTAGTCCAATTGCCACCTTCAACCGGTATACCCTTAGTAAGGTATACACCGTTATAATATAAAAAAAGCGAGCATAGTACAAACCATGCACAGCAAAGACTGCTGAAACCTGCAAGGAGAAGCCCTCAAAGGGGAGTTTCATAGATTATATTGAAGAGTGGCACGACGTTCGGGAACAAGAGAAGCTGGAAAGCTACAATCATTCAGCAGAAGTCCGCATTGGCGTCCGAAATTTGCTCCTGTGCATGGGGCAAGTCTGAGAACTACGACCGCCGACGCCTTCAAAATTGGCAAGGCAGATTTCGTGCGCCCCTGCGGCTTGCGCAAGCGGTTCAAGAAATTGTAGCGCGGCAGAATATATGATGCAACAGAGCATGGCGTGCTTACAGCCGGAATCTCTTGATAATTTGGCTTTTCGCACAAAAACACGTGAAGGAATGAACTACACACAAAAACTTATTATTGCGATAGCAATTATATGGACAGTCTCGACGGGTTTTTGCCGTCGCCGTTGCCGTTGCCGTCGCCGTCGCCGTTATGTCGCGTATGAAGTCCAAATTGATAAGCGCCCCCCTGCGCATCGTACGTTCCACCAGTGGGTGATAGCGGGCGAGCGGGAGCGATGAACGCGGCTGAAGCGGAGATCAAACCGGCCCATATCCGTCGCTCCGAGGTGCATGCGATAAGATCCCCCCCAACTGTTCAACCGGCCCCGCCCGTCGGTCGTGAGCGTGAAAAGACGCGAGGGGGGGGGGGGGGGGGGTCCCTCGAGCGACCTTCAATTTTACGAGCGCGGTCGTCGCGGGCGCGCGTGTTATCTCCCCTTCTCGGCGGCCGACAGCGGGGGGGCCGGTATACCCTTATACGTGCTGCGCTCTCAACGCGAAGAGAATGTGGTGAGCAGAGTGTCCCTGGAGCGGCCGTATGCTCTTAAACCAGCGTTTTCTAGAGTTGCGTGAGATCGGATCCAAAAGAGTTAGCTGCCCGCCTCACTTCGTATAACATTACAAGTTGATGCTATCGCATTCATTGCTTCACCCTTGTGGTGAAACTGTGACTTTTTTTCATTTCATCTTCATTTATTGATACCGTCAAGGTGAAAGCCATTAGAGAGGGGAGTGAGTAAAAAAGTAGACGTAAAAGCAAATAAGAAACGCAGCAAACAATAAATAAAGACGCAAGTCCTTCGCCCCTATAGACTGTATACTAGCAGTGCACGGTGTGATATACGGAAATATTGCTATAACAAATATTTTTTTTCGTCCTTTAGGCTGTTTATACGTATTTCGAAAAGTACACGCGGTGCTCAGAGTTCGTTTTAATTTTTATCTAGGTAAGCGTATTTATAACACAAGTAATAAATTTGTATTTTTCCTCTATTTCTCTTGCCATGGCAAGGTGCTACTATGCTGAAGACAAGCGCTACATATTCAGAAGGATGCGCAATTGGGTTTGATGGTAGAGCATGCTTTAAATTTCAATACAGTGCGCAATAAAAACACAAAGAAGAGAGCGTTGTGTTCTCTCTCTCCGTGTAATTGCGCTCCCTGCTGAAACTGAACCCATGCTGCAAATCACTTTTCTTGCAGCAATCGCTGCTACCAAACGCTCTTGATGATTCCCATTGTCTTTGTAGAAAAAATCTGCACAATATAGCGCTGCCTAATAACGGCTTATCGTACCCAGCATGCCTGATAAATTGTTAGCACAGTGAGGCCCTTTTGTACAATTAATCACCATAGATTGAAGCATACTTGTTTGCGTAGCATGCGCCAACAAAGCGTAGATATTTCCTGCTTAAAAGGCCTTGCTGTCAATTCAGTGGTCAGGCAACCCCACCGAGATTATTGGCTCGGGCTCCCAGTCAGGCCCGATCTGCGGTCGGGCCGGGCCGGGTAGGTGAAATTTTTCTCGGGTTCGGGCCGCGCCCGGGTCTCGCTTTTGAGTCACCGGGCCGGGTTCGGGCGGGTAAACTTCAACGAGCGCCGGGGCTCGGGCCGGGCCAAGAATCACGGCCCGTGCAGTGCTCTAACATGACAGGCATGTCATGATTTTTAGGTAATGACCAATCATTTATGTTTTTCATATGCTCTTGTCATGTCATGCCTATTATGGCATACATCAAGTCAATCAATCGGCCGTGACTGCACGAATACCTACGCGGCCGGTTAGGTAGATAGACTGATAGACACGCTCAAAATGCCTTTGGTTCGTCATGAAATGCTTCGCTTTTAATAATTAGAGCCTAACCTATTGGTTAATAACATTATATGTGCAAGCCCTACCATCCGAAGTGATAAACTGAGCCAAATTACCGTGCGTTTCACTGAAAGCGATCCATCGCTGCATGCCAGGCAATGCCAGCGAACGGGAACGTTTGAACCAATATGGTGCCAACAAAGGCAGTGCCTCCACCCTGTAGCGGAGGAGCACATCGAGGCGCCCTAACATTGCTTGCAGTGTGCTGCCACCTATCCACACTGTACAAAACAAGCAGCGCAGCGCTGTCCGTGCAGATGTTATCTGCGCTGGCTGTGGAAGCAACACACGGGCGAAGGATGACGTTGAGAGCGGGACTTCCGATCAAATTTGTCCAGCTGGGGTCCATTAACGTAGATGTACACAGATTTCGTCAATCAATCACGTTGAATTTCCTTCGGAATGCGTCTGCTGTGTACATTATTGAGCCCACAACGCGGCCTGTACATGGTCGTAGTTCACGATAGCCGTGAAGCGACTGAATGGTCGCTCGCACGATTTATACAGCTCTTTTCTGATGAGGCGAGTTATTTTAATGTACCACGTATTGATTACGATGGTCGCGATAATATAGAGGACATCGCGAGCTCATGCGACTCCCCGCGAACAATGTTATGGGTTTCATGCACTACGAAAACATCAACGGATATGATATATACAAGTGAAACAGCGTGAGTTTCAACAGAAAAGGCAATACACTAACAATTCACTAACCTGCCTGGCTACAGAAAACTTTGAAAAGCTGAAATGCGTACGATGTGGACCATTATCGGCAGCGTGACTTGCCCGCGGGGCGTCACCACCTATTTTCGCGTAAAATTCGCGTCTCGCAAGAAAGAATCACATTTCTCTCGCCACGGAGGGCCTGGTATGTTTACTGGTGCCCGAAATATGCACTGTCATAGTGTTTTTTTTTCCTGCCAACGCGTTAACAATCAGGCTAGCACAGCGAAACAAGGGAGTGGCTACCGTTTTGTCGTCTGCTAACCCTCCTCCTGGCATCCGCTTGGTGGCATGACAGTCTATGGGCATTGCGAATAGCATCAAGATATTAACGGAAGAACTTGGGACCGGACGGAGCACCCGTTTTTTACTTTTCATAAGCACTTGGAACATCCTTGATCACAGCGCCTCTCCCTTCAGGCTGGATTCCTTTCACTAAAAGAACTACTTCGTCGACATTCCTCAACATTTAAGTGCGGAAGTATTAGCAAGCACGAAAGAAATACGGCTATCGATATCAACAACAGACGAAAACAAAATTAAAAACCAGACGCTATACACGAACCGATTAATTTTAGCTGGGGTGTCCTGGTCAAAGTACGCGAGAGCAGAAGAGAGGTAAAATCTAGGTATCTCCTCTAAATTGCCAACTGCAGAGCCAGCCCCATTTTGAAACTCAATGATACCGGACTGCTCGATGAGTTCCCTGACAGAAATCAGAACCTGAGCCTTACGGAGACAATAAAAAAGCTCAAAAAAAAAACAACGAAAAAAAAACGAGCGTATATGTGCACAACTTG
Source organism: Rhipicephalus appendiculatus (assembly GCA_030522465.1). Classification (NCBI taxonomy): domain Eukaryota; kingdom Metazoa; phylum Arthropoda; class Arachnida; order Ixodida; family Ixodidae; genus Rhipicephalus; species Rhipicephalus appendiculatus. The sequence continues at coordinate 268,700 of JALIZH010032933.1, forward strand.
GACGCAAACATATATTCTGGCGTCGTCATCGCACTATTCCAATTTCACAAGTGCTTCACAATATTAAAACCACATTTAATAGTGGAGCTCGTATGACGCTCGTAAATGGGATACTGTGTCATACACTTCAAGTCTGTCGGTTTATAGTGAGCACATACGAGGGGGAAAAAAGGCGGGGTGACACCGTATCTACAACCTAAACAACATTCTCTTGCGAAACAATTAAACAACCACGTTTTCTTAGCACATAGAATTGGTTTATAGTGTCTAACGTATCCAAAGCGACTCAGGCTATCAGAGACGCCGAGAAGAGGGCCCCGCATAATTTCGACCACCTGGAGTTCTCATGCACTGATATCACACAATACAAGGGCCTCTAGCATTTCGCCTCCGTCGAAATGCGACCGCTGGGGCCGTGATTGAACACGTGTCTTTCGGGTCAGCAGTCTTTCGGGTCAGACGCGTCTTTCGGGTCAGAGCAAGCGCATGTAATTAGCGTCATGAATTAAGGTTGGTAAGCTGTCTAAGGTAGGCACCTATACCGTGTCGAAAACATTTACGCATTCATACCAAACGGAATATAGGAAAAATATTGTGGCAGTGAAGTCCACGTGCCTCGGAAAATAACGTGGTATGTGTCCCACTCGTCCACATCGAAAGCAAATAGGGCTGTCGTCCGGCATTCTCCACGCATTCGGATCGCGGTTATACGCAGCTGGACGGTAGTATTGAAACGGGTTCAAGGTGGCCGAATGGAAAACTTCGGGGCGGTGCACGAAACAGATGGTGTGGAGGCCCACGTTTGCCAGTTGTTGACACTTAACGGACTGTATGAGGGCTATGGTCGGTTGAGGCTCGCTGAGTGCCACTGCTTTAACATGTGCGGGTGATGCGGCTTCAATTTCGTGTCGGGCGATGCTGGTAATTTTCTCTGATTGGTGTGTAGGCTGTTTCTCTATACGAAGGTCCTCGCACGTTGACGTCGCAGCAGTACATGATCGGAAGGAAGGTAGAGCGTTGAGAAATGAGTCGGTTTTAGCCGCTTTGAAGTGTCGGCACTAGGTAATGACCTCTTGGGCTGTCAAAGACATCTGAACACGAGAAAGTTAAGTGCATCGTCCGAGATGCCCTTGACGTCGATGACCTTGTCTGCTTCTGTCACAGTGGCATCGAGCATACGGCAAAGGGTCGAGACATCTTGAATATTCTCCAGGTAAGACCCTCTAGAGGTCTGGACACGCGAGAATAGCTCCCTCTTAGCAGCCCGCTTGCAGCAGGTTGGTTGGCCGAATAAATCACGTAATCAGGTCTTCCATACGCTCCAACTTGTGAGCTCCTCCTTGTTTTGGGTAACCAGGCCTTGGCGGTTCCTTTCAGGTAAAATATGACGTTGGGTAGCATCGAGGTTGGATCCTACCTGTGATTTTCGCACACGCGCTCGTATAGTTGCATCCATGGACCCAGATCCTAACCGCCAGTATTGGCAAACATGCCAGGATCACCGGGTGGAGCAGCCAGTATGACCATTGGCAAGGTAGACGTGGTTGCGGTGGGTGCGCCCGCTGACGCAGGATCCCCGCAGGTAGATCTGCCTGAAGTAGCGACTTGGCGGCCGCTGGGGATCTTTGTAGTGCTTAAATACCCCGAATCTCCACCAAAATGTTACATGAAAGCAGAAAGAGGGGCACAGTGCATTTACACTGTATTTGCATAATGTTCGAGCGTGTACAAGATGGGAGAGAGCGCGTCAACACCAATTCACGTCGTCTTCCTCGACGCCACCTTTTGCCTTTCACTATGAAATATAGAAAAGTAGCAATATTCATGCACTCATAGAAAACTTCGTTCAGAGTTACAAAAAAAAATTACACTTTCGCCGCAAGGGCGAAGCAATGAAAGCAATCGCAACAAAATGGAATGTTATATGAAGTAAGCCTAGCAGCAAACTCTTTTGGATACGATCTCGCGTTACTCTTTAAAACACTAGTGTAAGGGAATACGGCCGCTCCAAGGAGTGAAGTGGTTTTTCGGGCTGCCTGTCGTCTCAACGCGAAGCCGTGAGAGCAAAGCACGTAGAAGGGTATACGAGCCGTGTGCTGATTTCGGCCGAGATAGCCCTTGCGATCGTGCCCTCATGATGAAAGGTTGCAGTTGCTCCTCAAACAAAGCAGCCAACCCACCCACCTTTCCTCCGGCGCCCCTTCATGCTCCTTCACCCAACGAAAAACGGGCAGGCGCTTACTCTCTGCTTGATGTGGGAGTAAATGGTTCCACTGCTTTAATAAAGAAATGCTGTGGGGCGTTTGAATCGAGAGAGCAACATAGCGCTCCTAGAGTCCTGATACTCTGCGTCTGTCTCGTTCCTTCTCGAACCCCCATGCAACGCACATTACGACATGGTGTTAGGAGTGGGGTGCAAGTGGTGAGAATGGGAACGACGGCAGTTCAAGGAGATAATACGTTGAAGGAGGTTTCATCGACTGGACTTATGGCGTAATCAAGAGGCACCGGCTGACGCGGCAGGAGCGGCAACATGGTGGCCAAGCAGTAGCCCAACCAAACGTGCGTCGGTCTCGCGCCATCAGTGTAGCCGGAATCGCCAGGACAAAACAACGAGTCTAGAGTACCGTTAAGCTGTATATTTTCTCTAACAAATCTTGGTCAGTGGAAAGCTTTTTTAGATAGTCCATCACGTATACTGCAGCCTTACAGACTGTCTTATATAAAACGCTAAAAATATCAGCGTTCATTGGAAATTTGTCAACATACTATGTCATTTGGTTCCTTCGTGGTCGAACATTTTTTTCTGGAAGATTTAATATGTAACTTTTTCTGCCTACTTCCCCGTCCTCCAGTGTAGCGTAGAAAATCAGTGTACAACATGATGAACAGCCCCGCCCCTTCTTTGCCTTCTGCTTCTCTCTCTCTAAAGTTGCACTTCATACATCTGTTCCGTTACATAAGATGCCCGTGAGACTTCATTTAATATTGCGGATGAGGCACCCGCTGGCGCTCCCACAGGTCTTAACGACCTTGCAGATTAATTACGATCCTTAGATTCTGCCAGACTGTTTTTAAGGATCTCCCTGACTAAGCTCGGTCGATGCAGCGACGCTTCCAACCTGGTGTATATTTCCGTATATTTGTTTGACAGCGTCAGGTGTGGTGACTCAGAGTTGGGTGTCACCGAAGTACATGCTTTCCTGAGTTAACCACACAGGTACTGGTAAAAGCGAGGAGCGAAGGAACTCTTGGCGTTGCTTCATGTTTTTGTGTCCTCGCACCGCTTCATGTCTGTCAGCTGTGGGCTCCTCGCATTGCTTCACCGCGTTGCTTAATGTCTTCTTGGGGTTCATACAAGTACATTGCGCCTACACCACATTCGTTAGTCTGTCTGCTTCTTTTTGTAAATAGAGAACAAGAAGGCAACACATTCGAGCAACCAAGTGCTTAGGAAATTCGCGTCAAAGTCCTGCCGTTACACGGCGTGCCAGCTGTGTGAGACAAAAAATAATTGTAATGGCTGTTGACTGCAACATGTGAAAGTGCAAGAGGGTAGCACCGGAATCTTTTTTTAGGCTACCGACGGGCGTTGCAGTCAACCCCCCCCCCAAAAAAAAAACAAAAAAAACCAATGGGTGTTCCATGCATGCCACATAGGGAAAACCGCCCTAAGAGAACCAGGTGAATAAAAAAGAACCAAGGAGGAAAAAGACGTAATGTAGCCATGGTGACTTACATAAGCATTAAAGGTGGCAGAAAAGAAACAAAATGGTTGGAGATAGAAGAACACCTTTCTCGGCAAGAAATAAGCATATGCGCTTTTACAGAAACTCAGAGAAATGGATGAGCCGCCACTTATTCCAGGATACATCTGGGAGGGCTGCAGTAGGACCAACGGAGAAAAGGAAGAAGGCGGGGTGGGCATGCTCATAACCAAGAAGTCAAGTTGGCGTAGAATATACGCCGTTTGCAGAGAACACCTCTGGGTGGAGGGGAAGATCGCAGGTAAGAACATACTTCTAGGGGTAGCTTATCTGTGTACAGGGAGTAATTGCAAGTGACAGAATGAAGATTTAGTGCAATGTATACACGAACTTATTCAAGAGTTCGGAAACAAAGAAAAAGAGACGAAGCTATATAACTAGGAGACATGAACACCTACGTCGATGACTTGGACGGTTTCACGGACCATTACGGGAACCTGTTCCTTCACCAAAGTGAACAGGATAATCCGACAATTGTGAATAGAGAGGCGAAATGCTATGGCAAAGTTATATAGCAGCCTGGAAACAACCAGTCGACGATAGATTACGTGCCGATGTCCAACGAAATTTACGATAAACTAAGCAGGATGACAATCGACGAAGAAGGAACTGGCCGCCGCGGGAGTGAGCGCAAGCGCATTTTATTATGCGCCGGTTGCGTGAACGAAATAGTACCTGTAGCGAAGGAAGGACGTACTGCATGAAAAAAATTAAGTGATAAGCAGACAGCAAAGATAGCAACCAACATTGAAAAGAAAATTGAAAGGAAACTAAATGACTGAGAATACGAAGAACTTGAGAACGTGATCGTGACACAGACTTATGCCAGAGAGAAAAGCTATCCGTTGTAATAATAAGAATATTCGGGGCTTTACGTCCCAAAACCACGACATGATTATTAGGGATGCAGTAGTGGAGGACTCCAGAAATTTCGACCATCTGGTGTTATTTAACGTGCACTGACATCGTACAGTACACGGGCCTCTAGCATTTCGCCTCCACCGAAATGCGACCGCCGCAGCCGGGATTGAACCCGCGACCTTCGAATCCGCAGCCGAGCACCATAAGCACTACACCACCGCGGCTGACCTATCTGTTGTAAGGGGAAATGGAAACCACGTTACTGGTGGAATAGTACAATCAAGGAGGCAATTGGAGAAGGCGCAAAGCACCGACAGAGCACAAAAAACTGAGAAAAGCAAAGCACAAAAAAAAAGAAAGAAAGAAAGAAAGAAGAAAAGGGTCACAGTTTCGCCACAAGGCGAATCTATGAATGCGATAGCAACAAATTGGAATGTCAAGCGACGAATGGCAAGCAGGTCGAAACGTGCAGCGCGCTCCTCACGCACACATGGCGCTCGAAAACAACACGCACAGGACGAGAGAGAACTAACAACGTTCACAGCTCGACACTTAACGCGCTGCTCAAACAAAAACGACGCACGAAACGTATTCACAGGTACAGACGAGCGCGAACTAACAAGTGTCACAGTTGTTACTTCGCTGTGTTTGAAAAGCGTGCTCTTTTCGCAAACGGGGGGGGGGGACTTCAGCGAGCGAAGTGACCTTCGTGCGCTCGGTAACTACAACGCAATCGTTCCGGCGAAAGCCCAATTCTCCCCCACCGCGAGATAAGCGCGCGCGCGGACGGGCGTCTACCCCCCCACGGGGCAAAGTACGCGAGCGCGAGCGTCGCGACGAACGGGGAGCCGAGCTAAAGCCCCGGCGAGCGCGCCCTTTAAGCCATCTCGCTGGTAATGCTGAAAACACGCTGAAAACACGCTGTATATAAATAGCTCGCCGTTTAAACGTTGAAGGACGTGCGCTTTCGTGGCTCAGCGGTTAGCGCCGCGCACTGCAGAGCGAGAGGTCCCTCGTTCGATGCCGCGCGTCGGAAACATTTTTCTCAATTATTTTTTCTTTGAGGCTTTTATAAATATATAGATACATATACATATACGGGACATGACGGCGACGGCGAAAACCAGCCGAGAGTGTCCATATAATTGATATCGCAATAAAAAAAATGAAAGAAAAAAACAATGTTGCCAAAGCAGGAAATAGACAGAGGATACCGAAGTCTGGTGGCACAGGTTAGTTCTGGAGAAAAAAAGAAATCTGACTCAAGCAATCGTTGAGTCGCAGGAATATGTGAAAGAAAAAAAGGAAAACAGAGAGGAACCTCGAAATGATTTTACCACCACGTGAAATCTTTACGGAAAAAGATATTACCGGTCAGGTTTAACCTGACCGTCCCCGAGTGAGCCGAGCCAGGTGACGTTGAGTTTACTCGCGTCTATTGTGGACCGCATAAAGTTGTTTCACGCACTCACTCACCGACGATTACGTTACTCCCTAATGCGAAATGTGAGCGCAGCTGTACGCTTGGCGATATATTGACGCAAAGAGTTTAAGCGAGAAATGCATGTACGTATAGTCACAGAAACTCTTAATCTTTATTGTTTCTAAATTGTCATTTTACTAAATTCTTAATTTTCAATTATTTTTATTTCGCATTTAATTGCTTTTTCTTTATTTTTGTTGATCATCGCCAATAGCAGTTATAGACAACTATAATAGCAGTTATAGCAGTTGTAGAGACAAGACGTACTAACCTACATTATATGAAACAGAGGCGGCTGATTCACAAGCCGTAATGTAATGAGCAGGCGTGAAAGGGTGAATAAGTGAAAATCAGAAATTCTGGAAACAGAACTTCAGCTAGAGCAGCTAAAATGGAAAAAAAAGTGGTTTTAAAGAATTTCCTTTCTGCCCTTCAACAGGACTGGACAGAATACCTATAAGAACAATTAGAGTGCTTGAGTGAAATACCAAAACAAGCACAGTGCCGATCAATAGAAAAACTTACAAAAGACAAACGAATTCCGGACAGTTGGCGGAAAAGTCGAGTGAACCTAATCTACAAAGGAGATGGTCACAGAACAAACACTCAAACTTACAGATCTCTTATATCATTACCTCCAGTGTAATGAATAGCGATGCAAGCTGTTAAAACGAGGCCTTATTTACGGATTAAAAAGGAACAATGTATTAAGGGAACTGCAGATTGGTTTTAGATTGACCAGACGCACAGATTTCCAGACGCACAGATTTCAGACGCACAGATGACCACATTTCAGACGCACAGATTCCAGACGCACAGATGACCATACGCACAGATTTCTATAACCTGTGTCACACAGTGTATAGAAATAGCCGCAGAGGAGAACAGGTCATTATTGTGATCATGTGTATACGTTATGTATAATTATTTGTATTTTGTCTGTTTTTCCGTGTATGTAAAGCCATACAGAAAATGCGGCGTTGTACGTGTATACATGTGAGCTTATTTTGTGCTTACCTGGGGATGAAGGATGCGCCGAGATTCTCATTAGCCGTCCTTTTTGCCCGAGCTTGCCCGATCCGTCAGTGAGCGAAGATAGCGCGGCAAGCAGCACGCAATGAATGCCGAGATAAAGCATCGCATGTTAACAAACGCGCACCGTGCGTGCACAGCTTTTTTGCTTCAGACATAGGAGACTGCGTGACACAATGAGCCAGCGCCTCTGGTTGTTTGTTATCGGTGAACTATCAGAACACTGAAACACCATGAATGACCCGCTATCTATTCACACACTCACTGTAAGCCGCTTTCCACACCTTTCTCGTGTGCATCAGCGGCGTGTCTTCTCTTTCGGGCATTTACCTTTCTATTCTCGGTCGAATGCGGACAGAGCACACGCAACGCATTCTCGCGCCTACACTTTACGTCATGCGCCTACACTTTACGTCATGCGCCTACACCTTACGTCATGCGCGTACCATCCTAATTCCATCCTCAGTCGAATGTGAACAGGGCACAGGCGACACGTCCTTGCGCCTACACTTTCCTTCATTCGAATATCTTGAGACGAAACCGATAACTTACTGAACACTTTATTTCATTAATGACGTGTTCCTTATGTTGAATACAGTGTTACTGGAATAGAGAAGCTTTTTAGTTATTACGAAAAATTTGACCCTTTATGCCGCGCGGCGACAGTGAGGCGTTATCTTGAATGTGGTTGTAGTGTAATAGACTGGAGCGGCGAGATGCGCCGCGGTCACCCGGGCTGAAGCATGCAGCCGCTTTGTCGAAAGAGGAAGTTCAGCAAACCTTCAGCAGTTCCACTTCACCACCTTGACCTTGGTTCACCAATTCAAGTTGGCTCACCAAGTTCACAACGATCCATTCTTTTATCCGCAGCAAGCGCCAAAATACAACAATAAACAAAGCCACAAGTGCGTTCGAAGCCGCAGGCACGAATATTAGGCAAATCCATGTACTACACATCTTTCCCATGGTGGCTGAACGATCGCAGCGCCAGAGTTCCCTGTAGGAAATATTGTAGGAAACTCTAGGGGCTGAACAAACCAAAAAGCTCGTGTGGTGGCTTGCCGCCAGAGGCGTTGATGTACATTCCACTGAGCTGGCTATGCTTCGGGAGAATTTGGGCGAGTGCCACGCGTTAAACCTGTGTGTTTTGTTTATTTAATAACGTAATGAAAACATGGCGTATTACAGTCTCTTTCGACATGAAATGATATACTACATAGTACACCGTGAACAGAACAAGTGTTTTCCGAAGGCCGAACTTGTGCTCGCAATTTCGCTACTACGTTACAAGGTGCGGTTGCAACCAAGCGCTCGATCGTAATAAATAACAGCGTTTATCATTTATGCGTGAGGAATATTACAAACACAGATAGGAATGCGAATGTTATGGCAAGCTGAAATACCAAATACCTTAGACTGTGAAAGCGCAATGCAATGGCAGGAAGCTGCGAAATAAAATCGAAGTAAATAATGTATTGGGGACTGCGTGGTGTAATCATAAAGATATCGCCTTTTGGATTTAATAACGTTAGTGAGAGAGAATGAAACTTTATTTTTACGACCAGGCGCACGTTCTCTTCGCCCAGAGGTGGGTGACTTTCGGAAGCGATAACTTTAAGTGCATATCTTCATTAGCACATTTTTTTCTCAGCAGCTGTTCTGTGCGGAATGGCAACACAGCACTGCGCAACGGCGACTTACCGTCACACCTCAGGCCAAGGCCACTATGGCTGCTACTTTCGCCAACTACTGTAAAATAGCCATCAGCGATGATTGTCTTTGCGCTGTTTATTCCGGCGTTTGTGCATGCCCCTGAGCAACACAACTCGTCGGCTGTCACAGAACGCTCAATGAGAGCAGCGTGGTACTCGACTGCTGACCCGAAAGTCTCGGGATCGAATCCCGGCCGTGGCGGCCGCATTTAGATGGAGGCAGAATGCTAGAGGCCCGTGTGCTTAGATTTTGGTACCCGTTAAAGAACCCCAGGTGGTCGAAATTTCCGAAGCCCTCTACTACGGCGCCTCTCATAATCATATTGTATTTTTGGGACGTAAAACTCCAACAATTATTATTATTATTAGCTCAGTGCTGAACACGTTCGGGTGACGTATTGAAAAACAACGTGTACCATGTCTGCTTTGTAGGCGGCGCCCACAGACTGGAACAACAAGAGGACCAAGCAAAGGCGCGAGACACGGGCGCTGTCTGCTCGTAGCACTGCAATCACATCATTTAAATATACGGGTGTCCCAACTATCACGCAGAAATATTTAAAAACAAGAGGAACGACGTTACGCGAAGCAAACCTAGTAGCTATATATTGCCCCCCAGTACAGCCGCCCATCTTTTTTAACCTGAACGCGCGAGCATCCGACCACCCACTCGATAAGCGCCGTATAACGAAGCACGGCGGCGAAATGAACGAGAACACGTGCACGCGCGCGATGAACAGTCCTGTGCAGCTGCAGCTGCTCTGCCACGTTGTTCCAGGAACCGGGACGCCAAGAACCGGCGGTTATTGACTCGGCGGTCGACGCTCGTGCGTTCAGGTTTAAAAAATGGGTGGCTGTACTCTGAAGTAGCCATTACTAATTTTTTTTCACCAACAAGTCTTAATTAATTAGTCATAATTATAATAATAACTCGACAAGTACTCAACTAATTATCAAAATGCCAATGAAGCATACGTATCGGCACGTTCAAATGACATCTAATTGCGCTATTTTCGTCAACGTAGTAATTGCGCACTCATTTTTTCCCGACTGATAAAGAAAGCCCGCGAAATGTGAAAAAAAAAAAAACTCGCGACTACGCTGCCACTCGCAAAAGAAAGCAGTGCCCTCAAATAAGCTTACTGCAAACCACCATTTTGCCGTTTGTCCGCTGCCAGAGATGGTGTTCTGCACTTTGCAAGGGTATATAGGACGAGCACCAACAACATGCGTCACAATTTTGCATGGACTCGTTCCTCCCGATCATACGCCACTATCATTATTCATATCTCATGGCCTACTTTCCTCATTGATAACGCGGCGGGAGCACTGTTTTGATTGCGGCCGACTCTGCAAGAACAAAGCAACGCGTTTATTCATGCGTAGCACCAGATCGGGCTAGCCATATTTTTTGGGGGCGAAGCTCCTTAGGGTGTGGGTCTGTCCCTCCTCTGTAGTCGTAGTAGTAGTAGTAGGTAGGTAGGTAGGTAGCCGCGTGTAATGGAATGTACCCACTCCACGTGATAATGATGACGATGACGCAGTATAGTGTAATGTACCCACTACACGTGATAACGATGAAGTATAAGTGCGTTCCAGTATAGTGGAATGTACCCACTACACGTGATAAAGATGACGATGGCGCAGTATAGTGGAATGTACCCACTACACGTGATAACGATGACGATGACGCTGATTACCATGAAGTATAAGCGCGTTCCAGACCACACATTCTCTTTCTGCCATGGATGAAAACGATCCAGCTTCGCCCACTCATCATCATTCACTTCGTGGAATTGGCGTGATTTTTTCTCTCTGCATTTTCCCCTTGATACTGGGTACCTTCAAAGTAAGCCTGTTTCAGGGCACTGATTCCTGATGCGCGCCGTAGTGTGGACACGTTTCACTTTTCAGATTTCGCAGGCTTTCTTTATCAACCGGGGAAAATAAGCACGCAATTAGTTGTTGAAGATAGCGTTGTTGGATGGGTTTGAATACGCTCACATGTTTCGTTGGCATTTTGATGGTTAGATGAGTACTTGTCGAGTTACAAATATAATTATGACTAATTAATGAAACCTCGTTAACGTAGAAATAAGTAGGCGCTACTCCAGTGTACTGGGAATAAGATGTGCTAATTTTGCTTCGCGTAACGCCGTTCGTCTTTTTAAAAATCTTGCTGCGTGATTGTTGGGACATCCTGTATATACCTATGCGCAAGATAAATCAGCCGCATTTGCGCTATCATCTTTAACCACCATAACGGCCGGCTACGGCGTTGCGCTGCTAAGTACGGTGGCGTGGGTTCGAGTTCCGGGCGTACACATTTAGATAGGGCGAAATGCAAAAACGACCGGGTACTTAGATGTAGCTTACGTTGTAGGGAACCCCAGATGGTCAAAATTAGCCCGGCGTTCTACAGTGCGGTGCGCTTGACAAGCATGTCATGGTTCTGGCGTGTAAAAGCCATTAATTTAACTAATCCAACCCAATGCTTTCAGTTACACCGACCATTTCGCAGCGCGCGCACTCATTGTTCATCACAATTAAGCGCTTATTTTTCCTTGGATCATTTGAAATGGGGGGAATGACTCATAGCGCTGATAACAGATGGCTGATAACAAAAAACTGACTACAGAAAACTAAGAAAAGCGCTCCCTGTTTACGTCCCTCTCCTCTCTGTGCCATATCAAAAGCATAATAATAATAATGATAATAATAATAATAATAATAATAATAATAATAATAATAATAATAATAATAATAATAATAATAATAATAATAATAATAATAATAATAATAATAATAATATTAATAATAATAATAATAATATGTGGGGTTTTACGTCCCAAAACCAGGATGTGATTATGAGGGACGCCGTAGCGGAGGGCTCCGGAAATTTGGCCATCTGGTGTTCTTTAACGTGCACTGACATCGCACAATACACGGGCCTCTACCATTTCGCCTGCATCGAAATGCGACCGCCGCGATCGAACCCGCGACCTTCGGGTCAGCAGCCGAGCACCCTAGCCACTGATCCACCGAGGCAGACGAAGGTACACAAACAAGCGCAGACTGAGACTTAGGTTTAATCGTAGAAGAAATATATAGAAGAAAACACGAGGGTAAAGAGGGTTACACGGGGAAGGGTCACCAACTAGCCAACTATTAACTATTCTGCAATTTATCATGCAGAAACACAAGCTGTTCCACATGACCTAGCTTCAGGCTCTCTCGCCGTGATGTTACAGTGTTTTCTGCAGTTGAAAACATGGGCTCACTGGGCCCCTCTGTATCAGGGATGGGAAGGTATCACAAAGAGATACTGGAGATATCTGGATAAAGTGCAGCTCCATGCTCCTTCCAGTATTTCAAAGGATCATCCTTTCTTGAGATCAGGGACTCATTAAAGTAGTTTTGACCCTGTTGACTGTAAGGTTTGTACTCAGTGTGGCGCTGTTTTGGACCAGGATATCGGTGAAAGTTTTAACGAAAGGCCTACTGTTACGACGTTGGCCTTAGTTTGGCCACCCCACCTTAATCAAGTCGCACCATTGGCCTTTGTCGTGTTTTGGGTATTCGTCCTGTCGAATTATTCGGAACATCGAATATTACCTATTCGAAAGTCGAATCGAATTATTCGTTTAGGTACTATTCGATTCGAATTCTAAAATCGAATATTCGCACACCCCTAATATTTATAGTTCGAGTATGAGCGAACTACACTAGGTCTTATTTCGAGTCTCATATGCTCACAACTTGTTCATGCAAGCAAGACGCCTTTTATGTAAGACGACCCCGTCGTATGAATCACTGAAGTGTGCATGTTTTTCAGGATTTAAAAAAGTAGCAAATTAATGTTGGAAAGAATGCGAATAGTGCGCAACATGTTAACGCTCTAGGTAGATTGTATAAATAACATTAGAAATGAAGGTTAATTTGCTATATTTGTATTTCGTAAATATATATCACTGTGGGCTTTGAACCTGTGATTACGATTCTAAGGCATGAAGCAAACATATGAGTTCATAAAAAGCCCAGCTAACCCGCGTCAGTTATGTCATAACATGCTTTCTGTCACGTGAGCTGCCTTAACGAATGAAAAATTAGAATACTCCCAACATGCGTCCGATATGGGCGGCGGAAGCTTGGCAAGAGCGAACCGTGGAAAAGAGGTGGGGATGCCCTTCAGCAACCCTCCCCCTTAAACGGCTTTATATGGGCTTCGAATTTGTAGCGCATTAAAAAATGGAGGCAAAAGACAGAGACGTAGACAGCACAAGCGCTAAACGTCAAAGCATGTTTCATTGGGAACCCACATGAATATATCAAATCACAAAGATCTCACCTGTCACGCTCGTACAATGTGGGCTGAAAAATGTAAGAGCAGGCTGACAAGTTAGCGGATGGGAAGAAGTGAAAATAAGCAGGCCGTTCTCAGTGATCCCTTAACTCACGGAGTGTCCCACCGCTTCGAGAGTCGCGGCACGCTATAATGTTATTGTGAGTTTTTTTTTTTTTTTCAGGCGAGAATAAGCTAAAGGGGATTTCTCAGAGACTTCAGTATCGGCAAAGAAAGAAAGAAGAAGCAAGAGGCGAGTGCCCCATGAAACATGGCCTTCATTTTGTGTCGTGTGTAAAGTGGGTGGTGTACCAGATTCCCTTTTCATGCGGAATTTTTCACATGGGCGCGACTGGCCGCTGCCTTAACATTAGTCTCCGCGAGCACCACAGCTCTTTCAAACGTGCTCCGTCATCCAATTCGGCCTTACATTGCCGTCAGTGTGGTTGCAAGCGACTGTTCGAACTAACCTCTGTTTTCTTCCGTCACAGGGTGCAATTAACTCGTGAAATAACTGAGGCTTGCGTCATCCAGAGGCAAGGCTCCATGTGCGCAAGCCAGTCGTCTGTACGGCCCCATGATAAAGAATTATCATTTCTTAACATATCTGTCGAATATCACACTCGTTATGGTAACGCCAGCGTTAAGTTCTTATTCAAAGTACCTACGTAATATCGCACTTCCCAACAGTAATGCGTACATGAAGTTTGATTTTGATTTTGCTGGTTTTCTTGACGACAGGATTACTGTACTCTCTTTTTCCGATATTGCATCTTTGGGTGTCAAGGCTGTTCACGCATGCGGGATTCTCTGCGTAGTAGTGTCGCTGGTTCTGTGTCATGCGACAAGTGAGCCATTACACATGAGCATTTTAATATGTTTAGTATTCTTGCGTTTGTTTGCGCGACAGCAGTGCATCTTGCGAAACATAACCACAGACAGTCACAAACCACAGACACTTAAACCACAGACAGTCACATACACGTCACGGATGTCCCGACTCCAGAGACAGAAACTCTCGCTGAAGCCAAACGTTTGCTGCCCCCCCACCTCTCATAGATCCACGGGTACGTCGTGTTCGTGTTCATTGATTTTTTTTTTTTGGTTGAGGGGATTGAGGGCAAACGGGATGAAGGGTTTGTGTAGATGCCCGTTATTGTGTAGCCCTCTAATATCTCTCTAATATTTCCATTACCCGAGTAATGGAAAGATTAGAGAGATATGAGAGGGCTGCTTATGTTGTAGCTAACCATACTCTTTCTGGTTAACACTCCTACCTTCTCATTTTCTTTTCTCTCTATCCGAGTATCTGTCGTGGCTTACCATCAAGCACATCGAAGCGGCCACCGATCGAAACTGTCTACTTCCCGCCTCCGAGCATACACTGCGGCTGCATCAACGGAACAGTGTGCGTTGGTTGCTTTAAACGTATGCGTATATGGCATGCTTTGCTCCTATCTAATAGGAGTAACAGGGGAAACTTTTTTGATACTCCCGACTCTATTACATTAAAAACTTTAATAAGTCTGAAATGAGAATATGCTTCATCAGTCTAGGAGCCCCATAAGACTAACCTAATTAACGCTCTAGAATTAGTTCACAGTAAACGCAACTCGCTTTATTCTTTCCAATTATAACAGAACTGCCAACGTAACAGCCATGAAAACTAGCTTGTCACTTTAATCTCTTGCAGCCCGGCGTAAAAGCTCCCGTTTACCATTGTTTCATCAAATATTTCGCCACACAACATTGCATGACATGTTCATTCATACTCCACACTATGTATCGCGTCGCATTGATCATTCTTACAAGATTCATGTTCCTTCTAGAAGCACCAACACATTTTGCCAATCATTAATTTCTCGGATGTCACTAGAGTGGAATCGCCTTCCCGGAAACATTGTATATATTAGTGTGAGAACTATTTGTTTCGTGATGCGTTAAACAACATTGCTAACTAGAATGCGATTTTATTTACCGGCTTATCCTGTATGACTTGTTTTTCTTGCATTTTTAAATTTGTATTTTTTGTATAACTTGACTTAACTCCTTGTAATAATTTCTCAGATTTTTCACTCATTGTAGTATATTCCTACTGAATTATGCTTTACTTATGTTGTACTTCTCATTGTTACCTGTAACCCACTACCCCCTGTAATGCCTTGTTTAGCCCTGAGTGTACCCTAATTGAAATTAAATGAAATATCATGATGTTTCTTATGCCAGCCCGAACTACCGCTTGACAGCGACACGACCTCCCTCTAGACCGTCTCCGCTTATGTGAACAATTAAGGATAGTCTTCATACTTTCTACGTCCATGCAATTCTTGCTGTAGTTGCACAGCACACGAACAAGAGACAAAAAAGAAAACTTACTTAATGAGGACTTTAGTTCGGCCTTTCATTGTTTCTGGAGGCAGCACTCCGCAGTGGTGAAGTGGCGTCGGGTGTCAAGTTCCCGTGGATGTCGCAGACGTCTGGCGCATCCTCGGTGCACGTCTTCGGGTACCTTGGCCCAACTCATCCAGGTGTAAAGCATGGCTGAAGGTGAAGCGATGACTTTCCCAGTAGGTGCCTGCCACGTTGTTACGGGATGCCGCCTGCAGGTATGACAGAGGAGGTGGCTTGAGCTACTATCAATGTGACAAACGATTGGGTCAGTATACAGAATTAATGTCTGATACCGTCGAATGAGAATAAGTGCGTGTCCTTGTGGAAATGAGTAATGAGAGAGTCGGGAAGGGTATACTGGATTCACAGACATTTTTGAGTGCTGGTTGCAAAGCTCAGTTGGGCAAGCTTTGAGGAGATATACTTTCGGCTATCGGAAGGGAGCCCCGGTAAGTTTTATAAACGGCGTTGACCTCGATATTCCTACGTTAAAGTCCGCCTGTGGCATCCAGCTTACACAACATTAATATTTGCACACCACAAGTTATACAACGGCGCAACCCTGAGCGTACATGACGTAGCCGTTTTGGTATGACTGTGCATATTGAAACGCCGGCATCACCAAGGATCGGCTGATTGTAGCACACGTAGCAGTACGAATTTCTCTGGGAGTGCACTAACAATTAATTGTTCAGGGATCCATACGCACATACTGTGCTCATGGACGTCACAGGGGAATGGTGACCTTCCCCCCTCTCTCTCTCTCTCTCATTTAGTCCCTTATTCTCCTCCCCATGTGTAATCTAGCAAACTGGACGTAGTTTAGTTGACTTCCCTACCTTTCATATATTGATTCTATCTCTCTCCCCCCTGCGACAGCAGGTACACAACACAGCCTAGTGGTCTGAAGGAGCCAAATTGGGCTGCCGTGATTAATATTTGCGGTGACATCGAATTTCTTATCAAGAGACAGCAGTGTCCGCAAATAGGAAGCACCCAAGTGCGCATGCGCAGCATGCGATGAACGATGAATTTTGAAGCATGCTTCCGTCACTCCATTTCTTTTAATGATAAGGATATGTTGGCACAAAAATAAGGCGCAAGCTACTTTTTAGCTCATTAATGGGCTGAGGATACACCATTTTAGGTTAATATCAATTTTTAGATTATTACGTTCCAAAACCACGATATGATTATGAGGAATGCCGTAGTGGAGGGCTCCAGAAGTTTTGACCATCTGGCGTTCTTTAACATGCCCCTAAATTTAAGTTCGCAGGTGTGTCCAGCATTTCGCCTTGATCGAAATGTGGCCGCCGCGACTGGAATTCGGTCCCGCGACCTTCGGGGGAGCAGTCGAGCGCCATAACCACTAGACCACAGTGCCGGAGTAACATTTAATGTTCAATATTACATTTGCAACAACATTCGCGCAGTAACAGCGGGACGTAAAATATACGCGATCCACACAACATATCACTCGAATAACACCATGGTCCTGCAACAGAAAGGCTCAAATATACAAATAATAATGTTACCCAATAGAAATTTCTGCACTCAGCAAGCGGCACATACACCATGTAGATGAATTATCTTATATAGATGTAATAGTCAATGCAACATGTTCAACAATCTCATTTCCTCCTACCGCCCGATTGCGCTCGCTAGCTGTGTGGGAAAAGTGATGGAACGAATGGTCTTAACGCGTCTGGAATAGTACTTAGAGCACTATGACATATATCCAGATGCTATGGCCGGGTTCAGACGTGGCCGCTCGTCAATAGACAATGTAGTTGATTTGGTGACGTACGTCCAACACCAGAAGGCCTGCAAACGATTATCTGCTGCTCTGTTTCTAGACGTTAAAGGGGCTTACGATAATGTCACGCACGAAGCCATCCTCGACGCATTAGAAGCTGTAGGACTCGGTGGCAAGATCTATAAGTGGGTTCACAGCTACTTGCAGACGAGATCATTTCACGTGCAGACAGAGAATGGCCCGACACCCGATTATTACGGCAGCCGAGGAGTCCCTCAAGGTGGAGTGCTAAGCCCGACCTTGTTCAATCTGACCCTCATTGGACTAGTCGACAACCAGCCTAGCAGCGTACGACTCTCCATTTATGCTGACGACATCTGTATATGGACGTCAGCTGTGACGCGGCTTCAACTTCGCGCTCGACTTCAGAAGACAGTCACAGTGACATCGCGCTACCTGCATAATCAAGGACTCGAGATCGCAAGTGAAAAGTCTGCAGTCGTGGCATTCACCAGAAAGCCAATGTCCGCTTATGGCGTATCAATTAACGGGCAATGTGTGTCGTAGAGCAGGAGTCACAGGTTTTTGGGTGTTATAATCGACAGAGACCTGTCTTGGACCCCACACGTCAACTATGTGAGAAAGCGGCTGACTTCTATCTGTCACTTGTTCAGGTTCCTTGCAGGAAAAACTTGGGGAGTGTCCATACACTCTATGTTACAGCTGTACCAAGTATTGTTTATTGGGTTCCTGTGATACAGCCTTCCTGCAATATCTAATACTTGCAAAACGAACCTGCGCACGATCCAAAGCATCCGAGCCCAGGCTCTTAGGATATGCCTTGGTTTACCACGCTGTGCATCAACCGCTGAAACCATCGCGATTGCTCAGGATTATTCAATCACGACGCACATTATCGTTGAGACCATGCGTACCTACCTGAGACAATATGCCAGGAACCCCTCCCACCCCCTGGCAAGCCTCGCGGCTGAAAGGTCCCCGTACGCCATTTAGCACAACTGTCTATGCCCATCGTGCATCGTTTACAACAGGGTATGCGCCTGCGGAGAAGCCAGACTTTCCTCCGTGGTGCTTGTACCTTCCACAAGTGCGTCTCGAAATTCCAGGACTGCAGAAGAAATCAGCTTTACCTGCCCCAGCACTAAAGCAACTAAGCTTATTTTTCTTGCACGAAGCCTACAACAACCATGTGCACATCTACACCGACGGGTCGACCACTGTGTCCAGTTCTGGTGGTGCGGTGGTGATACCAGCTCGACAAATAACACTAAGGCTCAAAATATCCCACGTAACAACATCTACGGCGGCAGAACTTACGGCTCTGCGCTGTGCCCTAGAGTACATCGATTCTGAGAGACCGTGCAAATGGGCTGTTTTCTGCGACTCGAAACTGGCGTTACAGTGTGTGCGGTCAGCTCTCCGACGCGGATGCCACGAACAGCTTATATACGAAATTCTCAGGATCCATCACCGCGTCAAAGAAAAAGGTCACGAGATTGACTTTCAGTGGCTACCTGGTCACTGCGGGATCAGTGGCAATGTTTCCGCAGACAACGCAGCTCGTACATCGCATGAACAAGAGACTACCGTTCCAATTCCTCTGTCTAGGACAGACGCTGCTAAGCAGCTTCGTCACCTGGCTCGTAGTCTATGCTTGGAGGAGTGGAACACGCCAAGCATAAGACACACTCGACTACACCAAATCAACCCAACGCTGGAACTCCGACCTCCAGCCGGACTTCGTCGGCGTGAAGCCTCACTTCTTTGTCGGCTTTGGTTGGGGGTGGCCTATACGAAAGCATACACGACATTAATTGGAGTGACCGACAGTTCGACATGCGAGGTCTGCGGCACCGAGGAAGACATTGATCATCTATTATGCCGCTGCCGCCGATTTGCCTCTGAAAGACGAACGCTTTCTGATGTGATGCGACGACTGGACGATCGGCCGCTCTCCGTGCAGATGCTGCTGGAGTACCGTCCCCATCGCTCGTCGGCCAACAAGGCAGTTAAGGCGCTATTGGGTTTTTTAAGGACCACGGGCCTTTGTGAACGTCTGTGACTTTTGCGCAGTGCCAACGCCACAGAAGTGTCTGCGTATTTGTTGATCATTTCCTTTTTACAGCGAAAGCTGTATATGGCTAGGAGAAACGAAAAACTGTTCGGCATCTGTGTCACGAGCGGTCTCCATTGGCTGTGCTATCAGTTACGTCGTTCTGAGCGTCGTACCAAAGCTCGCGCGCCATTGGCGCGCGAGCTTGGGTACGACGCTTGCAAGGTCAAACGCTTGCAGCCACGGCGCGCCCTCTGGCGCGCCAAAGAAACGGCGTTGCGAGCAGAACAGCGTCGACGTGATTGCGGGAGCGCGTGCGCCGGGGCGAACGCCCGCTTTGGGCGAGAGTTTCTCCAGCGTCACTTTGGCTTCGGCTGCGACGTCTGTGACCGCCTGTGGTTCGACCACAACCTGGCAACGATAATTGTGGAAGGCTTCAGTGCAGCGTCGGGTTGAACCCACTGCTAAACACCGGGGCCGCACATTTCAGTTTCGCTGGTTAACCATTTGTACGGAGTGCTTGGGCGGTGATTTTTTTTTCTCTTTTTTTTTTCTGCTTGTGGTGCTTTCTCTCTGCCTCTCTCATCTTTCTACTCCCCTTTCCCTTTTCCCCCCAGTGTAGGGTAGCCAACCGGACTGCTGTCTGGTTAAGCTCCCTGCCTTCTCTCTTTTGTATTCCTTCCTTCCTTCAACAATCACATGCATATCAATTGCGACGTTGAAATGTATCGTTTTCTTCGCACCCTCACCCTCCGACGCTTGCAAATACGCTAATAAAAAGTAAAGCGAACCTATTGCAAGACTTAGGATTCTGAAAGTGGCACCCTCACTTACTGTGCTGTTAACTAGTGGTTAACTGCGAGCCATATTCTTCATTCAAGTGCTCAGCGCTTTAGGGGTCCGCGCGGGCGTCTCGTGTGTCATCTCATCTGCTGTCACCCCATGTCTTTGCTTGGCGTCACGCAGGCAAAATCATGTGTAGCATAGCCATGTATAGTACAGTATATCAAGGGGGGAAGGAAGAGGTTAAAGCATAGCATAGTCACGTGTAGTATAGTTTAGAAAGGGTGAGAAAGGGAAGTGAGGGTGCCGAGGAGAGGTGTGAGGGTGAGGAGGAGGAAAGGAGCAGGTAAAAGCATAGAGCATAGCATGGCCATGTAGGGCGTCGCGCAGGCAAAACCATGTATACCATAGCCATGTGTAGCACAGCTATGCAAAGTGCAGTATAGAAGGGTGTGGGAGAAGAAAGTGAGGCTGAGGAGGTGTGATGTGAGAGTGAGGAGGAGAGGGTAGAGCATAGCACAGCCGTGTATATTATATTATAGAAAAAAAGGTGGGAAAGGGAAGTGTGAGTGAGGAGTGATGTGAGGGTGAGGAAGAGGGAAAGGATGGGGAAGGTAAACCATGACAAAGCTGTGTATGTTATAGTATAGCAAATAGGCTGGGAAAAGGAAGTGAGTGCGAGGAGGAGGCGAGAGGGCGCCACTGCATCACAATGAAGGTATCCCTTCCCGCCATGGACGCCGAGCAGGCTGCACGGTGGGAACGGGAACGCTTGCTTGCCCGTGAACGCCAGCGTCGCCGAAGGGCAAGCGAATCATTGCTCCGCACTTCCTACAGCTTTCACGTTGAGCCCAACTGCATATATTTCTTCTGCTCAGTCAATGTGTTGATCGATCCTTGCCCTCACCCCCGCCCCCCCCCCAGCCCCCGAAAGCTTTCTGTGCCATAACTGAGGATACTTTTGGCGCAAATCGAACGAGGACACATAACACAAAGGAACAGGACGGTGTCCTCGTTCGAGGATGTGTCCTCGTTCGATTTGCACCAAAAGTATCCTCAGTTATGAACCAGTACCAACTAGCTCAAACCAGAATTCTGCTAGAACAACTTTCTGCACCTATCGTGGTTTCTCACTGCCTCGAGTGTCGGAAGCATTGCAAGCTTTACACGCCTCACCTGGTTTCACACTGCCTCCAAAATCGACACACCTTTGACCAAGCGACGATTTTGTGTGATGACACCATCTTATGTGAAGTCACAGTGACGTCATAATGACGTCACAAACTAGCGATCTATGACGCCATGACGACGCCACATGATGACGTGGCGTGAAGAAGCCGTAGTCTCTAATCACTTGAGATTTTGCAACGTTGGTGTTGACGCCACCGCTGACGCCGCCGACGCCTCCACCGCCAGAGACGCCGCCGACACATGGAAAGCGCCCGAGCAAATGCACCCCACACGAGCCCTGTCCCGTGGTGTACGTGAGGTGAACGCTACTCTATCATATACAACCCTTAGCTTGACCCATTCCATCCCTTTTTTATAGATTTTAGGCGTTCATGTGCGATAGCGTTTTCCTTAGCCGAACTTATTGTTTCGCGCGCTGCTGAATCGACGTAGAAAGAAGCTCATGGTTGAGATCTGCTCCGCCAGATGCTCCAACAACTACAGTGGTGTAATTGCTGTTTATACTCATTACTATGAATTATAATTTATGACATACCTTAAGGCTGTTTTGATTTATGACATACTTTAATGCCCACTCTATCATATGCAACGCTTAGTTTAAGCCATCCCATCCTTTTTAAAAATGTATTTTTCATTTTTTGCAGGGACATCGGACAACTCGCACCGGCGGTGTTCTAGAAGACAGCAAAGAGTGTAACTCGGTGTTCGTGTCACTAATAAAAGCTGAGTAGCGCCCTCTACAGTTACCGTCAGGCTCGCTTCCTTTTATAGAGCACACGTATTAAAAAAATAAAGTGTCGAAAGAACACACACACACACACACACACACACACACACACACACACACACACACACACACACACACACACACACACACACACACACACACACACACACACACACACACACACACACACACACACACACACACACACACACACACACACACACACACACACGCACGCACGCACGCACGCACACACACACACACACACACACACGCACGCGCGCACGCACGCACGCACGCACACACACACACACACACACACGCACGCGCGCACGCACGCACCGATCAAATGTTATCGAGGAAGTGTTTCGTATTTCGGTCAAAAGAAAAACATCTGCGGCTCTACTTCGTAAATAAAATCGATGTTGACGTTGCATGCTGTTCACGGCGTGAGCCAGTGCTCCACAGATGTGTCTGGGCTGTCTGAGCTCACGAAAAAGAGCAATTAACTTGCTCCTGCTTTTCCTGAAGTGTTCAGCACAAGTGACCGTTTGTTGACATTTTCCTCTGCTTTCCGTCTTCTCATCCTCTTTATCGATTAGCTCGAGATCGTTGTTTTTGTTACACACCATCGAATTTGTGTCGACTCCTGGGGCACCGCGAATATGGCTCGAATTTGAATCTGTAGGCATACCTTGCCCAATTATCCAGAAAAAAAAAAGCGTGAATAATAATATAATTTGGGTTTAACGTCCCGCAACCACGATATGATTATGAGGGACGCCGTAGTTGAGGGCTACGGAAATTTGACCATCTGGTGTTCTTTAACGTGCACTGACATCGCACAGTACACGGACCTCTAGCATTTCGTCTCCACCGAAATGCGGCCGCCGCGGCCGGGATCGAACCCGCGACCTTCGGGTCAGCAGCCGAGCACCGTAACCGCTACACCACCGCGGCGGTTCGTTCATTCCGCGTTCGTTCATTCTGCATATTCTCATGATACCAGCATTTCATCCTTGAAAGCAGAGTCGGGTTTGGTAATGCTTGCTTCCCGTCGACAGGTTGCCGCCTTCTCTGTACTTCATCTGTCTTATTACAGCTCTCTGAATCATACCCCGTCCATCACGCTCTCTTCACGCATATCTCATCGCTTCAGGTCATCCGCTTCACGTCGCACTGCCTCATGTGCGGGACACTACTTTGCAAGCCTCTTTCATCTGAGCAGCAAAAGACTGGAACGGCCTTACCCATACCATTCCGGCCATCATTAACTCATCTGTTTTTTCGGAAGCTGTTAAAAACACCCGTGTCTCATTTCTCAATTACCACCCTTACTTAATACTCATGCAATGGGCCTTTAAGGAAATATAAAAGTGAAACATTGCATTACCGCGTGAGGCAATGTTGATTGGTCGGTGACTTAGTGTGTTTCGCGCAAAGGAATTTCTGCTTATTGTCTCGACTTTGTCTTCAAGCCACTAGGAGTTGTAGCTGGCTATCTCTAGGGGCGCACGGTCTAATTTCAAATGTTGAGCGCTGCGCACCTCGTAGACGTTCCGTTCGGGGCAGACACGATGACACCAAGTGATACACGAGACGCATATGTTTTATTCCATTGTGCGCAGCTGATGAGAGTCCTCTAATGACTCCTTGCTCAGAAAAATTAGTCTATTTTCAAGCAACGTGGAACACCACAAGATTAATAATCACGTATGTACGTACAAAGCGCCATTCTCGAACAACAAAGACGAAGGGCGCGGAGGAAAAAAATGGACAGCAGTACAGTGCAACATAATTGGAACCAATAGAAGTAGTTATAAAATGGGATTATGCCGCGGTAAGTGTCAAAATAATTATTCAATCCAGGTTCTGTGATCCAAAACAATGATACAGGCACAGAGTGTGATGGAGGATTAATTTCGACCACCTAGCTTGCGTTGTTCAATCCGCACTTAAATATAAGAATGGAGGCATTTATGCATCCCATCAAAAGGCGACCAACGTATCCAGGAACTGAACACACGACTTCAGGCTTGGCAGCGACGCGACGCCGCAACTGCTAAGCCTCCGCGGCGGGCGCAGTGAGCTTCACTGTTTTTCACCCGCATGCTTAATGTATGCTCTCCCAAAAAAGGCAGCGTGTACGACTCAATGGGCGGCTGTCGTATGTTGCGTGCAATGCAATAATTGCATATGCTGCAATACCTGAACGAAGTTGTACGACGATTTTGGGCGAAAGTGTGTACAGCGCGCTTGGTAAAGCGCACAAACGAGTGTGTATCGATTAAAGCAGTTATGTGCGTGGTAGCCAGAATAAAAGGCGTTCAGATCAAGGAACAAGATTTAATTGATCATCGTTCGAGGCACTTGCGCGCAGCGGGTTCCGAAGAGGTCAGCTCTTTTTGCAGTAGCGCCGGTTTTCTCTTTTGTCAGTCAGGAGCCGCCACCGGGGAGAGATCAGTTGTAGTAGTGGTTTCCGGTTAGGAAAGACGCTTATTTCTGGAACCCACGACAGAGCATGGCGCGGCGTCGTTGGGGGGTAGTGAATGAAGAGAGCGGAAAGCATCGACCACTTTCTTGAGATATGGTATACTCACACCACTGAGCGCCAGCTCGGGATACCTCTCTTTCCATAAGAAAAACCGGTGGATGCCCGGCGGCACTGCAAATCGAGCCCAGCGCCTTCGGCATTGAAGACGGATGCTCTAACCACTTGACCGTCACTGCGGTGAGAGAGTGAGGGGGGGCTGGAAGGATGCGTCGCCGCTGAGGATAGCTGGCGATAAGTGTGAGCGGCACCAAAGGGCGACGACCGAGGACTACGGAGCTGGCGTGTCCGCGGTGTGTGGTAGACACAGAAAAATGCACAGGGAAGAAAGCTAATTGGGTCAAGTCATCACATCAGCTAAGCATGTGGTCATGCATTGCGTCGAATTTTTCCAGTAGAATTGTCCAGTAAAATACTTAATAAACGACGTTTTCAGAGAAAATCTCTAAATAACAGGGATTGTAAGGATAGCTCACAGAGCAACTTTCTCGTAAAAAAAAATAATAAAATTTTCTTCATTTCACCTTTGACTAGAAAAAAAAGTAAATGAAAGGAGATCAAACAGAGAAAAAAGGAAGGCAGATAAAAAAGAAGGCGGCGGAGGGGAAGAGAAAGGTCTTCCTTCTAGCTGAGAGGGATGCGAAAGGCAAGCGTCCACTCTTCAAGGAATGGAAAACATTATAGAAGGTGTTGCACTGTTTTTTTTGCAACCCGAGTTGTTGCAACTGGCGTTTTCGGGCATCCCTTTCAAGAATGAGTTTCTATCATATTAGTACATTCCATGCACGCATATAGATGTAGGTGAATATTTCTACAATTTGTGAAACACTACAGCTAACAAGGACAGTCTCGTAAGAAGAATGGAGGGAGCACAAACGATAGTGATTTAGATGAGACGGGCGCTAATTAATTTTTCAACATGATAATACTCTGCAGGTTGCAGGTGCTGGTTGCGTGAATTTTTGATGAAAGCATATGAACTACATACGTTTCTTCATGTGTTGTTCGAGCAGCCTCGCGGGCAAACATCATGGCAGGTTCTAGCAGCGTCACGGGTTCGAGCAGCTTCGCGGACGTACATGATGACAGGAAGGGTAAGTATGCGCTACACACGTCGAAGTGACCGTTTTCGTGCTGAATTAAACAGAAGCTGGCTCACGAGCTTATTGAATGCAACATGAGGTTTTATGCTGGCGCAAACCCCGTAACAAGGCGGCGAGCCTAATGCCCAGGAGAAGCCGAGACGTAATCTCTCGATGCGTCATAATGAGCAACGCTCGCACTAATGGGAGAGCGAGAAATAAATTAAGGCGCGGTACGGGAAGCATCCTGTAAGCGCGAATATTGGGATGCGCTTCTGCGAAATGGTTGCTGTGCTATCGAGGGAGAAAAAGTCAATGTGTTTATCACGCTGTTCCTCTGTATATATATATATATATATATATATATATATATATATATATATATATATATATATATATATATATGTAGAAAGCAACAACATGGGACTGTGTGCGCCGCGCCCGCAACAATACAAACATGTAGCTGATGAAGCCACTTGTGCATTTTAGTGCCGCCTACGTCTGCGTATAATTTTCTCTTCGTATAAAAAACCATCGCTTCCGATATATAACCAGAAGCGTACAACCCCCGTACACGTAAGAAAAGCGCTGCCGCTTTCTTTTTTTTTTCTTTTTGTAACGCGACCTGAATGAGCGCTTGGCTCGCAATAGTTCTAACCGCCGCGTACTACCTGATCTGATTACGTAATGAACGCTTCGAGAAAAAATTAAAATAAAATCTCACTTTTTGTTGCAAGCAGGAAAGCTTGAATGAACGCGTTACGTGTGATAGTTACGCGCCACGGCTCTATACGATGTAGTTACTTATGGAATTTTTTTATTGCGATAGCAATTATATGGACACTCTCGGCTGATTTTCACCGTCACCGTCTGTCGACGCCCTCATGTCCCGGGTATGTATATGTATGTGCATATATAAAAAAGGCATAAAGAAAAATAAATTAGTAGAAAAAAATTCCATACCACCTGACCGGGGATTCGAACCACCGACCCCCCGCTCCGCAGCCGGCTGCGCTAGCCAACACAGCCACACGCCATGCTCGTGCCAGCGATGTAACGGCGAGCTATTCATATGCACCATTTGCCGCTCGCGGTACGCAGACCTCGGAACAGCTTGAGCGTGTTTTCTATCACGCAACGTTTTTACAGTTTCTTTCAAATTGAAAACTGCCCTTGAGATGCGCACGAAAAAGTGGCTCCCTTCTGTACCACTCATGATGCAGAAGGACAAAAAAAAAAAAAAAAAAAAAAAAAAAAAAAAAAAAAAAAAAAAAAAAACGGGCACACTTGGCGTCAGACGCCACCGCGTGGCAGGAGACGCAGAGGGGTCATTCCACGTGCCGCAGTTTAAAAGAAAAAGAAGTATCAAACAGCGTCGAAAAGTCATATAATCATATAATCAATCCTTGGCCAATACCCCTGAGTGGGTATGAGTCATGTCAGAGGCAACAACAGCGTCGGCTTCTGCATTGTGGACACTCGCAGCGTGTTGCTCAAATACAAACACGTAACAACTACGACAGTTGTTAGTTCACGCTTGTCCTGTGTATACCTATGTGTTCTTTTCGAGCGTCCTTATTTGTGCTGCGGCGGCGCGTTTGCAAGTATCGAGCTGCTTGTCGTTCTTCGTGTGACAAACTAATTTCTTGCTATCGCATTCATTGCTTCGCCCTAGTGGCGAAACTGTGACTTTTTTCAATAATCCGCCTAAAGGACGTTGAAAAACTTAAAATATTGATAAATTGGTTGATTCAATAACCTTGTTTATAACTTTTTTTACGTACGAAGGCAATATATTGCAAAATCAGTGCACAAGACGAGCACTTACTGGGAACTATGGTATGGTACATTGAGAAATGGAAGTTAACAGCCCACAACAAAGGCAAAAAAAGAAGCAGAAACATGGAATCGCATAAACGAAATAAGGAAAAGCGCGATTGATAAGGTCTTCTATTATCATCCCCTGATCACCCCAGAAAGCAGACCCGCATTTCCCAAAAGCTTCAATCAATTGGCAGAAAACAACTGATGACTTGCTAGCCCATATGCTATTGCCCTGTACTATCTGCACGGACGATCTATGCACCCACGTTTATCATGCTCGAGCTAAGGTCTGTATAGCCTGAAGAACGAAAATTAAGCGTCGGCAGTTAATTTTCTTTTCTCGACCATATTGTTGCAGTGCTCAAGCAAACTATGTATGTTCATACACCAATCTGATAACCCGTGCCCCGGGGCGTCTTGAATTCTTTTAATTCGACACGAGAAAGGCCGTGTCTATGCTTCCTCCCTGTCACTGTGAATGCTAAGCGCAATGAGGAGCGTCATGTTCGGCCTCTCCCCATGTTGGCTTGAATTCTCAATGCCTCGTACACGCCTCTCACGCATGATATAGCATACGAAGCCATTCTGACTTGCATAGAGCAAACTTAACTTCCACTGTGCCCAACAGCACGTGCTACGCGTACGTTCAATGCAAAGCGTTATTGATTATGCTCATGACGAGTCTGAAGAATTCTCCTCTCGAAGCTCCCAAGTTCCTGAGACAACCGGCACGAGTATATTACTGCGCTTGTCCTGCTCTCTATTATAGGCGCACTCCAGTCGCGCGTACACACGGTAAAAGACGAGCAATAATGTAGAATCGAGTGATTGATATTTCATTCCACCTGGCCGTCTTTCTTGGGAACGGCGAGGTCAAACCCCGCGGCCCATTTTTCTTCCAGAGTGGCGCGTGTTATTCTCGGACACTGAACAGCTCCGAACACGTTCGAGTCGAGTAACTCTAATCGTGGGTGCGCGTTATCCTCTCCTCAAAGTTTGCCAAGCAATTTCACGCACCGCACTCTTGAAGGCCCACCGAATAACGAGTATTAAAAGGTGTCAACACCTCGCAACGTGGCGATTTTCTTTTTTTCTGTGCTCTTCCGGTCCACTTAACAGGCTTCTCCCGGCAACATGCACCACCAAACTTGAAGCGTTCGATAACTTCAGGCGTTCGCTGCAACGACAGTTCCCGAGTTTGCACAACTACTTCGGTTGCCGTCGATATAAACGGCCCTTTTATCAGCGGCGCGGGGCGCTTTGTTTGCTCTCAGGTCGAAGGCAGCCAGGGCACTTGACAACGTCCTGAGCACTTGCCGAAGACTGTGCGGCAGAAGTTTGAATTGGCCCAGCTTAAAGGGTTATTAAGTGGCTTTGTAAGTTTAACGAATACCCATGTCGACATGCCAAACCGTCGGGTTAGAAATAAAAATAAATGAGAGACTAGCTATACGTCCGAGAAAGGACTTATAATAATACAGATAACCGACCGGGTGGTGCCACGCTGGGTTGGCGCAAGATCGACTTTCATGACTGGGATGACATATCCTCGATAACTAAAGACAAATGACCAATGTAAGAAGGTGTATGGGAGCCATTCTGTGCTACTTCTGTAGCCATACTGTACTACTTCTTAATAGGAAATTTTAGTTTAGTGTACGCAAGACTGTACGTCCGCAACGTGCTGCGCACTGCGTACGCTACATGTGAGGCTGCCCCTTACAGCGTTAATTTACCGTGCGCAACATCCGAAACGTGTACTGCACACGGACGTCAAGAGGCCTGCCTTTTAGTAGTGGTGAAGCAATTAGATTTAATAACCGATATTGGTCGATGCAACACACAAGTCAAGGCATGAGACGAGACGGGTTTTTCCGGCGACGAGTAGTGGTTTTGGGTGTTTGGGCTAGTTGAACTCCCATTTTTGTTAAGGTGGTGCAGAGCGAAGCAGCGCGTGGGACACAGAGACGACGAAGACGAGCGCTTGCTGTCAACTGAAAGTTTATTGTTTCGTACAGACATATTGTAAGAAGAAGACAGAAAAAAAAAATCCACGCATCTCCACGAAGTGAATCATGACGAGTGGGCGAAGCACTGGGGATCGTTCTTACCGTAAATCACCCGTGACATTGCCCACTCGCGCATGTAAATGAGTGACAACGCGTGTTTAAAGTATACACAATGTGTTTTTGCCGTTGAGCCGCCGCTTTCCGCGCCCTCAACTCCGGGGGTAGCAGCTTGCTGTCGGCGTTGCCGTTTTGCCGCTGCTTCCCGAACTCTCGCCTCCGGGGTAGCTTGCTGTCTGCGTAGACGTTGAGCCGCCGCATGCCGCGTTCTCGCCTCCGAAGTAGCAGCGTGCTGTCGGAATTGCCGCTTTGCCTGTCGCGGCCGAGAGCGCGTTCACGTTCGTTTTCATCCATGGCAGAAAGAGAATGTGTGGTCTGGAACGCGCTTATTCTTCACGTCATCAGCGTCATCGTCATCGTCGAACAACGGATAACGCACAACGGACAAGCCTAGATCCTAAGGTGCTTCGCCCCTAAAAAAGAAGGTCCGAACAAGGATTGCTAAAAGTTAAATACAAAAGGATCCCCACCGTTGGCACCGGCGTCTTCCAGGAATGCCAGCTCTCTTACTTATGGGCATTCTTCACGTGCCATGAAAGCTGGTTCCACAATGATGAGAGTGCCGGTGAGGGTGGTCCGTGCGCGAGAAAATCACCTTAGCTTGGTGGAACACGGACATGCATGCACATTCGCTACAATGCATGGCTAGAACCACCCGTTTCTTTTCTAACACTTGGCATGCTTTTGCAGGCGATCATTAAGATATCTGCCCGTTTGACACACGTAGCAACCACCACAGTCCAAAGGGATTATATACACGACGCCCCGCGCGCAATCCACAAATCCGTCGCCGTGCTTCACGTCACGATCGGGTTCTTGTTTCTTTGTAGGAATGATTTGCTGACAAAATAGCCGGCGCGCAGGACCTGACGGTGCCCGGTCGCCGTGCCTTGTGCTCCGGCTTAGCAGCGATTATAGTCCACTGCACATCTGTACCGATTGCATCCAGGTTACTTACATAAGCTCCAAATCAAGGGCAACGCGGAAATTCACACGGACTTCGTTTTCTCACACGACCACCGGGCTGCTGTCTGTGGCGGCAATCTTGTCTGTTTTGCTCTTAACAGGGCGAAATCTCGCAATGGGAGCTGCCACAGGGGTACGTAACAGCTGCAGCAGGCGCAATGTAAGCGCCGAGATCTAGCGTGCGCATCCCTTGCGTGCGCAAACGCAAGCATCTCTCGTGGGTTCAGCGTATGCGCAGTCTTGCTCCCTCTGGTCGTTGCGCGCGCTAAACTAAAATTGTCTAATCAAGTAAAGGTAAGTTGGAGCAGTTAGTTATTAAAACTAATATATAATAAAACTCATTAGTATATGGAGTGGCTATGAAGAACCTCGCCGTAATGTTTGACGGAGTCCCAAGAATTTGGTTCTGATGGTCGGGTCTGATGGTTCTGATGTATTGCAAGCTCGAGAAGTCCCGATGTGCATTTGCATAATGTACTACATAGGTAAACGGTGAGCAGCTAAGTAAAGAACGCGCAGGAAGAAAGAAATGTGTTGTTTTGACGTAAACAAAATAATGGTAGTCAGCTTAAAACGCTTGCTTCAATGAGGAGGAGAACAGAACGTCCGACAGAGGGGGTATCTTGCGTATAGACTGGCTGAATACTACATGCTTGGGTGAGGGGGGTAGATCCGGTTAAAGGCGACAAGATAAAATAAGAAGAGAGAGAAAGAGCGAGAGAAAAACCGCCTATTGATAAGCACGACAGCACTCGGGTACCTTTTTCTGTTCGCATGTCGTCACGATGCACAACAACACTGAACACGCACGAAGGGGGCAGGGGGGCGCCCCCCCCCCCCTAGTCCCCTAAGGGGGGGGGGGGCGCAATGTCTCCCTCTTACATTGACTTAATAGGGGAGGGCGCGCTACAGTGAACATTCGCCCCCCACTGAAAGGGAGCCCCGCAAACACCTATGGTAACAGCGCAAACGCGTAACAGGAAAACTGGAGAAGTCAGAGATCACAGTGCTAACTTCAACTAACAAATTATTTTTGGGTCAGACTGCATATTTATGAACATACCCCCTCAATATAAGACAAGATACCACCAAAAGAAAGCAAAACATAAAAAAACCCTCCACAATCACGTGCGCCACCGCGTCATCCACATCAGGAACAAAATATTCACCGCCTATTTAGAGATAAATACTCATGTTCTTTTTTGTTAGCAAGATCGAAGGAGCGGTAACGCAGGAGGAACCGGCGTTCTCATTTAAGCGCGCTTCAATCTTTTCACGTCCTGTCTTTTGCCAGCATCTGCGCACTACTGAGCTTCGCTCAACGTAATGATTGCAACCTCAAACCTGGAAAGGCGAAGTGGCCCGACATCAGCCTCGTCATGTTATACTGATGCTCCTTCAGCCTCTCATTTAGGCACCTGCCCATATGGCCCCTATATCTTTTTTAGGAGCGAAGCTCCTTAGGCTCGCACCACGACGTCGCCGTCACCGCCGTCGAAGCTCCCCGCCGCATCACCTCTCGCACCCCTCTCCCACCTGTCTCCCTCTCCCTGCGTTGTGCTTGCCGCACACTCACTCGCTCAGTCGTTCCCGCCACCGAGCGCAGCAGACGCTCTCCCCACCCGCTCCCCACCCTACCGCCTTCATGAAAGCCAGCAGCGAGATCAGGCGCATAGTCGTTTGCGTCCCATTTCTAAGGAGCTTCGCTCATCGGTTGTATTCGTACACGGAACAACTGCTAGTTTTTCTAAAGGTCAGCCTGCTCAAGTTTATTTCTTAAGTCCTAGACGTCGTTTTCGGAGTCGAGCTGAGTCTTGTCAATTTGTCTGCACCGGAGGATGTGCTTGATATGGGCTGCCAGATGAAGCCATGATGTACGGTGCAACTTCTCCAGAGGAACAGCCCAGTTCTACGCAACAATAGGTTTTCCTTCTCTTTCTACGCCGTATGACATGAGGCTACGAAAACTTGACTCAAGCGGAACTTTGCATAGTTTGTTAATGTTGTGAGCGAACAAGTGCATTTTTAAACAGCGAAGCTGTGCAGGCCGCAGGATGTCCCGTCAGGTGTTCGCAAAAAAACCTTGCCGAGCGATGACGTCTCCATGCGTCGCCTAGCAACTAGTCGGAGGAAAGAAAGGAAAATGAGATGAGAAGAGAATGGAAGAGGAAGAAAAGAAATAAATAAAAAAGAAAAAACCGGCAGATCTACGCACAGTGGGAATCGATGTAATGCAAGGCAGCCAGCAAGAAGACCCATTCGGTCTCTTCGTTCGGTTTCGAGACCCGTTCGGTCTCTTCATCAGGGGGTGACTATGCAGCCGGCTCCGAAGCTAGGGACTTTTCTTAGTGATTGTCCCTTTCTCCACCTTCGCTCCTCCCGCCGTTCTTGTTGCGGTGCTGCTTTCTCCATTGGTTCCGGAGACCACGTACATACAGGTTCCGGAGACCATGTACATACAGTATGTACATGGTCTCCGGAACCAATGGAGAAAGCAGCACCGCAACAAGAACGGCGGGAGGAGCGAAGGTGGAGAAAGGGACAATCACTAAGAAAAGTCCCTAGCTTCGGAGCCGGCTGCATAGTCACTCCCTGATGAAGAGACCGAACGGATCTAGAAACGTTGGGCCAGTTTTTAATTTCATTATTAAAAAGTTAGATTAAGAATTGTGGCTGGAGAGTTCATTTTTTTTCGTATAATTCTTACCCAGCCTGACATATCTTTGTCGAATATGTTTACATTTAAATGTCATGATTTTCATGTTACCACCTGTCATTTATGTTATTCATACAGAAATATCTCGCCATGCCAAACTTGGTATATATCTATATAATGAAATGGCTGCGAGTGCCCCGAAACCATGGCATGTAAATGATGATGTAGCACATGACATGCGCATCATAATTTGCCCGTTAGGACTTGTCACTTATGTTCGTCATAGACTCTTGTCACGCCATACCAATTTTGGTATATATCCAGTCACCGAAACGGCCGAAACAGCACCAAGGCCATGGCATGTAAATCATGTCGTTCATGAAGAGTGTGTCATGATTTTCATGGTATGACCTGTCATTTATGTTCTTCATACAGTCATGTTATGCCATACCTATTCTGGTATACATCCTATTAACGATACGGCCAGGAAAGTCGCAGAAGTTCACTAAGAAATGCTTCGCATTTAGTAAAAAATCTTGGCGAGGTGGGATTCGAACCAGGGTACACACGGTGCGAAGGCGAGCGTCGTAACCACTCGGCTATCTAGGCACACTACAAGAACATTAATTTATGGGGACCATATGATTAGGTTGCTATGGTCGAGTGAATGATACAAGAGAAAAAGAGAAAGGAAGAGAGAAAGGAAGACAGACAGATAGTGATTAAAAGGAGATTCTGTGAGCCGCCAGCCTTCCTCGGCGCGTGGTACGGTGACACGCGCAGTCCAGCGTTGCAGTGTGCGCTTTGCTTGCCAGCTGTGCGGCGGAATATGCAAAAGCAGGAACCAGCGTGCGACTTCTCAAGGTGTCGAACAACTTGTGGCAATATGTAATTCATTCATTTCATTACGCACGACGCCTTACTGACACATAGCGAGAACAGGGACGAGGTGTGTGGAAGGACTGATCGTATGCGAGGAGAGACTGTTGAGAAGGGGGAAGAGAGAGTCAGAATGAGAATGAGGGGAAAGATGTTGAAAAATGCAATATCCAGTTTGCTACACTGCGCTGCAACAGGGAGAATAAAAATATAGATGAGAAGAGTTTAGCAAACCCTCAGTGAGTCGAAGCGCGCAGAATGTGCTAGCTTTCTAAAAAGCGCATTCACGCCAAGGGTTTGCAGGGAGTCTAAGAGCTGGCATCAATTTAGCAATTACAAAAAATGCTAAAATTACGAATCCTAGAATTACTATAACCAATGTTTTGTATGTCTTTTTTGGTTGGCAACTATTTACAATGTGTTTCCCGTTCGCGCACGGCCTCTGCCATTCACTACGCGTCTCCAGTAAAACCGCGTTTTCATTTCAAGATGGTCATTTTTACATATTACTTCGCAGAAGGACCCGGTACATATGCAGGCGGCTACGGCATCACGACCAACATTTTGTACAACAGTGAAGAATCGCTTCAATTAACGACTTCCTTTAGAACTCTGCGGGGCCGGAAGGCAAGAATGTAGCACAGCTGTAAGGCGGAGACAATTCTAAAATGCAGGCCGTTTACGAAGGCGATTTAGTCCCACACGGGGTGACAAAGAGCTAAAAAAGTGGGGTATGGGGACTCCGAAGATATGCAGTTGCGATGATGATGATCAGCACTAGGTCGTGAGTTGAATTATACAGGCCATGGCGGCCGCCTTGTGATGGAGGTGACGCGCGAGCGTGCTCGTAAGTCTACTGAGGAACGCCAGATGGTCAAGATTAATCCAGAGTCCGCTCCTACGGCGTCCATCACAAATCCCCTGTGCCGCTTCGGTGACGTGCATTCCAGTGTATAATTAATTATTTTTGACGCGCTAGCTGACAAGTGGGGAGAATGTCACGGGGTATCTGGCTTTCACGAGCTGCTTATTACCGCGCTACGTGACGTGCGAAAACGACAATCGTGGGGTTGGCTCTTATTAGCGCTTTTCTTTCTTGAAAGAATTGAACGCTGAGCAAGTTGGAAATCCATACTGTAAATGAAGTCTCTTTCTTGTGTGGCGTAATACAAAATCCAAGCGAGGCATAAGTTCCGGGGAATATGGAGGCCCCGACGAAAACAATTAAGTCCTCTTGTCGAAACGATGGATTCTTCGACATTTCCATTGCGATGATTTCTGATCTCTAAATCATGACGACGCACACTTCTGACATTTGCTTGAGAGTATATTACGCCGTCCTGGAGTTATGGCCCTAATGGTTACAGAATCGGGCGGTTGTATTCGGAGATCGGTATAAATAACGATGCTTGATTGATGGGACCCAAAACAAAACGGTTCACGCAAACGAAGGGTAATGTAGCATCATTTCGGCGCATGTTTCATGTTTTATGTATAGTCAAAGTCACTCCGAAGCTAGGAAGACGTCTTTCGCAAATCACAGTGCATTTTTTTTTTCGGGGCTTTTAACCGTATGATTTCGTTGACGTATATATAAAGAAAACGCGATAGCAAATAGCCACACATTCCATTATGCATTTGCCAAAGACGATCAGAAGGCGAAAGCCAACTTCTTTTGTTTAACAGTCAGTTGTATTCGAAAGCTTTCCGCACCCAACGTGGTTTTGCAGGGCCCCCGGGATCGGCTCATATTTCACCAAGCGACAATGCCATGTAATACGTCATAGTGGCGTTATGATGACGTCATAGGGTGACGTCATCACATGATGATTATTTTTTGCATCACTCGTGTTGACGCGCACGGTCGCTTTTCGCGTTTCGTGAGGCATTCGCATTAAAAAAAAAAAAAGAAAAGTAAGCACACGGTAAGCAGTATTGATTTCTCAAACCATTCCCACCGACTGCATTTATGGCACGAGTACAAGAGGCACGATATTTCATGAGTGCAGCACAGAATCCCAATTAAATTAATGGGCGAACATGCTCGCTATACTTTATAATAAATAATAAAAAAGAAGGTTACAATATGTAGGAAGATAACCCTCACACCAATAGGATTTTGAAACATCCGAAAAGTCGACAGGGCTAAAGAGCTAAGAATAATCTTAGCAGGTGGCGTTATCTCCTGCATGACATTTCATACCGGTTCCGCGGGCTAGATCTGAAGCGCAGACAGGCGAAGGCGGGAGTATCTGGTATCGACCTGTATCCACAGTTTTCACAACGAGCATTCTTCATCAGATAATACCGAAATGAAATTGAACGGAGCAGTTTAATGACTTCGCAGGCATTCCCCAATGCGAGATTTAATTACCTTTCGTCCAAATTTAAGGTAGGTATACGGGGATGTTAATGTTACTGTCGTTTTCACTGGTTTCATTTGAACGATATGGCCGACTTACGAGTCGATGGACTGTATACCGTCAAAGCTACTTTCAACGGCTCGTGCCTTGTAAACCGGTTTGGTCAGGCAGAAACATTGTTTCACGACCCACAGTGTGATCGGAAAAGGGACTGCTTACGTGTGGGCATGGCTTTAGGCTTGCCTTCGGAGCGGGAAATCGTCTTTGCGACGGCAGCTGTCCCGGCGGGCTCTAGACCGGTTTGACTGTATTCGTAGACATCATCCTCTGACAGCAACACGTTCAATAAGTATCGATGGGGACGTCCTAACGACAGATTGATAAATGAGATATGTGCAAGGAAATAGTTTCTTCACTTGTTACAATTTCCTTGCTGGGGACGATCACTAAAAACTACTCTGTCGTCAACAAAAGAGGTTCACCAAGCAAGTCCTCGGTTGGCTACCTTACACTTGGCTACGACGGTCTGTCTGTCTTCTCTTCTTCTCAAGTCTTCACATTGGCGCACTTTACTTTGTTATACACTTGGGGAAACGGGAACGATAGATAGGATAGAGAAGAAAAAACTAAATTTGGGGAAAAATAAAAAAGAGGCAGGTAATGTGAATGCACAGCACATCAACACGTGCTTACCGTGTGGTTTCCATAAAAATGGCGCATATTCGAATAAGAAAACACAGTGTCATCGTCGCGCACTTCAATAAAAATTCAGCACTCTGCTTTTAGCCGAAAACTTGGCTTTTTGAGCGACAAAGTTAAAGACGTGGCCAGTGCTCGTGGAATGCACTAACTATACAGGAATGCTTTCAACATCATCAGTTTTGAAATTTGGGTCACCAAATTAAGTAACGAAGTGCACTCGTGTTGTACTATTTCGCCAGCAGTGAATCATTGTATGTGCCTTACCTTTGAATAAAAGCTTATTATGACAGAACCATTAGAATGAAAGCTGGAAGGTTCAGTTTTCATGTCTGCTTCTAAGTCGACATGCGAGAAGAAGGATGTGCGCGTGGTAAATGATAAGCCTCCACTATTGCAGGTGCTTCGCTTATGAGAACCTAGTCTACGTCACCCAGCCTACGTAGTCGCACCTGTTCACTATGCAGTATTTACGATGTCGATGCTCCAAAAGCTGCATATGCTCGAAATAGAATACTCAACAACAAAGCGGAGGAGTGTGTCAACTGTAGCTTTTTTTCTTTTTTTTATATATCCCGGACGCACCTGGCTCTACCGGCAGGCAGAACAATCGCTTGGATAGGGATTTATTGCCATAACTATATCCGGCTTTCTATATCCGGCTTTCGATAGAACATTAAACGCTTATACTTTTGTGACTGCGGCAACAACACTGTCATTTCTGATTCGAAGAGACGACATTGTTGTTTTGTCGATTGTTCGGTGAGTGCTTCTACAATGGCGTCTTACTATGATATCATGAATGTAGAGCAATTTTCAGATTGTACAAATCAAGCCACTTGTAGCCAGACGACGTGCTGTTGACCTCTGGTTAAAACACCTCACCTCTTGGAGAGGAAGAGACAGAGGGTAAACTTTTATTCTAAGCAAGCGCAGTTTACGTATTTAAAAACGACGCGGGTAGGATG
The DNA here is from genome assembly GCA_030522465.1 of Rhipicephalus appendiculatus. Taxonomy (NCBI): domain Eukaryota; kingdom Metazoa; phylum Arthropoda; class Arachnida; order Ixodida; family Ixodidae; genus Rhipicephalus; species Rhipicephalus appendiculatus. The sequence continues at coordinate 306,933 of JALIZH010032933.1, forward strand.
CCAGGACAGTGTCTTTGCACAGAAATCAGGAATTTGTATTGGTTCCATGGTTGCCCCTGTACTTAGTGATCTACACCTTAGCACGAGTGTCAATGCTTTTCTGGATACCTTAGGTGGTAGTGTCATAAAGGTTGTGTTACGAGGACGTTTACTTAACTTTTTTACGATAGGGATCAAATTTATTCCTTCGTTAGCTCAGAAAGGGAGGAATACAAAGTAAATAGACGGGAGTTGCATTTTACTAAATAATTGTCTTAGAGAGATGTAATACAATTTCTAGACATTTTGCTGGACGTTTCGGAAAAACCATGTCGGTTGGTAGTACTTACATGGACCTTTAAAGCAGTTTCCAAACCTTTCATCCACGCATTCTCAAGTTGGAAAAAAAATAATGGAATTGCCATGTCGGGCCCAAGTCCTCTTTGACCAAATCGTGTGTGCAAAAAATGAAAGCCAGTCTTAATGTGAAGGTTGCGTGTATAATTGATCACGCCATATCCACGAAATCACGCCATATCCACGAAAATCACGCCATATCCACGAAGTGAATGATGATGAGTGGGCGAAGCTCGATCGTTTTCATCCATGGCAGAAAGAGAATTTGTGGTCTGGAACGCGCTTATACTTCATGGTCATCAGCGTCATCGTCATCTTTATCACGTGGAGTGGGTACATTACACTACACGTGGCTACCTATCTATCTACCTACCTACCTACTACTACTACTACTACTACTACTACTACTACTACTACTACTACCACTACTACTACTACTACTACTACTGAGGAGGGACAGACTCACACCCTAAGGAGCTTCGCCCCTAAAATCACGCCATATCCACGAAGTGAATGATGTCATCGTCATCGTTATCACGTGTAGTGGGTACATTCCACTATACTGGAACGCGCTTATACTTCATCGTTATCACGTGTAGTGGGTACGTTCCACCATACTGCGTCATCGTCATCTTTATCACGTGGAGTGGGTACATTCCACTATACGTGGCTATCTACCTACCTACTACTACTACAACTACAGAGGAGGGACAGACTAACACCTTTAGGAGCTTCGCCCCTAAAAGTCCGAAATGTCATCAAGTCCGAATGTGGTTGCAGAAGGCGACAGCAACAAAAACAGCTCCGCTTGGCGGATACTGATGAAACAGCGAAGCTGGTGGCATGCAGTGGAGTTGAATGAAGTGGGAATGCAGAACAATGAAGTGGAATGAAGTGGGTGAATCAAGTGGGAGGAGTGGCGGGGAGCAGTAGTTGGCGTAGTGGTGAGTTGTGGCCCTTGTGGGAGTAGTGAGTAGTGGGCGTGGTGGGAGGAGTGGCACATATCCGTAGTGGGATTTGCCCCCTTTCTGTGGGTGCCCACTACGATCTACGACGGCCCCCCGGACATGACAGCCTCGACTAAGAACGGCTTCGCTGTTAAAAATAGTCTTAGGTATATCCTACATCCATTCCTTATAGCCATTCCCGACAGTTCTTGTGCCCCAGTACAATCACCAACGCAATGCTATTGTTTTAAGTAGGATGGCTTGCTGGGCGAGTTGGTATTGTATCATCGTCGATGATGCAATGTCAACTCACCAGGAAAGTCTCACGATACCAGCACATTAGCGTTGGGTACGTGTGGTTCTTCACGCTCGTCCTCCTTCTGTCTCCGTTTGCTAGCTCACGCTCGTGTTTCTCCTGTGGTCCTTTTCTTTGTCTTCGTTTCTTGCGCAGCGATCTGCGATGACACTATTGTTTTGATCGCTTTGCTGCAGCAATAATTTGTGTAACAGTGCTTTGTTTCGGTCTATCTTGTGGCTTGTGATACTTCATATAAATTTTGTAGCTTCTTTTTTTTCGTTTCTTTGGTTGCGTGACACTGTTATGCGTATGTGGCTTTCATGATGTCTTCTTCCGGGGATTTTCTTAGTTTGTTTCTACGGCTCCGATGATCGATTACATTTTTGTGCTTTTAATGACATTTCCTTATTGTTTTTTTTATTTTTATAACTTGTTTAATAGGCCGCTTACTCAAGGTCCGATAAAGGGGTCTTGTAAATTATTTACAAAAGTCACAGTTTCACCGCAAGGGCGAAGCAATGAATGCGATAGCAGCAAATTGTAATGTTACATGATGTGAGGCTGGCAGCTAACTCTTACGGATCCGATTTCACGCAACTCTACAAAACGCTGGTGTAAGAGAATACGGCCTTTCCAGGGACACTTTTCACACAGGCTCTTCGCGTCGCGAGCGCAGCACATATAGAAGGGTATACGAGCCGACCGCTGATGGCTGCCGACATAGCGAGATAGCGCGTGCGCCAGCGATGGCGACCGCGCCCTTAAAATCAAAGTTCACAATTGCTGTTCGAGCCACCCCCTCCCCCCCCCCCCCCCCCCTCACGTCTTTTCAAGCTCGTTAAAGACGAGCGGGGCGTTTCCTCTCTGCTTCGACCAGGCCTCCAGAGCGGGGTGATGTTATCGCATGCGCCCTCCGAGTGACGGAGATGGGCCGGTTCGTTTGATCTCTACTTGAGCCGCGTTCGTCGCCTCCGCTCGTGGGCTATTACCCGTGGGTAGAACGTGTGATGCGCGGGGGGGGATTTTATAAATTTGAACTTCATATGGGACATGCCAGTGACGGCGATGGCGATGGCAATAACCCGTCGAGACTGTCCATATAATTGCTATCGCAATAATAAATTAATTATTATAACTTAACAAAACCTATATCTTTCGCACTGTTTCTGACCAGAAGAAGAACCAACGGGGTGATATATCCGAGAAAAAAATAGTGTTTAGTACTTCAAGCCGCCATTTAAGAAAGGGGGCATGCCTCATTGCGAGCGAGTTAGGGGAAGCTATCTAGCGGGCCTTCTCGAAAAAAGAAAACGAAAGCAAAAACAAAACAAGAACAACAAACGTAAACATGCCACAAAATAACGCCGTACACGCTTTCAATTGGGCTGCTCTACTACAATAAAACTTTTTGAGCAAAGGAGACTGATTGTAAAAAACGCTGATTGTTTCAAAAGTTTAGAAGGTCATTATTTTTTCTCTATTTCGTCGAGCGTAAGCTTGTGTAGCTTAAATGTCCCCTGCAACACTTCTTCAGCATAGGCAGAAAATGCTGCCGATCGGTGGTCCAGGCTCCTGAGAACATGCGAGCCAAACATCATAGAGCAGCACGCGGCCAGGATTTCGCAATTAGTTCTCAAAGTCAGCTGGAAATCGTTGCCTTTTCTTTCTGCAAATGATGCCATATACCCAAATGTCCGAGCCATATACATAAATTCACGGCCATTGGCTGATTTGAACATCGGGAGCTGCATAGTTACCGAGGCCCCCGTGGGAGGCCACCACGTGCCCGCTCGTGCGCTCGCAATCACATTGAAAGTAAGCTACGCCTTCGAAGAAAAATAAGAAGTACTAAAGGTCAATATGCGCGCGTGACGTACCTTCTTTCCCCAGCGCCATCCCTCCCTGCTTAGGTTCCAGCGCGTTCGTCGCGACGAAAGAGAACGCAATTACATGGGCGACAAATCTCCATAACTCTGTGCGTACTTGACGGATTCTAAAAATTTTTGAGACGGCCGATTCGTGTGGCAATAAATTCCTTTGATGAAGCCATTTGATGGTTACTCAGAAAAGTGTTGCAGGACTCCTTTAATAGACTTTTGCACCTTACAGCGCCTGCACTGTGTCCTCTTAAGAAAGGGAAAATAGACAACCACCCGTTTGTAGCACGAAGCCACAAGGAAATCCATACGGATTTCTCAGAAAGAAAAGCTTCTTAGTTGCCAAAAAATTCGTCCTGGTCCGGGGTTCGAACCCGGGACCAACGCCTTTCCGGGGTGGTCGCTTCGTGCTTCAAACGGGTGGTTGTCCTATTTTCCCTTTCTTAACCTTCCGCCACCTTGCGAGATTCTGCAGAACTCATTTGCAATTGTGTCCTCTTCTCTGTCTTCGTCCCATTTGTGCTGTGCAATATCATGTCGATATTAATAGGCATGACTGTAATCGTATTGCGGTAATATACAAATGCAGTTGCCGTATGAAAACTTTCACATTAAGTCAGAGCCTCCCACCACATAGCCTGTAATAATCGAAGTGTGTATTTTACCGATGACAGCTACTTTTATTGCTGCATTGTCTGCTGGGTGTCTGTGCAGTGGAACTGCATATACAGCGAGTGAGTACTAGCTACTCTCTATCTGGTTGAGAGGCTATTTAGTAGATGCTCCACAGTCTTACATTTATTAAGAAACACCTGAACTGTCCGTATAATACAGAGCAGGGGTCACAAACTCAGCTCAGTTAGCGGGCCGCATTCAGGACATCTCTGTCCTCCCGATGGGCCGGTATGGTGATCATTAGCGCGGGAATGGGGGGAATGGGGTGAACAAAATAACAAAATGTCAGCTGACGCTGTCATTCGACAGAGGGCCTTTCCATATTTCATATATGGATCATTTCCGAATGGAACTTGACGTCATGTTTCGAGAAACATGTCGATATTGACCTCGAGAATGACTACAATCAGGAAATCTGGAAGCCCATTCTGAAATATAGAGCTTTTGTTCCACGTTTATGTTTCAACACATGGTGACCTGATGGGGTGCCTCACGACAAAGAATTGTTGAGGCCAGTCACGTCTGTGTAGGTCGTGAACATATTTATAACGAAGAAAAAAAAATATGGGACGAAGGCGGTCGTGTGCTATCCGGGCCGCATGCGCTCGGCAGGCCACGTCTTTGAGACCCCTGATATAGAGAAACAGGGCCGAACTCGGATAATTTCTATAATAGTTACTCTTTGCCCTTTCCTTTAATATTTCCTTCATTTTAACACCATTTCTATAAATCCTGTCATGGACAGCAATAAGGAGACTGTTCAGTCCGGTTAACCTGTCGGATTTTATTACAGCGGAGCTGTTTAAGCTTGGCAAAGCTCCAGGATCATCCGCACGAAATTGGGCGGTTATGTGCCACAGAAAGCGGGTATTTGCCAAGCAGCTCCTAGCACAGCATAGACATGCATAGTATAGTATAGCAAAGGGGTGGACAAGAGAAGTGAGGAAATGGGGTGGTGATGTTAGGGTGAGGAGGAGGGAAAGGAGGAGAGCTCCGCTGTTTCCTAAGTCTTCGCATCAATAGAGCGTAGCTTCCCTTTTTTCTTTTTTTTTTGTCACTCTTGAGAATAGGGGCATACCCAGGACATTATTTCAGGAAGGAGGGGGGGGGGGGGGGTTCAATCTCATATGTATGTGCGTGTGCATGTAATACATGCAAATACAAATTACAAAAATTCAGGGTGTTGGGAATTGCGCCTCCCGACTACACCTTTAGGTACGCCTATGCTTGCGAAATAGGTAATAATTGTTAGGGTTTAACGTCCCAAAACCACGACATGAATATGAGCGACGCCATAGTGGAGGGCTCTGGAAATTTCGACCACCTGGGGTTCTTCAACGTGCACCTAAATATAATGGGCCTCAAGCATTTTCGCCTTCATCGAAAATGGGGCCGCCGCGGCCGGGATTCGATGCCACGACCTTCGGGTTAGCAGTCGAGCACCATAACCACTAGACCCCCATAGCGGGTCAGGCGAAAGAGAAGATGGGGTGTAGGATATACAAGGGAATTAAGAAAAATGAATCCGAGAATGGTAACAAAGCTAAACATCACAAAAAGAAGTGCTCAATGCGGTACTGCAAGATGCTATTTTGGTCCTCTTCTTCATCACAGCGTATACAACACAACAAAAGTGAGGAAGCATTCTAAAGGGCTGGCATCATCTACAGTTTTTGCTTGGAAACACCAGGATCGTGCATGACAACATCACCAGTATGTTATGATCTCATGTAGGAGTGTGCCGAGTAAATGCGTTGCTTTATGTTTCTTTCGAAAGAACACGTTTTATGCTTTGGGGGGGGCATGATCGAGGACGTCGATCGATGCTGCAAAGGGTGCTTATGGAGCGACACGGCCACAGAGCGATTTCATCGTATCGACGTTTTGCCTGACGTAAACATTGCAGGGAGATATTTCAGGAGTCGGACAACGTCCTCTAAAAAAATGAACAACGTCAGTAAAAGATAGTGCGATGTTTCAGCGAGTATGAGCGAAATAGGTAAAAGTGTTTCGTGCAGAAACGTGTAGGGGTAGAATCTGGCCTCCCTGATAGTTTGCTTCGCTTCATTGAGCAGGCGATGTTCAAATTGCGCTCCCGCCGCGTGACGTTTTTTTCTGTCGTCTTCTAATTAAAGAAAAAAACAAAAGAGAGGTTGATAACCATATGGAGACGAATTGCGAGTTATGGGCATATTCTGGAGAAACGTGATTTTCACGGCAATAACGCGCAGCACGTGTACTACACGTTCAGTGACACCGCACGGTGACTATAAGAGGATTCATGTACGAAAAAATGTAGCGGCAGGTACAACGTCCATTTTAGAATCTGTGTGAAGCGAAATTTTCGAGAATCGATTATTGAAAGCCCCAACGACGCACCCCGAGTGGTCCACGTGACTGCGGATGACACTGTCTCCAGCATGATGCCACGCACTACTACTCCATCTCAGTAATTCGGCAAGACGACGACCTAGGAGAGCAGACGCTCCATACATCGAGAAAGAAGGCATACGACAGATTGCCTTCATAAAGAAATGATGAGCTTGAATGTGCACATTTGCTGCACTGAGGATATTCAAGGATATTACGTCCATGTCTAGACGACTAACTTTTTGCTATCATGAATGTCCTACAAATCAGCTCAACTTTCCGCCCTCCTATACCTAAGGAGATGTGAGGACGGAAAACTTTGGCCATATATCTGCGCAACTTTCGTTGAATATACATATCACAATCATGGAACAGCTTCAAGTATCGCTCAAGTTCCTTAGCTTCCTACGCTGTTTAAGGCAGTCGCGAGCTAAGAGGCCTGTCATACTACCATTCTATTTTACATACAGAGTAGAATACGAATTCATCACTCGAGGGTCAGGGGCAAGACGTTTTGCGGCACAGCCAGGAAGCGCGCCGGGTTATCTCTGCTTAGCGTGGCAGTGACAGGGCTTTGCCGTAAAATGACACAATCTACGAAATCGGATCAAAAAGAACACTCAAGCTTGCTTTACGACAGCGTGCTTATTGGGGGCATTATGCACGACCCCATTGGGTGCCTCAATTCTGTGCGTGAGCTGTGCACTTAATCCAGAAGTCATGTCGCACTCGTTTATTATGTGGATTTTCACAAACGCCGCAGTAACTAAAAGCGATTTAATTATTGCACTTTCTACGACTTTGCTCTCGCCTCAGTTTCGCGAGTCTTGGGCTTACGAGGCAGTAGCTCAGACGGACATTGAGAGTCTAGTACCGTCATTTAGATTTGGCATCTACCGCGCCCTCAACAAGTTGACGACTGTTGTTTTTCTGTACTATGGGTCATCAAGACTTCCCTTTCGCAGCTTCCGCCTACAGGGCGAAGGCGATTCGATTGTGAGGTGAAGCCAAGGGGGGGTGGGGGGGGGAGGGGGGGGGGGGCTTCACGTTACGAAATTGCTCCCGATAACAACAGGGACGGCACTTTCCGGATGGGCACTCGCGTATCGCTCGCTCGGGTGCCGCTGTTTGTGATTCTTCGAACGCCAGTGGCGCGGGCATGCGGAAGAAGAAGTAAACGGACCGGATCGGCAAAACATGTCGATGAGTGTTTCCAGCAGGAGAGAGAGAATCGAGTGCTAGCAATATCCGCGAGGCCTCCTTAAGTTTCGACGCGCTGTTAGGTAAAAAATTACGTCATCAGACTAAGGGCTGTCACACAAGAGGCTTACTTGGACTCACATTCGTATTTTTTTATAATTTTGATTGAAAGAACCGTCTTGAAATCCGAGATGACAAACTCATCATGAGGTGCGCTATGAGAAAGCTTCCGTCTGCAAGATGTGCGATTTGAAAATAACACCAAGAACACGGCTGTGCATGCTGGTGAAAGCTGTTCGTTTTTGTTGTGGAGGCTTTACCGCACCATCTTTGGTGTGGAAGCTGCTGTGCTATATGGCAAGATGTTTCGCAACACTGCACTTGTCGACCATCTTGGGCAGTGGTTGAGAATGATTTTGATTGGCTGTTAGAATAATGTCCTCTAATAATGCACCGTGAGGGACAGCGTGGCCCTTAAATCGCCTGGACAACCATGGGTTTCGCGAACGGGCAACGTTGCGCGGCGCTCGCTCGTTACAGAGGACGCTCGGCCGTGGCAAACAGAGGAGTGGCCCTCCCACCAGACGCGCGGCAACATCACCGCAACCTTGAAGCTGGCAAGTAATTCACCACTTTCTCGGCAGCCTCAAAACACAGTAAGAGGTATAGTGGCCGACCTCAATGTCGCCATTTGTATCGATTGGTCACGCAGTGTGAAAAAAAAAATAGAGGAAAAAAAAACTCGAAAAACTTTACTAATATATATTTGCGTAAACCATCAAAATGATTAATTTTGCTGACAGACTATAGGAGAAAACTTGCAGGGACGTCGTTGCTATTCTGGTGTTTTTCAACAGCGGGTGGCACTGTAAAAACGTAGAAATGCGCTTTCAGAAACGAGAAAGCTGACAGGTTAAACAGAAAAAGAAAGTTTGTGTCGGCTAGAATGCAAATGGAGGAAAATCAAGGGAGGAAGAACACGCATACCGGCAAGAAAGCAAAGCTAAACACCAGCGTGGCTTCTGCTCTCTCATCCAAAATTTACTTTCAGCACCTTGCAAAAAAGTTACGCCTGATCATGAGGTATCCTGGAATGGTCCCGGAACAGAGAAAAAAGGAAAGCAAAGCAAGAGTCTGACTTGTTCAGCGCAGTTTCGTTAGGGCGTGGCGGTACACTGTATAGACGGACACGCGCTAGCCGGTGCTTGTATGACGCGGGGGTGGAAAGAATGGTGTGGGAGCGGGGCCTTACAGATCGGCTGTCGTGACCGAAGCACGTTTACCCTTTTTCGGGAAGTACTGGGCTGCTCACGAGAACGGTAAACAGACGTTAAATATATACGCGCCCACATCAGTTCAATGTCACAAGGTGAAAGAGGCATGGCCGCTGCCTTTTGTCGTGCGCTTAGGTGTGCTCTTCTGCGCTTATTATTACTCAAAAAGGCTGAGAGGTTTAATACTAACGAAAAAAAAAAACAGGAGCCGCAACGGCCGGCTAAATACTATGTAACTGCGGAACGCGAAAGCTTGCTTCCTTAAAGAAGAACGCAGATATATGCACTGTTTATTCAAAAGTGATTTGTTAAAGGGGCCCTGCAACATTTTTCTTTTCCAGGTAACCATCGAATGGCTTCACTATAGGAGTTTATTGGCTCACGAGTCGTCCACCATAAAAATTTTTAGAATCCGTCGAGTACGAGCGTAGTTAGACATTTGTCGCACTCTGTAATTGCTTTCTCTCTTCTCTCGTCCCGACGAAAGCGCTGGAAGCTAACCAGGGAGGAATGGCACGGGGGAAAGAAGTTACGCCACGCGCACATCATGACCTCGAGTATTTTTTTTCTAAAAGACAGTGCGCGCAAACACGGACACAACGAAGAAGTGAAGACACCGCAAACGCCGACTAACAACTGAAGAGTCTCGCAACGGCGGAAAAGAAAGAAGGCACGAAAACTTATCTGCGCATGCCAATGCAATAGGCGTACCTATCAATCCGGGGCGCGTGGGGGGCTAACGTGAAAGACAACTGTAACGGCATTTGATTTCATCTTTATGAAGTTAATCGATGTTTGGCTCACGTATGCGCTACCCCAATTATCAATATGGCAGGCCTCAACCATTAGGGGCGTTCCTTCATTCCTGTGCCTGTACAAAGCAGCGCATTCATGAAATTTTGGCGTGCACTTACACTCTCGACAATGTAAAGAAATATTAGAAGGGGAGCCTCCGGTTCGCGATCTCATATGTTACAATAATGTCTGGTTATTGCAGCGGCTCGTCTGTCCAACGTAGAAGCGGCCGCGCTGAAAGGAACCTTATACACCGCACCTGTAGGGCAATCAGTGAATTTGTTGGTGTCTTTTGCGAAACATATATTGGTCCGCTTCTTGTCTTTTACTCGCTAATTCTTTCTCTGCACAGCGGCACAAATCTTACCTAACTTATTGGCAGCAGTAAAACAAAAAAAAAAAAAAAAAAAAAGAAAAAGAAAAGAAAAAAAAAACCATTAACGCCTATATCTACTTCCTACTTTCTTTAGCCTGTGGGATACGCAATGAGTGTACGGTATACCTACGACACGTTTCTTCCCATCGCTTTCTGCAACCATGCCCGAACTTTACATAACGGACTTTTTGAAACGTTCAGTGACAATGGCCACTGAAACAGGAGGATAACCTGCATCTAAAATACTCATAAAGATTCAATCAACTGCCTAAACAGTTATCTTTCTCATTAACCCCCACGCGTGCCGGATTGATGTAGGTTCGCCTATTGCATGGGCATGCGCAGATACGTTGTCTTGCCTTCTTTCTTTTCCGCCGTTGTGCGCCTCTTCAGTAGTCGGCGTTTGTGGAGTCTTCGCTTCTCTGTTGTGTCCGTGTTTGCACGCCCTGTTTTTTAGAATGAATACTTACCAACTAGCTCAACTCTATGTCATCCTAAGCTTGAGTACTTTTTTTCTTTTTTTGCTTCGAATGTGCGCGTTACTTGCAGGGTGTTCGCGAGCGCGCGCACGCGTGGGCATGTGGCGGCCTTTCGCAGGGGCCGCCATAACTATGCGTTCACGATGCTCAAATCAGCCAATGACCGTGAATTCGGGTATACATGGCGCAGTCATTTAAGTATAGGGCATCATTTGTAGAAAGAAGAGAAAGCGATTTCTAGCTGAGTTTGAGAATTAATATGGAATACCAGGCTGCGTGCTGCGCTGTAGCGTTTTGCTCGCGTCTTCTCAGGAGCCTCGACTACCGATCGGCCACGTTTTCTGACTATGCTGAAAACGTGTTGCAGGGCCCCTTTAACGCGCCCTTTTGTCGTGCCTGCTGTGCAGGAAAGGACTTACTTTGTCATTATAGAAGCATGAAAGCTCATGGTCTGGTTTGAGGAACGCTTTAAACATTCGACACATTCATTCGTCCTCGTCCGGACAGCGCGAAGCGTGCCTTTAAGAAAACTCATATCCGGGTACCATTCAAGTATATGACATTCTGCAAGCTGAGACGCTTTCGTGCAAAAGTCGATGCGTTCAAACTTGAGTAATCTACTCTCACTCTTCTATCTATCTATCTATCTATCTATCTATCTATCTATCTATCTATCTATCTATCTATCTATCTATCTATCTATCTATCTATCTATCTATCTATCTATCTATCTATCTATCTATCTATCTATCTATCTATCTATCTATCTATCTATCTATCTATCTATCTATCTATCTATCTATCTATCTATCTATCTATCTATCTATCTATCTATCTATCTATCTATCTATCTATCTATCTATCTATCTATCTATCTATCTATCTATCTATCTATCTATCTATCTATCTATCTATAAAAAAAAGAGAGAGGTCATCGAATAAGGAAAGAACACGCTGCCCTAAGAAACGTCTTTTTGCCAATTGGCAGTCATGCGGGGACATGTCACGACAGGCGTCGCTCATTCGGAATAGCGACGAACAAAAAACCTGCTGCTGGGAGTTCATATTGCACGTCCGATAAAACGTCGAAAAGGGCTAACGCGGAGTTTTCGTGCCTGTTTTACGGGTGCTTGGGGACTGCGCTGCTGTGTGCCTCGTGCACGAAATCAATATTCTAATCTGCCACGTGGCTCGTTCGTAGTCTTAAGAGCAGTAAAGACAAGGGCAATAGCGTGGTACGGGGTTTGTTAAACATTCTTTTATGTCTATTGCACCATTTGAAATGACTTTCTTTAGGAACAGTTGCCTGCCCAGATTGCCAGGCAACTCATCGTAAGATCAGTGTAATATTTCGAAAGAAGAGTAATTTTCCGTAATCAAAGTACTCGGAAAGTCGTTGCATTTTCTATGAACGCATTCATAGGAGAGACAGGGAGGTTAGTCTGGTTAAGAGAAATGATGGTGCAATGCCTTTGCGTAGACTGAAAGTGGTTGGCAACACTTTCGGTTCGACTCCAGCACAGCCCGAAATCCTCTCGTAACCCCCCGTCGATGAGTTTTCCCACTATCAGCGTTGCTTAATATTTTTTTTTAATGAACACTATTCGTGAAAATATATATTATAGGAAGTGACAAAATCTGACGATGTTCAATCCACCAGCACACCCAGCACACAGCGCCCATCTTGACATTTCATTAGGCATTACGATTTTTCGCACGAGGCCTCGTCACCTCTCGTAATCTCTTTATGCAACGTTCCCGTGCAGCGCGGCTCGCCACTTGTATGCGTAACGGGACTCCGTCCATATCACTCTGATCGCGTCATTAAAGCGCAACGCTTCCGCGTGAAATGCGTTCCTACCCCTTTCGCTTGCACGCACGCCCGGAGACACCTTTTGTGGCACCGAGGCGCGGCCTGCGCGCTTGTCCGCAGAGACGCGGATCCGCCCTGGTCGCTGCTGTAAGAGAGAGCCGGTTTTCCTCGTCCAAATCCGGCAGCAGCGTGACCTCCTTTCGTCAAAGTTTCAACCCGCGACCTTCGCGAAGAAAGGTCTTCGAGCGCGGCAGTAGCAGCAGCGTTCAGATGGCGCGCCCGTCGATCAATGCAGGAAGTGGACGCCGAGTCGGTTCGCCGCTGCCGTTTTCTGCGGCTCCAGTGAGCAGCCATTAACCCGTTGGCATGACACCCGTCTGGAGAGGCGTATATGCCGAGCACTCTTCTTAAGTAGTCTGTGCCCATTGGAGCAACCGTGACGAGTGTGTGGACGCGCTGTGGCTCAATCACGCTCCTGACAGCATAATGAAGGCGAAAGTGAATCGTGTTCAGGAAGAACGTGCAGGCGAAAAAAAAAAGTCCCTCGTGACTCGCGGCGGAGGTTGAATTTCGCCGGCGTAGCACGACCCTCCGTTTACATAAGCGGCTGTTAGATTGAAGGAGTGCTATCAGTGAAATTCTACACGAACCATACAAAATGATAATCCAAGTAAGCGAAGCTTGTACTGTCTTGAACCATATTGTTCTTGTCGCCGTGCTTACTTTTTTTTTTGTTTGCCTGGTGAAACGACTTCATTTTGTGTGGCTGCTGCGAGGCTGCACCTTGCAGTACAGCGCAAACATTGCAGCCAGACGCCTGGCTGTGCGTTACTATGCGGCAAACGTGTGTTCTTCATATTACTCTGCGTAGTATAGTAGTAATACACCGCACTCAACGTTTTAGTCGCGTACTTACTACCATTGAGTTGGGCCGATATCGAAGTTCGTAAATTGGCTAAACTGGAACAATCTCAAGGCACTGTGCATACTAGTGGATTCAGCAGCATCCAAGGCGTCTCGTTCGTCCAATGGCTAACATCGCTATGCTTATACGGTGAAAAATGGGCTGAAAAATCTGGTAAAATTATGTGAACCTGGTGGGTGCCTGTATAAAATGAATTATTAAAGCTTATTTCGTAGAGGTCGTGTCGAATTCTCAGCTGTCACGTTTACTTGCACAAAATAGTCAGTTTTTTTTAGAATTCATTTGTTCTTATCAACGATTTGATCTGATCCTTAAGCGTACGGATGTTATAATCGTGGGACAAAAAATAAAATAAAATAAAAACAAAAATGAAAAAGAAAGAAAAGAAGTTCTCAAGTGTGTAGAATTTTTTTCCTGCTTTGTGACATCGCCTCCCAAAGAGCAAGATGTCTCGAGAGAATTGTACGAGAAGCTCACTTTTATGGGCAAATTATAGTATACATACGAAGCTGCGCCCAGTCCAGCCTTCTCAGAGCACTTGAGTGCATGAAGGTGTAAATGGTGCGTTCCTGTTCTGTCTCATGGTGTTGTGTCTCGTGGTGCTTAAGAAGTCATGTCGGCGTTCGTGGACATCACTTCAATAGCATAGAAATTGTGTGACAACAATTTATGCAGTTGGTCATTGTGAATCTTCTAAAAATTATTTGAAGCACTGAAAGCCAGAACTCGCATTTATCGGGAGTGTCTTTACTATATTCGAAACTGATGTCCACGTTTGTGGACACATATTTTTACCCTTTGAAAATGGAATTGTTTTAGCACTGTTTTTTTTCCCCCTTGTACTCGCGGAACCATTTGAAATATCATTTTGCAAACTGCATCTCTTTTTGTTGGCTACATTTTTTTTTCGGTAGAGACGAGGTTAAGGTATTCTGTAGTTCGAAGTCCCTACTGTCAAGAAAACAGCCTCGCAAATCTTTTATATGTATGCTGTTCACGTCCACCCCTTCCACTTTTTTACCACTCTGCATTCTCTGCGACACAGTGAAGGCTTGGGCTAGTCGGTACGTACTTGCAAGCAGAACAGCTCGCAAAGACGCAGGACGTTTGTATTTCCGCTTCGTCCTTACTCCTTTACGTGCTGTTCACCTTACAAGTATGCATTCTTTGTTCTGTCCCGACACGGTGCACTTCCAATGTGGCTGCAAGATTCCTCCAAGAGGCGAGTTCAATGTTCGAGCATTTCACCTAATTCTCAGTCGGTTCACTTACAGCGATTAACGGCTTTGCTTCCATTGTGAAGAATAAAGGAATCCGAGGAGCTGGTGTGTTTTAGTCAGGGATAAGCGTTTTGAAGTGAATGACAATGAAGCCATCGAAAGCACGAAGTAGTGACGATTATGTTTAACCTAAATCCAGTAGTAACGAGTTAAAGCGAAATGAAGGTGAAAGAAAATATATTAGCCATTGCACTCCACATAACTCAGTTAGCTCCGTAGTAATGGATAACGCAAGTAAAAAATTTCAATCAGACACTGTACCTCTGAGGCTGGAACGAAAAAGGACCGCGTTGAGCTATCCAGAAAACAGAACACATCTTGAGTACACATTTTCAGCTTGCATATATATGCTCGTCATTCTGTTGAAGAAAAAAATTACACCATCTCCCGCTAAAGGGAACCATGTGTAGATGTGAAGCAGCGGGCGCTAACGCTTACACTGGCGGCGGCGTTGACGCTGGCGCTCATCGCAGCGTTGCGCAGGAGAGAAAACTGGGGAGGCGCAACGCACGCAGTGATGGAGCGGTGTTTCCTACTGGAACATGCCAATTGCTGATAATGGGCAATGAGAGACAGAAGACTCCGACTGGACACAGAGACCCGCAGTCCGCTTTTAGTTAACGCGCACGCTGCGAATTTTTATTGTTCAACAACGCACAGGAGAAATCTCCCACCGGCACCACCTTGCAGGTCAAGATCCACTGCCATATATACGGGGTGGCCAGTGAACGGTTGTGCAGCCCGAGCAGTCGGTTTTTTCGACCAAGAAACTCGCTAGCAGACGCTGCCTGCGTCGGCGTCGCGAGGCGAGAGAGGGGGGAGCGTAGGAGAGGAGAGAGGGGGGGGGGACGCGCATGCGCAGTGGTAGTGTGGACGCCGCGGGCAGGGATGCCTAGAGAAGAGAGGGGGGAGCGTAGGAGAGGAGAGAGAGGGGGGGGACGCGCAGGCGCAGTGGGAGTGTGGACGCCGCGGGCAGGGATGCCTGGAGGAGAGAGGGGGGAGGGGAGAGAGGGAGGGGAGGCGCATGCGCAGTGAGGGTGTGGTTGCCGCGGGGAGGGATGCCTAGAGGAGAGAGAGGGGGGAGAGGAGGTTCTTTATTTTTATTTTTTATAGGGTTTGCGCACGCGCAGTAAGGGAGGCCACGCGGCACACCACCACCACCATCACCACCGGATTAAGCTTCGCCATAAGATGCTTCACATCTAAAAGAGTGGACAACATGCAAGCCAATAACTTAGCATTTCTTGTTTGGGCGCTCTATCTCTACATGCACTCATGGCTACTAGCGAATGCGAAATGTCTGGTGATGTCTATTACATTTGTATCTCGGAACACTTGCTTGGTGGATTCCAAGCAAGCGTGCAGTTGAGACCCTGTTTTAGATGCGAAGCATCTTATGCTCGGGGCTTTGTCCGTCCCTCCCGCGTCCCGTGTCCCCCGTCCGCCGTCCCGCGTCCCGTGTCCCGCGTCCGGCCACTTTCATGAAGTAGGGAAGCACCCATTATGCGAACCAGAACACTGTAGTAATATGAAGACTGTCAACCACTACTACAGTCATCAGAGTCATGGCCGAGAGCACAGAGAGGCTGCTTAGCAACGGCTAGGCAGGTGGTGTCTGTCGCCCAGGTTGACCCCATTCCTTGATCTTGTTTGCATGTGTTTGGAGGGGGCTTAGTCCGTCCCTCCTTCCCGCGTCCCACACCACCACAGCGCATGCGCGTCCCCTCCCCCTCTCTCTCCTACGCTCACCCCCTTTCTCTACTCTAGGAATCCTCTACTCTACGGAGCGGCTCCGGCGTCCCACATCCCCACAGCGCATGCGCGTCCTCTCCCCCCCTCTCTCCTCTAGGAATCCTCTACTCTACGGAGCGGCTCCCGCGTCCCACACCCCCCCACAGCGCATGCACGTCCCATCCTTTCCTCTAGGAATCCTCTACGGAGCGGCGCGCACGACAGGTGGTGTGACAGCTGCATACTCCGCTGGGGGGCGCCACGGTAGTTCCGCGGTATGAAAATGACGGAGCGCGTGCGCCTCATTCTCTCTCCTGTGCAGCGCCGCGATGAGCGCCCGGACCGCTGCCGCGAAACGAGAGCGGCAACGTTTCTCCCGCTCAAGCTAACCATCTCCCCGCTGCTTCGCATCCACACATGGTTCCCTTTAGCGGGAGATGGGGAATTTTTTTTTTAAATCGCTATAAACAGTAGATCTTAATTAAGATGTCTAGAGCTGGGGTAACGCTGTATTTTTCTTATTATTGCAGCATGGATACAGGCAACACTCGCGCCTCTGTCACGAGACGTGCACCCGACGTCACCTTTGTTCTTCGGTCCATTAAAGAGAGAGATGAAAACTTCTTAACAACATCAAGCGCAACTTCTCCGCCGAGTGAGACGGCCATTGTAGCAGGCAAACGAGTACTTGGGTGTCTGCAGAACACAGCCCTCCCCACTTTCCTTCGCAATTGTACACACGTCAAGTAAGGGAAAATGAGTTCCATATGTTACCTTTAATTTTCACCAATTGCAGATGCCCATGTCAAACGTCTACACAGTGCTGCGCAAAGAAAGATATGTTTTCTGATTATTTATAAAAGATAGGTCCTTGCTCCTATCATGAATACACTTAAACCTTTCATAGCAAAAGGATGTACGGCTGACATTCTAGGTAACCCCAAATAAAGATTTCCACGCTACCGCTAACTTAGTCGTCTACAGTTGTCTAGATACGGCGTTAAGATGTGGACAAATGTACGGAAATAATATGTAGAACGGGGTGAGTTGAACATCGGAACTATAACTTTTCAAGGGCGTACGTGCGACAGTTTAATCGGTAATCAAAACTCCTACAAAAGTGGAGTAAGAGCGGACGCGGTGCCGAGTAATGTTCCGAAAACGACAGCATGAAGCTCCTGTAGACGTAGTGAAGGAAGCGAACTAAGCGAAAACTTGAAGTTGACCGTTTGCCGCAGTAAAAGGCTCAGAAGTTTGAATCCGTGGTTTTTGTACGAGCGTTCCGAAAAATCGCGACACCATAATGCGAGCATAGCAGGCGCGAGAACCGCGCGTGAAATCACCGCCCATGGGGAACTGTTTCCGAGCGTGACCGACCTCTCCGGCACGAAGAGCGCACGCGCGCGTCACCAACCCCTACGGGGGCCGCGCCGCGCTCGGGAAACGCGCCCCGTCGAACGGGGGTAGCGGGCGCGCACCTTCACGATGCCGCTCACGTTTGAAGTCGAACCGGAAAGAAGCGACCGTAAGTGGCGGTGGTAGAGCGGACGCAAGCGTGAGAACCACCAGCATGATGGCGCCGTGCACGAGCATGCCGCCGAAGGGTTCGACAACAATGGGCGCCCCGGCGGCCAGCGTGGGCTGGAGTGCACGGCTTCACTGGCGCGAGCAGAAGCCGGGGGCGTGCGATCGGGCGTCGTCGGCAGGCGCTACTTGTGCGCGACGCGCATGCAAATGCGTCATGGTGGGGATAACAGCAGTTGTGCGCTTGTGACCGCAACTCGGCCGCGGACGGTTCCGGATCACGGTTCCGGATAAAGCTGGGGGTGGAGGGTAAGGTCACACTTGTTTGCTAACTTGTTTTGCAGTTTTATTTTACGTCGTTCTACTTATTTATTAAGCAGATGGAAGACGTCTGGGCGTTCAGGTACTTGGGTCCATTTGCTCATTTCACCATGCATTCAGCAGGACACAACCCAAAATAAGTCTGAAAATGTTTAAAGGTGTGAACTTAGGGCTCCATATATATATATATATATATATATATATATATATATATATATATATATATATATATATATATATATATATATATATATATATATATATTGTCACGTGGTCGTGACGTCGACGAAGGCAGCAGGCGGCGTTTCCAATATGAAACTGTTTATTAGGCCGAACTTGTGGCCGGTAAACGGAAAGTAAGATTACAGCAATACACGCTGGCACTGATAGCGGCGAACGGAGCGTCGGCCATCGGTCAACTGATTATCGTTGGAACGCGCCGGCTTTTACAGATCACGCGTCGAACATTCTAGCCTTATCTCTGGTCGTCGCGCAAGCTCTGGAATCCTTGGGTGTTCGCGTCTTGCGCGCAATCTTAACAAAATTATCTGCTACAATCGGGAACCTTCTCGAACACTGCAGGCGCGGTTTGCTCACAGTCTTTGTGGGCGTAAACCGAATACAGTAAAAGTGAAATTAGAAGCGCGCGTGACAATATATATATATATATATATATATATATATATATATATATATATATATATATATATATATATATATATATATATCCCTATCCCTTTGTTGCATGGCAAAAACCTAGGCATCTAAACAGCGCTTACTTTTGGTTTTCTGTTATATTGCATTCAGAAAAAGCAGAGAAAAAAATCTTGTTAAGTCAAACCTTTATTTAATAAGATACAGAATGTCCACTACAGTGGACAACATGCACAAGAGGTTCAATTAGTGAAAGTTGCAAAAGTTTTTTTCAGCCGTCGAGCTGTCTTGCTCGAACAAATGAACACAAAAAATTAGCTGCAGTACCACCAGAAGAGTAACAAGACCTTTTTTTTTCAAGTGGAGGGGGGGCTAAGGGGGAGTCGGGGGGGGGGAGGGGGGCTGAGAGGGTTGAACTATTTCGAAAAATTATCTTGACTTCGCTAAGCTGCAATATTTACAGCTCGTGACTACGAGTGCTTCTTCTATCGCGTGCATTCCATAAAACATACCAAATCACGATTTCATCTGTTTTATAAGAAACAAAAAAAAGTGAAGAACTTGAATTACCCGCCAAATTAGGAGTCTGCCAACTTGAACAAAAGTGCAGGAAAAAGCGTGGGACAGTGGCGCGATCTAGCACGGCGAATGAAAACCCTTTTTGTCCACTTTAGTTACCAATATGCATATGCGCGTCTCGAACGCACCACAGCTGCGTTCCCGCCATGCATGGTGTCCACTACAGTGGACATATTTCAAAACTTGTTCTAAAAAATTATCTTCACTTCGCTTAGCCGCAATATTTACAGCTCTTGTCTACGAATGCTTCTTCTATGGCATGCATTCAATAAAACATACCAAATCGCGATTTCATCTGTGTCATAAGAAAAAAAACGTGAAGAAGAAGTTGACTTATCCGCCAGAGTAGGAGTCTGCCATCGTGAACAAGAGTTCAGGAAAAAGCGCGGGACCGTGGTGCCATCTAATGCGGCGATTGAAAACTCTTTTGGTCCACTTTAGTTACCAATATGCGCATGCGCGTCCAAGAGGCACCACAGCTGCTCCAAAAATTCCAAAAATGTGTCTACTGTAGTGGACAGCATGCAACAAAGGGATATATATATATATATATATATATATATATATATATATATATATATATATATATATATATATATATATATACATACAAAATAGCTACTAAATGGATAGTGTGGTCTGTACAGTGTAAAGGTCAAAGCCTGCAACAGCAGACGACTCGCGAGATCAGGAGGCGCAATGTCGGGGCATTTCGCTGGTGGACAGCGACACCGACCATCTCAGCGGAGCGCAGCGCTCACTTCGCGTACTCGTTGAGGGCGACGAGAAATGTAATTGCTTATATTAACGTACAAATGGTAATCGTGGTGACATAAATAAGCGCTCTACGACCACCCCCGCCGGATTGCAAACGACGTTGGCTGCAGCGTCCTTATCGGTTGCTGTCAGCGGGGGCGTCTGCGGCTCGCGTTTGCCGCTCGTGAAGACAAGCTTTTGTTGACTCTATGGCAGTGTAAAACACATGGGAATTGCGCGAAGTTGTTTGTGTTTTACTTCGTGACGAGGACACGAAGTCTTCCTAGCAGAGAGCTGGATCTGGGCAGAACGTACGCGCTGCTTTCTCGTTCGGACGCTCCGTTCCATGTGTACTGAATCGGCGCATATTTATAATGCCGGAAGAGATGCTACTGCTCGTCGGATTGCACGCCGGATCATACCGTGTCTTGAGCCACGGTCAGGGTTTTAATCGTATAACAGTACACTGAATGCGGAGAGAGGATTCATTTCGTACACAGTACATTCTACTATACCGAAAGGAATAACGTGTATGGCCGCGTGCCTGCAAAATACATCTGACATGTAAATTATTGTATCTGCAATCTAATTTAATTCCTTGTATATATGAGGTCCGAAGTTGCCGAGGTGAAAGTTTCATTTTTATTTCAGCGGGTATGAACCAGTATGAAGTGGTACCAGATGAAAACCATGTAAAAAGAAAAAAAAAAGAAAAAGAAAGATGGAGTAGCCGAGGGGATCTAAACCTCAACCTCTCCACAGCAAGCCAGCTAGAACAGAACAGAGGAAACCAAGTGATCTGCTACGGGGGGCACTCTTATGCTGAACCGCAACACACGGCGCACGCAATACTTGCATATTTTTTTCCTTGCGAATAGGGGCATACGAATGTCAAATTTTCAACTTCGAAGCGAATTCAGACAACGAAAACCAAGTGTGAATCGAATGGAATGTTTTTCGAATATTTTCGAATAGGAATAGTACAACTGCCGATTTCTGAAAAAAAAAATATATGTTTTTCACTAACTAGATATGAAATAGCAAGTTTGTTGTACAGCAGATAAGAGATAGAGCAAATTTATGCATTGTATATACAGCACCGTTGCTCGATAGTACCACATATGCAGTTATTAAGACGAAAGCCTGAGATGCCTTATCTAACGCAAAAATCAACGAGCGGCGTCTTGGTGGCGTCGGCTTCAAGACGAGTGATGCAAAAAATCATAATCATCACACGACGTCGTCGCTTGGTAAAAGGTGTGCCGTTCCCGGTGGCATTGCAAAACCAGGTGAGGCGCAGAAAGCTTTCGGAGGGAGGCGGGGGAGGATCAATACATCGACTGGGAAGAAAAAAAAACCCCTGTGTGTTTTTTAATGTTTTCATAACGCATAGATAGCTACAGTACTGACAGTTCGGCGAGTTGGCACTGATTCATGACTGTTTTTTTTTTGCGCAACATACACACGGACAAGAAAACAGTCATGCATAGATAGCTGCTTAGCATGCTCGGGAAGTAGCGACACCGTTGCGCATGTTGCCATTCCTGCGGACAACGAAAACAGCCGCTAACTAGACGCATTAGTGCTGATGTGTTAACCTTGTCGTCATGTTTCAATCCTCTAAGCGTGCTTTCTCAAGTGGGAGAAGCAATGACAACAGATTGGCACGCTGCTCATTGCAGGTACTTCATCTTAGGGTAATTCAGTATGACCGAGGACAATGCTGGGTTTCCTTATTTTCAGACATTTCATCTTAATTTTGCGATGGCTCCCCACTTGTTTCGGTGGTTTCTCTCAGCATAATTTTGGTCCTGTATTGCAACAACGTGCTATGCCTCACACACTGTGCCATGCTGTGACCGCTACACTCCAATACTGGCACAACACGTAAAAGCCACACAGGGGGGCCATTGGGGCCGCTGAAACTAATTTGTTTGTGTCAAATTTGTCGAAATTCGGGACAGGTACGTAATTATTTATGCTGATTTTAAAACATGTTATGAAATAGTGTGGTCTTCGAATATTTCGAGTAAGGAAAGTGCCTTGCGAATCGAATCGAATACCGAACCATTCAGATCGAATATTGGAAGTTTCGGATACTCGCACACCCCGACTAGCAACGAATGCGGAGATGCGCTGCATAGACAATAAATTCTGCCATTTTAAAGTTAGCAGTACATAAAGAAACCAGACGAATAAGCGCCATAAAAATGCCCGCCGCACGCAGCAGGTTATTTATGTAACCATGTCGTTTTGTTACACACGGTGCTAGAACGGTCGTGGCCTCGATTGCGTGGTTGAACTGCCTATAAGGAAGAACAATAATTTGTTCAAAAAGAAAGAAAAACGAGCAAACAAAAAAAGCCCCCCAAATGTACGTTGTCATAAATATGTATGTGATTTACCGTAATTCTAATTTGCAAAACAACCATGGATTCGTGGTTGTTTTGACGCGATCAGTCCTGACAATGTTTAGAACGGATGGGAGTGGTTCTTGAAAGCACGAATTGTTTTTTTTTCCCGCAGCAATCCATTGAGCAGTTAAGTAGTTGCGTTTGCTGCGGGAAGTTTTGAAAGAGAACATGGTCTCGGCTCCCGGTGCTCGTACAAGGGTAGGCCGCGTGAAAGGGTAGCATGTTGGTGCTGATGCTTATTTTAGACGGAGTCATCTGTGCAACAGTTGTTCATAGTGTAAGCCGGAAACGTAAGATTCACAGACCTGGTTATTCGTGATAAGCGTCGCGAATACAAGACAATTGTCGCCCAAATCCCACCAGGCACGTTAGAGCGGGCGCCCGGGACCAATGAATTGACGTTGCTTCCGCTGGCTTTCGCCTTCCGCCGCCTTCGCTGGCTTAGCAATAGATGCAAAATTCCGAGAACATTTGAAGGTTGTGAAAAAAAAAATAAAAAAAGCAGGTTTCTTTCATGTTCTTTTTTTCTTCCGAACAATACAAAAACCTGAGAAAAAAAAAAGGACGATTGCGCACAGAGCTAGTACATTTGTTTCTTTAACATTGAAAACAATCTAATTGTTGCATTATTGCACCATAGAAATCGCAGCAGAACTTCCGAGTACGAAGTCCAGGCGCGATTTCACGTCAAGGCGTGAATTTCACAGCGAAGCGTCATGAGCGACATTTGTACTAATCTGTGTCGGATTCATTTCCGCTTGACGCGTGAGCGCTTCGTTGCTCACCGTACGAAGCCTTCCGGACATCGATGTTCGAGCGCAAGTGCACGAGTTTTCGTACGCGGTTCTCTGCCAGCCAGTTTCGTAGCTTGGCGTGCATATTTCCAATCAATACTGTGCTGAAGGAGCGAAGTTTACGGAAAGCGCAAGAACAAATATTTCTAATATGTAAATTACAAGAAAGGCTGGTTGAAAGGTTGGCCGCAGCACCTAAACGACGTGGCACACGATTTCCGAGATTGCTCCGTGGTTAGAACGACATTTGGAGAGGGCAAGTGACTTCTGGCTGTGTTTCACACAAAATTGTAAGTTCACTGCTATGTGCAGTGCAATAACATTTGGCTCGCTTGTTTAAAACGTGCTCACATTACGTTAAAGAGAGTTGTAGGGCACCTTTAACATTGGTTGCAAGAATATTTATAATAGTGGGTGACTGGGCTAAGGTGCCGGAAATGAAATGCGAGAGCATTTCTTTGGCTGCCCCAACCCACTTTGGCCTGGCTAATTGCCTGGCCTCGAACGAAACATTTCGCCGATACACGTTAAAAGAAGCAAAATTTGGAATTCCTACCCTGTGAGTGATCGAACCGGGGTCTGTAGGGTCGTAGGCGAGTGAGCTTTCTCGGCGCCTAACGTGGAGTTTCGCGAGAGGGCGCAAGTACAAGTGGTAATGAAATGACGTACAGATGGTCCAACTGCACGCATCTGGCATCAACTCGCCACATGCTCGCCGTATGCGAGTCACAGATGGTGCGGCAGGCTTGCGGGATCATGACGTCCATCACACGTGGCTATAAATCAGAGCTCACGCCATACATCGCAGCATGAGGCGCGTCTGGTTGACCTCCCTGTCTTTCATTCCTTCCCTTCCTCCTCCTCCTCCTCCGTAACAGACAATACCACTGACCCGAAGAAAAATTCGTAATCTCATCTTTGTTAGAAGCATATATAACATGTAAAAGCATTGGAATGAGCGGATAATACTACAAATGCGTCGAAAAATTCCACAAAATAGAGAGGCTGGCAAGATGTGTATGCTCCGCTACAGAATCATTTGTTCGTTCTCTGCACAGAGGAGAAATGATGCGCGGACACCTCAATCGAAGATATTCTCACTACTGGCATATGAAACGTTTTTTTTTTTTGAAGCTCAGAAACTAAAGGTGTGCGGCCTCCAAGAACGAAGAACCATGAGAGTACGATGCGAGGGAATAGTGTAATCTTCATGGACGCACACGCGCGCTAATATATTGATTCCATAAAAGCTGCTGATAGCAGCCGTAGCGAAAGCTGAGCTGACGTATGCACAGATGGCTCATCATTGTGGTGGATCATGGCAAACACCCACCGTGGTAGCTTGGTAGATAAGGTGTCCCGCTGTTAACTTCGACGACGCGGGTTCTATTCCCAGCCATGGCGGCCATATTTTTGAGGAAGGCGAAAACTCCTCAGTTCACTCCGAGCCCGTAGAAATTTTCTCCGGCAGGATACACGCGTTCGTAACCCACCGTGTGCCTGCTCCCTCCCCCTTCACCTTACTAGGACGGATGAAGTCGCGCTTAGGAAGCTTCGGGCATGGGTGGCCCTTCCACCGGCTGTCCTTTCAACGTGGAAATGGTAGCATTTACCACTAGGTGATACGTGTCCGTAAAGCTCTGTTCCAGCGATGCAACCAGACGCATACCATCTTATATGGACATGCCAAGGGTTAGAGTCGGAATGCTCCCGCCACCTCCTGCAAGGCGGCCTTTGCTACAGTGACACGACCCGCTATGACCGCCGAATACATGATAACAGATTCCAGAAGACACTGCTTCACTTCATACACAACACCGGTCATTCGGCCCACATCTAATATACATTTACACACAAAATGTAATGCCTACAGGGCAAGCCTATGTCGCAATGAAAAAATTCAAAAGCACGCATGTACTCAGATATGGGGGGAACAATAAAGGACCCCATATCACCAAAATTAGTCAGGACACCCTCATTACGTAAAACCACTGTGGCACGTACATCCATTAAATTAATTATTAATTAATCATGGTAAGCCAGCCCGCCAAGTGTTGCACGAGGAATTCATACACGTTTGTTTTCAGCACTCATTGCACTGCTCAAAACCTCTACACAAGTTAGGCTTCTTTCTGGACCATTTCAGTGGCTTTCTTCGCACGTCGGCGTGCCCAGAAACGAAAGCTCTCTGTCTAGAGCACCGAGCGCTAAAGCAGATAGTAAAAACACCGTCAGCGCTATTAAAAATTGTCTCTTGTTCGTTTTCGTTCCTTTGCGTTTCTCGCTTAACTATAGCTTATCGTGACCCAAGAACCCAACCAGACACACACGCCTTCTTACTGTACCGTATTCGCTTGCTGTCAGTGCGGCGTGATGGCACGACATAGGAGAAACTACGTGACCAGTGTGATAATTCTTTCCCGCTCATGGTAATATGAATCTTTGCTGTTCAGACCGTCGGGAGTTCGTCTCAAAGTGCAAGGCACTTTTGAAGATTTGAAACGTAGAACCACTCCGTTCGCCCGAAGGAATACCTTCTGTTCTCTCAGGCACACTGAACCTTCATGAATGAGGTGTTCAGCCTTCTCCCGAGATTTTATAAACCTTCTACATATAATGTCAGGGCAATGTACCCACTTCTATCCTGTTGCCATATAGGTGCAATGCTATGAGCACTGCTTTAGCGACGTCGAAAGGCTTCAAGTTTTACGCCCTAAGTCAGTTTGCTGGGAGACAGCGAACATCTGAGGACATGAACGTTTCAGAATAGGGGAGCACGGCTGTCAGCACTGCACCCCAGTAGTTACAATAACTAAAATAATTACATCCTGCGTTTCAGACAAGTTACCGCTCCCGTATTATCGCCTCGTAATGAGCTGTGTTTCACAGCGTACATATTTTAATTGAAAAGGCTATAAGCGTAGCCCACGTGGCCCCTTTTCAGAGGATTTTAGTGGCAAACCAGGTACGCTTTTTCGATATTAACGCGAGTTTAGCGAAAATAATTCATAGTAATTCGATAATCAAATTTCAGTAATACAGCACATGAGCAGATTTTGATATGGTAGATTTAGAGGCAATCGACCTCTAATACAGCCTTATTTTTATCTGCTGGAAAGAGCCCCTAGCTCGCGATAATAATAATCAAATTTCAACGCCCAGTGCGGCTAGACGGAAAAAGTGCTTGACGAAGTTTGAACCTTTGCGCGGGCTCTAGAGTGATTTAGGCTCTCTACAAAGACCAGAACGCCTCGAAAGCGCGCTTTCACGGTAGATCTGGGTGCTGTAGATGCCGCATAAATTTAAGTAGCATAAGCTAACCGAAATAATAAAAGCGTAACAACACGCAACGAAAGACAGGCGCTAATGCATGGATCCGAGACGAAAACTTATTAACTGTCACTTGTCAAAACGTCATAAAGCTTTCACCATACGCGAGCTCCGCATCAACATAAATTGACTTATAGTAGGGTGACCACATTAATTAGTGCCGTTGAAGCGGATAGATCGTTAGGAAAAGCTGAAATAATAGATAACATCATTTAAAAAAAAAGCCCTAAACTGAAAGTATGAATTACGAAACAAGCTCTTTGTTGAGGTACATTATGCTTGGTTGCGTTAAGTGAACTCTACATTCAGTTTTCTCGGAAGTTTTAGGAGGAGAGTGACCGTGCATTGGTAACTGTGCCGAAACGGTCAAAAGCCGATGTCAACGTATGCAACTGCTGTAATGCTGTCTTTTCTCTTCGCTTTCTGGGTTAGCATTACGGGCCTAAATAGAATTTTGCAACTGAAGGTGCCATATTTTGTAAATATTGCTTTCAATTTCCACAATCGCTGCCCTTCGTGACTTGCTCACAGCGGCTTGTTCCCTCTCTATGACTAAGATCGGCTACTTGATGAGGCGGATAATAAGAACTTCACACAACAAAACTGACAAAAATTCCCAAAGAGCATGACCTCACGTCACGCACCTGTACTCCGCGTTTCATGCATTCTGCTCAGTGCTCCGAAGGCTAGCGATACTTCTTGTAGCTACATTCGCCAGAGAAATAGCTCGGTGTTTTACTGTGTTTTAAAAGTTCTTTCTTTATGCCGAATAATAAGCGAATGTGATTTGTTACCTCAAAAAGAAACAGACTGTGTAGCACAGTTGCTGGTACTTTGTTTCTGAACATTTTACCTTTCGTTGTGTTCCTTCCCAAATCTTTAATTCGCAGCCCGTCGCACCACCTCAGGTGCAGGCACGGCCTCGACTCACTCGAGCATCGGCGTCCAAAAAAGCTGGCTACGAAATGCGTGGCGTTATACAATACGCTCACCGGGCTTGTTGCTTAGCTTACATGTTTAAAGCGCAATATAGAAATTGATGTACCCCAAAAAATTACTAAAGAAAAAAAAAAGAACAGAGAGAAAGGGACAAGAACGCAGAATTATGCGCAGAAGTGCCTGTACAGGGTATTTCCTGCAGAAAAACCATTTTGGGCTCTCCTCAAATATCCCGTAGTGCTCCATGCCAATAATCTAATATTGCCATGTGGAGTTCTTTAAAAAGTACG
The DNA here is from genome assembly GCA_030522465.1 of Rhipicephalus appendiculatus. Lineage (NCBI taxonomy): Eukaryota > Metazoa > Arthropoda > Arachnida > Ixodida > Ixodidae > Rhipicephalus > Rhipicephalus appendiculatus. The sequence goes on from JALIZH010032933.1 coordinate 334,910, forward strand.
TGTCCATATCGTGTTGATAATACGACAGTATATGAAGTTGACGAGGTTGGTGCTATAGTTTTCCGAAACCTGCTACATACATACATACATACATACATACATACATACATACATACATACATACATACATACATACATACATACATACATACATACATACATACATACATACATACATACATACATACATACATACATACATACATACATACATACATACATACATACATACATACATACAAATAACTTTATTGGTCCTGCTATAATATTTATAATGATCCCGCGCTCTGTGGGAATCGATTGAATCCTCAAGTCTTTGCAAATAGCCCACTTTGCAATCCTTGAATGTGCAGACCCAGAAGTGAGCAATGGCATGCTAGCTCGCGGTTCATACGCCCAACAAGCATTGCTTAGAAGGCTCGCTTCACACACGCTCTTCGAAAGTCTTGCCATCACGAAATTCTGTTCAGCTTTAATGAGCCGACTGAACGCTTCACAAAAGCTATATTCCCAGTGTATGTTATGACAGCAGTTACTGAGTGTCTGCTAAAAGAAAAGAATTCGGGCTGGCTCACTCGAACCATTGGAAGTGACAAGGGACAAGACAACAGAAATTTTGTCGTCATTCCCTATACCCACGGCGTGGCCCACGACCAAAAAGAATAGCCGGCAGATACCAGATGTAGTTTTTTCTGCCCCATAGAGGCTGGCTAGATTGTGTAGGTGTTCAGGAAAACCGAGCTTGCAAAACTAAGCATAGTAATGAGAAGTTCGTTGCGTACACTGAAGGGGTGGTGTATTTTCTACCACTGTCCTGCGGAAAGATGAATATCGGTCAAGCGGGTCGGTGTTTGAATGAGCGGCTAAAAGAGCACGCTTACGGTGTTTCTTCGGCGCCATCTGGCCACCTTGGTATTTACTAGAGTTACTATATATGCTACCGCTACAAGGAGTCATGCACAGTAACTCTAGTATTTACTCCCGAGACTGTGGCTGTGTTGCCAACTTCCAGCGTTGTGCTGTTGTGAGGCGTTATTGGCTGGACATTGTCGGTTTCCGCCACGTTGTCAAATTCCACCATTGGTCAACTCTGATTGGCCCAGACGGCAGCTACAGCATCTCTGATAGGCTTAAAATGTCGCCATTACAAAATGTTAATTAGAACTAACAGACAAACTAAAGTAATTAACATTGTGTTTAACAAAGGCAAACGAGCCCTTAAACTTACACTTCTTTCCGCCATTACAAAATGTAACAATACGGCGGAATTGGGCAGTGACCTAAATAGCACCCCGTGACCAGCTGACTTGAGAAATATTGGAGGCTTTAGAAATGGCTAGGCTAGCGCGTGCGCTTGCGTGCCTTCGATCGCAATATCGGACAAATAAATTGATTACTTTTCGCACGTTTGTACGCACAATGGTCAGGAACGCTGTGATGATGCTGATACGCTGATTATTTTATCATTGTTTTTACAGCGCAGTTAGGCATGGCTAGGTTCTGGAAGATCGCGTCCGCGGAGGACATACGCATAGTACAATAATTTTCAGATAACCGATTAACTCGACTAATGCCAAGTTTTTGAGTCGAAAAGATGCACATGGCGTAGAAGTACACATAAAGGTGTATGATTTCGTCGACATGACAGAATGACGTGAACAGTTTTGCCTCAAAGACAATAATAAAAATAATAAATGATGGCGTTTAACGTCCCAAAACCGCGATATGTTTATGAGAGACTCCGTAGTGGAGGGCTCCGGAAATTTCGACCACCTGGAGTTCTTTAACGTGCACCCAAAGCCTAAGTACACGGGCCTCGAGCATTTTCGCCTCCATCGAAAATGTGCCTCAAATACAAGGCCACTTGCATAAGAAACGAACGTCAGGTCATTTTTGCTCTTTCGAAACAACGGGTTTTCTTACGAACTATAGAGGATTTCATTATGAGACCGCCGTCGGCGGCCGTTTATGATATAATGGCCAATTTTAGTATAGAGTACACAAAGGTTTGCGTTAGCATTCTCCGCGATTGCGTATGCGTCATGTGCTATCCTCTTCGGTACCCATGTTAAGTTGTGGAAATAGCGTATCGTACCCAACGAACCTTATCTCTGCGTAGCCTATTCTGTGTCATGCGTCAATATGCGTCACGCGCAAGAGAAACACCGGGATCCATTGAGTGTATGTCTCTTTGTTGGGTCAATATAGTCAATCACGATAACATACAAAAATTCGCTATAGCAATATTCACTATACCAGACCCACCATAGTCACAGATTCGCTGGCATCCATATTCACTGTAATAGAAGGGCTATGAATTTTATTTCATTGTTCTTTCTTTCTTTAGTTATAGACAGCGCAATTGTACATAGCGCGGTGTTGGCGAGTAAACCTTGTTGTGAGTCAGCGCTGTTGTCTCTGTCCTCCATTTGCTGGTGCTCGTTTACTGGTATTCTGTCTTTATGCCCTGTTTTGATTTTTTGGTGTATACTAAGTGAACGAAACGACCACACAAGAGCACAAAGACATGGGCGGCGCGATAGATAGATAGATAGATAGATAGATAGATAGATAGATAGATAGATAGATAGATAGATAGATAGATAGATAGATAGATAGATAGATAGATAGATAGATAGATAGATAGATAGATAGATAGATAGATACGCTCAAAGCACCGTCGCTTCGCTAGGAAATGCTTAACGTTTAATAACCCAACATACTACTCCAAACAGCAGAGAAACGGGACAAAAGATAAAAGTAACGGACGACATGGGCACTCACTTTCATTTAATATTTATAATGTTTAATGAGTAATAATGTATGTAATGTTTATTATTAGAGTGGTGGCGAAAGATATTCTTAGACATAAACAAAGCCAACCAACAAAAAGAAAGAGGAATACAAGCGGACGAATGGTTATATCATCAAAACAAGGGTACTCTGAGTGCACACTAAGGAGGGCTGGTCTAGAAGGCGGTGGTAATTGCGCAGATACGCAATTTCCTTGTGAAATAATTGAATGGATGCCGTGCTGATGCAAGAAGGGCGGCAGTTAGGAGTCGTGAAGCACTGGTTAATCTCACATGTCCGCTGATCTGCGTCTTTATTGATTACGGTTACTTCCTCGAATTTCCGCTCGCTCCCGTGTCTCCCGATCGCTCATTACTTTGTCAGCCTTAGAGAGCTGTTTGCGCTCTTAGGCCTTCTTACAAACAAGACCGGCTAATAATCTTTTAGATGTGAAGCATCTTATGGCGAAGCTTAATCCGGTGGTGGTGGTGTGCCGCGTGCCCACCCTTACTGCGCATGCGCAAACCCTTTAAAAAAATAAAAATAAAAAAACCTCCTCTCCCCCTCTCTCTCCTCTAGGCATCCCTCCTCGCGGCAACCACACCCTCACTGCGCATGCGCCTCCCCTCCTCTCTCCCCTCTTACACTCCCCCCCTCTCTCCTCTAGGCATCCCTGCCCGCGGCGTCTACACTCCCCACTGCGCATGCGCGTCCCCCCCCTCTCTCTCCTCGCCTACGCTTCCCCCCTCTCTCCTCTACGCATCCCTGCCCACGGCATTCACACTCCCACTGCGCATGCGTGTCACCCCCTCTCTCTCCTCTCCTACGCTCCCCCCTCTCTCGCCTCGCGACGCCGACGCAGGCAGCGTCTGCTAGCGAGTTTCTTGGTTGAAAAAACCGACTGCTCGCGCTGCACAACCGTTCACTGGCCACCCCGTATATATGGCAATGGATCTTGACCTCCAAGGTGGTGCCGGTGGGAGATTTCTCCTGTGCGTTGTTGAACAATAAAAATTCGCAGCGTGCGCGTTAACTAAAAGCGGAGTGTGGGTCTCTGTGTCCAGTCGGAGTCTTCTGTCTCTCATTGCCCATTAGCAGCGATTGGCATGTTCCAGTAGGAAAACCTGCTCCATCACTGCCTGCTTTGCGCCTCCCCAGTTTTCTCTCCTGCGCAACGCTGCGATGAGCGCCAGCGTCAACGCCGCCGCCAGTGTAAGCGTTAGCGCCCGCTGCTTCACATCTACACATGGTTCCCTTTAGCGGGAGATGGTGTAATTTTTTTTTGTCTTTCAGTAAACTTCAATGCTACTAGTGACAGTGAACAGCTCTAGGAAATCTGAGACATCTATATTATCAATGTGTAGTACAAATGATGGCTTTGCGATATACAAACCCAACTGTGACAGCTGCGGCACTGCTGAGTCCGCAGAGAACATCTTGCTCGAGTGCTCAGCATACGAAGACTAGCGACAATAATATCAAGATAACCTAGAAAAGCTCGACCAACGCACCTTGACTTTAACACGGATGCTGGGCCCCTGGCCCTGCTCATCGAAAGAGCGAAGAGCACTTAATTTCTTGTTCACATTCATTTGATCTACAGTTCTCCTCAGAAAACTCTGTTGTTTCAATCAATAAAGTGTGTGTTGTGTACAAAAGTGTTTCTTTCGTCTTTCATTTACTTATTTGCTCATAATTTACATTAACTGTCGAGACTGTCCATTCATCGCCTAGGACAGGCATGAGACTTCACAAATAAGGCTTCACAAATGCATTAGGCTCATGCATGAGGCTTCACAAACGCGCCTTATATCCCTCACACCTCCCTTTCACAGCAATCGTAGATGACGGGTGGGGAGGTGGGGGGGGGGCGTAGCCGTCTGGGATTGGTGTAGTGAAGTACTTCATCATGACATTAACGAGCGCCGACAGAGAACGCTTCGGTTGTTTCAACTTTCAGTGCAGCGAGAAACATGCTAGCGGGAAGCGGAACGCCATCAGCCATTGAGCGTACTTGAAATTAATAATTAATAATTAATTAATTAGGTCAATTATTAATTAATTTATTTATTATGCAAATTAGAATGTTACAGGTGGCTGTAAAGTGAAGCTCGGTATCTGCAATTGGCGCATTTGAGCTGTTGTAGTGATTGCACAGTGTATGGTCTACCGGAGAGCAAGAAAACGCGGAGGAATCACTTTGGCAAACAGAGAGCTGCATTAATTTTGCTTCTGAGAAATATAGAACAACGTCTGTTCTGTTTAGGAATAGAGAGAGAGAAACAAAGGCAGGTAAGTTAACCAAGCACATGATCTGCTGGCCACCGTACAGGTGGGGAGGCGAAATGGGAAAATCATGGATAAGATAGAAAAGAAAAAGGAAGACTAGAAAAAATAAGAAATGGACATTTAGTGTAAACACACAGTACGGTAACAGATGGTATATGAATACAGTCACCTAGAAGCCGGTATATATTGAATTTGACACATTAGCAGCTTCGATATAAGTCCGGTTATTGACATAACGCATAGGAGATGCGGTAGTAACAGGACACGGTTCTGGGAATTGCACCGCCGGCTTAATTAGTTTTCTTTTACGGATGTAGGACCAGAAGGCAGAGAAATAAACATTTATTTTTCACTGACAATGGTCACCGTGATGCTGTTCACTTTAAAAAATCATACTTTTTTTACAGAGAACTCTTATGTTATAGCGCAAGTACTGTTTTTTAACCTGGTTTAGCTTTAGAGTTGAAGTCTTGCGATCTGTCCTCTCCGAACATTTCGTTCACTAGGTTTTTTGTAAGAAGTCGTCTAACTAGACACTCCCGTGTTATGCGCCGAGAGGCGGCCATTAATAGTGGCATATTGTATCTATTTCTGCCGTGCAGTAAGTGAATGTAGTCGATTGCTAACGCGCGTACATCTACGCGCGAACGCAAACACATGAGGAATGCTATAATAGGCATGTATATGGTTGTGCCGACAGGGGTGGCCAGACTGTGCGACGTGCGACCATTTTGGCAGTTGAGCGTCAGTGACGTTCAACCGAGAGGCCGTCCGAAAAGAAATGGTACAGAAAGAGCTAAACAGGAAAAGGGCGCGAAGACAGACGCAGTGAAAAGTGATGCGTACGTTCTTCCCCTAGAAGACAAACATGAGAGACAGTGACAGAGAGGGAGAGAGCACACTAGCTGAAATCGACGAAGCAATGGCAGCGGAGTAGTGCTTGCCTTCAAAGCGAATGCCGTGCTCCCTTCTGACCTCGGCTGGGATCTGCTCGGAAGGATCCGACGAGACGACTTCCTAAATCGTCTTGTTGCCGTTGGCGCGCCCTGCAGCAGAGTGGACAGAGGGCGCGAAAAGGGGGTCGTTCGCGTGTCCGCTGGAATCGCTCTTGCCGCAGCTATAGCGCCCAAGCACGGCCGGCCGCAGAAAGTTGAAACTGTTTGCCGAAGCAAGGCGAGGCCATAAAAGAAAAGGGAGGCGGCGATGAGGCGTGCGCCCCAGTAGACGGTGCCTTAGACTCTGGTTCTAAATGTGGAAATTGAAATCCGAATGGAGATGGTTCAAACTGTTGCTGCTCGAGCGTATAGCTAGCTGAATGTTCGGTCTTCCGCGTACAGCGACTGTATCTACAGCGCTGCGGCACGCAAGGCGCGGCCACCGACTTCAACTGATAGTTCGCTCTTTCTCTTGGTTGTCTTGGGTATGTTACGCTCAAGAAACAAAAGTTACCGGAAGTGAACCTTGACAATTCCAGGTGGTCTAAAAGTGCGTTGCGAAATTCATCGTGATGTCACCCGCATTTGAATTAGAGCAGAGAAAGTACGCAAAAGGCGTTGCCTAAGGTTGCTGCAACACAAAATAGACATCAGTGAAGCGTGAAGAATACAGTTGGTTTCTCCGAATTGGACACATGCCCTGCTTTTGCGTTGAAACTTGACCCCCCCAAAAGCCTTAGGAATTCTTAGACTTTGAGATGACTGTTCTTTTCGCTGTGATTAATATTCGACGTTTTTTGAATCAACATATTCTGGTTTCGACTATAGTGCTTCATTTGCATATAGTGGGGCTCTCCCGAGTGCATCTCTACGAACTTGCTTATTTGACATCTTAAAATATTTTACGTTGGTAATAAACACTTTCATGTAGATTCTTCAGCAAGACTTCGCGTACAAATAGCCTTGCTGTCGATGTGCACAATGCCATGATGCACAAACCTACAAGTACGCCATTCTTTCTGTGGTGAGGAAGTTGTTACGACAGGTGGAATTTTAGCAATATCTCGTATACCAAGTATCTCGATTGCACCACGGATGTGGTTTCCGTTACGGCGGCCTTTTCTGCATGAAGGTACTTCTCTGCTACCGTTTCAGGAGCACTGCACTGCAATAAAACATCCGTAAACTGTTCAGTAAGCGGTGTTGCCGATGTCGGGCTGGAAGAATAATTTTCGTCCAATTCACTGCATTTCTTACCAGCACTGACAACGATTCACCGATGAAAGCGATAATGGATGAGTGTATCATACTAGTTAATGACAAAAGACAAATAAACAATACTTCAAAAGAAGATTTATATTACACACACCGTTTTTCTTTGATTTCCTGACGGTGAGCACTATGGACCAGGCAACACCGGAAACTCCGAGTACTATTGGCGTTCGAAACTTACTTGTATAACGTCCATTTCAGTCCGTTTGAACTGAGTGGAGTTCGAGGACAAGAACTGCGCAAGATTCAGTTTCCTAAGTTCTATGTTGGGGCCCATAACTAGTGGGTTGGCACATACTCCATTCTATTAAATGCGCATGCTCTGCGCATCCGGTGTGGTATTCGGTAAGCGTGCACTAGATGGACTGTTTGTCTCAGTGTGCACTGATTTAGAGATAAAAGCCGGGGTTCACTATTGGTGCCGGTGTGCTGGCTCTCAAGATTTAGCCGATCAGAGCATGTTGCAATGGAGAGTCCATTTAGTGGACACTTACAGAATATCAACCCTGTTCGAGTTCACACTCATTCCGAGGCATTGGCCGAGAAAGGGCACATACCCAATTTTACAACTTCTCATGAGATATAAGACAGACAGCAGCTTACCATAATTCTAAAAGCAACCTGAAAATGCTAATTGCATCACAAATTGAGAGAAAGGCCCTGCTCATGGATGCGTACCTGTCCCCTGTCTTTTTCTGGTGTAAGGCCCGTATTCACAAACTAACCTTACCCTTAATTCGTGTTTTCTTTTCCGACTTTGGGCTTTTAGGGCGTTTGATAAACAAAGTAGGCCGGTATTCACAAACCAAGCTTGTAGATATCTTTTACCCTGTAGCCGTTTATATGGCCTTACATCGCGCGTAGTGGTAACAGAAACTTGAGGAAAACATAAGATAAGGATAATGGTTTGTTTGTGAATACGGCCCTAATATGTCGACCCAAAAGATATATTGTCGAAATAATTTTGCAGCAGAGCTGTTATGCTCGAGGTTCGCCTTGTTTTATAGATACAAAATTATGGCGTGCATTTCTGTGGCCGAACGGTTAGATACAAAATTATCACCACTATGGAACAGGAACGTGCTCTCGCCGTCATTTTCATTTTCGTCCTATTCTTCCTCTATTGCTTCGTTCCCAGAACACGTGCGCCGATTTCACCGATGTGGGATGTAATAAGTCTGATGGGGGGAGAGAACGAGTTCAGAGAGAAAGAAAGCGAAAGAGGAAAATTCTAGCAGGAGAAAAAAAAATCCACGCCTCTCCACGAAGTGAATCATGACAAGTGGGCTAAGCTCTGGGTATCGTATGGGTGAGTAACCATACGTAACCCGAGCGTTGCCCCATATAATGTAAATTGAGTGACATAAAGTGACATAAAGAGTCGACGACAAAGCTAGGTCCTAAGGTCCATAATGTTTACGTTGAAGTCGCCGGCTAGTATAAAGGGTTTGTGCTTGTAGGTATTTATATTGTTCTGTCACAATTATGATTGATGTTAGACAATTGTTAAACCTTTTCTTGTGTCTCACATCCACGCATCTCCCCGTGACAGCCAACGGACACCGTGTATGGACAAGCCTCGGCCCTAAGGTGCTTCGCCCCTAAAAATTCTTGGCGAGGCGGCATTCGAACCCGTTTACCCATGATCCGAAAGTAAGCGTCACAACCCACTCGGCTACCCAGGCACGCTAGCAGAGCATAGCATATAGCATAGTATAGCATAGTATAGCAAGTGGTGGGAATGGGGATGTGAGGGTGAGGAGGGCGGAAAGGAAAAGGGGAGAACGAGTACAGAGAGAGAGAGCGAGAGAGAGAAAGAAAGATGTAGAAAGGAAGAGACAGAAAGAAAAAGATAGAAGGCGAGAGAACGACTACAGAGAAAGAGAGAGAGAAGGACAGGGAAAGAAAGAGAAAAAGAAAGGGAAGACAGAGAGGAAATGATAGAAAGAGAGAGAAAGAAATAGACAAAGAGAGAAAGAGATCGAAATAAACAGACAAAAAAAGTCGGCAGATCCCACGCACTGTGGGAATCGATGTAATGCGAAGCCGCCAGCAAGGAGTAAATCATGTTTTACATAATTTGCATGTCATGTTTTACATGTTAGGACCTGTCATTTATGTTCGTGATACAGTCATGTCACTCAATACCAAATTTGGTGTATCTCAAGCTAACGAAACGGCCGCGAGCACTCCATGAGCGTGGCATGCAAGTCATGTCGCACATGACAAGTCATGATTTCCATATTACCACTTGTCATTTATGTTCGTCATACAGTCACGTAACTCAATACCAAATTTGGCGTATATCAAGCTAACGAAACGGCCGCGAGCGCGCCATGAGCGTGGAATGCAAGTCATGTCGCTCATGACATGTCATGATTTCCATATTACCACTTGTCATTTATGTTCCTCATACAGTCATGTCACTCAATACCAAATTTGGTGTATCTCAAGCTAACGAAGCGGCCGCGAGCACGCCATGAGCGTGGCATGCAAGTCATGTCGCTCATGACATGTCATGATTTCCGTATTGCCACTTGTCATTTATGTTCGTCACACAGTCATGTCACTCAATACCAAATTTGGTGTATCTCAAGCTAACGAAACGCCCTCGTGCGCGCCATGAGCATGGCATGCAAGTCATGTCGCACATGACAAGTCATGATTTCCATATTAACACTTGTCATTTATGTTCGTCATACAGTCACGTCACTCAATCCCAAATTTGGTGTATATCAAGCTAACGAAACGGCCGCGAGCGCGCCATGAGCGTGGCATGTAAATTAAATTATGTTGTTCATGACATGCACGTCATTATTTGCATATTACCACCTGTCATTTATGTTCGTCATACAATCACGTCCCTCAATCCCAAATTTGGTGTATATCAAGCTAACGAAACGGCCGCGAACGCGCCATGAGCGTGGCATGTAAATCATACTTTTCATGACAAGTTAGTCATGATTTTCATGATATGACCAGCCATTTATGTTCGTCATACAGTCATGTTATGCCATACCAAATTTGGTATAAATCCCATTAACGATACGGCCAGGAGAGCACAAAGTCGTAGGCGGCTAGATAGATAGCTAGATAGATAGATAGATAGATACGCTCAAAGTCGCCGAAGTTCGCTAAGAAATGCTTCGCATTTAAAAGATAGAAAAAAGAAACAGAACAAGCATAGCCTAGCCAGGCCAGGACCAGCTAGGTGCCCGCAAGCTCTGCTGTGACCCAGCGTTGCGTGATTTAGCGCACACTGGGTTTATTCATAGTAAAATGTCTGGCTTGATAATATTCAATCTTCTCTGCTTAATTTAACTTGTCATATTGATGTCGACTACATTCAATCACATTTTTTAAATGCATAAGCATTTTTTTGTCAACTAAACGAGAAAACTGCATCCCCGTGCTCCGGTCTGTATGTCACGTAAGACAAACATCGCCATAAAGAATTCAAACAAAATAAATTTTCCATTGGCGGGGCTGCGTTTGAGCCCAGGCAAGGTTGCCGTTGGTGGCTACTTTGCGCCAAACTGGCTACCTTACGACCCCATCTGGCTACAAAAATTTCATGTTGGCGCCACGGCTACTTTCTGGTTACTTTAACTTCTGCTTTGGAGCATTAAGTAGCCATTGTTCATATTGTCAAATTCGAAGCATTTCTTAGGGAACCACAGGAAATGTGAGCGTTTCTATCTATCTATCTATCTATCTATCTATCTATCTATCTATCTATCTATCTATCTATCTATCTATCTATCTATCTATCTATCTATCTATCTATCTATCTATCTATCTATCTATCTATCTATCTATCTATCTATCTATCTATCTATCTATCTATCTATCTATCTATCTAGCCGCCTACGTCTGGGTGCGCTCGTGAACGCCTCCTTAGCTTGCTGTAGGCCGAAATTGGTATCGGAGGGTAAGAGCGTTTGAAGAATACGACTGTCTTGTCATGACATGAGCAACATGAAAATCCTGTCGCGTACGACGTCAAACCCTCTCCTCCAGATACGTGTGGCACATACCCGTATACCACGGGTCGTGGCATGCTGGTATGCGCGACAGGTGATCGACATTTTATATCTGCCCAGGAAAGGCGAGAGCAGACATTGGTAATTTAAACGCGAAGGCGTTAAGAAAAGCCGACAACTGCAGCGTTGACCCGACGAATGCAAAGAATAAAGAACGGGATCCCAGCAGGAACTGAACCCAAGCATTCTACGTCGCAGTCAGGTACTCTACCACAGAGCCACGCCAGGCCTTCAAACTGCTTTGGAAAAAAGGCTCTGTGCAGGTGTAATATCGGTGCAACGTCAATTAGGGTTGCAGTGCTGGCTATATAATTTTATAACAAAGCAATAAACATTACATATGTACTCTTGTGGTACAGACGTCATGTTAGTTTAAACGTCAACTGTGGTTCCAGAATTGGCTTTGCTTTTATAGCAGTCTAAGAAACATTACATTTGTATTCCTATTGAATCAGAAAGGTATATTCTAGCGTAGCCCGAGCCTGAAGGAATTAGTTAACGAAACGTACATATGATATTCACATCATCGCACAGTTAATTGTACTACGTTTCGATAATACTGACGTCTGTGCTGTAACGTGTGTGCTGACGTTAGATCCAGACTATGAGTTACTCTTTAAGCGTCAGTGCAGTCAGCGTGCCTGGTAAGCCGACGATCTGCACAAAACTACTACACTTACGAAAACTCGTCGATCCACCTCGTAACGCTTGGCTCAAAGCCAACAAATGCAGCATAGACAAATACTCCCTGACTGGCTCGCATGAAACCGATTCCCACAGGGCGTGGGAACTGCCAAATATTTTGCAGATAAAACAGACTATTTCCAGGCTGTTCTGTCGTATCAGCCTATGCGCGTACGCGTCCTCGTCCCACTAGCAGGCTAGTGCACATCGAGACACCCCAATAGAACGCACGGCACGCCTGCAAATACGATGTGGCGTAGTTACATGCATGTCGGCAAACGTATACCTACAGCTCGCTGCTCACGCTGCCCGCCATCGATGCTGATACTATACGCGCAAGTTTCTAAATCTGATGCGCTACACCTGCGCTTGTATGAACTTGACAAAAACTGAGATTCGCGGGAAAATGAAGCTAGACTGTTCATCTTAGCCAGATTTGACTATCTGAAGCTGGACTGGTATTATGTAAGCTCTACTAATCGAATTCGACGTGCGGCTTCAAGTAGAAACCGCTTCAACGTGTAATGTTCGAATGACTTGTTGGCTGGAATGTTCCAAAATTAGTTTGTATCTCGCAAGAACTCTATCTATTCTACAGAAACAATATAAATGGCACTCTGAATTTATTATAATTTATTCTTTTATTTGCAACCTATTTGTCGCTTGAAGACCAAGCAAGAAGGAAAAAACTGTGTTTTTATTTTAAATGCGAACCATTTCTTAGCGAACTTCGGCGACTTTGAGCGTATCTATCTATCTATCTATCTATCTATCTATCTATCTATCTATCTATCTATCTATCTATCTATCTATCTATCTATCTATCTATCTATCTATCTATCTATCTATCTATCTATCTATCTATCTATCTATCTATCTATCTATCTATCTATCTATCTATCTATCTATCTATCTATCTATCTATCTAGCCGCCTACGACTTTGTGCTCCCCTGGCCGTATCGTTAATGGGATTTATACCAAATTTGGTATGGCATAATATGACTGTATGACGAACGTAAATGGCTGGTCGTATCATGAAAATCATGACTAACTTGTCATGAAAAGTATGATTTACATGCCACGCTCATGGCGCGCTCGCGGCCGTTTCGTTAGCTTGATATACACCAAATTTGGTATTGAGTTACATGACTGTATGACGAACATAAATGACAAGTGGTAATATGGAAATCATGACTTCATGAGCGACATGACTTGCATTCCACGCTCATGGCGCGCTCGCGGCCGTTTCGTTAGCTTGATATACACCAAATTTGGTATTGAGTGACATAACTCTATGACGAACATAAATGACAAGTGGTAATATGGAAATCATGACTTGTCATGTGCGACATGACTTGCATGCCACGCTCATGGCGTGCTCGCGGCCGTTTCGTTTGCTTGATATACACCAAATTTGGTATTGAGTGAGATGACTGTATGACGAACATAAGTGGCAGGTGGTAACATGAAAATCTTGGCATGCATGTCATCTGCAATGCGATTTACATGCCACGCTCATGGTGTGCTTGCGTCCAGTTCACTAGCTTGACATACACCAAAATTGGTATATCGCGACGTGACTGTAGGAAGAACACAAATGACAGGTCGTAACATGTAAAACATGCCATGCAAATTATGTAAAGCATGATTTGCTCCTTCCTGGCTGCTTCGCATTACATCGATTTCCACAGTGCGTGGGATCTGCCGGCTTTTTTATGGTCTTCCTTATTCAAAATGGTATTAGTGATTATTAAATAATAAAACCATACCCATAACTCCGCTTCTGTGAAGCTGGCCACAGATTTGGCTATAAAGTTAAGTGACGTGGCTACTTTGGCTACTATTACCTTGAGGTCCGGCTACTTTTCAAGTCCACCTAGCAGCAACTTTAAGCCCAGGCGTCTGCGTTCCGAGGGCGAGTGTCTTAATCACTGGGGAAAAAAAACGAGGATAATCTTATTTTGAGATCTGGCAGTACCATGCCGCTAATTTCCTACAGGCTGGGTGCCCTCCCAGGCGACTATGTAGTACTTCGTTGTGCAGAGCACCAGACCGGAAGTGCGTTTGTACCTATTTCACCGGTAGTTACCCGGCGGCAGCAATTCTCTGCCTCCCACAGCAGCGGCGGATGCTCAACTATTCCACCAAGGCTGTGGTGTATTCAGATGCGCTCAGGGGCCTTTGAAGAGCCTTATGGGGCCACCTTTCGAGATGAGAACCCACGAACAACCGAGCGCCTGGTAGGTGCACTCCTCGTCCCATTAGGAAAAACCGGTGGGTTTCCGGTCGGCACCGGGAATCGAACCTCGTACCTCCCGCATTGGAAGCGGACGCTCTACCATGTGGCCACCGCTGCGGTATTTTTTTTTCGCACGCGTATTCGCAAGCACATTCGCAAGCGTACTAACTTACGCTTGCGAATGTTAATATATCTGAGCCATAAGCATGGATTTTACCCGCGGTGCAAAACAAATCTAAAGGAAGAATACTTTCGATGAAGCCTACCTGGAATTTCGAGGTTGTAGAATAAAAGCCCTTTGCAAGACAAGAGCTAAAGTCGACATGGAGGATTGTAGGCATCAGGAAAATTGCAACTTAGTGAACACTTTGTGCTAAACACACGTTCCAGTGGTCGCGGGATGCGCGTAGCTTGGAGACGTTACAGATGCTGACGAGCGCTAGAAAGATAAAAGGCGGCATGACTTGTAACTTGTGAAAATATCACCTAGTAGCCTTAGGGTAGTAGCCGCGAGAAATGCGGATGTTTTCCTGAAGTAAATCTAATGCTGTAGTTGTTTTTACGTGATATCAAGGATGGTTGATACTGCGACAAGGGGCCGATATGTTATCAACTCTTGTTTTGCGCGCAATGACATAATTCAAGCACCCTTTAAATACAGTTACATCGTGAGTGGTTGATGTCAAGCATCTTGTGAAGGCGGAATACAACAACATTAAGCAAGGTATTTCGAGCAATTCAAAGGGAAAAAAAGTCACAGTTTCACCGCAAGTGTGAAGCAATGAATGCGATAGCAACAAATTCTAATGTTATTCGAAGTGAAGCTGGCAGCTAACTCTTTTAGGTCCGATCTCACGCAACTCTACAAAATGCTGGTTTAAGAGCATACGGCCTCTCCAGGGACTGTTCGCACAATCTCCTCGCGTTGAGAGCGGAGCACGTAGGAGCCAGCCGCCCGCTGTCGGCTGCTAAGATTGCGAGATAACGCGTGCGCCAGCGACGACCGCGCTCGTAAAACCAAAGGTCGCAGTGGCTACATGAGGGAACCCCCCCCCCCCCCTCCTCGCGTCTTTCCGCGCTTGTTAAAGACGCGCGGGGCGTTTCCCTCTCTTCTTGAGTATTCCCCGGCTGGTCGAACAGGCAGGGGGGATCTTATCGCATACGCCTCGGAGCAACGGAGATGGGCCGGCTCGTTTGATATCCGCTTCAGCCGCATTTGTCGCCCCCCACTCCCGCGCTGTTACCTGCGGGTAGAACGTACGATGCGCTGGGGGGATCTATCAATTTGGACTTTATACGCGAAGTGAGGGCGACGGCGACGGCAACGGCAACGGTAACGGCAAAAACCCGTCGAGACTGTCCATATAATTGCTATCGCAATAAAAAATAAGGGGCGTGAAAATTAATGCCGAGCCCGCTTACAACGACACCCTCAAAGCCCGGGAGTTGTTTCGAAACATTAAACTGCATATTATTATTTGAACTCACTCGATAGCACATGTGCTGGTTATGCCTGCTGGCCATCAGAGTGCCCTGCAATATTTAGCGTGGATCTGTCTTGTCCATGCATGATAGCGTGCAATCATTGGTAGCATCCTTCGTTTATTCAAGTTGCACTAATGCTTTATTCCCTTGTGTTGGCGCATGACACCGCGCACTCGCATGCTCACCTTAAGAAAGGTACAGTCGCCCAAATCTTTAGCTATCCCGCGCAGCGGCGACTTTTCTGTGTGTCAGCGCCCCGTGATGGAACGAAGTGCCGAAAAATTGTTTCGTGGGCATGTGGTATGTGGGCATGCACTTACCCTCACCATTTTTGTAACTTAATTCAGTCATACGGCGAAGATACACAGAAAAGATCGCCGCTCGCGAAGAATAGCTAAAGATTTGGGCGACTGTACGTGCGGGGCACTAATGCCAGCCCGACGCATTCGAGCACTCCCTGACCGGTGGCGGTCAGACGACTACCACGATTCGGTGTTTGCTCGCATTAACTTCGCGCCAAGTGGTGGCGCTCAACAACTCTATCTCGCGACTCCACGGCGCCGATGATCGCTTACCATGCGCCACCCAAGAGATGTTGAAAACAGCATCTACTGTCGGCCCACAAAGTCGTGACGATGTGTCAACGGCTTTTCAGGTCAGCGAAAAAAGTAACAGTTTCGCCGCAAGGGCGAAGCAGTGGATGCGATAGCAACAAATTGGCATTTCACGTGAAGAACGGCAAGCAGATCGAAACTTGGAACGCACTGCTCAAGCGCAAAGGACGCACGAAACATACGCACAGGTATACACAGGATGAGGGCGAACTAACAAGTGTAACAGTTGTTACTTCACTGCGTTTGAACAGCACGCTTCTTTCGGAAACGGGGGGCTGTGTAGCGAGCGAAGTGACCTTTGTGCGCTCTGTAACCTAAACGCAGTCTTTCCGACGAAAGCACGGCGTAAAACAGCCCCCATCCCTCCACCCCAAGATAAGGGCGCGCGCGCCCGCACCCGGGCAAAGGCGACTACGCCCTTCAGGGCAAAGTGCGAGTCGGGGTGTTCGGGAGCCACCGCGTCGCAACGAGTGGGGCGCCGAGCCATCTCACTTTCTTCGTGGCTTTTGTATATATATATATACATATACATATACGGAGCATGACGGCGAAAAGCAGCCGAGAGTGTCCATATAATTGCTGTCGCAATAAAAATTCGCCCACGGCGCTACGCTAGCCTACGCGTGCCGTGCATGTCACTGGGGCATATAATGGTTTGCGATAAGCAAGCAGGGTTGCACGCAGCAAACGCCTTTGCTTTGTTTCTTAGTCGATAGGGGAGGAGAAATGAAATCATTTTCGCACGCGACCATCGCAGTTTGTTGAACATGAAACAGTTCATTATATGAAAATGAAGCACTTGAAATGAAAAGAAGACACATTTTTGCCGCAAGGGCTCGCCGTAAGGGCGAAGCAAGAATGCGACAGCAACAAATTGGAATTTTATACGAAGTAAGGCTAGCAGCTAACTCCATTAGAATAAATCTGCAGTAACTCTACAAAACTCTCGCATAAGGAAATACGGCCGCTCCGGGTAGCGAAGTGGTTTTCGTACTGTCCGTCGCTTCAACGCAAAGTAAGCTGTGAACGTGTGGCCCGTACAAGGGTACGAGCCGTCTATTGATTTCAGTCAAGACAGCATCACGCCAGCGGCCTTTTGATCAAAGTTCGTAGTTGCTGCCCGAGCGATGCAGCTTCCCCCCCGAGCACCCCTTCATGCTCCTTCACCCGACGGAGCCAGTCGGCGCGTTTCATCTCTGCTTGAGCCCGTCTGCAGGCTTCGCGAGCTTTCGTTCGCACATAAAACGTATGACGCGTGGGGCTATGTTATCGATTTGGATATCAACGGATCATGACGGCGACGACGAAGATGCGCCTCGAGTGTCCATATGATCGCTATCGCAACTAAAGAAAGAAGGAAAGGAAAGCGGGCACAATGGCTATTTTCTTGGCACTGGTAAAGACAGGCCACAATAGACCTCTCCCGGGGTACGTCACAGCGTGACGTCACCGGCGCACGTGCAAGGCTGTGGTTGGCAAAACACCACCGCTGGTAGCTCAGTGAGGTACAGTCGCGCGGTGCTTGGGGCATGCTTTCCTTTTTGTTTTAAGCTTGAACTTCATCTTAATGTGGCGAGATTAGCTGTGGTTATGTGTCAGAGAACATATAGATGGGTGGTAAACTGCATAACGGAAAACTTTGCCACGCTGGCTGGCTGTTTATCATGAAGGAGTGAACACACGTGGCGGCCTGTGCGAGGAACAGCTGGATCGTCTTCGAAAATGTGCCGCGTTTATTGTGGCGTGTAGTGTGCGTTGAAAGGCATCGACAATATTGGTTCACCTTTACGGACGGTGAAACTTAGAATATTGTGTGTGGTGTGTGCTGTGTGAATAACGATGCGTTTTGTTTGCGAACACATTGGCACGCGTTGTGGGCCGGTGGCAGTAACCGGTTGTCGACGGAACATCACGGTTCGACATTTTTTAGTCAAGGTAAAAATGCATTTCACGCGATGATCTGCGAGTGCGTACATCTCAGCGTTTGGCTGCGTGCAGAAAAAGAAAGTGCATGATCTCCAGATGGAAAGGTACGACTACACATGAGCTATGAGCATGTTTTAGCACTGCCACGGCGAATACGCAAACCAAATAAATGTATAACTCGTATTATCGGAGACCTAATACGTCTTAATGAGAACAGTGGTGATTCTCGTTTCTCATATTGGTACCTTTAAGGCTCGATCTTTATCAATTGACAATGCGCAATACAAGTTTGTGTATCGGATCTAAAGGAGCAAATTAAGTATGCAAACACTTTGTTGGCATCAGATACAGCGAGGTAACTGCGCAAGAGATTATGTATCTAATTAACTGATCAAGTTTAAAATCGCATAAATTTTGAGTGGGTTATGAGGAACGGCGTAGGGGAGAACTTCGTTTTAATTTTCACGAGGATTTTTTAACCTCAGCCTAATGCTCGGCAAAAAGTGTTTCCTTCTTTTTTTTTCGTTTTTTTTTTCGTTCATCTCCGATCAGAATTTTGCGCGGTGAGAATCTTATCCGTGACCTCGCGCACAGCAGCTCAAAACCATGCTGTTGTCAATGCTGCACCTCGTTTCAAATAGCAGTGCACATGTCGCGACGTTAATTGAGTACGTACACGTCCATGTCATGCAAATATTTTACAAAGCGCCAGTCACCGTGAACATGCAGAACCTTCGCTTTCGAAGAGGATAAGATTTCCTTATAGCTGCCATCTACGACGAGCAAATCGCCACAAGCTGTGACTTTAGAAAATAGCAGTTCGCAGAAGCTTCAGTCGAAGGAATGCAGACACACGCAGCGCTGCTATGCAGAAAGATCCCGCCGGCGGGACTTTCTTGCCAACCAGCACCTGCTCCGAGGGAGGGGATTGGGGGCGGGGTGCTCGCAGTGACGTCACGCTGTTTGCAAACAGGGAGAGGTCCATTGCCGGGTAAGCTACAACGCGGTTCTTCTCAGAAAAAGGCAGTTTGAAATACTCCGATTGATTCGAACGTTTACCAGGTCTCTAACGGTGCAACTAGCGGATCGCAACCAAAACAGTGGTAACTGCTTATCAGGTTCTAGCAAGTAAGATAAGCGAACTGTTGATTATCCGAGCTTCTTATGCCGCTGGCTATGCCAGAAATAAGACGAAGGGAGAAAAATAAAATAGTTAGTGGACACGGTGAAGTTGCTTCTGCTCAACCTATTATAGGCTCGAGTGTGCTTCGATTGTGTTCATCATTTAATTTTTTTTCTTATTTTTCTGTATTTTTGTTAAGCAGTGCACACTGAGTGTGGCGTGCGTGTTAAGCTGTGGGAAGTGCAGCAGGGGCAGACGACGTTGACCCGCGTTCCCACCGGCGCCAAGTGATCATTTCCTTGTCAAACAATGCCGCTTCCTTGTATCTGTGATCGTAACAGCCCGGCGCTGCTGGCTAGCTGGAAGCAGGAAAGGTTGTTACTAACGGAACAGCTATATTTATAGCAGCTCGTGCAAGCCACTGACTGCGGTGAGCGCGAACCTAGAACACTTAGCCCATAAACGTGGTTCGAACGCGCTGCATTCTTTGATGAAGTCAAGAAACTTAGATACGAAGGTTACCTCGCAAAGTTCCCATTTGCTTTCCAAGCGTGTACATGCTTTGTCTGCACAGGAACGCAAAGATCTAACGCTTATAAGTGAAATATTCATGCAACCTGCGTATATATACGGATCTCAGTACAACGCGAATAAAGGTTTGGAAACAATAAGAACCGAACAAAGTTAATTTGCGTGTAACAAGAGTGAAGAAAACGTAATAAAAAAGGCATTAGGGACACCTGAGATGGCACTTCTGCCACTCTTATAGCCGGCGCCCGATGACCCAAACGTCCACGGGCGAATGTAATTGTTTTTAAGTATCGCTTGCTGTAGAAAAGCAGCTCAATTTTTTTTGTTCCCATCTTTGTTGTGCGCGGACCCATGTTGTGATGAGCAAGTGGGATTCTTACAATTTATTGTTTGTGCTTTCTTTCAGCGACCAGCCCCTGGGAGACGAATCTCTATTGGCTTGTTCTCGACTGTTCAAACACTCTAGAGGGGAACAACGGTTTTAAGTGTGGAGCACTTTAGGGGCCCGGGATGTCGTATGCTGTCGTATGCTGTCGTCGCTTGGCGTAACGAAGGCAAAACCGAGTATAAAAATAGAAAAAAAGACGACGCAAGGAGATAGAGAAAGACAGAGATAGAAAGGGAAAAAAAGGAAGAAAAATAGAAATAAATACAAACAAAAAGAGAAAAAACACAGACAAAACTGGATAAGAGAAAAAGAAAGCAAGGAGGAAAGAAAGAGACAACCGTAGAGAAACAAAGAAGGCTGCCCAGCTCCACAGTTACTTCAGGCTTGGCACCACTAGTGCAAAGCTGCCTTAATTTTTTTGACTGGAGAATACCCCGCGAGACCGTCAGTAGAGGTTCCCATGAAACGCGATGCATTAGAAGCGAGACACAAAGGTTCACCATCAACCGATCGGCTCATCTCCAGTATGCGCCATTCCGATTTAAAATGCGAGAAATAATTTATTCATATTAATTTTCGTCGCGCTTTTTGACTAAAATGAGTGTGTGCCAGCAATTAGCGGGACACCACTTTCAGCAAGCTTAATAATAATTGTCGAGGTTTAACGTCCCAAAACCACAATATGATTATGATGGAGGGCTCCGGAGATTTTGACCATCTGGAGTTCTTTAACGTGCACCTAGATCTAGGTACACGGGCCTCAAGCATCTTCGCCTCCATCCAAAATGCGGCCGCCGCTGCCGGGATTCGATTTCGCGACCTTCGGGGCAGCGGTCGAGCACCGCCCCGCTCGCTTCACCTAGCTTGAAGAAATCTATTCGCGAAATATCTCAGCGGTTTCTTTTGTACAGAATTATAGTTTTCGTGGTTGTTTTTTCAAAGGAATTAAACACAGTTAACACCTCGCTTTCACCTAGCTTGAAGAAATCTATTCGCGAAATATCTCAGCGGTTTCTTTTGTACAGAATTATAGTTTTCGTGGTTGTTTTTTCAAAGGAATTAAACACAGTTAACAAAGAAAAACATTGATACACACGTTATGGAGCGCTAACATAATGCACAGTCCCAAATCACAGCCTTCTTATTGTGCACGAAAAAAAAAATGAAAAAGAAAAGAAAGAAAGAAAGAAACAATGTTGTTTGGTAAGGTGTATTTACTATAAGTGAAGTAAACCTGATATTCTGGACCGGCACTTACTTCATCTGTGAGTCTTTTTTCCCTGTTCAGCAATATGCTATTGCATGTCCATCACTTCAGTGTCGAGGTGATAACCGAATAGAAGGCGTGGCGTCTTCTCAGGGAACTATTTATCACCTTGGGGCATCGGCGAACACCTAGCTCGCCCAGATTAACGTTATGTGCTGCACAAGAACTAAAAATGATTATACTAGCGTTAAAACGGGACACTGGGTATATACTAGAGTTTGTAGAAGTGCCTTGTTTGGTTCACATAATTTGCTCGCGTGCAATTCTTCTGAGGTTATTCCTTAGCGTTCAGTTTGTTGTCATCGCGCTGCGCACACTCGATTTCGTTGTCATCTATAGGTGCGTGACGAAATTCTGAATTATCTGGTTGTCCAGATCATGATTGTCATGAATATCACATCGACACTTGTGCACATTTCATTGAAGATGTGAAACGTATCTGTCGTGACAGGGTTTTCGTGTAAGTATAAATATTACGGTTATGAGTAAATCTTATGTCAGCTGACAATATGTCCACCATTGAGGTGGACACAATGTTTGCATCCGTTCGTGCACTGCTACACGGATTTGAGGCAGAAGTGTCATTCGCGAACGTATTAGTCTACTGTCCGTATAAACACGGTGTTTTCGTCAAAGAATGCAGTGCAGTATCACCGTCAACGGAAGTAGGGAAGAACAGTCAAGTTAATGTTATCAATTTACGAAGTAGCCCGATGGTAAATTAAATTCTATGCGAGAAAGTTTCGCCGCTCAAACATAGACACGCGAAAGCACAGACTATTCTACTTCCTTCCAAACTCCAAGTATCTTTACCGAGATATTCGAGATGGAGGCGAGGTAAAAGCGCAAGCAAGATTCTAAAGAAGTGCCAAGGAATTCGGAAAGCGGAGTAAACGAACGCTCGCACTGGTTGTTTAACGCAACACTGAAACGAGGTTTGGAATGTGGCGAAGTTCCCGCTGCAGCCTCTACGTGTCAGGAGTACTAGTGAATGCCCTCTGAGGCAAGCGAGCCTTTTTCCTTTTTTTTCCTTTTTTTTTTCTTTAAGGTGAGCTCGAAAAATGGCTGTAAGCGCGTGCTGAGACTGGAGTCTCGAACAACAACCGGCGTGCTTTCCAGATAACTTTCACGGTTTCACCATGAATTAAAAAAAAAAAAAAGAAAGAAACTGCGTGAGCACTATTGGTACATTAGAAACTTTAAAACTCCTTGCATTTCGTTTATTTGTGTCTCTTACTCTCTTAAACATAGTTTAGAGTAAGTGAGTGGGGGGTCACTTAAATTCAACCACCACCCGTCATTTTTTTTCCCGCAAACGAACAAAAAAAATTGCCTTGAAGTAGAGAGTCGAACACTGTTCAAAAATTTGCAGTAAATACATTCTTCATAGTTCTTTAATTCTATTACTAGCGTCATGACATAGGCTACTCATTAAAGCAAAGGAAGTATTATGCATGTGGACGTTCCGTGGTTTGTTGTGCCAATAACTTCTGAATAACATGCAGAATAAGAAAACGGAATGTATCGACTACTCAGTCCAACTTTTTATCTGGCGATCTGTGTGACGGCAATTCTTTGGTGTCCGTCGTCAGTACGTGTCATATTATTGATAGTACTGAGTTAGAAGTTCTTCACTGCTTTGCTTTTCCGATAAATATGTAGAACCAGATTCACATATGCGAGACATCTTTATGTTCGCGAAATAGTTATGTGCCCACTATTTCAATTGCTGCCCTTAAGATAATAGCTATAAAATGCAATACGTGGCACTGAGTCATTAGCATGCGATGTTGCGACATTCCTCTGTTGGTGATTGCTTTGAACACACGATGAACAGACAAGCGAGATTCCGTAATCTCTTCAAAGATAGTGGCGCAGCCTACAGGCGCGAAGTACGTGCTGCGTGCTTTTGCACAAGTAGTACTTTTCAGTGGATAAGGTGTTCGACTGCTGACCCGAATGTCGCGGGTTTGATGCCGGCCGCGGCGGTCGCACTTAGGTGGAGGCGAAACGGTAGAGGCCCGTAGGCTATGCTGTGCGATGTCAGTACATGTTAAAGAACACCAAATAGTCAAACTCTCAGGAGCCCTCCACTACGGCGTCTCTCATAATCATATCGTGGTTTTGGGACGGAAAACCCCAGATATTATTATCACAAGTAGTACTTTATTTCGGGCTAATTAGGTCATCATCGGACTGGTTAGGGAGGGCAGCGCAAAGACGCAAGGACGAAGAAACACTGTAGATGCCACGGGCGGAGAAGATTTGAAAGGATTTGAAAGCTTTTGCAAAGCCAGTCCTTGGTTGTGCAACGAGCATGTCACCCAATTAATTTTAGTTAAGCTTGCTGTCACTAGCGCACGGTACTAAACTAGCCATCGCGTGACAGCGCGTTGGTAACCTAACTTGTGTAACAGCGTCGATGCTTTGCTGCAACACCAGTTGTGAAAGCTAGGAATTCGTTCAGCTGCGTCCGTCCCTCCTTCCGTCGGTCCGAGCTTTCGTGACAGAAAGCTACTTGAGCGAATCACGGCAGACGTGGGGCTTTAGTCTGAACCCTGAACTCCGATATAAATGTATATAGACGATGGCCAAGGCGCTTAATATACAGACCTAGTAAAAATGTGACATTGAGAACGATATAAGAGCTAGATGACAACGCGAGAAAAGATACTATGCGTTTAAGCATGCACTGTGCGATATAGTATAGCTAGTCGACCATGTATGATCATACTGAAAACAAAAAACTTAATAAGATGCCAGGTCCACTAGTCAGTGTGTAATTAAACGAAATAATTCAAAGTTCTATATCACATGGTTATGTCACCATCTAGAGATGAAGAAATGAAGAAAGGAAAGGGGAAGAGGTAATGACCACGGTGGACAGCTCGACAAGAACCTGTGGTGGCCGAGGCACAGGCATAGAAACTGCATGGCCAGATCTAGATCACTTGGCACGCTAGAGTAGGTCAAGCCAGTCTCTGCGTTCTGCGTTCTTCGCATTGTGCGGTGCTGGGTCGGCGACCCAAAGCATCTTATGCAGCCGAGCTACCATGCGGAAAGGGCGCTTCGTGACAGCTCGAGAAGAAAAGGGTCCTGCCCATGTGTGTGCGCTATCGAGTGCTCCCGGAAGAAGGGTCCGTAACAGTGACGAGAGAAGATTCGCGCCACCTTTTCACTTCAATCCGGTGCGCAACACCCAATTATTTGACGCGAGCTGACTTACCGCTGAATTGACGACTAAAGAAGTGCCTGCAGAAAAAAAGGAACAGCGTAGTTTTTTCCGTGATCCCGACTTTACCTATATCAAATCAGCACATGAGCATAAATCGGTGGAAAAAGTGCGCCCTCCTCACACTGACGCCATAAATCATGTTTATCGTTCTGTCTGTACGCTTGACTATCAGGGAAAAACAAGAGACTGCACAGAACTAGTATGATTATAGGGCGTACGTCCATTACTGATTTAATGGTATTTATACTAGGAACTCTCTAGTGCCATTCGATCGTCTTCGGAAGTAAAATTGGCCGCGTATCTGCGTGCTTCGCTGCAAATGTCGTCGAAAGACGATAGTCTTGTGCCGGCCGTACGACGATGTTTTGCCTTGCCTCAGACAGCGCCTACTCTACGTTGAATTGGCTGCATCTGGATGGCATTGATAAAATAGAGGAGGCGCTGCGCGAGTTATGGACACCATCGAAAAACATCAGCTTGTGCTGAACCAAGGGCCACTGCCAGCTGCAGCACTTTATCGTCGGCACAGGGCTTTTTCGTGCAAAGCGTCGCAGTTCGTGCACAGCGTCGCATTTTCACCGCAGCCTAAAAAACACTTGGGTCTTTAGAATTATGTGTCTATGTATTTTCTAATAAAAGAACACACGACCTGATACTTACATATTAATGTTGCGCCTCAGGTATGCGTAGTATTTGCTTTTTGATCGAATATGTTCACAAGTATGAAAGCAAACACCAGTTCAAGATGGGTGGGCGTTCAGAAAGTAGTTAAACTTTGGCCGAGTAGCTGAATCAGGTTACCGACAGACAGACAGACAGACAGACAGACAGACAGACCAAAATTTTTGCGTGTAAGTATCCCAAGAAAGACTATCGTCTTTAAAATATAATTGTTTTCAGTACTGATCAGATTTCGTAAAGGAAGTAGGCCATGTAAATAAGAGCCCCCCATTTTCGCCCAGCGAACTGTTACTCATCGTTTGCCAGGAGCTCGCGTAATGGTGTGATGAATTCCACCTGTTTCTCGCGAACCACCCCAGCGTACGCGGTGATTATCATGATCGAGTTGGAGAAAGTAAGACGTCGAAAGTGGTCACCTCCCATCAACTGAAGCAAATAGAAGTACTTGCTCCAAGCGTTTTGCTTAATCCTCGTTCTATAAGTTGTCAGATGAAGCAATCACAGCAGAGAGCCCACCATGAGAAACGTAACTCTTACAGAGCAGCCTAAAGTCAAGGGCGACACGAGAAATTCAATAATGAAGATTTTCTACGATCGAAAGAGGCCAAAAACTAAGCGAAGCGTTTACGTAACTGAATAATACTTCTGCTCAAGGTATATGCCATTCAAATACAATTAGTAGTTACATTACATGTAATTAGTAGTTACATGTGCGCCTAAAATCCGGCCGGGCTCTCAGCGGTTCACAGATAAAAGAGATAACAACAAAAAAAAAAAAAGCCGGCAGATCCCCACGCACTGTGGGAATGGATGTAATGCGAAGCAGCCAGGAAGGAGCAAATCATGCTTTACATAATTCGCATGTCATGTTTTACATGTTAGGGCCTGTCATTTATGTTCGTCATACAGTCACGTCGTGCAATACCAATTTTGGTGTATATCAAGCTAGCGAACTGGACGCAAGCGCACCATGAGCGTGGCATGTAAATGGCGTTGTAGATGACATGCATGCCAAGATTTTCATGTTACCACCTGCCACTTATGTTCGTCATACAGTCACGTCACTCAATACCAAGTTTGGTGTATATCAAGCTAACGAAACGGCCGCGACCGCCCCATGAGCGTGGAATGCAAGTCATGTCGCGCATGACAAGTCGTGATTTCCATATTACCACTTGTCATTTATGTTCGTCATACAGTCATGTCACTCAATACCAAATTTGGTGTAAATCAAGCAATCGGAAACAGCCGCGAGCGCGCCATGAGCGTGGCATGCAAGTCATGTCGCACATGACAAGTCATGATTTCCAAATTACCACTTGTCATGTATGTTCGTCATACAGTGACGTCACTCAATACCAAGTTTGGTGTAAATCAAGCTAACGAAACGGCCGCGAGCGTTCCATGAGCGTGGCATGTAAATCATGTTGTTCCATGACATGCACGTCATTATTTGCACATTGCCACCTGTCATTTATGTTCGTCATACAGTCACGTCACTCAATCCCAAATTTGGTGTATATCAAGCTAACGAAACGGCCGCGAGCGCGCCATGAGCGTGGCATGTAAATCATACTTTTCATGACAAGTTAGTCATGATTTTCATGATATGACCAGCCATTTATGTTCGTCATACAGTCATGTTATGCCATACCAAATTTGGTATAAATCCCATTAACGATACGGCCAGGCGAGCACAAAGTCGTAGGCGGCTAGATAGATAGACAGCTAGCTAGCTAGCTAGATAGATAGATAGATAGATAGATAGATAGATAGATAGATAGATAGATAGATAGATAGATAGATAGATAGATAGATAGATAGATAGATAGATAGATAGATAGATACGCTCAAAGTCGCCGAAGTTCGCTAAGAAATGCTTCGCATTTAAAATAGACAACACAACAAAACACGGAAACAAAACCGCAAGAGAATCGTTTGCTTGCGATTTCCCCTCTGCACTTTTCGTTTCGTTGCGCTCCCTTTTCCGTATATGGTACCATATTAAATAAGCCAGCTCTCCATTTCCACTCTTTCTGGCGCCAGACAATTAAGACGGGTATCGATGTAATAGAGGATATTGTCACGCGCGTTTGTAATGTCACTTTTACTGTATTCGGTTTACGCCCACAAGGAGTGTGAGCAAACCGCGCCTGCAGTGTTCGAGAAGGTTCACGATTGTAGTAGATAATTTTGTTAAGATTGCGCGCAAGACGCGAACACTCAAGATTATTCCAGAGCTTGCGCGACGACCAGAGATAAGGCTAGAATATTCGACGCGTGATCTATAAAAGCCGGCGCGTTCCAACGATGGTCAGTTGATCGACGGCCGACGCTCTGTT
This sequence comes from Rhipicephalus appendiculatus, assembly GCA_030522465.1. Taxonomy (NCBI): domain Eukaryota; kingdom Metazoa; phylum Arthropoda; class Arachnida; order Ixodida; family Ixodidae; genus Rhipicephalus; species Rhipicephalus appendiculatus. The sequence goes on from JALIZH010032933.1 coordinate 362,758, forward strand.
CGCCGCTATCAGTGCCAGCGTGTATTGCTGTAATCTTACTTTCCGTTTACCGGCCACAAGTTCGGCCTAATAAACAGTTTCATCTTGGACACGTCGCCTGCTGCCTTCGTCGACGTCACAACCACGTGACAAATGAGTGATATGTGTTGTGACCGGTGTGCAGTTTTACAAGCGTATATAAATGATTCAGATGCGTTCTGGGAAATTGTCAGTTTCGGGAATGGCCTGCTGAAGCCCTGTTACCTGATCTGCGATAAAAGTAGAAAATATGCCTACTACTGCAGTGCTACTGGAAAAAGGCTGAGCGCAGTTTTACTAGTACATTCTACAGGCGCAACCATACGACGTAGTTGTGCGTCCTCCCTTTGTAGTCCTTATAACTGTTTCTTTCGCCTACTTCCTTGCATGAAGATGCAAGAGAGTAGATATCAATGACCATAGTAATTTGACAGCAGAAGACGCAGTACACAGAAAACAAACCCCTCAATTTTCAGGCGGTCGCTTTTCTCATTGAGAATGTGGCCCTTCACCTTGCGCTTCAGTCTCTCATGGTGCGCCTCCTACCACACACACACAAATCAATAAATTAATCAAATGAGTTGCAGGGCTTCTTCTTCAGCGCGTAGTGGTGATGTTATATTCCAACGCCTACATGAAAGTAGGCGTTGTTACGATAAATGTGGTCTTGCGATAAACGTCCTGCCTTGTGTATCAGTGTCTCCGACCACACTCAAATTGTGCAGCCTACGTAACTACAAACTGTTACTCAGTATTCAGTGCAAAATTTATGATTTATTGTATTTCACCGCAAAATAGTAATATTTTAATGGTAACGCTGAAGAACGTTCAGCAACACCTGGAACTAAATGGTTCCTCGTCATCCGACGCGTTCATGCGCTGTCGCTGCGGAACATTACGGCGAGTGTTCAAACGCGTTCAAACAAGCAGTTTTCAGCGCGCATCAAAGTTATCACGCGAAAAGACGCCGATAACAGTAGCTAAGCGTAAGGAGTGCCTAGTAAAAGATACAAATATGTAAGTAATTAACGAAACAAAACGTCATAATGTACTGTTTAAGATAACGTATTTCTACTACAACACATCTTGCAGGAATACGGGATTTCAGGGCTTGAGGTAGAGAGAGAGAGAGGCAAAGGAAAGGCAGGGAGGTTCACCAGGTTGTACCCGGTTTGCTACTTTACGCGGGGGGGGAGGGGGGAAGGGGAGAAAAAGAAGAGAGAAAGAATGGAGGAAAGAAAGAACAAGTGATTTGCGCACACACATATCAGCGTTCACGGCCCACACCCAGGCAGTCACAACAGATAAATATTTGAGATCGGTTCTTCTGAGGTTGTTTAAAAGTAGACTGGAGTCCGAGATGTTAAAAAAGGCTTGAAAGGACTGTAGTGCGGAGCATGCAATAGGGTAAGTGCGACCATTTATGGATTGCGCCGGAGCTTCGATTCGGAGCCCAGGACTGCCACCCACGTGATCCTCCAAACGCCACATCTCTTCTTCGAGCTTGGTCTTAATGGATCTCACCGAGACGGGAGACTACAGTGGCATGGATGGCTAAATTGTGCTGCAAGGGCTGCGCGTAGTGCAGAGAAATCCCACAGGTACCTGTGTACGTTGTCGGTGGATGTGGCAGCAGCTCTTACATGATCTCTTACATGATAGGTGGAAAAAAGCATTAGCTGTATGATGCACAGTGTTGTGTCGCACAGTGTTGCGAGCGTGAAAAAAATAATAATTAACAGGTTAATTCTTCGGTTTACATAGGAGCGCTAATTTCACGCTAATTTCGCACTAATCACGACACGTCAGTGCGTGGAGTTCAGTAGGGAGGAACTGCACATAATGCCGCTCGTGATATCATATCGCACAAATGATACAAAAGGCGGACGGCCAATAGATAGCAGTATTTACAACACACACACACACACACACACACACACACACACACACACACACACACACACACACACACACACACACACACACACACACACACACACACACACACACACACACACACACACACACACACACACACACACACACACACACACACACACACACACACACACACACGCACACACGCACACACACACACGCACACACACACACACACAAAAAGAAAAAAACTGAATTCGCCTCCAGGGGCGATTGCACAAAAGTCTTTGTTTTTAATATATCTTTGCCATTACCACTTTACCACTTACCACTTGCCACTGCAAATGTGCAGTGGTAGCATTCACGCGGAAGCCAATGTCTGCTTACGGCATATCAATTAACGGAGAACACATATCGTTCAGCAGAAGCCACAGGTTCTTAGGAGTCATAATAGACAGAAACCTGTCTTGGACTCCGCACGTGAACTACGTGAAGAAGGGGCGGCTCACTGCTATATGTCACATGTTCAGATTCCTCGCAGGAAAGAAATGGGGAGTACCCATACCCTCTATGCTACAACTGTGCAGGGTGTTGTTCATTGGATTACTGCGGTACAGTTTACCTGCAATATCTAACTCCGGCAAGACTAACCTGCGCACGATTCAGAGCATTCAAGCTCCAGCTCTTAAAATATGCCTTGGGCTACCCCGCAGTGCTTCAACGGCGGAAACCATTGCCATCGCACAAGATTACTCAATCACGACACACATTACCATCGAGACAATGCGCACGTACCTCAGGCATTATGCCAGGATTCCTTCTCACCACCTGGCGAGCCTCGCCGCTGAAAGGCCCCGCACGACATATGGCGCCATTGTCTGCGAACACCGCTCAACATTTACTGCGGCGTACACCCCTGCGTCAAAGCCACTGCTTCCTCCGTGGGGCTTGAGCCGCCCGCGAGTTCACCTAACGATCCCTGGACTGCGGAGAAAATCAGGCTTACCGACACATGCCCTAAAACAATTGAGCCTACTCCTACTGTACGAGAACTACAGTAACCACGTGCACATCTATACGGATGGCTCGACTACGTCGTCCAGTTCTGGTGGAGTGGTGGTTATACCATCACAAGGGGTAACTCTGCATTTTAAGACTTCCCATGCGACGACGTCTACGGCGGCAGAACTCGCGGCTCTGCGTAGTGCACTGGAACTCATCGATTCTGAAGAAAGACCAAGTAAATGGGCTGTGTTTTCTGACTGAAAACTGGTGTTACAGTGCCTGCGGTCAGTTCTCCGACGCGGATGTCACGAGCAGTTGACATATGAAACCGTGAAACTTCACCACCACTTAATACAAAAAGGCCACGACATTGACTTTCAGTGGATACCTGGACATTGTGGTATCAGCGGAAATGATTCCGCAGATAATTGCTGCTCACCAATCACATCAGAAAGCAAACATCGTTCCAATTCCGCTTTCAAGAACAGACGCTGCGAGGCAGATTCGTCAACTGGCCCGCAGTCTCACACTGACTGAGTGGAACGCGCCAAACATACAACAGACCAGACTGCATCAACTTAACCCTTCACTGCAACTCCAGCCTCCATCCGGCCTTCATCGTCGCGAAGCTTCGCTTCTCTATCGCCTTTGGTTGGGAGTTGCTTTCACGAAAGCATATACAACGTTAATCGGAGTGACTGACAGTGCGGCATGCGATGTTTGCGGCACCGACGAAAATATCGAACACCTGCTGTGTCACTGCCCTCGTTTTGCCTCAGAGAGACAAGTACTTGCCAACGCATTGCGGCGACTGGATGATCGGCCACTTTCTGTGCAGGTGCTATTACAGCACCGTCCACATCTCTCGACAGCTCACAAGGCAGTGAAAGCCCTCTTGTGCTTTTTGAGGACGACGGGCTTGTGTGAACGCCTCTAACTTGCGGAGCAGTTGCCACACTCTGCACTGAATTTCACTGCCTCTCTCTCTCTCTTTTCCTTCTCTATTCTCCTCTCTCTTTCTCATCTTTCTATTCCCCTTCCCTAATCCCCCCAGTGTAGGGTAGCCAACCGGAAGTCCTTTCTGGTTAACCTCCCTGCCTTCTCCCTTTCTGTTTGCTTCCTTCCTTCCTTGCCATTAGGGGATTTGCCACATTGTGTGATAATGGCAGCAGAAATAACGAAACAAGGAACATACTCGTAACCACTTCCTAGCAGAGTGCTTTACAGATAGCACGCAAGATTCATTTGACCACTGTTACAAACATGAAAAATGTCTAAACATAGACATCAGTTATGAAGTGGGGGGGGGGGGGGACCAAAGTATGCCCTGCCCCCCCCCCCCCCCTCTCTAACTTTCCCTGAAGAGGTGAAGCCCTCGTTCTCGGGATACAAGCCTTTGGCAGGCTGTATTTTGTTCTGGACATATCATAGTCTGCTAGAAAGAACCATGCGTACATAATGAGCATGCATACAGCATGAATCCTACGTAATAAACAGCCTTGCAAATCGCGATCAGAACAGTAACTCACTTACTTTATGTGCTTGCCTTAGTGCGCAGTGTGGCTAAATGTGATTTCATTCAGGCACATGGCACGAAATCTCGCTGAATTGATGCATCAGGAAAGCCAGAAACAAGCACAGCGCTGTCAGCTCTTCAATGGGCGCTGCGGATCCAACACTGATTAATAAAAAAAAAATGTCCGAAGGGAAAAAAATATGAAGCCGCAGAATTATTTATCTTAAAATAATATCCCTTTCGGACTGCTCATTCTCGTCTATTATTCAGGTTGCTTAGCCTCCAATCTACCTTTCTTTGCTAGCAAATGCGGACTTTGCCATGCTATTCTTTTGGGATAGTCATGGCGCGTACCTATCTAATCTCGCTGTAAGATACCCATAAACAAAAACACACAAAGAGAGAGAGAATGGTCATTTGACTTTGTGTGCGGGTTCGAAGCAGGATTATAGAATGGCTTCCGCAGCTGCTGCGTACTGTTGCAGGTATCCTTTCTGCGATGGTATGCGAAGAAATTCAAATACATTTTAAATCTCTTCTTCGTAAAATTTCTCTTTGCTACGCCCTAATGCACCCAGGGACAAGCTGTAATAGAAGGGACCGCTGCGTGAGGATCATCACGAGAACCGGAATCCGAAAAAAAAAGGCTACTTGACCGAATGTAACTAGACGGCAAACTGGTCTCACTGCCTGCACGATCATTGATCCTTGAACTCAGCCGTAACGCAACGATCACATTCTCCGTGTGCTTCATGCCTTCGCTTGACGGCCTGCCCGCCCTTCGTCGACTGGGGCCACAGCAGGTCGGATCCCACTAAGAGAGGCGCTTCCTTGTTCTCCATGCCCAGCCAAAGCACGAAAACGAGCCGGAAAACTGGCCCATCTCCGTTACCTAAATTTGTTCGCGCGGGATTATATGCATACGAATGCTGTAATTTTTTTTTGAACAGGTTTCCACGGATTGCTCCACGCATGTGGCATGTGCACAGCCCTGTCGTTGGTAATTAATTCTGTCTTTAAAGCCTTTATACAATAATTCCATTAGAATTATTTTTTCACAATAAGTGAAATAGAGTGGCCAGAAGGGTGCCTTTTCATAATTGTTCATTGATTCCCCAGTTAGCGCTACGCCAACCTAAAACCTTGTTCTGTCGAAGGGGTACTGACCGCGAAATCTCGAGGGATACGTCGGATGGTACCATATTTCCTGGATGGTAACGCGACCAAGATTGTAACGCGAGGGGTCACTTTTCATGCGCACAGGAAGAAAAAGTAGAATTTCGGTATTAAATTTTAGCGTAAGGGTCGACTTTAGGTAGAAAAAAATTTGGATAAGAAACTCGGGTTACATTACATGCATGATATGCTGCGAAGCATATCATGCATGTTATGACGAAGAATAACATGTTATATTATGCATATCCTTGCGAAGCATGTCATGGCGAAGCATATCATGCTTGTTAATTATGCAGCGCTATAAGATATAGCATAACAGGCATGATATGCTTCGCCTAACATTGACTTCCATCACTGCCATCAAGCATGCGCCAGACACCGAGCGATGCGCCACGTGCTTCCATCGGCCTCCTAGGGCAGCCTAATTCTATCAGTGGAGAAGAGGTTTACGGCAAGGCTGTCATGGCCAGCCATGGCTGTCCAGCCTTCTGGATTCAGGCCAAACGCGCAAAAATTACAGCCTTGTCTACCACGTTTACAGGGGTGTTCTAAGCTCTCGCATCTTTTTTTTCTTGCCTCGGCAGCGATGTTCGGGCACTACTTCGGCGACGTTCTTGAGATTGCGTGGTTCTAGAGATCGAAAGCTATTAACGCGAGACCTTCCGCGGATTTTCGTGCCAGTGGCTTATTGTGACATCGCTTTAAGCCAAACAATATAGAAGTACAGGGAGGATGGAGGCTTCGGGTGATGAGAGATCGTTAAACAGGGAATGCCACTGGGGCCAACGTTTAGGCAAGTTGATTTGCCTTTGTAAAGACAGTTGCTGCCTTGACGAAGAGAAGTCCACTTGTCAAAGCGTTGGCCCCGGTGAAATTCCCTGTCCAGTGATTTTTCATCGCTTTTGAACTAAGTTGCTTACTAACTTTCTAACAAACCAAAGATACTCATCTACATGGTCATTCGCTCGTAGGTAGTCCCTGACTCAGTAACTGGCTCGCTCACTTATTCGTTATCCGTTCACAGACCTGCTTTTTGGTGCGCCTACCTTTTACAAGGAAGGCTGCATTGCGACATAGTTAACCAATCAAGACGAAACCAAGAGTTCATTAAATATAAAGAGGGTGGGAGGCAACCATTCACCATGCAATGAGTCCAGAAAGGCTTTGTAATTACTGTTATCTTGACTCCGCTTGCCGGGCTCAGCATGCCGGTCACTGTGTAGGCAATGCCATTTGAGCATGTGCTTGCTTGTGTGTCGCGTGCCGTGGGCAATAAGTTAACAACTGGAGCTACAGATTGGTACTTTGTGCCAGGGTTCGTACCCTGGCAAAAAGTACCAATGTACATCAGATTCTTGAACTCAGCCGTACCAGATGTACCAAGTACCTTTGTACAGTTGGAGCAAGTCACAGCAGGCGTGATGGCTACGGAAGCTCACAACCTCATCACATAGATTTACTCTACCTTTGTGAGGTTGCGCGAGTGGAAGTAGGCACAAGGAGCAGTGGTGGATGGATGACCTTCTTGTTGTTGTATTCTTTCTGCAATGATATTCAAAGGGTCAGAGCTGTCCCTGTACCCAGGGCAGGGGAACATTGAAAGGTAAGTTACTGTGAATCTTAAAGGGGACCTTGCAAAACTTTTTCAAGTAATCGTCTAATGGCTTCATTAACAAAGCTGATTGCCTCACGAATCGACTGCCGCAGAATTTTTCGAATGCGTCAAATACGTGCGGAGTTACAGGGATTTGCTGCCCGCTTTAAGCGCTTTCTCTTTCCCAGAGAGTGCGCTGAAAGCTACGCAGTGAGGGATGAGACAAGGGGGCAAGAAGATGCGGCCCTTCGTTAGCGCGCGTTATGACTTGAGCACTTTCTTTTCATTTTTTCTTCGTATGCGCGGCTGACTATCAGTGTGATCGCGAGAGCGCGTGCGGGCACGTGACGGCATCCCGAGGCGGCAACGGGAACTATGCAGCTCAAGAGGCTCAAATCAGCCAACAGCCGTGGACTTTGGGTATATGGCGCCGTAATTTGGATATATGACATCATTTGTAGACAGAAAAGGGACCGATTTCTAGCTGACCTTGAGAATTAATTGTAAATTCCAGGCCACGAGCTGCGATATAATGTTTGGCTCGGGTGTTCTCAGGAACCTCGACTACCGATCAGCAGCGCTTTTAGATGCGAAGCATTTTATGCTCGGGGCTGTGTCCGTAAGTCCCTCCCGCGTCCCGCGTCCGGTCACTTTCATGAAGTAGGGAAGTAGCCACTATACAAACCAGAACACTGTAGTACAATAAGGCCGTCAACCACCATTACAGTCACAAGAGGCATGGCCGAGAGCTCAGAGTGGTTGCTTAGCAATGACTAGGCCAGGTGGTGGGTGCAAGCAAAGAATAACGCGCACCACCGGTGGTGTCTGTCACCCACGTTGACTCCATTCCTTGATCTTGCTTGCATGTGCTTGTGGGGTTTTGTGCGTCCCCACAGCCCCTCTCTCCTCTCCTACGCTCCCGCCCTTTCTCTCCTCTAGGAATCCCCTACTCTACGGAGCGGCGCCCGCGTCCCGTTGACTCCATTCCTTGACCTTGCTTGCATGTGCTTGCGGGGGCCTTTGTCCGTCTCTCTTTCCCGAGTCCTACACCCCCTCTCTCTCCTCTCCTATGCTCCCCAACTTTCTCTCCTCTAGGAATCCTCTACTCTACGGAGCGGCGCCCGCGTCCCGTTGACTTCATTCCTTGATCTTGCTTGCATGTGCTTGCGGGGGGCTTTGTCCGTCCCTCCTCCCCGCGTCCCACACCCCCCACAGCGCATGCGCGTCCCCTCCCCCCTCTCTCTCCTCTCCTATGCTCCCCCCCTTTCTCTCCTATAGGAATGCTCTCCTCTACGGATCGGCGCCCGCGTCCCACAGCGCATGCGCGTCCCCTCTCTCTCCTCTCCTACTGTCCCCCCCCCCGTCCTCTCCTCTAGGAATCCTCTACTCTACGGAGCGGCGCGCACGACAGGTGCTGCGACAGCTGCATACTCCGCTCGGGGGCGCCGCGGTATGAAAATGACGGAGCGCGCGTGCCTCATTCTCTCTCCTGTGCAGTGCCGCGATGAGCGCCCGCGCCGCTGCCGCGAATCGGGAGCGGCGACGTTTCTCTCGCTCAAGCCAGCCATCTCCCCGCTGTTTCGCATCCACACATGGTTCCCTTTAGCGGGAGATGGGGAAGTATTTTTTAACATGCTGAAAAAGCGTTTCAGGGCCGCTTTAAGTGTCTGCTGACAAAGTAATGCACGCTTACTTACTCGCTTCATGTATTTATTGACACTTAAAGAATCTGTATATATGTGCGCTTGGGTAACATCTGATAAAAGTGCGGCTGCCTCAAATGTATCACGTACGGACTTAAGTTCCCTTACTCGCACATGTTGACTTTACATGCCTAGATCACATGCAGTGACACTCACTCACTCACTCACTCACTCACTCACTCACTCACTCACTCACTCACTCACTCACTCACTCACTCACTCACTCACTCACTCACTCACTCACTCACTCACTCACTCACTCACTCACTCACTCACTCACTCACTCACTCACTCACTCACTCACTCACTCACTCACTCACTCACTGATGAGATTGCGCTAATCAATATCCTGCATTATGCGACGAATCACCTGCTAGATCAAATTTAAATGATTTACCGCATTACTTCTACCTGAGCTTCCAATTTGGACTTCCCGTAAAGAAACGTTTAATGCTGCGGCAGTCAGGTAACAAATGGGCACCTCAGACTCACCCATGTGAAAATAACAGCGCTAACGGGTCCTGATATTAGGCAATATTTTTAGTAGTAGATAGCGGAACTTCTTGCCTAAATTAGCTTTTAAATCATTGTTCCATACCATGAAGGCTTGTTTAGCCTGAAAAAATGCATCAGACGCCGCATAGCCACTGTAAGATGATACTTACGAAAACAAGTTAAAAAGAGTTATAACGAAGAAGACGGCAAAAAAATTAGGTCAATTCTTTTTTGCTGCCAAGCTGCCTTTTTAATGGGCTTTCATGCAAGTTTGGAAGATGGAAGAAGAATGAATGGCTATTATATAACAAGCAAAGTACTTCGCACAAGGCGGGTAGCCTCACTATTCCAGGAAACCACGGGTATAGCCACTTACTGAGCCCGGCTCATCAGCTCTAAGTAAAAGAATATGTGATAGACACTGCACATATGCCACGTGCTCCCTATTTACCGAAAATTGAACAGTCAAGAAACATGATTGAGTCTTCTTGATGACACATCAATGTAGACACAACGACCGCTATCTAGGCCGACGCAACCCAAGGGGCCGCGGTCTGAGCTTTATGGCATTTCACCCACTTTGCGGTTTCTGGTAGCAGGACTGATGATGTCTTTAGAAAAGTCAATAGAGAGCACCTGTACATAACGAAGCATTCTGCGACTTGAGCGGGTATCTTTGTGTTTTCCGCGTGTATGAAAACGGTAATAACAAAAACTACGTGCAAATAATATAGAATAGACCAGTTTATATTGTAGCTGCATGACTCACACTGAGTTGTGACACACAAACGCCATATATAAAATGAGTAAAACATGATCCGAACTACATGATATGATACATGATAGGGAAAAACGGCTCTTTGACCATCGTCGCTGGAATACCGAAAGCTTGCTTCTGACGCCGAAAATAATATCCGCAACGGAACACCGCGGTCTAGGACCTTATGTGCATTCGTGATAAACTTGCCCCGTTACGAGAAAATTGCACGTTGCAGCCGAGTGCTTCTCTCTGCGATCTTTATAGGGGTGCTACCGCGTTGTTTTTTGTTGAGCTGTACATTTCTATAGAGCTGTCATTGCCACTCGTTTCAACTCTCCACTTCCCAATAAAACTAGGCAAAAATATCTTGTATGTTTATGATTATTTATTATTTCATAACTCCGGGAACAGCTATCGTTTGGGAGCGGCCCTCGACCAATGAGCCACCACTAAGCATTCAAGCAAGACTGCAGTGTCGTTTTCTTTGTAATAGAAAGCTTGCAAACACCGCATTCACCTAAGACACATCCATTAAAGCTTTTTTGCTGACGTTGAGAAGTGGTGCATAGCAGCGCACTTGTGTGACCACGTTGCGCGACACTAAAGCTTGTGTCACAACAAACGTTTTATATGAGATAACGTTATGAAAGAAACACACAAGCACGATGCTAGCAAGATTAGCGTTATGCGCTCATTTTAGGGGCTGTCCGACAATAGCGTAAAAGCATAGTTTAATTTTCCTCAGCTTGGATAGCCCCATATTAGCGATTCACAAAGGCATCACAAAAAGAAAAGAAGTATAGTCCGTGCAAAAAGTTCATGGACCACAGGATACGGGAAAATGAAAAAAAATCGTATTCTTGGCCCGCAGGTTTATAAAATGAAATTTGTAGGGTCTCCATGCTGTTTTACATGCCGAAACCACGACATGATTATGAAGCACGCCTTAGGGGAGGGCTACGGAAATCTCGTCCATCTGGCTTTCTTTAACGTGCGCTGACGCTGCACAGTTAACGGGCCTCCAGCATTCCGCCTCCATCGAACATGCGACTGCTGCGACCGGCATCGAACCCGCGACTTCGGGGTCAGCAGCCGAGCACCGTAACCACTGTACCACCAAGGTGGACATCTCACCTCACCATGGTAAGGACTACTCGTTCGGACACAATAACAGAAACAATAAACAAGAGTACTCTAAAAAAAAAAAAGAAAAAAAAAAGGTGAAGCTTGCACTAGGCCGCGCAAGGCTTGAAACAGCCAATCCGGATGATTCTGAAGACTAATCTGATTGCGTCTAGGTTGTTACTAAGCCTCAGTAAGGTGATGCAGGTTGTTTCTAGGTTGCTTCTAGGCCGTTGCTAGGATTTAGCTTGGTGATGCTAGGTTGTTTCTACGCTGATTCTTAGTGCTGAGAGGTTCGAGTTAGGGTAAGGTGGGGAAAAATTAGACAAAAATTTGAAAATAGTGAATATTAATTTTTATTTCACTCGTTACCCTTAAACTTCAATGCAGAAACTTTCCTTTGGGTACAAGTTATGTGCTACATAAATATGACCATGTTGCCACATTTAAAAAGTTTATTTTAAAAAGAAATAAAAAATGCACCAGATGTCTCCTTTTGCCCCAACCTGCGGGGCAAAACGAGACAGTGCGAAAAAAATTTCATCCCTTCAGTTTTTGCCGTGGAAGCACTTGAAATTAAACTCCGTGGGCCCTCATGCAGCCTTTATGACCCCAATCCTTGCACTTCACGCATTGAATCCAGACAGAACCCTGCGCTGTTTTGCTCCAAAACTCCTTGCAGATCAAACACCACCAGTCTTTCTTTGGGCTATTGTTGTATTTTGTTGAACGTTAACGATTGGACGCTAGATATATTCTGACGGATCTTCTTCGCCTCCTTTTGCCGTTTTGGTGCAGTATGCACGGGCGTTTCGTGGCTTTCAACTTTGTCAGCCGGGCTTCGTGAGGCGAGGAATTTAAAACACTGTGCTAGATTCGGATTTTCTAGCGCTTGTTTTGTTTTTAATTTGGTATTGAAGGAATGTCAATAAAACTCGATCCCAAGACGTGCTTGCGAACGGCTTAACTTACAGATTCTTCCAATTTCGCATTCGCCTCTTTTAAGAGCATCCTTGGGAACGCGGAAAAACCTCGTTGCAGCGCATTTGGAGTGAGTGTCCTGAACAGCAATCAGTGCTTTTTCACGTCCTTTTCCTCCCAGGAAGCTCTGTATGATATCCTCTGGTGCGTCCGAACCCTCATAAACAAATAAATATAATATATAATGAGTGTAAGTAAATGGTTCACTTAATAAGACACTCTCTAAGGCAATTCAATGCCTTTTTGTCGCGTTTTCCCCCCCCTCACATGCCCGAATTCAAAAAAATCTTCCGCTTTGGTCCCGGGCACCAAATGAACTAAAATTTTGGTAGTACGTAGCTAGTAGTATAAAGTAACAATATAAATACTTAGGTTGTCTTACTGACGCCAGAGTAGCTTCATGCACGGATTCCGAAAATTTGGCCGAGCAGAATTTCGCCCCTTTTTGGGGGGGGGCACGAACACACCAACACCAGCCGCGTAATTTTTCCCACTTGAACGCTGTGAGCAATCATCAACTTTTACACATAAAAAGGTGGACAACTACCAGCACCTCTCGCTGAATTATAGAAAGAAAGAAAAGTACTTTCTGTATTAGCTATAGAGGTCGGCAAAGCCAAAATGTCGCGTTTTGCCCCGTGTCTCATTTTGCCCCGCCTTACCCTAAACAACCGACAGTCACAGACAAGACACGGATGTCCAAACTCCGGAGACAGAAACTCGCACTGAAACCAAGCGTTCGCACCTCTCATAGATCTACGGGCACATCGTCCTTGGCGTAGGCCTTCCATCGCTTCGGGGTCTTCTCGCAGCCGCCGTTGCCTTTCTCGTTCCCTGGTATTCTCTCGTTGTACGTACTCGGGGTCTTCGGCTCACCGCCGTCGCTTCGCAGCCATTTGTTGGGCTAAGTGTTGCCTTCTTCATTTTTAGTGGACCACTGGTGAGTAGCGAGATTTACCAAATTTCTGTGGCACATACCCGTTTATGATGATGATAGTTTTCTGGCAGACCGCATACACAAATTACGGCTAGCTTAAGCAGCTTCGTTTAAAAAAAATCGCCGCAAAGCGTGTGCGTTACCCCAGAAAACTGGATCGGTCGTTTCTGAGTTTCCACTACAACATAATGAAGCATACGTGACTCTCCAAAGGGAATGCTACATTTTTTTCTCCACTGATCTCAGTTATGTAAATAAGCGGAATGATGGGAACTGCTCTAAGAGAACGCCACGTGGCACCAAACCATACGGCGCAAATTTCATTCAGCGGCGGCTTCCCACTTTCGCCTAACCATATTTAGGCGAAACGAAAATCCGTTCGTCCTCTTCACGCTAAACTTCTCCATTAGCTGCGCCGTCAGAGACGTCATTCTCTACGTCATACCCAAGTGCGTGCGCCACTGGCTGCGCCGTCTGTGACGTCGTTCTCTCTGTTGCACCCAAGGGTGCGTACCATCGCGGGCGGATGCTTGGAGGAGGAGGCGAGGAAGCGGCGATGCGGGAAGAGCAGCGTCAACATGGCAATGGCGCGAACGCTTTCGCCGGGGCCAACGTCCGCTTTCGGCGAGTTTTTCGAGCGGCACTTCAGCTGCGACGATTCCGTTGAGTGCGCGTCTGCCATGCACGCAGTGAGCCACACGGCGGTGTTCGACGACGCAGCCGTGAACTCAACTCGTCTCGTTGACGGCACGCATTACCCAGCCATCCCGGAGAAGGGCAGGTTCCCCTGTCACTACTCTACGACGAACAGGCCGAGGAGTTGTCGTTTCCGCAGATATACTTCGTCCATCCGCGGAAAATCACAAGTCCACACGGCACGCCGTTTTCCAAAGCCATCAGTGAGATACGGTGCTCGGACCGCCGAGGCGGGAACCGGCTCACATCTTGTTCATGGCCATGAAAGTGATCCGGTTCAACATCGTCGGAAAGACCGTCACATTACGTAACAACGATGTTACGAGCACCATGCATCACTAACCCAACAACTGCAGAGAGCGGCGACTTCGTGAGAGGTGCGCTTTACCGATACATGACGTTCATGCGTGGGGTCCGAAACACGGTCCATTGCTGGCAGGAGTGCAAGAGGAAGGTGTTCGCAACGACAAGGCAACTCGGCAAGCCAACGACATTTATAACTTTGTCTGCCTCTGAAGTTCATTGGGACCACTTCACATTGAGCTGCTCGAACGCATCACGGTACAAGGCGACGACGCGCAACGCCGGACGCGCAAGAGATGGCGTTCCTCGAAAGCATCGAACTTTGGGACAATGATACTGTGCCGTATGCGTATGCGTCAACAAGGTCTTCGACGTGATCCTCAACATCATCAAAGACCGGCGGATCTCACCGTTCAAACCACAGTTGAGAAAGGCTTCAATACACCGTCGGGATTAACCCACTTCTTAACACCAGGGCCACACGTTTCAGCTTCGCTGGTTAACCATCTGTGCGGAGTGCTCGGGCGGTGGTTTTTTAATATTCTCTGTTGAAGTTACGTGAAGCACCATGTTACATCAACCATTTCTATCGGCGACGGTGGCATCCACGTGATAAGCATGCATGCTCATTGACGGCGAATATCGCTCAGTCAACGAAGCGCTGTGGTGGAAAGCGGACGCGTGCTCGCAGCGCAGCGATGCTGCCTAGGCGAGAGCCGCTTACGACTGAATATTTTCTTATGTCCACGCGTATGGCGCGTCGTTTAATAAAGCAAAGCGAAGGCAGAAACAACAAAACAACACTATCCGCATCGAACGCGAGGGAGATGGACAAGTGAAACGGAGCCTATGCATAGGTAGAACAACTCTAGTTGAGCTCCTGCATCTTTTTTTTTCTCCACATCGACCGCTTTTGATGCCTCTTTTACGCTTCTCTGTAGCTTACCTACTCAATTATTCGTTGTAGACGTGCTCATTATAGAGCATGTTTCTTTGTGGAACGAACTGACTTGTCAGTTGCTCTGCTTATCTACCGGATGTACCCAGTGGCACATATTCATTCTAGAGGATTGATTCAGAACGTTCGTATAGGCATTGCCCCATAGACATTGCGGCACATAACAGACATAACTGATGGCATAAGGTGTCTATTCGGATTCAGCGCCACATAAAATGGGGTCAATATTGATGTGAAAAAGGTTCATTACAAGCAGAAAAGTGCATGAATTTCACAAAGAATGTTGATCACATCGAAATTTCTTGCTGCGCTCTTTAGTATAGGATTTATATCAGGTACGTTTTTTTTTCTTAACGTTAAAAAAAGTTAAAGAAAGAAAAAAGTCCTACACCATATCACACAAACCCTCTCACTGAGATGGATTAGTCAAGTACACGGACATTATTTTACTGGAACTCGAAGTGCATAAGTAATTAATAAAGAAAATGTTTCTGATCCTGATTTAAGCATTCTAATTTAGCACGAATATTGCTCTACATGAATAGAAGTCCGTGGTTTCACAAATGGAATCAATTTTCAATCTTCCAGCAGTTTTGATACAAGCGATGTCAAACTTGCGCAAAAAAAAGTACTGCTGTTCTACACAGTTTTTAAGAAACCTTCTTTATGCACTGCATTGTAACGAAAAAACAGCGCAAAAAGACAGGGACGAAAGGGGCACACACACGAGCACACACTGAGGGCAGAAAATTACTGGAACACGAATGGCACACCGTCTCAAACTCTGGGAACGAGTACATAAAAAAAAAAAAAAAAAAAACTATTCTCAGCTTCAGAATTCATTCTAAATGAACATGATATTCGAAGTTGCAAGGTACAATTCGCAAATTGCAATACGTGTGTCAAGTGGTTATCTTAAAATTCCAGTAACGAACATTAATTTAATTTTGCATGCAACTGTCTGCCACATGCAGAGAGTGATTCCATACATTGATTAATTTCGTGGTATGCCATGGGTGATTCTAAAAGTATCTATTACAATGAAAGAAAACATCCCATATAGGAGAGCGTCCTTGTCTGTCGCTCGTGTAGACAGTTCCTATACGCCTAGTGCACGCCGACCGAAGCGCCAGTGGTAGCGAACTTGCTCGTTACTTTCGGGGCAGTGAGCAGACGTCCGCCGTAGGTTTGTACGTCGTTGTTCGTGTGTCCCCGCGTCGTTCACGTTTTCGGAGGGAAATAAGCAGTGTCCGACGCATGTGTGTGGTGGCCGAAGCTTCAAGATATGTCAAGAAACAATGGCTGTGTGGTGGGGTGCTCAAATACCTACAAAAACTCGCCCGCCACGCGGTTTTACTCATTCCCCGCGAGGCCTTTCTGACATGCCTATCTAACGTGGTCGGCGCTTCTCCGCTTTTAAATACATAGTGCGGATTCTTTCTGTAACACTAAAGCGCTAATGGACTCGCACTACAGCGTTGTACAGTTTGAAGCAGGTTAGCGAGAGAATTTCAAGTTGCTAACACAGCAGCGGGTAGCGCAGATCGACGGACGTAGCGGGATGGCATCGGCGGTGCGGCGCTAGCTCTCAGTTTATTCACCCGTACGTTTGGCGATTTCCTTACCAGGGGATTCCATCTGCAATATTAATGCCACAACTGATTTTCTTGCTGGCACTTTGTTCGGCGATGGCACGTGTAATCAGCGGTAGCAAGATCGCTGCATGTGCCGGCATCTCGCCGTGCGAGTTCGGAACATTTAAATGTCATTCCGCCCATACGATGTGTATTTATTAATAATACGTACAGAAACAACATTGCAACAAAGGTTGAAATTGAAGAACAAGGAGAACTGAACGAGGCGTCGCATCAGTGAACAAAACAAACCGGCTACTTACCACAAGCTTTTGAAAGTAAAATTTGGCGCAACTTGGAAAACCCTCGAAACACTCACACGTGTATTAACACACGCTTTCACTAAGGATACACACACCACACACAGCGCTAACTACCAACTGTTTATTGTGCGTGACTGACCTTTTTTTATACGTACAGGAAGATGCGCAAAAAAAAACAATGATCAACAATAGTGCGCATGTGCAAAGAATCAACAAGCGATACAGCAACCAGCCACCACCCAACCAAGTTAGAAAAAAAGAAAGAGATAAAGCCGCTAGGAGCACTAACACCTTGCCTCGAGAAAATATATTTCCTTTTGGTACAACATCACGGACGGCTCGCTAACACAACGATCCTTGTTTTTTTTTCAGTAAAGTAAGCTTCTAATGACAGACATGCTGATGATTTCACACGGTCGCCGAGTCCCTTCTGCAGAAGCTGAAACGTGGAGCACAAAGGGATGGAAGCTGCTTGGGATCCATCGGACTCCAAGCCTCAAGTGACACCGTACTTGCACAAGCTCTCCCACAGCCTTAAGAAGGTGGCTGCAAGACATGGTGTGCCGCTGGTCTTTTTGGCGCCAGAAAAACTCGGCAATTTTTGCCCGCGCATTTGCAATGGCAAGAGACGCGGTTGCCAGAAAAAACATGAGAAGGCCTTCGTTAAGTGCTCCACGGGGGGTTGTATACTCCATTCCATTATCTTGCGGAAAAGTGTATGTTGGGCAAACCGAGAGATGCCTAAATGACCGGCTTAGGGCGCATGCGTAAAAAGTTAAGAAAAACGAGGATAAATACGCGCATCTTGTGGCACATGCTGCCGCATGTGGATGTGAACCACGGTTTACAAATACGCAGGTTCTCGGAAGCAGTGTGAAATCATGAGCACGTCTGTCATCAGAAGCTTACTCTAAATTTTACTTTCAATATGACGAGTTACCAACTAGCCCAACAACAAGTTTTAATACCACGAGCTCCACTTCATAGCTGAGCTTTGTCACGCTGGTCTGCGGGACGCACCTGGCATGTATACGCACTGGGTTGTCCCAAAATTCCGTTAACTTCGTGCTCGTGGCCCCTTTTGGAGAGGCCCGTGCTTCTCCTGCAGCTGTCACCGCAGAAGTAGCTGTCAGGCAACCGAACGTATGGAAAATCGCAGCCGCGTACTTCAGCCATCCCCTGCAGCAACTCTATGCAATGCGCCGTCGTCTGCTCGGCTCCCCGAGTGTACTGTCGCCGGCGCCCGCTAGATGGCTTTCAGCGGCGCCTCTATAGGCGGCGCACTACGCGTATAAACAGCGAGCAGTCTATTGTGTCATTTCCTCAGGTGCATCGAACGCTCGCTTTGCCGTCTCGGTTTTTCAAGGCGAATAAAAACATCATAACTGGTCGCTTTTCAGAACAGCTGCTGCGAAACAATCGGGACAGCCTTTGCTATTAGTGATTAATGGTAAAATAGTGGGAAAACTATTAAGAACAGTACTAGCTTACCCGAGCTCCACCTGTTTTAAAAGTGCGGTGAACTTTAGTGAGATATTCTATTTGAAACCACTCAACCTATATCGCACGAGGAATCGCTACACTTACGCATACAGCGTTTGCAACGAAACGTAAACACATTACATGCGTAAAGAAATAACGGTTGTACTAAATGCGCATGCTCTGTACTTGATCGTTTTGTTGTGCTTTGCGCTCGCTATATGCAAGCGTACATTATTTGGCGAGTTTAACGTGCGTATTCGTGTCCGTGCGGTAGGAAATAGAGTTGTCGATTATGGCGACATCCACAGCGTCGGCTTCAGCTATAATTCGTGCCTTGGCTATACGCTCTCACTATCGACCATCGCATATAATTGTAGAGGTGAGCTTCCGCTTCCTCTAAACTCACCTGAAATGTTGGCTAGAAGGGCATAGCGCGTCTGATTTCTAGGATCGTTCAGTGATTCTCGCGTCCGGCCTGACGAGACGAGTCGATGCGGAAACGTCAATATAGGTGTATTAACTGGATTTGTCTTGGCTTGGGCAGGTTTGACAAAGCCGAAGTCGTCGACGGTGTCACCATGGTCGTTTGCTATTTGAGTTTAGGACGGTTATTAAGGGGCCGTATTTTGTGATGATCCCTTTCAGTGACAATGTTGCTTTGCGTGACGCAGAATATCGCGTGTCTAATGGCTGAGGCGATTACTTGTCTTAACTATATCCGATCAGCGCGCACTCAAAGCGACATTCAGATGATATCTCCAAAAGTGATCATTTTTGAAAATGGTCTACAATTGTAGCGATGCCTTCTGCTGCATTCGACGCTAGCTTTAACATTAACCGTTTATGGCCGACTGATCAAGTTGATAACGCGGGCAGGCCGCCACTGCAACGAGCGACGGAGCGCCTAAAGAAATGGAAAATGCATAGTTACAAGAAAGCAGCTTGATTACACGTGTAGGCAGCGCCAGCGACAGGTTTGACAAGTTTGCGATTCACGGGAAAATACGACAGCCTTTCTCTGCGAGATGGATACCTTAAACCGAAGCAAGAACACGCCACGAGTCAGCGAGTTAAATTAGGGGAAATGGGGGGAATGTCGTCGCAAGACGCTAAGCGCGGGGTGGAAACAGTTACGCACCAAGACATGAAATTATTATTATTCATACACTTCCTCGGCTACGCCCGACTAGCTTTTAGCCGAGGAGCGCGGTGTGTCGACATTATATAGGCGCGGTGAAGCGTAATAAGCAGCACCGAGATGCTCACCCATGTACACGCTTATAGGTGCCGTGGTATACTTCTAACCTCTTTTAATTATTTGTTGAGTGCGACACAACCCCTGGCACGACGCCGCCGCTATGATTGGAAAGACTGAGCCAACAGATGGGACGGTTAGTTCTTTCGACAACGGTTTGTACACGGCACGCATCTCTGCACGTGGCACGCGTCATAAAAGTGGAGTGTAAATGATTAACTGTTCGGGTCTGCTCACGATACGCATCTCTGAGTGGTTGCTCCATAGCGGCCTAATTGTTAGTCGTTCGAGCCTGCTGTCCTGCGTCACTATGATATTGGGCAAGTTTGCATTAAAGTGCAAGCCTTGAGAAGGCGAACAGTAAGTAAGGTCCCGCAAGCTGCTTGCGTCTAACGTGTATTAAAGCGAGAAAATTGGGAGACCCTTAAGCTTTACCTATAAGAGTTGAACGCGATAGCGGCACACACACACGCACACGCACACGCACACACAGACACGCACACACACACACGCGCACACACGCACACGCGCACACACGCACACGCACACACACACACACGCGCACACGCACACACGCACACACACACACACACACACGCACACGCACACACACGCACACGCACACACACGCACACGCACACACGCACACACACACACACACGCACACGCACACGCACACACATACACACACACACACGAAATAGCCTTCCCAATCGCTAGCCTGCCTTCGATTCTCGCTTCTCTGTGGAGACTTAAGTGTACCGCAAGGAAAGCCAACGTGCGAACACCCTCCGGCTCCTGTCTTTATCGCATCTACCTTTTCGCTCATGGCCAACGCTGCTCTTTCGTTCACAACCAAAGACACCGCCGCCGACACTGGAAATTCAGCGAAACGAGCGCTTTAACGCTGTCGCGTTGAAACATTATTCTAAAACTGTCTAATGACTTGCGTTATCCTATACAAAAGGAAAGCTGTGTGAAATTGAAATTCAAAGAACACGGGCGATTTACGTAAACCACGTGTATATGTACCGAGACAGAAAAAAGAAAGTTAACAGTGTAATATAAATATTAAGCTTTGACACCAGCTTGTCATGTAATATGCATATTTATATAGTGTGCAGTTGTCCTTAAGTACCATCGGAGTTGCTGTCGACTTCTGCCTTGTTCACGAATTATGTGAAAGCGAGGGTGACCCGCCGCGGTGCTCTAGTTGGATAAGGATGCTCGAATGCTGATCCGAAGGTCGCGGGATCGAATCCCGGTTGCGGCAGCCGCATTTTCGATGGAGGCGAAAATGCTTGAGGCCCGTGTACTTAGATATAGGTGCACGGTAAAGAACCCCAGGTGGTCGAAATTTCCGGAGCTCTCCACAAGGCATTCCCTCATAATCATATCTTGGTTTTGGGACGTTAAACTCCAAGAATTATATAAAGCGAGGGTGAACAACTTAATACACGTTCTTTGTGCTCACCGAAAAAATTTCCGTGTGGTACGAAGAATACCATGTTATGAATATTGAAAATTACGACTATAAGAACCTTAACTTTTGTGTGATCATTCCAGAAGAGAGACAGCAATTACTTGGTCTGGAAATGTAACCGTGTAATCAAATTAATAGCCTTATTTAAAAAGTTCTAATTACGTGCCAAAACTATAACTACCACACAACCCATATAATTTAGAAATTGCAGATTGCTTGTCGTAGTTAAGCATATATTAAGCTCTAGCAATACATATCCATTTGAAACGAATTCTGAAATTGGCACTGTCTCCCGGATATCAGCTGCCAAACATGCCACAAGAGCGCAAGAGTTTTCACTTAGCTTTTAAACCACGAACTGTTTCATGCAATGAAACCACTAAAAAAACTGGAACACTCGTGTTTTTCGCAATACGCTTTAGGTTATATATTTCTTCACGTTCAACTAAGCCTGATGAGTTATTTTAAGTGGACCGGACATTCGACAGTTTACAATTTGCTGCGTTTCGTAATCTGCAAATTCTGCCATAAAGCAATTGCTTACACATAATGACGGAATTTTATAATTGTTTTGTTGTACGTTTAGTTTTCTAGTGCAAGTAATATACACCTCAAGTAATATATATCGCAAAAACTAGAAATGTGCTCTTCGTCACAGAGGGTTGTTAAAGTTTTCCTAAAGAGCGAAGTCCAGTAAAATGAGAAAACACATGAAGTATAAAAAAGGTCAATAATGTGTGGACCTTTCCTTTTTTTTTTTTTTTACCATGTGCTCATTTAAACTCGAGTAGACACCCCGCTGCAATTTTTTGTCACTCTGCTACGGATTACGTCACCGCATAGACACATTCATGCCAAGTGGCAGACAGTGAAGCAAACGGGTGATACCTGCCAGGCGCGAACAAAAATCGTTTTGCTTCGCTTTCTCTTCATTAATCCACGCACGAGACGAAGCAATCAGTAAAAAATTTGTGTGGTATTTAGAGTTTCGTTTTCTATTTTCTGCTGCGTTCTACATGCAACACACGACTATTGCCTCGTCATGTTTTCTACCTTCTCGATTTTCTCGTTACCACATTTTTGGCTTCTATGAAATGCTTGTTCGAGCGCTCCGCCATCACTACATCCTTTTAACATGGCACATTTTGAAGCAGGCGTCGCGTCATGAGCACCACAGGCACGTTTGACACAGATACACGGACACGTTTGTACTTTTTTTTCTCATTAAAATGTCATCTTCGTTCGCTACATCCAAGCTTGGATTGCATTTCCCGCACAGGCTGGCTGCTTCAATTTCTGATCACGCAGACTTTCCAGGTGCACTCCTCGAGTGCTTAAAATAATTGTCCCTGTACTTATGTTGTGTTTGTATTTTAAAGTTTAGTACAGCCTACATTGTTCTAATTGTGTTCAACCAGTTGTGTTTGCTATGAGCACATTGATGTTACTATGCGTCGCGCAAAATTGCACACGTGTTTATTAAATGAGTTTGAGAACGTGCGCAACTAGGCAGTCAAACAACCGTTGTCGGTAGCATGTAGTAACAACAGTAATTAAAGCAAGGACGTGCTATATCTGAAAGCAGGCTTGCTTGTTTTGTGTAGCGTGTGTACTCAACCTTTTTATTAGGTCCTACTATTTTCAACTAGTGCATAACATTCAGTATCGTACGTATGCCGTCCCTTCATCATGTTTTTTTTATTGATATAATGTAAAAGGAGATGCTGGCGCACAAATAAGACGCCAGCAACACATCGGCTCGTGAGTGGATCGAGCATGCAACACAAGAAATATACACAAGTAATGAACATTAAGCCAAGGAAAGCATAGGGGGCATTACATGTGGTTTTTTAAACTGTATTGTAAAAATTCTCACTAAAATTGAAAGAAATTAAAGTAGATGATAAATTACCCTTTCCGTCGGTGGGATCCAAACCCACAACCTTCGAATTACGCGTCCCTCGGACAATTCCCCTACTTTCGAGCAGAATAAATAGGCATACAAACAGTAAGTAGTACATGGAAGATAAACACACGAGCACACATATTTAAAACACACACACGCATATAAAAGAAAAACACCGCAACGTAAAATAAATTGTCCGAAAGGTAAGTAATAATATATCTGATGACGTTTGCTGTCCACGCCGATTGTGATTTGTTTTGCACTTGACTTCTGCGTCAACACATTTCATTTCAGAGCACATGTTAATTCCTATGCTTTCTTATTCGCCGTGGTAGCCCAGTGGTTGTGGCAACGCGTTGCTGAGCCCGAGGTCGCGGGTGCGATGCCTGCAGCGGCGGATGCATTTCCATCGGGGCGAAATGTAGTAACAGTCTTCCATGTAAAACCGCAGATCTTTTTCCGTGATTCCCTTCTTAATTAAGATTAGGTAGACGTCGAACTCTTTATGGTTGCAGCTTCCGTCATGTATTGACTTCGCTCCACTTCGTTTGCGTAGCTAATAATGTGCAGGATCGCCAAAGAAGGTTGCGCTGAGCTCATTCATAAATGTGCAAACGTATACGTAGTACCTTTAAGCTGGTTTATTTGCATTCGCTCACGGTTAGTTCCTTAGTTGTTATGCAACCGGCGCCCGTGTTATATTCTCCACTTTTTTTATAGTCAAACGCGTCGCGCCATTTATCATTTTCTTCTACCGCATTCCGGATCAAAGATCTGCGTCAGCCTAATCTCGTTTAGCAAGTCGAAAGTAAGGCGTAGCATGTAGCCGCTCTAGGAATAACCGAATCAGGCGCCAGATTTTATGTCTAGTTGCACTTGTAAATATTTGTCGCGGCTCTCAGTCATGCGCCCAGACATACATAAGCACCATATGCATGCGGGCCGACGCAACAGCCCTCGCTCTTCTTTGCTGCAGAGATAAGCAGAGAAGGAAGTCGGGGTGGTCCTTTCCTTGTTGCCGTCGATAGCATGCTGGCGAGTATCATAATAGGCCGACAAAGAGACCAACAGTAGCCGGCGGGCCATTCTTAAACGAGCAGTCACGAACGCACCATTACAACATCGGCGCCCGTAGGGAAGAAGTATCGCTCGTGCTGTAATCGACTCTGAGCCGAGCGTTCAGCACAATGCATACGCAGAAGCGCGCCTATGTGAATCGGAACGGTTAGTGGCACAGGAAAAGAGGAAACCCGTTCACGTATTAGCGGCGAGTTCCGTGCAACGTACCTGCGCGGTATGCATGCGCACCTCGCATATGGAAGCTTTGATGGGGTCGTGATGTGTGTACGTGAAAGAAGGAACATACAGTCACTTCAGAACATTTCTTAGTTTCCGAAAGAACCACAGGCCACACCACTCGGTTATGTGCTTAGAAGAATACGAGTGCAATAAGTGTAGACTTACTTGCTTAGCGCAAAAGCGCATTTATTTGCTTGCACTTGCCTCGGAGAGTGGCCGTCATACAATATAAAATTCAACGAAGGCTTGCAACCGATTCCGGAAGACGTTCGGATCTAATGATGGAATACAGTACACAATTAAGTCGAAGTCTGGGTCAGTTGGTACATGACGCTAAAGCGTAAACCTCTCTCTCTCTCTTTGTCAGTTCTTGAAGCATGTATCAACATGCACCGTGACGATTGTGTCAGCACTAAATCCATTTTATTGATGCAGAAGGAATGTGAGTTCCTGTCACTCTGGCGGTAGAATCTCGGTTTTCAAGTGGGCCGCCTTTTTTTTTTTTTTTTTTTTTTTTTTTTTTTTTTTTTTTTTTTTTTTGTGAACAGAACATGCGCCTGGCTCTCCTGGAAGATGATGTTTGCTAATAAAGCACAGTTGCTAGCCCAGTCGTGTGTGTCACTTCTCTCTCTTGTCCGCCATCATCTTGACTGGTTTATGCTTTAGCGCTGTGCTTTAGCGAAAGTACACAAGGGCCTCTGGCATTTCGCCGGTGCATCGATACTGATGCCCACGGTTTCAATAGGCACATTGAAGATAAGAAAGCACTGGATCTATCAGCTTTAATACGAATGTTGGCCACCTATGCCTTCAAGAACTGATGCACTGGTTAAAGAACTGTTCGACGTGCGGCGTCCACCGCAAAGTGTTTGCCTACGTCTTCGTTGACTTAAAATAGCCTTATTTTGACTTAAAATGACTTAGAAGGACCTCGCATGCTTTCTCCACGGGATTCAGGATTGCAAGCACCATGCCAAGAACACAGAACTCAAGCTCAGCAACTGACATGCAAATTTCAGCGACAAACTGTGGTGTCGATATACACTCTCGGGTGAAGCGTCACTCTTCAATTTTCTCTCTCGTTTCCTTCTTTCTATCCCCGTTATCCTTCCTCCAATGCAGGGTAGCAAACCAGACGTGCGTCTCGTTGACCTCCATGCCTTTCCTCTTCCTTCTCTCTCTCTCTTTCTCAATGAAAGCTTTCAGTAAGTTCAAAGAACAGAATTTTTTTTCCCAAGTATATTATTCGTGGCAACACAAAGCCAGATTTGAACGGAAACAACGCTGCTAAATGTAATTATTACCTAAAACATGGTAATCAACATTTAGTTCAGTGAACAGGTTGCAGCAGCGGTACTAGACGCCCTTAGTGTTCGGAATATTCTCATTCGTAAGGAGTCTAAAGATGAGCCCCAGTTCAGAGATATGCGTCACCACGATCTACAATACGAGACACGCCCGCGTATATTTTAACGCAATAGCGTTAAAGAGATCATTTAGCAAAACTTGCGGTGTCGGTGCCGGTAGTTGTGAGCGAAAAATCAGCGTTGTCCGGGAGCGAAAATTCGAGATAGATGTAAATAAATAATATAAAAAACCCCGCTTTGAGTGGGAATCGAAACCAGGCCATCTGCGTGGCAAGCAGCTGTTCTACCACAGATACACGCCACTGCTTCAGAACCACTGCAGGAAAAAAAAAAAAAAAAAACAATGTGAGGAGTCTCCTTGAAGGGAAGCTGAAATGGCTTTAGAATTCGGTACAAATTTGTGGTTAACAAGGACCGACGTTATTGTCGACGATATCGCAATTTTTTCCATGGTTATTGTAGCAGGAGCGTTAGAATACACGAAAGAAAACTTGGGCTTGCTACGCCCACGCGAGCGCTCCGGAAGTGTTGGTGTGGAAACGTATAACCGGAGCAACGTCATCTTCAGTTACTTTGGCGAAGCCGCGCTTCACAGCGCTCGTATCTTATACCGTGGCCTCCCTGACTACCTCCGGCCCCGTGCCGTTGTCGAATCCGATCCCGGAGGCCCCACCTCAACAGTGCTGCTGTTTCAGATGACGCGGCATATCGAAGATGACGTCGCGGCGTTTCCTCAGCACCCCAACAAGCCCTGCGGCTGCAGCCGCTGTTTTTTGCCCCCCCCCCCCCCCCTTTCCCATCTGTTTATGAGCTCGGCTTGGATTAAACTATGTTTACACACTCCAAAGTCAAGTTTTTCAAAAACGTGTTTCAGCTTCCTTAACGCATGTAGTGTTGCGTGGCAGAAGCGTGGAATCGAGTCAGGCGTCAAGACATGTGAACTGCACAACTAGTGATGGCTTTAAAGGCCCACCCATTACGAAGCGCTCAGACATAATTAACCATCACCAGTAAAAGAATCAACAAAGTGAGCAGCACGCGAACCAATAGGTTCGCGTGTTGCCTTACGGACGCGTAGTGTGTACTTCGCTGAGGTCGCAAAAGGAAGGATTATGGCGTAGTGGGCACTTCGCAACTGTACTTGCGGTAGGCATTGTAAGATAGTTTGAAGTGGCTAATGTTACGCGTACAGGCGTTCCTTTCCTCGCAACATGGTTGGGGTGTCTACCGACAAGCGAAGCGAGGCTACCGGTTGAGAAGGCGATGTGAACGGTGCCTGATTACGCTACCGCGTTCTACTCTTGAGGCGAAGCTCAAGCGTGCGTTAACATTTTGTGACATCTATGTCGTAGTCGGTGTATCCAAACTTCAGCTAGTCTCAGAACACCAAATGGATACGGCTCGAGCTGGCCGGCTTCGATTTGCCAATTATAACGCGTATCGGGACGATGAGAAACAATGATTCTTTATTGCACTTGTGTTAATCAAGAAGACCCGTTTTTATTTATGCAACTTTTTCTTTCAGTTTCATGGTGACGGATGAGCAGCTGAAAGTAAAAACGTACACTAAACAGCGGAAATAGGTAACATGAATAGGTAGTCGACTACGCGCGACTTAACAGCGCCTGTTGCGTCTTTCCTTTTTTATTTTATTCTATGCATTGTAATGTGCACTGTTCATCCACGACCACCACACTTTAGCGTACCGTCCAATTTGACTTGCCCCACTGGTCAAATTCCTGCAGGAATTAATGAACGCCTTCGCTCGAACACCGTCCTTTATTGACTGTGTGAAGTGAAACAGTGCGCCGCATAGCTATTGAATAAATTGTGTTTTCACACAGCTTCTTTAACGTGCTTCGTAATGTGCTGCATTTGATCGAACCGAAGCCGAACCTTAACTCTAAACCGTGCGTAAAGAGCAAGTTTGGGCGTAATTGCGCCCTTAGTCACAATAGGCATACGATTGACGAAGACGGAAGGCCAGGCAAGAAGCGAACAAGAAAATACTGTAAATGAGGCTACTGAAATTCGACCCGAAATGATGTTTTCGGAAGGCACTTACAACAACAACAACAACAACAACAACAACAACAACAACAACAACAACGATAATAATAATAATAATAATAATAATAATAATAATAATAATAATAATAATAATAATAATAATAATAATAATTAACGATCACAACGATAACCAGTCAGGCTCGAAACAATGCAGTTTTTTAGGGCGAATGCGGCATAAATAGGGCAAAGTTAACATTCTTCGGAATAACGTCTTCTTCAGTAGACACACCCGTAGAGCAGATTGTTAGGACGCACACGACCTGCAATCTGTGCGCTAATACGGATGGCGATCGGTGTATGCGTCCCTGACAACGATCACCTAGGCAAATAGGCTCACCCATTTAGCCTCGGTCATGCCCGTTGTCTTTCGCAGCCGCAAGGTTATTTCATGGGCTCCGCGGAATTGCCATTTATGTGGAAAATTCAAGTTAGACCGTTGGGTGTGAGCTTGTAGTACTGAGAATAGAAAGGACGATGGCCACGAGGTGGGAGAATGAGGAGACTGGCGAGTTGAGCGGCGTGGCTTCTTCTAATTAAACGCGGCGGTCACTAATGAACACCGTCACTTTTTTTTCTCTCCTTCTCCATTATCTCCGGCTGTACGCAGCGCACGAAATTTACTTTTGCGACATGCCATGGTGAACACAGGTTTTCTCCTTCCGTGAAAAATAGAATGTTGGCAGCTGTGCAGCTCATTCAATGGGAATGATTTGCTTGCTTTCGACATTTTTGTCGGCCCTTAGCTAGCACAAAAAATGGGGGGACCCTTAAACTTCGCCTTTAAGAGTTGAACGCGATAGCGATATCCTGTCCCTTGTGCGTACTTCAACCACTCAGTCCATACTATGTAATGGGCAGCATGCTTTAAACCACGAGCAATTATGCGCGGGAAATGCGGGAAATGTTTTCAAACTTGCTATGCACCCATACAACATGTAATATCACAGCAATATTGCGTGGTACAAGCGTACATTGCCATCGGGCGTCAGAAGATGTGAATATCATAACGACATTTTGGTTCAAAGCCGTCCACCCATTACAAAAGGCATACACCTTACTGCTCGTATTCCCTTAAAACCACGTAGCCTCGGTCATGTGGTTTAAGGGTCACGTGGTTTAAGGGAATACGAGCAGTGAGGTGTAGGCCTTTTGTAATGGGTGGACGGCTTTGAACCACAATGTCGTTATGATATTCACATCTTCTGACGCCCGATGGCAATGTACGCTTGTACCACGCAATATTACTGCGATAATACGCGTTGTATTGTGACGCCAGTATACAGGACGCGTGTGTTTGTAAAGCATGAAAGTTATTTTTCACTGCATTTCCGAGCAGAGGAAGTCATTTTCAATGCAATCCCAAGGAGAAGCGTGGCTGTGTGGTAGAACACCTGCTTGCCATGCAGACGGCCCGGGTTTGATCCTCATTCGGACCCGTAAATTTTTAGTATTAATTTTATTTGCATCTTTCTCGATTTTTCGGTCACGGAAAAGATGATGATTTTTCGCTCACAACCAACGACGCCGCCACCGACGCCGACACCGACGCCGACGCCGGAATTTCTGCGAAACGAGCTCTTTAACGCTATCGCGTTAATACTGGGCGCCACGAGCGGATCTGTGAGAGAGGTCGACTCAGGGTTCAGAACAGACCATCCTTGAACAGACCGCACAAACAGAGCGAAATTCGAAATGCTGAGCAGGTAATTTCATTGCTAGGCTTGAAGTTCTAAATTGTAGTTGAGGCAATACAATGTGGAATGACGCTGTCGTTGGCACCACTGACCGTTCAATAGCCACTGACCACTGACCGTTCAACTGACTCAGGGCCAGTTCAATAGTAAACACCAGAAGCAAGAAGAAAACTAGTTGGCTGTGCTGTTGTGGAGATGAGGAATTGTAATAGCTACGCACACTCCATACAGACAAAGGGATACTTAGCAATTGCTTTTGTTTTAAATATGTACATAAAATTCTGCCATATATTTACGCATTCTAGTCGTAAACTGCACCCTATAGCGGAAAATACATCACTAAAATCGCGGCGACGCTTCGAAGACGAAAAGAAAGAAAGAAAGAAAGAAAGAAAGAAAGAAAGAAAGAAAGAAAGAAAGAAAGAAAGAAAGAAAGAAAGAAAGAAAGAAAGAAAGAAAGAAGGAAGAGGACTCAGCCTAAGAGCACTCGGCTGCTGTTGGCGTTCTCGCCCCCATTACCATGGTCGGATGGTATGACGCTTTCGTATGGCGCTGGCGTTCAGCGCAAGTGACAGCGAATCTCTGTGTTACAGCTGAAGTATTGCGCTGCTGCGCGTCTAAGTTTGCGGTAACATGGTATCACTGTTAGAGCTTCTGTTGTTTACGAAGCAACCGTATCTTCGAAAAGCTCAGTACCTGATACTACCTGAGATAACGTTGAGAGGAGCTCCGGTGGACGCTCGTTAGGTTAAGCGTCAAATTACTTTTAGCTTTTCACTTTTTCCGGATACGTGGGGATATTGATGAGAAAGGCGCACCGTGTCTAAACAAAATAATAAAATTGATTATACAGGGTGTTTCAAGGAATGTGTCCAATATTTTTTTAAAATAAGGAAAATGCGGCATTTGCTCGCTATCTTCACAATTGCTTTTTCTGTAGCGGCAGGCATCTTAACATGGTTGAAGACATGATTTGGGACAGTAATTAAGAAAGTTAAATTAATTAACTTTTTAATTAGCGGAGTTAGGCGGTTAAGTCAAATGGGAGAATTCAAGTCCTTCATGCGGAGAACCCATTTCAGCTTTGAGATTTTGAAAAAGCGGCCTCTAGTAATAATTGCGAAGTAATGAAATTCTCCCAAAGTCATCGACGAAACCGAAACCGAAACGCGGAAGAGCGGAACTGCCACAGTCGTCTGAGACACCCACAATGAGTGAACGTCATTATATCAACCATCAACCGACTTCTTGGTGTGAGTGTGTGGGCTGCGCTTGCAGTAGTAGCACGCCTGACGCACATACGTTAACGAACGGGGAAGAACTGCAGCTCTGTAACCGTTGTCTTGAACAGTGACGTCATTCTAGTCGTCTGCTTGTTGCGCTCATCGGTGCTTGGGTTTCGGTTTCGCCGTTGAATTTGCCTGAATTTCATTACGCCACAATAATTAATAGAGGCCGCCTTTTCTAAATCTCAAAGCTGTGATGGGTTTTTCGCATGAAGAATTTCAATTCTCCTATTTGACATAACCGCACAACTTCACTAATTAAAATGTTAATTAATTTAATTTTCCTAATTACCGTCCAAAATGACGCCTTTAACCATCTTAAGCTGCAAGTTGTTACAGAAAAAGGAATTGTGAAAACAGCGAACAAATATCGCATTTCTCTGATTTTATTGAGGATATTGGACACATTTCTTGAAACACCCTGTATATATTTTAGTGATATCACTACACACTCTTCTTTTAGAATAATTTCAGGTGTACTTCATTCGTCTGCAAAGTCACTTTCAGCTGTGCACTTGATCACATTTCATCCAAAATATATACTCATTTGCATAACTGAATCGAGGGTAATTGTGAGGCACCGAAAAGGAATCTTTTTTTTTAACGCAATACTATATAGTTTTAGGTCATTAGTTTTTACTTCAATATTGACGCTTATCATTACTGTGCACTTGGTTTAGTGTATTAGACTGAATCTTGTATTTTATTCTTTGAATATATTCAACTCATATCTAGGGAAATGCGCACACTATCGAGGCCGCTGCTTAAGATCGCGCTCTTTCTGTGTATCTGCCTGCATACAATAGGCATATACGCATGAAATTGAGCATTTAGTTTCATTAAAGGATATCCATCTAAATGACCGCCAACTGCTGTCTTTCACACATCAGTGAATCCACATCTGCTTCCACGTGATGAAAGTGGCACATTCACCCGCGAATAAGTAGATACTATCATGCGTCAGGCTGCCATGAGAAGGATAAAATGAACGGCGCCAAACCGCTGAGCGAATTCGTTCAGTGTTAGTGACCTGCAATGTAAAAGTGACAAAGTTTTGTTACTGGAGACTAGAACTCAACATGTACGAAACCGGAGCTCTTGGATTTCTCTCTCGACCCAAGTCATGTTTATCTTGTTTTTGTTTTTTTTTTTCAGGGAGGGGAAGGGGTTGCATCCTGCTGACAGTAACAAGTAAGCAAAAAATCTGAAAAACTGATAACTTCTAAGACCGCTCATCCTTCTTATACAGTAAAGATCAAACTTTCTCCCCAATTATCGTAAGCAATTATGAAACTAGTACAGTAGGTTTGTATATCTACACACACACACACAAAAAGAGACATATTCCGCTCACATTGTTCGTATTTGCAAGAGCAGATGCAAACGAACTGTAACGTTATATTAATTATTAGCGAAGGCAAGCAAATAATTGCAAAAGAAATGAAAAAGGAAAGGCAATTGCGAATGAAGATCTCAGTAAATATGGCCCTTGATTCGTAACACTGGCGTCCGTGCATTTATTGTGGTGCTGCTCGGAATTGGTAGTCGTCGCTACTCGCTCACTAAATGATAGCGTATCTGGCGATCTAAGAAGACACGATCTCAAAGAATCAGAGAGTGAGAAGAACACAAAGACAGGAGAGAGCTCGTCCTGTCTTTGTGTACTCTAGTCCCTGTGATGGTGTTTTTGGGGCTAAATCTATTACTATTCAAGATGCATAAACTTCGCCCAACGGTAAGTACTACTCGTTCACATTAACTGGCTTCAAGAGGCCGTCGCGGTTTCCAATGCAGTGCATTTTGATGCTACTCCTGTAATGGAACATTTCAGGCGCACTTCGATGGAAGTTGAAATGCAGAAGCTCCTTCGCATTTGGAATTAAGCGCGCTCAGAAGAAACCCATGTGCACTAATTTAATGGGGAATACCCCATTAAAGGCGTACCTTACAATCATATCGTATTTATAGCACGTAGAATCCTAGAATTTCATTCAATGTTTTGTTTTTTTAATTTTCTTTTTGGCTAAATGACACATACCCCGAACCTTTCGCAATACAGGAGCGCCTACGCTCCTACCTTGCGATGTATTTAGCGCAGCCACGTATGAAGAATAGCATATCTGGCGATAAAACACACCTAGTATTCCACGGTGCTCTCTGCCTCCACACCCCACCTCCTTTCTTCATGGATTTAAAAGTCGGATTACTCCCTTTCGTCTCTACTTGACGTCGCTAAATGAATGTGTGGCGCTGGAGCGAAGTCGGAAAGAAATTTGTCGAAAATAATCTTAGCTATCGAGAGAGTGAGAGAGAGAGGGGGGGGGGGGAGAGCATGCACGGAAAGGCAGGGGGTAGACCAGAGAGGGTTCCGGTTGGCTACCCTGCCCGAGGAGATGGGGATATAAAATAGAATTGAACAGTCGAAGAGTAGAGAGAAAGCGAGAGGAGCACAAACGAAGTAATCGCGCACACTGAACAGAGGTACATCAAGTGGTATTGGTCAAGTCTATCGTGAAAGCCCGTAGACCTCGGAAGCCTGAGTAGCGCGAATAAAGCTTTTCGCGTGCAGTTTATTTGGGAGCACTGGCATAGAAATGACAGTGGATAAAAGTGACCGGAGGGCATGATTTTGTCGTTGTTACCACTTTGAACGGAGTATCGTAGCCGCACGTCATTCAGTCGCCATTGTATAAAGACGCGATAAACCTACTTCCAAAAATCTGTAAGTCTTGTGTCGAAGATGTTACCATGGGCGTCGGCAGGGGGGTGCCCCTCAAGCCCCACCTGCACTTGTCCCCTCCAAAGCCACACCAGCTCCCCCCTCCAAGCCTCAATACAACACGGGTTTGCGCCCCCCAAGACAAAATCCTGACGACACTCATGGACGTTACCTATTGAATTTGTAATAACGAATTTAAAGCTGTTACCAGCCACCGTTTAAACGGAGTAGCAGCGGTTTATTGGCCTCTGACTGTGCTGGCGGGCGATAAGCTTGTGGAAGGGTGGAAAAAAAGGAAGTGCTTTGTGCATGGACGCCAGTTTGGCGTCCAGGCACCACATTTGTGGTTTGTGGCCATCATTTGAATGAAATTGGGTTTGCTTTAAGTAGAATTCCAGAACAAAATAAGTGTGATGCTGCTCCTGAGGATCTGTGGTGTGCCGACTGTTAAGACCATTAGTTGAACTTTTTAGTTTTGTGTGGAAACGCACCCAAAATACGAAGAGAAGTTAAACAGGAAGACTACCTATTCCCCTTCTCCAGAGACTTACTCTGTTACAATAATAAGAAATGCCACTCTTAGTGCAAGAAGATGACGCCTGGTAAGCACACAAAAAAAAGAAACAAGAAAAAAAAAACAAGAAAAAAAAACAAAAAAAACAAGAGGGCTCCAAAAGACAGGTGACGCGGCGCCACCTTCAATTTCCTGCAGCGGCTCACCTTTTTCGTCGCACATATATTTAACGTGGATGGCTAAAGCTCATAGCTAGTTCTCTATCGGGTATTTTAACGTATCAGTGCGCCATTATTTTTTCTTTTATTTAGCTGCTCATTGTTCATTTTGGGTAACATTTGTTATTTATCTTTTTTCGCTGCAGAACTTATAGATATGGAGTAGCCGAGGTAATATGAACCCCAACCTCTTCACAGCCAGACAGTTACAACAGAACAGAACAGAACAGAACAGAACAGAACAGAACAGAACAGAACAGAGCAGAACAGAACAGAACAGAACAGAAAAATGGGCATCACTGTGTTTGACAGGAGCCAAGGACGAACCATGGCAACGTTCGGAGACTTTTACTGAGCCAAAGGGACCCTTATGAGAAGAAGACGTTTGGCATTTGTGACGTCCCACTGACCTTCCAGCGCTAAGATAACCATGGCCAAAATATAAAAAAAGACCATCGTGGCTGTATGGGTTTGTTAATAATATCCGGCATTTTACGTTCCAAAACGACGATATGATTATAGGAGACGCCGTTGTGGAGGGCTCGGAAATTTCAACCTTCTGGTGTTCTTTAACGTGCTCTGGCACTGCACAGTACACGGGCCTCTAGCATTTCGCTTCCATCGAAATGCTACCGCCTTGACCTTCGGGTCAGCAGCCGAGCGCCGTAACGACTACACCACCGTGGAGGACTGTTTAGGCTTGTTGGCAACGGCATCCCTTCAAACATGTTTTTTACAGCAAGAACACAAAGAACCATGGGCACCTTCAAATGTTACATAGCCTTTCGCTTTCTTCTGTATGATCTTGCGCTAAACAACTTGTTCAAAACACGATACTGACCTTCATGAGATATACTAATAACAAATACATTAATGGAAAATTAGCGGTGTTGTAAAAGCATTTCGTCTGTTAAAACTGACTTCATGTTTCTCTTTAGCGTAGTTCATTCGTCGCTTGAGATGCGAGCCTGGTCGCAGGCGTCCAATTTATCACATGCTATTCCTTTCATTTCCCCGCTTAGCGTATCGTGCTTATATCGACAAATGGCCAGATAATATTTCCATGCACTTCGAGACCCCAAAGCATATAAAAGATGGGCGACTTCCAGAGGCCTTGCTGGGTGAGCGTCGTGGCATTCCGTTACGATCTATTGAGTAGTTCCCGAATTTATGTGGCGGCAGACACATGTTTCAGGGTTTTCAATAGTCGCTCGAGCATGTTTTTTTCCCCCTCAGGCAGCTAGCTCTGGCTTCGATTAACAAAGCGCTGCCTTTTGTGTTCTCACACAGATTTTTTTTCCTTGCTATTTTTTTCTAACACATGCAAAATTTGCATATTCCCTATAAGGCCTGTGCTGCCGACGCCACATTAGTTACAAAAAGCTTTCCGCGCCATCTTAGAGTTGCACCATAAAGCACGTGGCTTGCGAAGAAAACTGTGGGGGCAATTGAGGACATAAGCAAGAGTGCAGTACCTGAAGCGCTTTGCACCCCCAACAACACGAAAGGCCGAGCGAGCGGCTGTGCAGCGAGCGGGGCGAGATGCAGCGGCTGCAGCGCCATCTAGTGAATCGGCCCCTAGGCAAAGCACAAATACGTGCACAGCCATTCATCACTGTCGACCTCACTGTCATTGGCGCATGCACGAAGCGCTAGAGAGTTCACACGTACAACTCCGAGGCGCGCACATCAGGCAACAGTCCTTTCATAACAACCATTAGAATGGTGGCAGGGATAAACGTCTCACCAATACAAAATGCAACTCTGGCTAATATCCACCTCGGTGGTCTAGTGGTTACAGAGCTTTGCTGCTCACCCGAAAGACGCCAGTTCAATTACAGCAGCGGCGGTAGCATTTTGATGCAGGCGAAATGCTAGAGGCTCGTGTACTTAGATTTAAGTGCACGCTCATGAAAGCCGCGGTGGTCTAGTCGTTATCGTGCTTGACTGCTGACCCACAGGTCGCGGGATCGAATACCCGCAGCGTTGGCCGAATTTCGATGGAGGCGAAATACTTGGGGCCCGTATGCATAGATTTAGGTGCTCATTAAGGAACCCCAGGTAATCGAAGTTTCCGGAGCCCTGCACTACGGATTCTGTCATAATCATATCATGGTTCTTTGACGCAAAACCCCAACAACTAATCATTGAGATTAATCCCGAATACCACACTGCGGAATGCTTTATATCACATGGTGGTTCTGGCACGCAACATTCGAGAAATTACTACTACTGTCGCTGAATTCGTGTCATTGTTTCGTCATTCAAGCACAAGAAACTTATTTGCTCGCTGTATCTATCTCTTTCATGGAAGTGCCATTTCTACCCAGAATGAATTAGATAAGAGAAAAAAAAATGAATGTGCCGGCGGCGAAGTGGTGTGTGCGCTCTTCTAATGAGCGATGGCACTTGAAAAGAGGTCCGAATCCTCACCGTGGTCACCTTTATAAGGAGGATTACGTCATGTGTGTGTGCCGTCTTCCTGCAACGGCTTTTCTGCCGCGGCATATTTTCTGATTACCGCTGGGTCGCGCAATGAGCCAAGTAATGCTTTCACCTTATCATTGGCTATACATGTTGATACGCTGCTGTCAATCTAAATCAGTGCCGGCGTCTATCGCATATTATTTTCTTAAAAGTAATGAAAAATCTGCTGGCCTAAATTGACGTAAATACATAAATAAAGCTGTCCTAGAATACAACCACACCTTTTTAACAGTGTTGGCGGTGACGCGTCACGTGTAACGGCGTTACCACTAACGCGTTACTTTCTCGGTACCTATGTAACGCATTTCTTCGTACTACTTCTAAACTGCAACCGATAACTTACGTGAATATTTTGCAGAAAAAAGAACTCGCGTGAGCACCTACAGCTTGAGCGCCTAGGCCCGCATGCGCGCTAGAAAAAAACATGTCCTTCACTACGCACCTAAACCACACACACACACACACACACACACACACACACACACACACACACACACACACACACACACACACACACACACACACACACACACACACACACACACACACACACACACACACACACACACACACACACACACACACACACACACACACACACACACACACACACACACACACACACACACACACACACACACACACACACACACACACACACACACACACACACACACACACACACACACACACACACACACACACACACACACACACACACACACACACACACACACACACACACACACACACACACACACACACACACACACACACACACACACACACACACACACACACACACACACACACACACACACACACACACACACACACACACACACACACACACACACACACACGCACGCACACGCACGTGCGCACAAAGGTCAAAGTACCATTAAGTTTTCATTTCATATATACTTCAGACAACCGGCATACGTAGTTGCCTAAGGGAGGATCGGCGTAAAGGCAAAGAAAGCGTGACAAAGCGCCGATCACCCGCGTACTGTCACTTATAACAATAAGTAGTGCAACTTATAACAATAGCTACGAAAGAATTAGGCACGTGCAGCACATGCGAGTTACATAAGATAGGAAGAGGAATAGAAAGTGGAGTATAAGCTTAACACGTGCGATATAGTCGAAATAGGCGCCGAGATTTTTGCGGCTTGCGGTACTTCACAATTAGGGCGCAGTGATCCGCCTTAACTCCCGCACCATGGCGGACGACGATGTCTTAGAACGCCGTCTCGACCTCGTCGCCAACTGAAGAAGAGCTTTCTGGGTATTCTATGGTGGCCCAGCCACTTTTTGCAGAATAGGCTTGAATAAAACGTTCCACGCTTATGCAGCTCTACCAGAAGTCAAATACGGGGTGCCATCCAATGCGTCCGTCGAGCGCCTTTTGAAGTACGAACGCACTTAGGCTACTAAGAAGCGAGACAAGCTGTCCGATGACAGCTATGAAGTAGAGCTGTTACTTAACCTCCACAGCAAGTTGTAGTTATTAGAAAATTATCAGTATAATATTCTAGCGCTCTCATTGAGCTTCATTTTCAAAATTAATATTGCCTTCTTCTATCTGCGGTAACTGCGCCTACATCTCTGCTTATGCGATTTCTGGGCGAGCGAAGCTAGGTTCCTACATCTTCGCGTGAGCACTCTCAATGTTTGGTGTAGCTATGTTGGTTCGCACAGAAGAAAAATTTTTGATTGGGTGTGCAAACTTCTTCATACGTAAGTTAGGTATTTCTTTATTGCTATAGCTGCGCAAATTTGTTTGGTCCAGCAGACGCACGTGGAGCATTTTGGAACATCATATTTCTTTTCGTGATTAATCATTGATTATTTTATTTTATTTTATTTATTTTTTGTTGAAGAAAGTTATTTTTGCAGAGTTAGGGTTGATGATGAAATGTCGTTTAGTCTTGAATTAAACGTCGTGCAAATGACGATACCGTGTGTGCCAGAGAAGTAGAACTCATCAGATGCAGCTCTGCAAGCAGGAAACTTAGGCCGCCAATATTAGTGAGGTCATGTACTTTTCGGCAAAAGCTTCCTCGTTAAATCACTATTTCTGTTCAAACCTTTTAATACGAAGTACTCTTGGGGAAGTTCTGTTAGCGTCGCCCTGTCAGGTCTCACGAAGTCTCGACAGGTCTTAGCTGGTCTCATGATGTCATGCTTGGTTTCGTGTTGTCCGCCACATTTTCGGTTCACCGTAAAAGAGACCGAACAAGTGTAACACTCCAATCTGCTCATATAAAACCACATCTAAACCACCTGCATAGTTATATATGTAGGTTGCTGACCCTTTAATCTGCAGCACTGCACACTAATGCGACATACCCTACCTGAGTATCCTCATCACAACAAATATAGGGATAAGGGGCACAATTACTTTAGTAAGACAAACACCACTATGAGTCGTTTGTTGGGTTTTCTGGTTTGGTGCAACTTCATAAGCAGTCTCACTAGTAAAGCGCTGTCAGTATTGCATAGGCGTCAGGGCCGGCCCACCTATGCGGCCACGTCAAATATACGTTTAGCGACCCGATAAAGGTCTGTCTACATAGGTGACCGCACATCGTCTGATAGTACAAAGGCGCCGCGCAAATTTCATTTGGTCTACCCGCTGATCCATTCCACCCCAGACGTACGCGCCCTGTTGGAACGTTTGCGTTGTCTACTATAAGGGACGGCGCTTGGAACCGAAGGAACAACTTGATGTGAGGGCGCATGCCACGCGGGTGGTCAGCTGGTATTCACGTTGCACAAAGACGACGTGGGGATGCGCCCTTCTGAAGGCCTTGGACGCCCCCCTACGACGAAGCGCGCTTCTGCTGAAAAGGCTCTCGACTTTACACGTCCTACGATTGGCATGTATCAATGTCTCGCGCTACAACGAATCGCACAACGCTTTACACCACGATAATGCCTCCAAATTTCACCGTATTATTATTTTATCGTATGTTCTGTTTTTGCTTGGAGCAGCAGAGGTATGTAAAATTAAGGCTTAAAAAAAAAAAAAAAAGAAAAGAAAAACGGCAGCTACGCAATCGCGGTGCCAAACCTGAAGGAAGTGCGGACCTGCGCGGCATTCCTTGTTTATTTTTCATTTTCTATTTCTTTCTTCCTCTCTTCCTTTCTCTTTCTCTCTTTCTGTTTTTTCTCTTTTTGTCTTTGTTTATTTCTATTTTTTTCTTTCTCGATCTATCTAGTTCCTTACCTTTTTTTGCTCTTTCTATCTTTCCCTTTCTTCCTTTTCTTTCTCTCTCTCTATGTTTCGCATCCTCTTTCTTTCTCTGTCTCTTCATTTGATTCTCTTTCTTTCTCTCTTTTTTTCTCTTCCTGTCTTGCTCGGTTTTTCTATCTCTTCCTTGTGTCTAATTCGTTCTACCCCTTTCTCTCTGTATTTCTTTCTCTGTCTTTCTGTCTTTCTCTCTTTCTTTATTCCCTCTCTTTCTCTCTTCTTTCTCTTTCTGTTTCGCTCTCTGTTTTTTCTATCTCTTTTTTTGTGTCTGCTTCTTTTTATCTCTTTCTCTCTCTATTTTTTTCTGCCTTTCTTCCCTTTTCTTCTGGCTATTTCTCTCTTTAGATTTCTTTCTATCTCTTTCTTTCTCTGTTTCTCTCTCTCTCTCTCGGTTCGCGCCCATCATAGTTACAGTATGCCACGCCGGACAAATCGGCGCACGTGTTCTGGAGCGAAGCAGCAGATGAATAAGACGACGAAGAAGAGGACGTAGCTAGCACCGCTCATGATGATGATAGCTTTTGTTCGCGACTAAAGGAATTTCTCCGAGCTTAAACAGCTCCGCTGTTAAAATGTTCTTTTCGGATCCCGCAGTAAAGACGCGAAGACTAAAATTTGTGACCATGGGGTAATGACACAGTAACGTGCGTTAGTTCGATTAGTAATGGTTATGTTATCTGGTTACCCTAATTTATAGCAATGTAGGGTGGTTACGCATTCTTTTCTTTCGATCGTAACGGGTAGCGTACTTACTTTTTCTCGGCAACACCTACAACACTGCTCATTCAATCAGATATGAAACCACTCAGGGCCAGAAAGATAGCTCTTTTCAAAACTTGGGGCCCAGCATGCCATACGGATGTCTGTTGCTTGAGCATATACTTTTTTTATCCTCCGACTCTAAAAATGTCGTGAGAACTTGTGTGGCATGTTTCGCTTACGAATGATGAAGGAATATAACTGTAGTAAATGCGTTCCATTATCTCTAACGCATACTCCCAAAGCGATTCCCACACCTCAGCGATTTCTAAGAGCGAATGGACAACTGTAGCTTGCGGCTTTGCGCTAACATAGGGAGCCGGCGAGTCAATGAAATGATTAAGAACGATTGCGACACACACACACACAACACACACACAACACACACACACACACGCACACACGCACACACACACACACACACACACACACACACACACGCACGCACGCACGCACGCACACACACACGCACACACACGCACGCACGCACGCACGCACGCACGCACGCACGCACGCACGCACACCACAGCGTTACAAGGCAGGAAGCATTTATTTCGGCACCTCAATGTTGGACAGCATGAGGTGAGGATGCGGAAGCATCCTCAAATTCTCGTCTCACGCTATATGCAGGATGCCGCAGCTAACTCTGTCCATAGTTTAGAAAACATACCGACACACTCCGACGCGACCAAATGCATGTTGCTGACTATCGCATGGTGTAAGTCACACAACTTTTTGTGTCC
This sequence comes from Rhipicephalus appendiculatus, assembly GCA_030522465.1. Lineage (NCBI taxonomy): Eukaryota > Metazoa > Arthropoda > Arachnida > Ixodida > Ixodidae > Rhipicephalus > Rhipicephalus appendiculatus. The sequence goes on from JALIZH010032933.1 coordinate 404,335, forward strand.
ACCTAATTGGTTAATTAAGCAAGATTAAACAATTAACTTCGAAAGCCACGAAGCTGGGAAAGAAAAAAATTCTCCTTAGAAAGTTTTATATCGGTTTTCAAAACGTCTAACTGGACAGTTTCCAACTTTCGATCTATTATAAAGGGACCCTGGAACACTTTTTGAGCATGGTCAGAAAACGCTGCCGATCAGTAGTCGAGGCTCCTGAGAACACGAGAGCCGAAAATCTTTAAAAAACTCGCGCGTTCGTTTCGAAAAAGTGGCCAACTTAGTCCCATTCGCGATTCTTTTGAGTAACTAGTAGTATTTTTTTTACTGTTATATTCGTAAATTAAAAAAAATAATTGGCTAACGTTTAAACTATTATTTAAAACACGACACCTCAGTGAAGTTGTAGAGCCTATTATTAAGTATGCAAATAATTTCCGTGATACCTTGCATGGCTTTAATTTTTCCGGGCTGCAAACAGAGCACCCGAGATTTCAATAAGGTACCCCGTGACCAATCGCTCGCGCGCTGCGACATCAGCGCCTTCAAGTATGCTGCCAACGAATGATCGATGACGCACGTAGATAGCTCGCATGCACGGGCCTTGAGAAACGGAGACGGATTGAATACAATGACCTTGGCTTTCACTTATTCCGAGATATGTTATCTGTTGAAGCAATGAATGGAATTTCGCGGTATGAATGCGATCAGTAACGGCGGCTGCAGCTCTGTCAGCTGCTGACAGAAAGCGTAGAGGGCGACGAACTTTTATCAGCGGGTGGCGATGCATCGGAGACGAAAGGTGTGGACACCTACTTATCATTTTCGCTTGCGGTCAGCCCTATTTCTTCCGTTTGTGTGCCTCAAATATATCGTTCGTTGGCAGTGTGCATTAGAGCTCTAATGTCGCTGCGTACAAGCACCTGCTCACGTGGTACTTCTTGAAACCTTATGCACTTTAAGCCCCTAAATATTGAAACCGCACTAGCCATCACCACGGGAAGTAATGACGTGGACATTTGATACTACCTCTGTAACAGTTTCATTGAAAATTTTCTGTTCAAGGAATACTTTAAAAGGAAAGCAATTATACATTGTTTATAAATTAACCAAGCTAACAGTAAAATACATGCGAGTTGTTCAAAAGAACAACGAACAGTAGGACGTTAGCCGCATTTTCTTAAGCCACAAGTTATTTTTTAAGTAGCACAAGTTAAAACACAATGTTCACAAAACATACACTTAAGTGGCATGTACCTGTCGTTACCGGAAGCAGTCTTCATGGTAGTCAATAACTGCTTTCTCTTGCAGAATTTATAGCGCAGCATTCCGTCTCCCACACGGGGTGCGAAACAGCATTATAAAGGTTCAAAGAAAGTGATTTACTGCAAGCTGTAAACCCCTGTCAACTAAAACGAAAACACCAGATTTTCGACACCCTCTAAAACTACGCCATGAACAACGTCCACACGCACCAGCACGTCATTTTTCTCCATCGGGATGATAGGTAGAGATGATCAGAAATAGATTAATAGTGACGCGATAAAAATGACCGACCGTGCCGCTTTGCAAGTTGTCGCCATCGGTAGCGAATACTTGCCGAACGATGAGTGATGGGCAAGATTAGGCGATAAATTAGGTGACATTGTCGCGCGTGTTCAAAAGACCATAAGCGGTTCGTGACTGTCACCACGCTTGCAAGCGAACAAGTGCACTTTTCAACGGCTCTGTAGAAAAGTCGACACCGACGCGAAATAAAGCGCCGGCATTCTTGGAGCTCGAGTCAGCGCTCTCGAAAGTGATATTAGAAAAACTATTATACCTAAATCTACATTCACCAGCAGATGGAGATACAGCAGCTTGTTTTTCTTTCTTTCGATTAGTGCCACGTCGTGGCAAAATATAATTTCGCTTGAAGGTCTTTGTGGAAAATCTGTGAGTTACTAATACCAACGGTTGCACATATCTTGAACGCTTGTGTGTCCTCTCTTTTATTCTGTCCCTTAATGCACTTAAGTTCACCATTATGATTCTATTTATCTCCGGGAGCTTCTTCAAAACTATATGTCTTACAAGGTCACGCTATTGCTTATGCTTGCGTCTTGTTTTCTTGTCTTTATTCTATCCTTTTGCGAGTGGAAACATGTACGGTGAAACACGGGATACCAACGTAATAGCGCCTAAGCTTTAGATATAAGTTGACGAGTTGCGGCTATTTAATTCACTTTGCTATGCTGTGAAATGTCAACCTCCATGTATCAAGTGAGGTGGTGAGACGGAGAAAAAGGATATAATAAATAAACCCAGCCAAGCAAAAAAAAAAAAAAAAGGAAAAAAAAACTAGAAAAATAATGAAACAAAGGTACTACGGCATAAAGAATATCACGCATACGACAAAAGGTCAGAGCGAAAGCAGGGCCCGGTGCGAGCCCATAGCTGGATCAGTAAAACGAGCATGTTAACAACGGTGTTGCGGTGACGGGACTATCGGCGACAAAAATCTATAAGCAACGTTGAGCACGAGCGATAGCGGCATCATCAAGGGGTGCACGGTGCGGGGCAAGCACAGGGCTTTCTGAGAGGCACTGCCAAAAGCAACAAAGAACCAAAATAAGTGGGCCCCATGGCATAGGAACAAAACGTTTTCCTTCCTGGCGCTTCCTGCGAAGAGAAGGCCCACCACTTCCTCGACCGGCCAACGGAACGAGCCGCCCACCATCAGCGCTCTGCCGCAGCGGCGGACTTTTCAAATCTGGGGCGACTCCGCGAAGACGCGTGTTCGGCTGTGGGGATACGTCGTCGCTCTCTCTGGCCCGCCGTGCGCGCCTCCTCCCCCGCCTTCACTTTCGGCGGCCGAGTTTGTCTCACGCGCCCGGGAGAGGGCACAGAGGTGGCTGGAGATCAAAGAGAGAAAATCCCGGCAACAAAATGCACAACTCGAAAAAAAGCGCGGAGAAGAACGAAAGGAGGTCGATCACCCTTTCGCTTAGCCGACGAAGTCAGTATAAAAGGGAGGACGGGGAAAGTTCGGAGCTACATCACAGCGGGCATTCCCTGCTCAGCTGGTCCAACTATCGCCATGCGCTCCCTGGTGAGTCCGAGAAGCCCAACGCTTGCTTCCGACCGGTGCGAATCGGCGTAGACGGCGTCCACTGCTTCCTCCGGCCCGTTGCGCAACTCTCGATGGATTTCACTGCATGTCGCACGTGGTAACAATCGACGGTGATACGGCGGCCAATGTTTAGCAGAGTGCTACGTCTTAAATGTCCGTCTTATTATATCTTTTTTTTTTATCTACAGTGCTAATGTCCCCAATCGTCATCATTTTTAGTGTAGTCTTTAGTCTTCCAAGGCGTGGTCAAGTGTTTTAGACAGCTGAAGTCATATTCGGCAAATTTTTCTTGCAAATCGTTATCCTACTACAATGTAAACCTCTGGTTCAAAATCATCTCAGGTTGCTCCCCCTGTTCGATGCATATGTAGGCATTCCAGGCACACGCCTCTTCTTCCTATTGGTTCGAGGTTTGGTTCAATCTCGCAAGCGCCAAGTCATACGTAGCTGCATTTATTCTAAGCATCTTATCATCGGCGGAATTCTTGTTCAGCGCTGCTTTCATCCTTGGACTGAAATCTCGATGCTGGGCTATGAAATGGAGTCCAGAATTTTCTCCTCCAGGGTCCTTATAGCATAGATTGAAATGCGCATCTCATTGCTGACAGAAGAGCGGCTACATACAGAGGACACACAACTCGTGATGTTGTCTGTCCTCTGTAAATGCTGTATGACTTATTCCCATATTTCAAGGAGTTTCTGTGCTTTGCGTTAGTGTTAGTATCGACTTGAACCGTGAAATATAGTGCTTCTGACACTCATATAACCGCCAACCAACAGGGCTCGCGTTCTAACTGTTGCTAGAAACGGACCCAATCCGGCGGGGGAAAAAGCGAGGAGAGGTCAGATCGGACGTATTGCAACTTAAGAGACGTCAGGAGGAACAGCAATACTCAAGAGAAAACGGAACAACATTAGCCTCAAAGAAAGATAAACTCGGGAGGGCCGATCGCGATCTTCCTTCCTGAGCCGGTTTGTCTATATTCGTATTGTGAAGAACTGGGTCAGATTGGGCTGCAGAGCACTTATATGAGGTGTTGTCACGTTGACTGATTTATATATTGGAACTCAATTCCACCATGAACACTTTGTCGCAGCTCTCTTCGCCCTCTCTCTCACCTCCAACCTCTTTCCGCACAAAGTTCGACCGACAGTTGCTGCGCCTGGGGCACCAGAAAGTAGACAGTGATGATGTGCAATTAAATTACTATGTTTGGATATCTTTGCAGATACTGTTGTCTGCAGTTGGCCTTGCCCTCGCCGGCAACCTTGGCGGTGGCGGCGGCGGCGGCTTCGGCGGCGGTGGATTTGGTGGTGGTGGCCACGGTGGCGGCGGTTTCGGCGGCGGCGGTGGTGGTCACCATGGCGGTGGTAGGCTATTGTTTGAACTCAAATTCACACCATTCAATTTCATATCGCCGGAATACCTCAAGAAGAAAGCTAAAAAGCTTCTTCCCTACAATTATGAAGGCTTTGAAAGAGTATCGCGATGAGGCTTAAGTCGCACGTGCCTCGCAACGGCGAGATATCATGAAGTAAAGGCCAGAGAATGTTTACTTAATTGCATGAACGAAATTTAAGCTGTGCTCATGTTTTGGACGGAAGTTAGCAGATATATTGCAGAAAACAATTTTTTCAGAAAGTTTAGACATTTTTCTCCAACGATGTCAGTTTCAATTAACCGAGAGAACTGAGGAGTGGGTTTATCGGCATTATTTATTTAAGAACGTCTCTCTAGGGTCTGAAGAGCTCGAGACCTCACGAGCACTTCAAGCTTGCTGAAGCTATATGTATATGGAACTTTCTGTGCAGAATTCTGCACGCTCTTTGTTTGCAACGAGACAGCGACTTATATGTACTGTTAAACAACACTTGGGCGGTCTTATAATAGTTCGCTATGATATACTGAATGGCAGTTTTAGTTGGTGCTGTTACAACAAGCAGAATGCATTATTTATTGCTTTGAGGACACTACTTTTAGGGTGAAGTTGTTGATGAAAGGTGGTATGAACGAATAACGACCATGCAGAACTTGCTATTGAGTGTTACTCACAGTTGTTTATCGAGGATTGCGGAATAGCTTAATCCCATGAAGGCATAATATTTTCTTACCTGCAAACGATAGAGAGAATAATTATAGAGACAGCATATCATTTACGAAAACTTAAAGCCGCTCACTAAGAAACTATATATGTGCACAACTATGCAACTATATGTGCGCATTCTTTGGGGATAATTTTGGCACATTATACACAGCAGACGGCGAGGGTTTGTTCGAGAGACGAACATGCATTCGTATTGACCACACTGATTCGTGGTTCTATGTCCATAGGTGGCGGTGGTGCCGGTGGCGGAGCCGTAGTCAGCACATCTGTGGTTGAAATCAAGAGCCTCGGCTCAACCGGAGGCGGTGGTGGTGGAGGCGGTCACCACGGCGGTGGTGGTGGCTTCGGCGGCGGTGGTTTCGGCGGCGGTGGTTTCGGCGGCGGAGGATTGGGTGGAGGCGGCTTCGGCGGAGGTGGACACCACGGTGGTGGTGGTGGCGGCGGCGGCGGTGGCCAGGTCGTTGGAGCGTACAAGGTTTGCACACTTCTTCGTACACCAAACCATTGCTAATGCGTGAAAGTCTAAGCATCTTGAATACCGCAGTTCGTTCTCAACACTCCCACAGTTTGTAGCGTGAGCATACCTGATTAATTGTTTATTTTCGATGCGTTCATTAGCGGTGATATACTACATCGAAAAAAAAATTGCGCATTCGTGCTGGGGGCTTTCGAGATTGAGCTACGGGTACATCACCCCCAAATACCCTTTAACATCACGTCATTTGTTTTACTGTGAAGAGTATAGTTATAAGGAATTGTAAAAATAGTCCGCATGAATCATTACTTTGTGCTGTTGCGATGTTGTGGCTGAGGAAGGGCACAATGGGACACAAGATAAAGAGAAATTGATGTTACAATTCATTCGCTCAAGCGAATCTATGTTTATGGGATTGACTGCATGGAGGCAAACGCCCACAGATTTCTTATGATCTCATCTCGTGCACGGTGGCGACCGAAGTACAGCGCCCGTGAGGTTGCTGCTCGTGCACCATAATGGCACGCACTCACGTTGCTCCAATGGCGCTCGCATTGGTTTGTGTTTCGCGTCCTTTATAGCCAAATACGCGTTGTAATGCGACCTCAGTCAAGCGTGTAATGCGAACCCAGGCATGACGCTGCGGGCAGCGCGCATGTACCCGCTGCATGCGAGCTTCTTCAGGTTACAAAGGACCTTTCAAACGTTCTGAAATTCTTCGAGGAATCTGAAAAAAGCCTTCTGGAGTTCTTTCAGCAATCTCGTACAGTACCACCGGGTTCCAGCCAAGATCGCGTGAGCTTCTACAAGCAAACCTAGAAGTCAATTGCTCATATTGGCTTTTTGTGGTAGTTTAGTTGAATTTTTCGAATAAGGCATTTACGGGAAATGTTTTGTTCAGTTTTTTTTATTCTTTTTTTTTTGCTGTGTAGTCCTCACGCACGCCAAGTTTAGCACCGTATTGACATCAGAAGAAAAATATTTTGCAAACCAGGATGCGAAGACGCTATTGCAATAGCGCACAGTCAATCGATGAAACTCAAGGCTGCTTGGCAGTTCTGGTATATCGACAGTTGTAGCAAATCTGACGGTGCTAGTTATAGTGTTTACAATGCCACACGAATCGATGTCCATGCAGGCTGGCCCTGCCTACTTGGTCAAGGCGTTGCAACCCATCAGCGGTGGCGTCGGTGGCGTCGGTGGCGGAGTCCACGGCGGTGGATTCAGCGGCGGCGGCGGCGGCGGCTTCGGCGGTGGACATGGCGGAGGATTCGGTGGTGGCGCTGTTGGAGGCGGAGGTGGCACTGCTACGTATCACGTTACTGTCAAGGGTGGCGGCGGCGGCGGTGGTGGTGGAGGATACGGCGGCGGCGGCTTCGGTGGCGGAGGACACCACGGAGGCGGTGGCGGTGGCGGCCATGGTGGAGGAGGAGGCGGCGGAGGATGGTGGTAGAATACACCAGGTAAGGGTTGTGCTCATGTGTGTGAACAAAGAGTATTTTACTGTAGTGAAGAAGCCCTCTTCATGCAATGAAAACTTTTCCTCTCACTTATGTTACTTTCTTCCTTATGTGAAAGGAGGGCGACTCAGGCTGATCATAACAAAGCAATGTTAAATCGTCTCGATTCAATGACATCGCGAATGGGATGGTACTACTTATGTCCGTAGCTATCTTTTCAACAAGCATTTTCTCTTACAGCCGCAGCCATTCTACTGTGTCATCGTTCACAAGTGTCTTGAAATAATCGCCAAAAACTGCAAGAAGCACCCATGGAAACCTCGTGCAATTACGGAGAAGCAGTGCCATCGTGTAGCAGCTAAAGGATCAATCCAGTGTGGATGCTCCTGCCGCTGCGGAGAGCACTGCAAGTCACGAACCGCCGATAAAAATGAAATACGCATGAATGCAAGAAGTCTCCGCGACATGCTGTGATAAGAGGGGGAGCCGCTTGAACCTCTGACTTCGAATGGATTAGCCGAGACCTTGAAAGTGTCAAGCTTTTTTATGGACCGACTTCGTGAAAGATGTTGCCAAGCGGCGACGCTCTCGCATGCGATCGACCTGCCAGCCATGACCCACAATTGTGGAGCCATAGTCGCAGTGACGGCACCTTTACCTCGGCTGAAATATGCCACAAAATAATAAACTATGTCTTCTCATGAGAGAGGCACAAAAAAGAGCCTTGCTGAGTATGTCGTTATTTACAAACGAGACACATTGTATGATAAGTCAAAATAAATACCGGGAGGTTAACCATGCAGGTTGCACCTCATCCGCTACCCGACTCTGGGTAAAGGGGAAGCGGATGGAAAAATAAGGAAAATAATAATGAACGTGCGTATACTAATAACAGCTTGCATTGGGCGATACGGGATATTCCCAATGCTTTGCGCTCCCGCGACTATGGGCGCGTCCGCCATCCTTTGCTGGACACAATCGTCTGCTAGTTGCGTGAATTAGGAGAGGCTGAGCGGCAGTCGTTGACGGAGCTCTCCGGCCAAGGAAATGCAGCAGCCTAACTTCAACATCCAGCGCAGCGGTGAGTGGTCAATAGACCTTACTGTGCTCCCACAAATCGACGAGAACACAATAACTGTTCTTGTCGGGCGGCAACCGCAAAAGCCCTGCCACTTCGCAAGTTAAGCTTACGGCTCAACGATGTTTTGTTGCGATGTGCATTTCGAATCTGATGCAGGCGAGCGAGGAAATCATTCGCTGCCTAGATGTGAGCGTCCAATTTCTCAAACAAGCTTGCCCTGCAGCACAATACTGCCCCTTATTTACCATTCAATTACTAACTAGCGTCAGATGTCGAAGCCACGTTGTTTCTGCGCCTCCTGTGTGATGTTATGCCACTTTTCTTCGCTCATTTCTTTAGTCACAGGCATCCCTTTACCATTCTAAATTCCGCATTCCATCTGTTAGAGAAAGAAGCAAGGAATGGACAGATAAACAGTGCGCCGTCCAACAAGCAAGCAAGCAAACAAACAAACAAAGCTCATCGCGCGTTTCAACTGGATATAACGGGAATGGCCCAACTACGTAATGCCCTTTCGGTGCACACTATAGTTGCATATAATGCGCTGTGAACGAAACCTTTGTCGCAGATTTAGTAGGGTCGTGTTTATCGTGACCATTACTGACGCAAGTACTTAGTTTTTAACACGAAAGTGTTTTATGACGGGGTTCACCAAGACTTCACTGACGTATTTCCGTCAGGGAAATAACGCCAAAAAAGTTTACACGCGGAGATGGGAAAGAAAACTTGTAGAAAAAAAGGTTTCATCAACGGGAGTCGAACCCACGACCACTCGGTCCGCGACAACAGATGCCGGGCACGCTATCGACTGCGCACGGCCTTTTTTTTCTCTTTCATTACCTATAGTTTACAATTTCATGTCACAAAAACACACATAACAAACACGTATAACAATGATGGTGCTATTCAGAAAGGTCTACCTCTCGAAGGTCGCATTGTGGCGGCTCTACAAACGCGCCTTTTATATCTCTCCCACCTTCCTCTCACAGAGCTCTTGGTCGGTGGGGTGGGGTCGCCGTCTGGTAGCGGTAAAGTGAAGTAATGCTTCATGACCGTGGCCTCCGCGATTAGCTCCTGCAACGTGTCGTTGCTAGGCGCCCGACCCATTCGGGGCGTTTCCAATAGGAGAAGCGCAATTTTGTCAACGCGAGGTATAGCAACCTTAGCCCAAGCCTGGGCCTCACTCATAGCCCATTCCATATTAAAGATAGCCGTGCAGCGTGCGCCTTCCTTGCCTGGCTACCATAGCCTGGCTGTAACACCGCGTTCCCCTCTCATGCTCACCCCGAGAAAAATCACGGCCGGACTAGAAGGTAGACAACGGGTTCCCTCTAGTCCGGCAGTGGTGTTCAACAACTCTTTAACATGCCGCAGGGAATGGCGACCTTAGGCCCGAGTTCTGTGTCCAATCAGCGACGCTCTTCTGACTGCCACACCACTTTCTCTGATTACGGCTCTCACCGTTAACCATTACAGCTACCACAAAGGTCTGCTTAATCCTTGATCATGGACTAACGTCCATAATCAATGATTTTATGATTCATCATCCCCACGAGGGCCCGTGGGCTCAACCAGCGGAATCGTACCCACGGACCTCACCGAGAGCCGTCCGTCCCCGCACGCTGCCAAAACCCAAACAGCTCACTGCTGTTCCCTGTACGCCGGCCCAACCTACCTCTCTCCCGCCAGGCGGCGCTGCTGGCGCCCCTACGCTAAGCTTACGTCGCGCGAGCACAGCACCACCTCTCGCGCGGCGCCGTTTAAACTAGCTACGAGCAGAGCCATATATACACTTCGGGAGAGTTTGGCGATTCTTTCACCTCGCCGCTATCCGCGCCGCGACCCAGCGCCGTCCACTTTTCGTGACGTACAACCAATCTCTCTGTCGGCCGCGGCAGCGCCGCGGGGAGCGGCGGAGGCCAGCCACCATCACCTCGGAGCAGCGCGCATGGGGTTTGTATATTCATCCTGGCATAGGTCGGCAAAAAAATTCGAACTCACTCAGACTCACTCAAGAAATATATTTTGCTCTGAGGACTCACTGGGACTCAGACTCACCAAAATTTTCCTCAACCGGGCTCACTCGGACTCAGACTCACTGTACTTTTACTCGACCAGACTCACTCGAACTCAAACTCACGGAGGTATTACTCAGCCGGACTCATTCAGACTCACGGCTTCACCTGAGTCTGAGTGAGCCTGAGTGAGTCGACTTATGAGTTCGTTAGCGTAAAATTAGATTTTTCAATCTTGGTGTCAATGCTGTTTAACGCCAATACCTTATGTAATCGGTGCTCTACGATACCCCTTTATATCTTGTACCTTCAAATGCGAGTTATCAGTGGTTTCAACCCAGTAAGGTCAATTATATGAAATACTCGTGTCGCACGAAATATCTTTATCAAGAACGTCCCCTGAAAGAGTTTGTGGGTGCAGGTCATCGCGCCCCCCCGTCTCCTAAGTCACGCGTCGGATAAAAAAATATCAGGTAGCACATTGTTGATATATCTTTGAAAAGATCTGAGTAGAAAATTAAGCGGATATAACGATGATAGTAAAGCTGAAGATGAGTAGATAGGACCATAGGTCGGCAATTGATGGTGGACCTCACTCAGACTCACTCACGAAATATATTTCGCGCTTAGGGCTCACTCGAACTCAGACTCACCAATATTTACATCAACCGGACTCACTCGGACTCAGACTCACGAAAATTTTCCTCAACCGGACTCACTCGGACTCACTCGGACTCACTCGGACTCACACTCACCAAAATATTACTCACCCGGACTCACTTAGACTCGGGCTCACGGCCCAATCTGAGTCTCAGTGAGTGTGAGTGAGTCGACTCGTGAGTGAGTTTGCCGACCATGCATCCTGGTATTCACGTGTGAACTGGTTGCGCGACTTGGTTGCAGCGCACTTGTTTGCTGAAATCATAGCTCTGAAGGAGTCCGATCGTTTAAGCTTAAAGAGAGAGAGAGAGAGAGAGAGAAGGGGAGGCTCTTTGGATTCAAAGCGGAGAAGCGGAGGCTCTTTGGATTTGAAATAGTCGTGTGCGCACGTGTGTGAGTGCGCGTGTTTGCTCGCGCGCGCGTGTACGTGTGCGTGTGTGTGCGCGTACACACGCACCCGCGCGCACACACACACGAACACATAGGTAGACGCGCGCGCAGACACACACACATACATACACATACACGGGCGTGCTCACACAGACAAATACACACGCTTGCGCGCGCACACTATCGCCTTCCAAACGCTAGCTTGCCTTCACTTCTCGGTGGAGACCCTCATTTTGCCGCAACGATGGTCAAAGTGCAATGCCCTCGTGCTCCTGTCTTTACTGCATCTACCTCAAATTTTCGCTCACTGCCAACGCTGCTTTTTCGCTCACAACTATAAAGACGCCGACGGCGACACCACCGATATCGGAATGTCTGCGAAACGAGCTCCCGTTAAAAAGCGCCGAACGTTCCAATTAGAACGTAATCGGCTGGGAGTTCGCGTACACAGCTTTAGGAGTAAGTATTTCTATTATTTCAATGTTATCGCACATCGAATCCCGTTCATGGTCTTCATTAAAGTTGAATTATAGTGTTCCTGCACTATATCGCCTACACAATTTGTTTAGCGGCGCTACAGTTAACGCACGAACATCGCGTAAGCAAGCTAGGCTGGGCAGCCGTCGCGCAGATTGCGTAAATATGGTGGACGGCGCCGAAGCGGAGTCGCGGCGGTGACGTGACCAGCGTCATCGCCATGCCGTGACGTCACTGCCCCGCCCATTCGCCAGACTCTTTCCATATACGGCTCTGGCTACGACAAATCCGCCGGACGCTAGTGGGCCATAAGGCGAATACGATATTACAGGGGGTGATAGCGCGTTTGGCGCAGCCTCATCAAAATAAAGCTAAATGTGCGGTTCGATTCAGTACAGACAAAACTTCGTTAAATAGGATTTGGTGCCAAGTTAGTTTCATTAATTCAGGTCGAAGACAACACTGAACCTTAAGGGTACCTGCGAAGGAATGGATTTTTCTCCTTGAGATCGAGTTTTAAACATTCTAACGAAACCGAACAGTACGACATCGGTGATACGAAACTCACGGGGTCACCAAAAATATTTGTATCATCCGACATTCGTATCACCAAAACGCATGAAAAATTAATATGCGACAAAAGAAAGCTGGCGTACATTCTGGTTTGTTGTTTGGCAGGGCCACAGGAACGTCATAAACAGCTCTGAATAATTGCCAGTAAAGTTTATAAGTGTCAACGATCATTCGTACTTGTAAACATATGGCCCGTGACAGCCAGTAGCCCCTTCCAAGATTTATTACGCTTTTCCGCATGACAACAGAGTACTGCGGCGAAAAGTGATCTAAACAGCGCTTTGCACGTGACTGGTGAAAGCCAGAAAATGTTTGAACCGCTGACCTTAATTCTCTTATCGCGGGGCTGTGAGGGTGTTTTTTTGGGGAGATTTACGGCCGTGCCCGGACAATCGGCAGGTTTGCAGGTCTGCGCGTTCCCAACGATCGTGCAAGTTGGCGTTGCAAGGCCTAGCTCCTTGACCAAGATCGTACGCTCTCTCTTTCGGTCCTCATCTACCTTCTATGGGATGTCTGATTGCGAGGACATTGCTTGTATCGACGTGGCAGGCACGTGGAGACACACTACAACGACGCTGCCTCGACCACAGCAGCACGCGTCGACACGTTAAAAGAAAAAAAAAAAAGAAAAAGCACGACGCCAACACCATCTGTAATCTAAACGTGAACGCACACGAAGGCGCCTTAAAGCCTCCTAGATTCGTGCGCACAATCTCGGAGGCTACGACGCGCCGCTATGCCCGCACTTGGGTTCCCGCGACCGCACGTGATTGCCGCGTCTTTCGCGATAGCTCAAGCCGCACCTGTTCGCACCTGCGTGGTAGCGTACATTCGTATCAAACTTTACAGGGTGAAAATCGATTCACAACAACCTTACTCAATTACTTTTTTGGCTAGTGGAATTTGGCCGGGATCCCAATAAAATTCGTGTCAACCCGAAATTCGTACGAGCCGTGATCGTATCACAGAGGTTCTACTGTGTACACACACACACACACACACACACACACACACACACACACACACACACACACACACACACACACACACACACATATATATATATATATATATATATATATATATATATATATGCAAGGTGTTTCAATTAAAGAAACAGAGTAGCGCGTTACTCGCAGGAAACCTAGTGCAGATTGTTCCTATAGGAGACTTAAGCAGCCACTACTAACTTTTTTTTGTTAATGAGGATCCCCAGCGTGTGTGGTCGTCATACTTCTCTTCTTGTGTACGTGTTTCTTGAAGGCTGGGTTCCTCGTTTCGAAGAAATGAGGATTAATTGTTTGTCATAACTATATTTGTAACTTCAGAAGTACTCACCAAATTATCAAAATGCCAATGAGGCATATGTGGGCATGTTGAAATTCCATCTAACTGCGCTACTTTTAACAACGTACTAATCGCGAGCTCATTTTTTCCTGTTGATAAAGAAAGGCCGCGCAATATGAAAAGTGACACGTGACTATACTGCTGACCCGAAGGTCGCGGGTTTGATCCCGGCCAGGGTTGCCGTTGGTGGCTACTTTGCGCCAATTTGGCTACTTTTGGACCCCGTTGGCGACGAAAATTTCCAGTTGGCGCCATGGCTCTTTTTTAAACTTGTGGTTTTACCTATTCAAAATGGTTTTATTTATTCATCAATAGTAAAGACTGTTGATAATACCACTTCTATACAGTTTGGCTAGAAATTTGGCGATAATATCAAATGACATGGCTACTTTGGCTACTTTTGGCGTGAGTTCTGGCGCCTTTTCATGTCCACCCAACGGCAACCCTGATCCCGGCCGCGGCGGTCACATTTCGATGGAGGCAAAATTGTAGAGGCCCGTGTACTGTGCGATGTCAGTGCACGTTAAAGAACACCAGATGGTCGAAAATTTCCGGAGCCCTCCACTACTGCGTCCCTCATAATCATATGGTGGTTTTGGGACGTAAAACCCCACATATTATTATTATTGACTAGAATGCTGTGTGCATCAGGACTCAGAGCCCTCAAACAGGCTCACTGTGGACTAGTGTAAATGACAAAAAAAAAAAAAAAAAAAACGCAGAAAGAAAAAAAAATACAGATCTCCCTATCTGCCACTCCCCGGCCGAAGAAACGCGTCGCTTTGATCTTACAGAGCCAGGCCGTAATTAGAACAGTGCTACGGCCGCGTTATCAAAGAGAACAAACAGTTGGTCGTGAGATACGGATAATGATAGTGGCGTACAGTCGAGTGAAATGAATTCCAGCAAATTTGCGGCGCATGTTGTTGGCGCCCGACCTGTACACGTTGAAAAGTTGAGAACTCTCTCTATATCAACGGACAAGATGCAAAGCGGTTGCTTGAGGTAAGTTTATTTGAGGGCGCTGCTTTCTTTTGAAAGCAGTGGCCTCAAATGAACGAAAGCAGTCGCATGTCATTTTTCGTACTTCGCAGGATTTCTTTATCCACCGGAAAAAATGATTACGCAATTATACGTTGTTGAAAATGGCGCAGTTAGAGGCCATTTGAACATGCCTACATATGTCTTATTGACATTCTGATAATTACGCGAGTACTAGTCGAGTTATAAATATAATTATGATTAATTAATTACAGGCCCACGATGCGGCTGAGAGGCTTGGCCTTCCGGTCCCTACGTGAGAGCCACAGGCTGCGTGTTGAAACACACTCTGCGGGACCCCAATAAAGTTAAACATACCATACCACACGAAAACATTTGTGGTGGCTACTCCAGTCTATCTGGTAACAATGTGTTGTTGGTTTGCTACGCGCTGTTTCTCTTTTTTTAAATCATGCTGCGTGAAAGTGCGTGAAACCCTGTATAGTTGTTGCACGATGCAACTGCATCGATGCAACTCGCCGGAGACGCGCAGCATGCGTATGCTGCTTTGAAAAAATTAGAAGGTGTAGGTCCACGGTAGCGCACATTACCAGGGGGCGGAAACTCCCTATACCTCCCATGTGACGCGCTCTCGCATGCTAAATAAATCACGAACAGAACATTTCTTTCATGCCGTCACTGGTGAGGTCACCAAATATAGGGAAAGGGCGCAAAACTGAGAGGAGGAGGGTGGCCGCGGAAGCTCTCCTTTCCCACTTCGCATGCAAGCGGGATGTGTTCGTGCCCTCTTTCAGGTCAGCTGGCCGCTTGGGCGACGCGGCCATTCGTAACATTTCGTTAACATTTTTGAAACTTTAGTTCGTGTGTTCTGAAGCGGCGAAACTTAAGCGGACCGATTGCTCAGTAAGACAGAATTCGATCGACACAAATAAAATTAATTTTTTTTATTGTATGTTTCGTATTAAAAAAAAACAGACATACGCGTAGTCTGAAAGTGTTAATCTATAAAAGTAGCTTTAATTCACAACTGAAATACGGACCTAATGAGTAAACAGTGGACCCAGAATAACCGAACCAATGCGAAAATTATCAACAATCACGAGCAGGACACGTCGTGTTTGACTCAATCACGTTTGTTATGACAGCGCGCATATTTTTCTTACCGAATTTGACTACCAAACGAGGCAGAAGTTAAGAGGAACAGAGAGGCTTGAAGCGATGAGAAGTTCTTCAAGAAAGAACGTAGCTGAAAACAATGTTTCGTCACGTTGAATAATAATAATAATATATGGGGTTTAACGTCCCAAAACCACGATATGATTATGAGAGACGCCGTAGTGGAGGGCTCCGGAAATTTCGACCATCTGGTGTTCTTTAACGTGCACTGACATCGCACAGCAGACGGGCCTCTACCATTTCGCCTCCATCGAAATGTGACCGCCACGGCCGGGATCGAACCCGCGACCTTCGGGTCAGCAGCCGAGCACCGAGCCACTGTTCCGCCGAGGCGGACTCGGCAAGTTGAATTGTCTTCGTCAGGGCAGCAGCGTTGCCTTGACGAAGACACGTTCACTTGTTAAAACTTTGGCTCCAGCGACATTTCCTCTAACGATTTCTAGAAGCATTCAGTCCATCACATGTATTTCAGTGACAATATTAGAAGTGAAGAACCACAAAGCTTCAAACTGGCTACATGAATTTCATGAACAGGAAGGAGCCTAAAATTGCTTCACATCATTTGAGCTACATGCCAAAAGTAAAAGATGAAAAGCTATGTAGCCGAGCCAACACCCATTCAAGCCTTTCATTAAACGTATTTTGCCGACACCGGGTAGGCTGCCGTCTTGACCATTAGTCTAGAGACACTGCGTTTATGTCAGTACAGTCAGGCTTGCAGAGAACTGGGTTTACTCATGTACTCATGCAAAATTAATAGCTGCTGAAATAATGGGCCCAAATACTTGTGCTCACCCGTTGCCACTGGGAAACCTGAAAAACCTTCGCGGAACTGGGAATCCCCGGGTTAACACACCGCAGAGCTGCGAAAAACATGTGACGCCCGATTTAGCCATCTTCGTCTTATTCATGGTTGACTTGCTCGGCGTAGCTCACTGCGGCTTCCGTTCTCTGCACATCACAACTTTCTGTTTTATCTTTCCCGTACTTGGCACGCCAACCGAGCAAGATAACTGAGTGCGATCGAACTTGTGATACCGCTGAGCGAGTGGCAAGGAGGAGCGGAGGCAAGCGCTACGAATTCATGTCAACCACTTCCCGCGCTTCGCCTGATTCAAAATTCACAAAATAAGAAACAAAACAAGACAAATGAGCGAAATAAGAGTTGTTTACAGAGAAATAAAATTTCTTTATTTGTAAAAACTCGCGAAAGCAAATAAATGCGAACATCCACACCAACCTCACTTCGATCAACCAGATCTTAGGATGCCCGGCAACCGCTATGAGCGTGCATGTTCCTTGAAACCGAAACTAGCTCTGAGTTTCCGGGACCTGACATTACTTCGATTCTGCTCCTTTGAAGTCACCAGCGCATGCACGTTTCATTCTCGCGAACAATCGCTTTCGCACGTAAAGCTGTATTCACACGACGGACCAAATCGGGATTCGAGCATGCGGATTGCGTACTGCGTCACCTTACGTCAGCCGTTCCCGCGTTCCCGCTTCGGTCCGCGCGGAGCGATTCGTGAAACGACGGGGGCCCAAATCACAGTTGGGATCCTCGGGCAGCAATGCCGAAACCCTCGCTTGTAGCGTGAATTCTACCCTGTCGTGTGAATGCTGACGGCGGAGAGATCTGAATCACGTCACATGTCACGTGACTGATTCATCCGTGATCACTAGAGGCCGGATTTTTTAGGCACTAAAAAAGAGCATTTCAGGCGCCACAAATAGGCAGGTAGAACGCCGTTTTTGGCCTCCAAAATCGTAAATATGGGCACAATAAATTTTTACATAAATAAAAATAATTTCAGAGACGTGCGCGACCTGTATCTACGACAGGAAGCAAGAAAATGTTATTGTTTATGATAGCACAAAGGCGCAAATTATTGAACATAGCCATGCATTTCCCGCAGGGTTCACAGAGCACGGTCTTGTCTTTGATTGTCTAGCATGGTGAGTCAAGTCAAACGAAGAACGGAAATAAAACATGATTGATTGATTGATTGAAGTGTCCACCGTCGGATGAACACACTTCTGGGTCTCTTTCTTTTCGGCAAGGCTGAGACGGGCAGCCCAGGAGCAGATAGCCAGACCGCTAAAAGACCAGAAGGGAGGTATGTCTCGTATTAGCCGGGTCTAATCGCATAGCGTCAATTTCTCTCCTGTCAGCGAACACCTTAAAGGGCCCCTCACCAGGTTTGAGCATTTCGAGCTGACAAGTGTAATTAATGCATGCACTGGGCGCTCACGATCACGCCTGCCAAGATTTGCAACGCTACGCATTGCGGAAAAAAGTGAAATTTCAAACTGAACGCCGCTTGCCCTTCGTCTCGCGGGCGCGCGCCCCAAAAGGAGGGGATGACGTGCAACAAGGAATGATCCTGCTCTTACGCCGCTTCTTTGCGTAGACATTAGCGATCTGAGGTCACTAACCATGCACCCTTAATCAGGTCCTGGTTAAATGCTGGCTATACCAGAAAATCAGACGAAAAATGTCCTGTTTCTTGATTATATTCAGCACTTCAAGCGGGACCTGATCGAGAGCGCTGCACGTGACATTGCGAGAATTATTCGAGGTGACACATGTAATTTGTGTAATCTATTGTGGAGCCGATGAATGAAAGCTGAAAGAAATAATAAAACACACAAACGGAATGTGAGCGCATTTTTATTTTCTATTTTTTTATTTCGAATCACAGCGAGATGCTACACACTCATCGGCTTCCGTTTCGCATGCGTTCGCCTTCTCGCCGTCGTGCCGGCGCCAGCCCTGACAACGCTTGGCGTGTTTTTGGTGCATCGTCTCTGACAGCAGTTGCAGCGGTGCGGCGCTGTGTATGGCGCGGTAAGGATACATGATCCGTGCCAGCCACTTCCAAACGTACGCGCACTGAGGAATCCATCCCACAGAAACAGGCAATACACTACCGAGAAGGCCGAAACGACACAACATTGATGGCATACGTGCACGAGCAGGCTCGGGCACGTCATGCGCACGTGACCTTGCGCGCGCATGACGTGTTGATGCGTATGCGTCACGTGATTCTCCTGCTAAAATAACAAAGCGGGCAGGGAAGGGATTAGGCTTGCGATGGCTCACGGGGCGATTGGCAAGGGTACACTGCTTTTCATTGGGGCACGCAACAGCTTCCAGTGTCTAAGTACAATTTCTTCTGTGTCCTGGTGAGGGGCCCTTTAAGAAGTAGATTACTAACAAAACAAAAGCCGCGTGCACATCACATTTTTCTTTCTTTTGATCCACACTCTCCTTTCTCCTGACGGCTCTCCACAGTTTTGCATTAATTCTCCACCTTCCTGCGGCTACACAGAGGGACCTCCTGTTTCCTTCCTACCGCCACACACAGGTCTTCAGGGCGGTTCTTCACTTCCTTCGGGACACTGGACCATCGTCTGTAGAAAGCGCTCGGTGCGTCCTCAGCCATGGACGCCACTCTCCTCTCCTTCTCCCATCTTTACTTCTCTCTCCCCATTCCCCTACAGACGCTGAGACTTGTTCCCATTTAGGGCTGCAGATATAGCCTCTTTTCCTCTCCTCAACTTCTCTTCCTCCTCCTCCTCCAACCGCTAGCGCCATGTCAGCGCTGTCGCGTATGATTGCCGCCGCGTCCCAATTCACTGCTGCTTGCGGTTGTTTTTTGGAAGTTGGTTGAACTAGAGAACTTGGTTGAACCTCGTAGAGTTCGGAAAGGTCAATCTTGCCCTGCGACATGAATAACGGTCTCAAACCACGCTCGAAAACAAAATTCGAGCTTAAACGGTGTTCATATAGGCGCCGATTTTGAAAACAGGCATTTATAGGCATTTATCGGCATTTAGGCATGAACGCCGAAAATAGGGTTTTATAGGCACTATAAAGCACTATAAAAGCCCTTCTTAACGTCTAATTCATGCTCATATATCAAAGTGGCACGATAGGAATACAAGGAACAAGATAGGTTTAAAAGTACAGACTGGTGGGCTAGTTGGTAGTGCATAACTCGGAACAGTAGCGCAAAAAATACACAAGGGACGACAGAGCAGACGGGACACAGCGCTAACTAACAACTCAGTGTTTATTGCAGGTGATCGCATATATATGCACATGACACCGCGCGAAAGGAAAAGGAGGAGGCGAGGTGGGGGGGGGAAGGGAGCACACAAGACAATCGACCCAGCAAATCATACAAGCGGCTGACGCGACAAAAATAGCATTTCTTTTTCTGATAGACAGATTGAAGGGCAGCTTACCGCATCTCTATGTTTTATCTCTGCCGCTTCAATAATTTCCCGCGTTAGTTGGTCCGAATTTCTGGCTAGTGAATGCGCGCGGTTGAACAGTGGCTTGCAACCGCAACGCGCACAATGCGCAGCGAGGTGGCCTGACAAGGCGAGTTTTTCCACGTTGTACCTATGCTCTCGCAAACGATCATTCACGCATCGGCCTGTCTGGCCCACATATTCTTGGCCACACGTGAGCGGGATAGAATATACTACTCCCTCTACACAGGAGACAAACGGCTCGCGGTGCTTCTTGCTGCACCCGCGTGGCTTGCGCATGCCCGCGTTCACTCTAGCGCACAAGCTTGATAACTTTAAAGGAGCAGATAGCGCAATGTCAACACCGACACGCTTTGCAATTTTCTTTAGATTGTGACTAATATCGTGAAGGTAGGGCAAGACAACAACTTTCTTTTTTACCTGCGTCACAAGGTCACTGTTATTACCCTCATTTTCCTTGTGTTTTCTCAGCATGCTACCTGCTACAGCGGACAGCACATGCAGCGGGTAACCCGCGTCTGACAAACGTGCAACTTGGTCATCAAAACTTTTATGAATGAAGTGCGGGCAGGACTTCAAAAGGGCATTATTGAAACACATTTTGATAATACCCCGCTTGACCAGTTTTGAATGAGCGGATGAATATGGAAGGATGGGTTTTTTGCCTCTCGGCTCATAACACCAGCATACCTGCTTTTTAACAAAAGTGAGGGTGAGATCTAAAAACCTGATTGACCCGTTAACTGGTGCTTCGAACGTTAAAACAAGAGGCCTGAGGCATTCATTAAAAACAGAGCGAACAGCAGATGTCACGTCGGCATTCGAACCAGAGTCAGATTCTAATAAAACCAGGTAGTCGTCTACATAGCGGAATATTTTTGCTACGCCTAGTCCCACCATTCGAGAGCGCACTAACCGATCCTTATGGGCCAGAAATAAGTCACTTAAATAAGGCGCAATACAAGAGCCTATTGATACTCCAGTTCTTTGAATAAAGTTTGAGTCACCCCAAGAGGCGAACGTCGACGAAAGATAAAACCGTGAAACAGTGAATGATCGTTTGCGAGAGCATAGGTACAACGTGGAAAAACTCGCCTTGTCAGGCCACCTCGCTGCGCATTGTGCGCGTTGCGGTTGCAAGCCACTGTTCAACCGCGCGCATTCACTAGCCAGAAATTCGGACCAACTAACGCGGGAAATTATTGAAGCGGCAGAGATAAAACATAGAGATGCGGTAAGCTGCCCTTCAATCTGTCTATCAGAAAAAGAAATGCTATTTTTGTCGCGTCAGCCGCTTGTATGATTTGCTGGGTCGATTGTCTTGTGTGCTCCCTTCCCCCCCCACCTCGCCTCCTCCTTTTCCTTTCGCGCGGTGTCATGTGCATATATATGCGATCACCTGCAATAAACACTGAGTTGTTAGTTAGCGCTGTGTCCCGTCTGCTCTGTCGTCCCTTGTGTATTTTTTGCGCTACTGTTCCGAGTTAACAAGATAGGTATTTGCCTAAAATCTGGTCTCCAGTGATCACGTCTGTCGTGTGAATACAGCTTAAGCAGCAATGGCAAGTAAAAGTCGATTGATCACACTTTATCGCACGTGCGTGACGTCGGTTTGTTAAAAATTCCCCAAGTCGAATATCTGTCACCAGCCGGTAGCTAATTGATCGAGTCCAGCGTATTTCGCGGGGAAGACGTATGAAATGCACGGGAAACCGAGAAACGAGGCTAAACGGCGGTTTTACACGCACCGACGACACTTCGGAACAAGCGCAAAGCGAATCTCTTTGGCAGAACCAGTTCCGCGATTGTCACGGCATTTTCAATTTTCATCGCTCAAGTAATCTAGACATTTGGTTAAAAAACAGTGTTGCCTTGTTCCCGTAGTTACCGCGGTTCCCATGTCGCGTGCACAGCAGCACACGTCAGTAGAAATGCATCGCAAAATAACAAAAACAAAACAAAACAAAAATTTTTCGCAAATCCCACGCGTTGTGGAAATAGATTCCATGCAAATCAGTCGGCGAGTGGCAGTCTATGCCAGATTTTTTTCGCTTTGTATCAAGCATTACGCGGTGAATCGACGTCCTTGGATAAATTTGGTAGCTGTGCGCGTATCGTGGGCTTGCCAGGCACGTCGACTAAACTGGCGTATAAAGGATAGCTCATAGTTCCACGTAGCATCGGCACTCCCGTTAGAGCAGAGGCGTCAGCTTTATCGCAACTACGAAGTGCATACTACGGTGTGACGATGCGCATAAAGGTCGTCGGTGGATTCTAGCAACGCCTGACAATAGCTTCAGAAGTCAACGTTACATTGTTATTAGAAGCGGATAGCTAACATTGCAGCCCCGATTCCCGTTACCCCGACGGGACAGGGTGTTTTTCCTAAGCAGTTTGATGCACTGGTGGAGCTTTTTGGTAGAGTACTTCGACTTTCATGCAGAATGCCTGGGTTTGTTTCCGCGTCGAGCAGGGATTTTAACAGCGAAGCTGTTTTAGCTATCGGTAACTTGCGCTCCGTCGTGCAGAACTCCTCAGGTGTTTATGCGCCACAGGAATTGGGCAAGCCCCACTACCGACTACAGCAAGCGCGAGCGTTAAACGAAAACTTTGATCGGCGAAGTGGAGCACGTGAAACACGTGAAAGAGAGAGAGAGAGAAACAAAGAGATAGACAGAATGTTAAAGACAAATTAAAGAGGGAGAGAAGAAGAGATAGAAAAAAAAGAAAGCGATAGAAAAAAAGAGCAACAGAAAAATAAAGAGAAATAAAGGCAACAAAGTCGTAAGCATAGAAAGAGATAGAAAGAGATAGAAAGAAACAGACACGAAAAATAGATGAAAAAAACCGAGAGCAAGACAAAAAGAGAAAGAAAGACAGAAATGAAGAGAAACAAAGAAAGGGAGACAAAGAAACGGAGAGAGAAAGAGATAGAAGGAAAGAGGAAGCGATAAATCAAGAGAGAGAGAAAGAAAGGGAATTCAGAGAAAGACAAATAGTGAGAATCATAAAGAAACAGATAGAGAGAGAAAAAAAATAAACAGAAAGAAAGAAACAGAGAGAAACGACACAAAAAGAAATACAAGAAACACAGAGAAACAAAAGAAAAGAAATAAAGAGAAAAATAAGGAGAAACAAGACAGACCACCTAGCTCCGCTCTTCCTTCAGACTTATCACCACTAGTGCGAAGCTGCCATAATTTTTTTGTTTATTCTTTGTTTCTATCGGAATTTTTCGTTAATGGACAACGCCTTCGACGCTGGGAGCGGATTTTCTGCAGCACGGGCTCCTTAACGCTACTGAGTGAAGATTTGCACAGTATGTTCTCGTTGTGCCTGATGTGATATGAATGGGAATGGCCTGTAGTGCATACCTGTACGCCACGGGCCGTGTTGAGCAAGTATGTGCCACACGTGACTGGTGGAAAGGGTTCCATAACGCACAATGACACGCAAGTCACGTCATTCGTGCCACTAGCTGCGAACCGTGTTCGTCATGCATTAAAGGGACACTAAAGGGCAAAACAATTTTTCGCGCATTAGTTAAGTGCAATTTCACAATCCCGAAAACACCACTCTTACCGCGACACGACGCTTGGTAAGCGAGAAAACACGCGAAAAGAAAATGCGGGTGGAGACGCCACCTTGAGATTCCCGCATCAAACACCGTGACGTCATAGATTCTGAAGGCGTCTACTGAGTCCTACGCAGCTTCTAATCGATAAAAATGAGGTGCGTTGTCATCAGTGGGTGCCATAGACCTAGCATACGAAGTTTCAGAAAATTTCATCGAGCCAATGTCGCGAAAATACGAAAATACATTTGGAATTTCTGACGTCACGCGCGCAGATATCAGCGCCAAATTTAAAAATAAAACTTCAATCTTGATTTTCTCCGCTAATAATGGACTTATGATAGTGAAACATATGGCATTAGAGTTCTCAGAGTGCAGTTTGTCAATCTAAACCAAGTCATTGTTTCGCTTTAGTGTCCCTTTATTCTCCTCCTATGACAATTTTGGTATATATACTAAGCTAAAGAGACGTCCACGAGAGCGCCCAGGCGTAGGCGGCGAGGTAGATAGAAACGGTCAAAGGGCCTTTTAATTCCCCAAGAAATGCATCGTATTTAGCAGCAGCTACCAGCTGATAAGCTTAGATGCGACTGGTTTCGTTTTTCCGCTCTCAGCTAAATATGGTGGACAGCGTTTGCTGGGTTGTCGACAGATGGCGCTCTATACTTTATATATTATATATATTATATATTAGATTTGAAGAGAGGCTGAGGAAAATGAAGGAGAGTAGATGGGCAGGGAAGGTTTTCAGGTATTTGTATAGAAAAAGCGTCGACACGCAGTGGAGAAAAAGAACTAGGAGGCTCACCAGTAAATATACGGCTAGCAGTGTGGGCGACATGGCAACAAGGAGCATTAAGCGAAAAGTCAGAGAGGCGGAGAGGACTTATTGGTGACAGCGATGGAAAAGAAGCCGGCTCTCAGTGACTACCAAAAGGGAAAAAACGAAATAAGGAGGGAGAGGTTTTATGACAATTCAAGGGGAAGCGCTTTACTGTTTGAGGCAAGGTCGGGTTGCCTTAGAACGCGTAGCTATAAAGCGAGATTCTGTAACGAAGAAGAACAATGTACATGCTGTGGGGGAACTAAGGAAACGATGGAACATGTACTGATTGAATGTGTCGATATCCACCCAGATATACGTGTGGGCGCGAGTCTACATGAAGCCTTGGGTTTTAGGGACATCAATGGAAAGCTGAACACGTCCGCGATAGAAATAAGTAAGAGACGGTTAGAGTATTGGTGGCAGAAAAGTAGAGATAAAGGACAAAAATGAAGAATGGGGAAAAATAAGGTCATTCTGCCTTAAGAAGCAGAGAGATGGACCGTGAACTTATATTTTTCTTTGCTGTAATAACATAGATTTAATCAATGTAGATAAGGCATTAGGCCAACATAAAAAGAAAGTTTTTTTTCGAGCCTGGTGGCAGACATGTCACCGCCCCGTTATAAAGGGGACGCTCATAGCATCCATCCATCCATCCTCCCGTTGAGTCTCGGAGTTCTGTTGACTTTGGAAAGGGTAGTAGCGCTGTTACGGTGCGCAGCGCAGATCATGATGGATAAGTTTTCTCGAATGTAAACATGCATGTGGTAAAAATGTTGCATCTTTTGTGACTTTTAGGTAAATGTCTGTGCTCAACAAATTCAACATATTCATGGTAACTATATAATGCGAATAACATTTTTTGACAGCAAACCTAGTTTTCATCGCTTTCGCCCCTTTTTGTCGCTTTCATTGCTTTCAAACGCTGATTTCGCCCGTCTCATCGGACACCGTCTTGATAGCAGTCATGACGGTGGCCATTAAGAACGGCGTCTCATGACGGCTACTTTGCAGGGGCGGCGCCAGCGGGGGTATGGGGGGGGCTAGAGCCCCCCCAAAATTTCCGCCTGCCCCCCCCCCCCCCCTTGCCCCCCCCCCCCCCCTTTGCCCCCCCCCAAGAGCAAGTGTAGTCAAAACACAACGCATATTTTCCCATCCTCCCTGCCCCCCTGAAGGAACTCACTTGTCGTGGTTGCCCCCCCCCCCCCCCCCCAGTAAAAAAATCCTGGCGCCGCCCCTGCTACTTTGGTGTGCCAACAAGATGGTGGCTGAGTGAAAGGCTTGGATCTCGCCGGTATGGTAGTTTGTCCTCAAGTAGACGCTTTCTTACGAGCTTAATGTCGGCTACGTTGCGTTTTTGAACAGGTTCGAAGACGACAGAAATTAAATAAATAGTAATTATTTTTTCTTTTCCTTAGCGTATTCTTGTCGACGAGATGGGGCGTCCTGTCGTCCAAATGGTGTCCCCACTCGCTTCATTGCATTCAGACAGCATCATGCCCTGATGCTGTCTTCTAAGTATACACTGTTTGTACTTGTCTTCTTTTGTCCGTGTTTCGTCGCGCAATTACTTTGAAGTCATGGATCACCAACTAGCCCAAAATGCTGCTCTCATTAAGTATATACACTGAATGGGACGCCGACTAGAATTGGCAGACACCTTCTACATGAAGAGAGGGCGCTTGAGAAAGTGGTGAATACGCGCTCCACTAGTTTACTATACGTGCCGCGCAAGACTACAAAATTTCCCTAAGCTGTTCATAGTGGCGTTTGTTGTTCGTATGTTGTGTTTTTAAACTAAGCGCGATGGGTGGTTCAGGCCCCTCTTAAAAAAGACCCCATGACAACAGTAAGCGAGGGCCAACACTGCAAGGTGCTCTCCGCTCCTTGATAATTTAACGTGCACGAATGCGAGTTTCGTTACGTTACGTGTTCACTACAGCTAAGAGAAATGTCATGCGCTTTCGCAAGACTGACGGGCTCGCCATGGGGTAACCTGACCTTTTTATGGAAATGCTGTGCCAGAAACAGTATCGAGCCTAAGATAAGCTCCAGTGCCAGCCCGCCCTGCACGATAAAGTGTGCCTGTGGACCCGAACATGACCCGAGCCCGAATAAGGACCGTTCGGGCAGCCAGATACCGGGCTTCTGGCCTCTCCGGGCCCGTGTACATGTATAGGGTGATTCAAAGGCTATAAGAAGCGCGGCAGCACCACTGACATATATCAACAACCTCTATGTCGAACCAGACAGCACACTGGCTGCCAACGGTCGACGCACGCTGGAATCGACCGTTGGCCACTAATACGCCCACTCGAACACTCTAATATAATGCCATTACTCAGCCGAACACTTCTGGGGAGCAAATGACACTCGAAAGCATATATGCTATATATCTTCTAGTGAGGGACGATGTCTAATCGTTAAAAACAAGCGTTCCGTCCACGGGACATGTAGGCTGTAGCCAGGGCTACTTACTGATGCAAACGTTTCCGAGTCAACAGTAATCAGTACGCGCACACAGACACAGAGATACATCTCCGCACACACAAACACCTAATGAACTGTCTAAGAAAGTGAAATTGACAACCACCCGTTCGTAGTGCAAAGCCATCGGGAAATCTATACGGATATCTAAGATAGAAAGGTTTTTAGTTGTCGAAAAATTCGTCCTGGTCCGGAGAATTAACCCGAGACTAACGCTTTTCCGGGGTGGTCGCTCTACCCACTGGGGTAACCAGGAAGCTAGCAAATGGTAGTGCGAGGGCGAATTCAGTGATAACTCGAAGCACATGGACACATCCTGCAAATCAGTTCTGCGGAATCCCACAAGGTGGCGGAAGAGTTAGGAAAGGGAAATTGACAACCACCCGTTTGTAGCACGAAGCCACAAGGAAGCTTTCTTTCTATGAAGCTTTCTTCCTGAGAAATTCGTATGCATTTCACGGCGACTTCGTGCTAGAAACGGGAGGTTGTCAATTTCCCTTTCCTAACTCTCCCGCCACCTTGTGGGATTCCAAAGAACTGACGTGCACTAATGGGCTGTCTGCTCGTCACATTAATGTTTTCTCATTATTTTGTGTTATTAACAAATAGAACTCAATGATAATTAACGTGTACGTGCATGAAAAAAAGTATTCGTTTAGTCTCCATCCACTGTGCCCTGCTTGGTCTGGGTTACCACCATATATGTTTCGGACTGTGCCCATAACCCACAAAGACATTCTTTGTACGCTGACGATTGTGTTTACATGGTGCTTATTTTTTACAGCGAAAGCTGAAATGAGATCACAACAAGGGCCGATTTTGGCGCTCTAGTTGTCCACCGCCGTCGCCGGCGTCCATAACCACTATCGCACGAAATAAGAAAAAAAGACCAAATAAATAAAGAATGATGAAGTTAGAACAGGATTTGAACCCGGACTCACTGCGTGGCAGCCCCGCGTTCGACCACTGAGCTACGCCGGTGCCTGAAACTCCGTTGCAAAGTGACCCTATGCAGGCTTCATGTCGGGTAAGGAATCGCGTTAACATGCGTAATAAAGCGTATTATTAGAACAGTAAAGTAACAACCAGGCGTCAGACAATGCGAATTGAGTAACGAGTGGGTCGTTCAATGCTCCAACCCATTACAAAAGCCTCAGGCATAATTCTTCATTGTCAGCAGCCACAGCATCAACAAAGTGCACATAATGCCTTACAAGTCGGTAGCGGGTACCACGCTTCTCCGAAGAATGACGAATAACGGACGCTTCCCAACTACACAAAAATTGTGATGATTTATGGCGTAGCGGGTACCATGCAAGTGCGCTTGAGGTAGTTGCCCCAAGAGTGCTTAAAAAAGGCTCTAGAAAGGCCGCTCTTCCAGCTTTCGCTGTGTCTGTGCTGCGCCTTCCGCGCAGGCCTGGCGGTTTTTTCTTTCTCATTTTATTTTTTCGTAATTTGACATCAATTTCATGATGTTGGAATAACTGGCTCTAACGCAGCGTAGTATCGCGCTCAGTATGAGCTTGGCCACACACCGCGGGAGTGTGTGGCCAAGCGCAAGGTAAGGTTGTATAGTGGCGCCAATCGTCACATGTTTTCGAGTTATCAGGTAAGTACACTACTCACCTAAAACCGCTACAAATCATTCAGAACCAGGCGATTCGATTAATCACATCAAGTCCACCCACCTACAATGCTAAACAGTTGCTACAAGAAAATAACATTCTCGATGTTGCCGCCCTTGTAAAATGCAATCTCGCCCCTTTTCTTTTCAAACTAATTAATCAACAAATCTCTTTGTCATTAATTCTTTCGTCATCATTACTTAATACTAACCCAACTCGTTTCGCGCAGCATAACAACTTCATTTTGCCCAAAGTGCGAACTAATTATGGCAAACAGACAGTTCACTTTGCCGCCATATCATTATGGAACACACTACCATTTCTAATTAAAATCCAAAAAACCCATAAATTTCGCCATGAATTAAAAAAAGTTTTTGTTATGTGACATTCATTCTTCTGCATAACTGGTTTTTCCCTCGCCTTGTCATTTTCTTTTCAATCTTTTTTTCTTTCTCTTTTTTGCTGTCTATACTTAATTTCATTTCCGAAGAGACATAGTTGATGTTATTATCGTCATTTCTTTACCTGCATCTCATTATTTATAACTTTTTGTAATCTAACTATTTTTGCTACTGTCGTTGCTAATCAAATATTTATGTTTATATTGCATAGGAGGTCCCATTTCAGTTCCTACTACGGGACCTCTTTCTGTATATCCTTATCTTGTACACTGCCTTGTGAAATAATAAAATTTGATTTGATTTGATTTGAAGGGTTTAGCTGTTCCTGTGAGTGCGCCTCGCCGCCACTTGCTTGCACGCTCGCCCTCGTTTTGCCCTGTCGTGATATCAGGATATCAGCTTCGAAAATGATAACTGCCGCCGTGGCTTGACACCCAAACTTCGAATTTTTCTTCATTTATGCTAAATATATGGCGAAAAGGTCCTTCAAATAAAAGAGGGCGAGCGTGAAAGCAAGCAACTGGGAGCGATTCGCGCTCACAGGAACAGCCAAACTCTCTCCAGATGACTCGAAAATATGGCACGATCGGTGCCACTCTACAACCTTGCAGTGCGCTGGGCCACGCGCTCGCGTGGTATAGCTCATACTGAGTGCGATAGTACCTTCCCATGTTTTCACGTCTAAATAGTAATAATAATTAAAAAAAAACACAAGCACACAGACGCGCACGAACAACGGCTCGAAAAGCGAGTGGGACAGATCGTCACGCCCGTGCTGGCGGCGCACTTACTTGACGCGAAGGCGTGCCGCTCGTCCCGCTTGTATATGACAAAAGAGGGCTGCTGCTGCAGTTGCTGCTACAAGATGCGACAACGTGGACACTTGAAAGACAGAAAACGCGATATCCCAGTGGCTAGAAGTGACATGTTCATGTCGCGTAACACCACGGCACTTCGTTCTTTGAGCAGCATTTATGCAGATACATCTTTGCGAGATCGTGTACAGCGCTACTGGCGCTACGGCGCATGTGCCAAAGAGGCACCAGCGTACAGCGCTAATGCAGCGGTGAACCAGGGGTTATGGCGTCTCGCTCGACGACGTCTATGAATTCCAGTTTTCGGTTACTGCGACCGTGCGTTGGCCACAGAAGCCGGAGATATGGGCGGAATGCAGAACAACTTTGGTTATGTGTCGACGCAGGTGCATGTTAAATAAACTTTAGGCATGCACACCTCATAGCTTTATCTGCATTTTTCGGATGTGAATTCACAATAACTATTGTTAGCATTACAACGGCGTTATTGCTATTGAAGCAAAAGCGTGCAAAAGCAAAAACAAAAGCTTACTCTGAGAAGGCACTTTGTGTCGAGGCGGAGACCTCACAAACGTGAAAGTCGACGCCACGTCAGTGCCACAATGCCTCATTGAACAATATAAACAATAAAAAAGTTTGCGAGTGGAAAAAACGCCCATTTCGGGATGCCGTCAGCAAAAAATGGTCATCTGTATGGAAGAGAAACATAACATTCGATTACGAACGCTGGCTATATTGCCAGAATTATGTAATCTAATAAAGTTAACCTAAAGCAGGTAATGGCACGATAAATCAATCATTAAAGTAACGAAGAACAAAGCAGTTATCTACGCCGGGAATGCTTCCTTTTATTTATGTGCCTCCGACCAAACTGCGTAGACCGGCTGGGTAGTTTCTAAACATCCATTATCAAACTAATATGATAACTAAACCAAATGGAAACAGAACGGCAGTACGCCCCTCTATAAAGGATCGCACTCTGCAGAGCCCACGCTTAAGTATGAAAAATTCCACCAACCATTGCAAGTGCGGTATTTTTCGCTGTCTTCCTTTTCTATACTTCACAGCCCACACTAGTTCTACGGATCGGCACAATCGGACCTGATTTTGCAGTGAAGCTGTACATGGCTAGGCGCAACCAAAATTAGCCCATCCTATGTACACAAAAACACATATGCCACAGAAATTGAGAAAGCCATGCTACTCACCACGGACCCACCAAAAAGGGAAGAAGAGCTGGTGCGAAAGCAGAGCGAGTGAAAAAATATCACCGCGCAAGCATTCCGTACTGATGGTTAACCAGCGAGTCTGAAACATGTGGCTGCGGTGTGTCACCGTGTAACAGTGAAAGTTAGTAATAACCATTGTGATTAACGCATTACTAAAGAGAATGAACTGCTCATTGCTCTACTCCATGTTGGTGATCACATGAAGCACATTGTGCGGCATGTGAAATAAACACTGCGGTAAACCTAAGTGAAGCGCGTGTGTAACGTCATTAAGAAACGCAAAGACATTAAAGGGGCCCTGCAACACTTTTTCTTGAGCATGGTCAGAAAACGCTGCCGATCGGTAGTCGAGGCTCCCGAGAACATGCGTGCCAAATATTATAGCGCAGCACGCGGTCTGGAATTTACAATAAATTCTCAAAGTCAGCTAAAAATCGCTTTCTCTTCTCTCGACAAATGACGCTACAAGGCTCAAAAATCACTCTTCACAGCCATTGTATCTGCCATTGGCTGATTTGAGCATGGCGCGCTTGGTCGTTACTGAGGCCGCCGCGGGAGGCCGCGACTTGTCCACGCGCGCGCGCGCGATCGCACTGAAAAGCCGCGCATTCGAAGAAAAAAAAAAAGAGAGAGAAAGTGCTCAAGGTCGCGAGGCGTATTTTTTTCCTCCGTACCAACTACGGCGGACCACCCTTCGGGGGGGGTGTCTGATCGGCGTTCTCCAGGACCAAATAAAGTTTATTTCACCTCACCTCACCATCCTTTCCCTGCTTAGCTTCCAGCGCTTTCGTCGGGACGAGAGAAGAGAGAATGCAATTGCAGCGTGCGACAAATATTTGTAACTCCGCTCGTACTGGACGGATTCTGAAAATTTTTGCGGCGGTGAATTCGTGAGGCAATAAGCTCGTTTATAAATCCATTCCATGGCTAATTGGAAAAGTGTTACAGGGCCCCTTTAAAGAGCCGTCGGGATAAACCTAGTGAAAAGCACCGGGGCCGCAATTTCCAGCTTCGCTGGTTAACCTTGTGTACGGAGCACGCGATGATTTTTTTGTCTTATTATGAGACCCTCACACTTAGATGGATTGAACTGCAGGACTTTACATCTTACACAATTTACAATCAATATACGAGTAGCTTTGAGATATTGTAAGCTTTATGTGATGACCATATTGCTTTCGTGCAAAACAACAAGAACAAAAAGAGTAGTCGGCAGCATGTTACACTCTCTGTAACACTTAAAGGGGAACCCTGATGCACACTTGGTAAGACACTAGGTTATACCGGCGGCCTCAATAATAGTAATATCTGGGGTTTAACGTCCCAAAACCACGATATGATTATGAGGGACGCCGTAGTGGAGGGCTCCGGAAATTTCGACCATCTGGCGTTCTTAAACGTGCACTGACATCGCACAGTACACGGGCCTACCATTTCGCCTCCACCGAAATGCGACCGCCGCGGCCGGGATCAAACCCGCGACCTTCGGGTCAGCAGCCGAGCACCAGCCACTGATCCACCGTGGCGGACCACCGGCGGCCTCAAACACGCAGACCGAATGCGGCCCGTGTACATATCCTTTCGCTAGCGGCCTGGCCCGCACATGACTGTATTCGTGCTCTATATATTTTTAACGCGATAACGTTAAAGAGCTCGTTTCGCAGAGATTCCGGTGTCGGCGGCGTCTTTGGTTGTGAGCTAAAAATCAACGTTGTCTGTGAGCGAAACTTCGAGTTAGATTCAAATAAAAAACAGTGAGAAATCAACGGTTCGAGTGGGATGGGACCGCTTGCTCCGTGGCGCGATACGTTTAGCCGCTCAGACACCACGCATACATCCTCTAACATACTAACGGCGAGCTATACGTATTCATAGGTCGGCACTTTAAGGGAGTACTCACTCAAACTCACTCACCACAATTTTTTCAGCCTTCGCACTCACTCACGTTCACACTCACGTCCACTCACACTCATGAGTACTCACTCACGTTCACACTCACGACCACTCACACTCATGAGTACTCACTCACGTTCACACTCACGTCCACTCACACTCATGAGTACTCACTCATACTCAACTCACCACGTTCAAATGAGTGTGAGTGAGTATGAGTTGAGTGCACTCATGAGTGAGTGTGCCGAGCTGATATATACACCATTTAGGATTGGTGGCACGCACATCTCGGAGGTTCTTCAGTGGCTTGACACAACACCCACGAGATGGCGCAAGGGGCCTACGGCCGCGCTTTCAAACGGCATCGCCCCGTTATGTGGCCGTGTTTCGTGTTTCGTCGCGCCGCATGCATGGATATGGGACCAGGAGGGCGAACGCACTTTGGCTGTCTTTGCGGCATCGTTTAGGTCTCCACCGAGAAGCGAAGCCAGGTCAGCGTTTGGGAAGGTGATACGAACACGGTCAGATTACGATATCGCGTTTTACTCTCGAAAGCGAAGCTCAAGGTCCACGAAGTTTTTCTTTTACTTTTTTTTAAGCTACGCAGACATCACTGGTCTAATCAAGAATCTATTTCGGGAGGCACCCCATGCGGTCACCATGTGTTAAAATATAACCGCAGCACAAAAACGATACCGGTTTTAACAATATATCCGTTATAACAATGAGAAGCTGCTGCACCGTCAACTTTCATATGTTTTCTATGGTGACATAACCCGCTTACAACAACGCCCGCATGCCACATTATCGGTTATAACAATGTATTATGGCTGTTGTGTGTCCGCGCTGACAGGTAATAGAACGCGAAATCCTTGAAAAGAAAGATAAAACCGACAAGTTCAAGCTGCTGAACCCCCGCCCACAACCCCAACGTGCCTCAGCGCGCCTTCGAATTCACAGTATCCTTCACCGCATAGCGCGTCAGCATTGCGGCAAAGCTAACTTTTTGAATTCGCTACGGCGCGGGAACGGCGGTCGCTTCTGTTAATGTACTTTCGGATATGCAGTTTGAGTAAAAAGCTGCTGCACCGTCAACCTTTCATATGTTTTCTATGGTGACATAACCCGCTTACAACACCGTCAACTTTCATATGTTTTCTATGGTGACATAACCCGCTTACAACAACGCCCGCATGCCACATTATCGGTTATAACAATGTATTATGGCTGTTGTGTGTCCGCGCTGACAGGTAATAGAACGCGAAATCCTTGAAAAGAAAGATAAAACCGACAAGTTCAAGCTGCTAAACCCCCGCCCACAACCCCAACGTGCCTCAGCGCGCCTTCGAATTCACAGTATCCTTCACCGCATAGCGAGGCAGCATTGCGGCAAAACTAACTTTTTGAATTCGCTACGGCGCGGGAACGGCGGTCGCTTCTGTTAATGTACTTTCGGATATGCAGTTAGAGTAAAAAGTTCAGACTTGGAAGTGTTTCAGCGTCTGAAACTTTAGACGTTGTCGTACATTGGCTCTATGTGGCTTGTGGCGGTCCCGTGAAAGCGTCTGAATTTTCGAGCATGTCCGGAAAATCGGCAGCTTTGTGATCTTTATCACTGATGTCTGTTGGCATATCCCATCCGATATCATAGTTTTCTCAAGAGAACCTGCCGTCCCACTATTTTGCTTCTTTTCGTGCAACATGTTTATAGCACTTATCGTTTATAACAATATAATTTGCGTGCACTTGAGTATTGTTATAAGTGGGTTCGACTGTATTTCAGAATGGGCATTAAGATTTAGGCAGTGACTACGGTGACCGGGCCCGTCAGCGCAGTACTGTCGTAAAAATGAGGGGGCCCGTCACCGTAGTGTAATCGTAAAAATGAGGGGGGGGACGTTACCGTAAATCTATAGTCATTTTAGACCCCCGTCGCCGTGTAATATAATTCTCTTGTCCCCGTGTGTGTGACGTCCAACCGGAAATAAAGAAAAAAAAAGCTTCATTGGCGTAATGGTTAGATGCACTGCTTGAAGAGCGGTAAGCTGCAGGTCGTCAGATCAAGTCCTCTTGAATTCCCTTTTTTTTTCCTTCTTTTTCTTTTTTTTAGGAAGATGCGTCGACATTGACGTTACTTGAAGGAGTCGTAAGTTTTCTTTTTAAAAGAAAACCATGTTGCTGTCCGCGGTGGTCGTTAGACAGCCCCACCATTTGGATTTCGAAGCGCTGTGGGCAAGGCATGATGCGTTGTTGCTGTGCGACCTCGGTTCTAATCGCACTGAGCAAGTAAACTTTTCTTTTCTTTTTTTCTGTTTTCAATATTGTTTAAAGTAATGTTACTTATTTTAAACGATAATCGTGTTGGACAACGTTTCACAGTGGACCGATGGCAGGAGCCGCTGGTCAGCGAGAACCTGATGATCAGCTGAGTCGAGCTGACTGACCGGACTCGCAGAATGGCAGCCGCAGCGGAGCCCTGGTCTGAGCTCCCCCCCACCGCAAGCTCTGTAGCAATATTGCAAATAATAAGTTTCCACTACCACCATTGAAAGCGCATATACACTACTGCATCCATTCAATACTAGTGAGATGGCCCGTCAACAGCGCTGCGACTTTAGCGACGGGCTGCGTCATTGTTTTTATTATTTTTGTTCTTTACTCCTGCGCGAGGTGACGGCGTTCAAGCTCGCTACGGCTCCCTTCCCTCAGCGTAGGATAGAGCCGCGCTGCTAGATGCACGTTCATGCTTGCGTATTCGTTTCGCCGACTAGGCACACCTTCTGGTTTACGCAAGCCCGAGCCACACCAGCTGGCACTTTCAAGCCGCCAGATGACCGGTGACGCCCGCGTCTTCGGCGTGTTGGCATTTCAGTCGTCGAGAACGATACGGAACACGCCTCGATCCTGTGGGAAAAGCGTCGTCTCAGGATTGGAAGACAGCTACACAGAGCGCAACATAGCGGAATATTTGCTATTCAATACAAACTGCGTTAGACATGCGAACTCTCCACGGTGCGGTAAATACTCGTGCTATGTTGCGCTCTCCGTAGCTGTCTTCCAATCTTTAGACGGTTCTTAATTCTATCCCTGTGTCTTAACTCTGTCTTTCTATCTCTTTTCTCTCAATCTGTGTTTCTTTCTCTCTCCTTCTTTGTTTCTCTTTTTATTTCTCGCTTTCTTTCTCTTTTTGTCTCGCTTTCTGTTTTTTTTCTATCTCTTTTTCGTGTCTGTTCCTTTCTTTCTCTTTCTCTCTCTTTCGGTGTCTCTTGCGTTCTTTCTATTATTTTATATCTTTATTTCCTTTATTTCTGCATATTCTTCTCTTTCTTCCTCTCTCTCTCTTTCACATGTTTCACGAGCTCCACTTCGCCGAGCAGAGATTTCGTTTAACGCTCGCACATGCTGTACTCGGTAGTGGGGCTTTCCCAATTCCTGTGGCGCATTGTGGTTTTCGGCGGACACCAAGGTCTTTACGGCCGGGCTTAAGCAGCTCCGCTGTTAAAAAAGCAATAACAATAAGCAGCGTGGAGAACATTTTCTCAAGAAGTCTGGACAATCATAAAGCAACTTCCGCTGCTGGTCCAAACTGTGGACATTCGAGGACGAAATGAACGATAGAAGATTCCGAGCTGTCACGTAGCGTGAATATCTTTTCCTCATACCTCTAGAAAACAGGGTGTATAGATGGCGTGCAGGAGCACGCATCCCTGCCGAGAACAGATGCACCGACAAAACGTTGCATGATCGTGCGTGGTGGTATGATCACGCAATCTTTCCTGCACACCCGTTTACTTCTCTCGGCATCCGTCTGCCACAGGGACTAGCACCGAATGAAAACAACTCTTCTTTGACGTCGATCACGCCGATCGGTCAGCTTTTCAGGCCCACTGGGAGGAATGATTGCTGTTGTCAAAGTGGAATAACGTTGGTAAACTTTGAGTGCTTGCACAATACGTGTTCTCCGCCTAAGAAATTTTAAGTTCCCGAAATGCATGACGCCTGGACTACTCGCTCCCACTTCGTGTACAATTAGGACCCTATACCGACGAGATCTTGTCGCCTTCGGTGTTGTAACCTTTACGAAAAGATGTAACCGTTACGAATAATTTTTTTTACCGCAGTTGCTTTTTTTTTTTTACACAATCTAGGACACTACAGACCACGGCGCCAAGCCGTAAGATGTAGTTGTTCGGTTCGGGTTCAAGGTCAACGCGTTGCATATCGCCCCGGCCCAGAGAATTAATATATATGGCAGTTTGGAAACCGGTTCAACACGGTTAACTTTATCTTCATGTTGCGCAGTGCTGTTGACTTAAATCTGCTAAGCAAGAAAGCGGCGCTCCTGTGACTGCTCTCGTAAGTTCACCAGGACTTGGTATTTGCAATTTTCCTTTCAACTTCCTTTTATTTTCGTTAGGGGTGCGCGAATAATCGATATTTCGCCTACGAATTTAATAATTCCCTCTTTTGGCACCTTTCCGCCTAAGAAACAAGGACGAAAGAAAAGAGCACACACGGACAAGGCGCAATCGAACAACTGGTTCATTTTTGAAAAAAAATATTTGCTTAAGTAGCCAACATTATCCGAGCGATTTCGTCAAAAAACACATCATTCGCGCATATAACAATCACTTATTATATGCGCGAACTAGGCCGACCAGCAGTCTTGCTTTAATAATTTCCTTATTCGAAGCATATTAGATTCGAAAAATGCATATTCGAATTTTGACGAATATTCGACCATGGCCGAATATGTGGTTAAAATGGCGTATATTCGAACAAGTTCCGGCTGACGAGTGCCACGCATTCTTATTTTTATAAAGTACAACATCGCTGATACGTACCCGATATGGTTACGTTCTATTTCACGGTTGCTGCATACTAATGTAACGTTCGGTGCATATTTATGCTGCGTTCCCGGCAATTGGCAATGCTTTACTGTAATCACCGTGAAGTGCGCATTAGGCGCACATAACCTCCGTGCTCCGTTTCAACCTGTCCGGCACGCCGACGCGACAGGGTAAGTTTTTATGACACGAAGCTTCATTTCGCAGCTCTCCTAGACAGTAGTATAAGTTCTTCTTTCGAGTTCTATAAACGGACACAATAAAATAACCGTCAGGAATGTTGCCTAAACAGTGTTTAGGTGCTTCGCAAAAGAAATGACAATGTGAGAGAGTCACATTACAGAGGGGAGAGAGTCTTTTCACCTTCAGGCGTGTTGTTACAGCACGTAAAAAGCATGCACCTTGAGAATATATCAAGCAGTTAATTTCTCTGCATGATAATTTGTAATGAGTGCACTACCAAGAGTGTCTTCAATGTGCTACAGGCTAATGACGCGCAGTTGCATTGATTTGTTTGAAAAGAGTAATGAAGACTATTGTCACTTCCCATTTTGCAACTTTTTAACGGAGTACATTCGGCCCGAGGACGGGAAGGGGTTGAGTGGGGCGGCAAAATTAACAAATTCGCAGGCATAATATGGAATTAACTCGCGCAGGACTGGGTGGGTTCGAGATCACCGGGAAAGGCCTTCGTCCTGTAGTGTACGGAAAAAATAGGCTGCTGCTGCTGATGATGACATATTTGATTCGATATTCCAAGGCACTTTTTTTTTCCTTATTCGTATTCTATTTCTGTCCGAAAAATTTAAAATTCGCACACCCTTAATGTTCACTCATCCACTGTGCCGAGCGAGTTACATCCTCTAGTTTGGTCAGGAGGTGTAACAAACCAACCCGTTAGCAAATCACAAACAAGATATGTTTTCTGACATAAATATCAGTGAAATTTTGTGAACATGGCTTGGTATGCTCATAAACACGATTGTCTTATGAGCATTGCGTTGAACGGCAAGAGCGCGTGGCCCTCTTCGACGCATCGATCCTCGATGTCTTTCTTTCCCAAGTTTCTTTCTATTTCTAATCACACTGAGAATTGATAAGACAGAAATTCATACAGATGTTTGAAAAGTGAACTTTTAGAGCTAGGTCAAATACGAATGTTTGAGAAAAGAGCCGTAGAATATCGAGTGAAACGAAACAAAATGAAAAGTTTCATAGAGTGTGGTCGGCAACAAGACTATAGTTCGGTACATGCGCACTCCATGCAAAACGGCAAGATTCTATCCGGTGCACGATGACATTGAAATTGAGGGTAAAAAGAAGAGCAGTACGCGGTAGACGCGCGAAGTGTGATGCACAGTTCTCGTTGAGTTAGAGGCCACGATATCGAGCAGCATATTGAAATATTAGGGATGACATCGTGGATGAATGGATGGAAGAACATTATTGATATAGGCGTGCGCAAGGGAGGTAGGGGTGGGGGGGGGGGGGGGCAGGCGTAGTATGCCCCATACGTACCCGATAGGTTACGTGTGGGGCATACTTCGACTTAATAGGGAGGGGGGGGGGGGGGCGCTTCGACGAACCTTCCCCCCCCCCCTTAAAAGGGAACCCTGCGAAAGCTTATGATTAGAGGTCCGATAGGTCGCACTTGTTTTATAGCCCGAAGCGGGCCGCCCCCACGTTGGGATCGAAATACCTAGCCTTTATAAGTAAAGATTTTGCGAGGACAACTAAGTGAAAATATAACGAAAAAAAAAAGTGTTAACTTCCGACAATCGTGGGAACAGCGAGTAATACAGCTTACAACGCCAGCACGTGATTATTCGACTACATCACCTATTTAAGTAAAACCTATCTCATCATTAATCAAAAACACTGGCGGTGTACTCACTTAATCTGGACCAAATCCCTAAATCGGAATGGGCTTTAAAATTTTCGCGAGTTCGTATAGATTGTGCGAGTACACCATAAACTAATATTTCTTTTTTTTTCGCTGATTCCTGGGAATTTTTCAAATCATCTTAAATGTTCATGTTATCTTAACCTGTTTGTCGAATATATTATTCTGTATACATGAAGTTCGTTATTAGTGATATTTACATCTGACGGCGATAGGGCAAATTTACCACGCTCTCTGTTTAGTGCAGTTTTATACGGCTTCTTTTTTATTCTAGTTTTGTCTCCACATTTGGCTCATTGTGAACAACGGATAGACTTTTCCATCGTTTAATTTCATTTTGTATTTATGTATGTTCCTTTCTTGTTCTCCTTGGTTTGACATGTTGTCTCTTAGTTTTTCATTGGACATCACTTTTGTAATAATGATATAATTGCTCGTGTTTAACGTCCCAAAACCACGGTATGATTGTGAAAGACGCCGCAGTGGAGGGCTCCGAAAATTTCGACACCCCCCCCCCCCCCCGGGGGGCTCTTTAGCACGCACCTAAATCTAAGCACACGGGCCTCAAGCATTTGCGCCTCCATCGAAAATGCGGTCACCGCGGCCGAGACTCGATCCCGCGACCTGCCGGTCAGTAGAGCACCATAACCACTAGACCATCGTGGCGGGTTGTCATCACTTTTCTTGGGCCTCTACGGATGCGGCCAGGCAGCTTACACAGTAAATGAAGAAATCATGACGATTACGGTCCTCCTGCGATATCCCGACGACATCGGTGAATCACGAAACCTTGCGGGTGTATATTTACTCACAAATTCACAGTCACGCCACCAACCGCAATGCCGAATGACGCAACGGCATGGTGCATATTGTCATCCCCGTACCCCCCGTTGAAACTGCGCAGCAACGCGCAATATCACTGCTGCAACTTCGTTGCAATCACTATCCATCAAGCAGCTGTGTTTGATTCGAATATGCCTGTTGGCGATGGATCGCTATCACTTGAATGTATTTAAGCGGAGTGGATATTTATCTACGGTTAACCTCCCGGCAATTCATATCTCATTAATATCTCGCACACAAACTCCCTCTCTCTCTCTCGCACTCTTGACACACTCATTCTGGGTATTGGTCAAGAACGGACACATACCAATATAATACATGCACATCAACACACATAGCAGGTCTGCGCGGCATCAATTCATCACGAAGCCTTACGGGCGTACGTTTGCACATAAATTCACAGTGATGCTACCAACCGCAATGCGGAATGATGCAACGACATGGTACTTCTTGTCATTCCCGCACACCACATGATACTGCAAAGCAACGCGCATTATCGTTGCGGCAACATTGTTTTCCGTCATTTAGCTGCTAGGCAAAAAAAAAAAAAAGA
Organism: Rhipicephalus appendiculatus; assembly: GCA_030522465.1. NCBI lineage: Eukaryota > Metazoa > Arthropoda > Arachnida > Ixodida > Ixodidae > Rhipicephalus > Rhipicephalus appendiculatus. Next base: position 445,473 of record JALIZH010032933.1, read on the forward strand.
AAAGCGATAATTCTTGTTATGGCAGTGTCTATGACATTTTTTTTGCAAGTCTTTTTCATACTGCATCTTTTTGTTTTATAGGCACGTGTCGCTATGATATGTATTCATATGTGGCTGCTTTGGCTTTCTCAATTACAGTTGAGTTTTGCCCCCCCCCCCTCCCCCCCCCTCCGTTTAGTGTACTTTGCCTTTCTTCGTCCGTGTTCATTTGTCGCGCAGCCGTGCCATAAGTGTTCAAGAATGCACCAACTAGCCCAAACGAGAGCTTTATCACACATGTACGGATAGAATCACACTTGTCTAGAGCAGCGGAGCGCGTGGCTGTCGACGCTGTTGTTGGCCGCAGCTTCTACCTCGCGTTAGCTACAAGCTTCCGTTCATGCTCGAATTATAGCACACAGGACTAGCATGCGGTAGGGTCATGTTTGGTATCATTACGGCGTCGCTCTTTGCATATCTCTTCAGAAAACGGCAGCTGCAGCGGCCGGCTGGGCGCTCTAGACAAGTGTGATTCCGACTGTACTATTGAGGTTGTCTATGCGGGCCCACCCTGCGAGCAAAGCTTTTGATAGGCCAGGCAGTAGCCACGGGCAACATTTCCTTTTCAGGTACACACACACACACACACACACACACACACACACACACACACACACACACACACACACACACACACACACACACACACACACACACACACACACACACACACACACACACACACACACACACACACACACACACACACACACACACACACACACACACACACACACACACACACACACACACACACACACACACACACACACACACACACACACACACACACACACACACACACACACACACGCACACGCACACACACAGTGGTCCATCCTGTATGGTCCGTACGAAAGAGTTCAGCGCATACCCAATGGTCCCAGCTGTAAAATTTTGGGCTACTGGGTATGTGAGAGAGGTTACGTAGGGGGGATCATACAGGAAACTCGTTGAACCTTTCAAAGAATGTTAGTCAAATTCACAAACAAATAATATCTAGGGCGTATAGCGCGGAAACACAACAAAAGACAAGAGGGACTACCAACAACCAGCTAACATTCAACTGAAGTTTACGGTGAAACGAAGCAAGATATCTACATGCTCATATGGTTCGTGGATCGAGTGTCCAAGGTTGTCTACAGAAGTCCTTTGTCGTGCGGTGCCTGCTTGGTTGGTCAGACTGGCAGGTGCCTAAACGACCGGCTTCGTGAACATGCAAATAACGTCCGAAACAAAAAAGATTGTTAGCTGGCACATCATTTCGATCAGTGCGGGTGCTTTCCGGCAGTGGCGTAGCCAGAGGGAGGAGAGGTTTGGGGGTTCAAACCCTCCGCTCCCTGAAGTTATTTCAATTTTGCATGAGTATATATACACGAACACATACATGAAGTATAATTAAACACCCTCCTCCCCCCCCTCCCCCCACGAAAAAATATTTTGGCTACGTTACTGCCCTCCGGAATTCCGACAACACAGCAGTTTTGTACAGGCACAAAGGCGACCGCTCCTGCATAATTGTAGAAGCGGCTCCGATGAGGCGGGAGGGATGCTCCTGTGTGAGCAAGCCGTCCATTTCACTGTGTGAGAAGGAGTTTATGTTTTTGGAAGGTGCGGGTTCGCGCATGCGGTGACCACTCCTGTTTTTGCACTTGCCCTGTTTCAACACGTGCTTGTTGTTTATTCTTATTTCACTTGTGTCAACACGTGCCTGATCTTTCTGTTCTTCATTGGTCACTGTCAACACTGCCTGTATCCATCGTGCTTCGTTTCACAATAAACCTCAGTTGAAAGTTAGTGCTTGCAGGTGTCCCCTCTAGTCTTTTGTTGATTTTCCGCATTATTACACAGTCATGCAGTACTACCTAGCCCGCGGGCTCGTTGGTACTGCGTGATCCGCCACCCACTGCATGTTTCGCGCACCTGCGCGAACCGCTACCCTTCTAAGATAAGTTATATGCATTGATTGGCTTCAGAGTGACGGGGTAACACCCTTACCCTCCCCCATGCTTCCCTTAAAAAAATCAAGACACCAAGTCACTTCCGAAATCTCAAGGAGAACTCCTTTATTGAATCCGTTTGAACTAAAATCTGAATCCAGGCGGAAAGAAGCGCCACATATCCAGTGTTGCTGAAAGAGACAATTGCATAGCATGATTGGAGATACAAGCTTTTAATAACAAATACAGAAACCGCTCTGAATATGCAACTATTGAATTCGCGTCTGACTTTTCAAATACACAGCAATCGCGAAAATGAAATGGTTAAAAACATACCCTGTATAAAGTCTAAAAAAGAGCAGCGCAGCAAAATTTAAAAAAAAAATGGGTTCGTTATTTTTGTAAAAAAATTTGTTATGTCGTATGACAGCTATTTTATAAAATATGCAACATGATGTAGCAAGCGGTGCTCATGTGGTCCGGACTGCGTGGCTAGCACAGCTTTAAGCGAAGTTTCCACTCCCTTTCTTTCGAATTCTTTGGTGCTTTAAAAAAAGGCGTTTGGAAGGCGAGGGGAATACAAAGAGTTTCAGAAAGGACCAACAGAAGAATGGTTTGAGATACAGAGTGGGCAATGGTTCCGATGTCGGAGAAGAACATTCACGGAGGAGAGTTCAGAAGAAGTCCTCGTTCCACAGTGCAGGCTTCAAGGCATGTGAGGAGGAGGGGGGAGACACAGGGCACCCAGAGTGCGTTGAAGACAGAGTCGATGGTGAGGTTACAGTGGAAGAGTGTCCGAAGAGGACTCAGGAGGCAAGAGCGAGTGCTTAATTTCTCCTACGGTTGCCGCCGAATCCGGGGAAGTTGCCGCCGAAGCCGGGCACGTTGCCTCCGAATCCGGGAAGGTTTCCGAAACCGGGCAAGTTGCCGAAGCCTGATCGTCCGGACAGGAAATCGTCGTCGCCTCCGAAGCCGCCCTGTGGCATGGGGAAGGAGGGGGCTGGGCCCTTCAGCTTGCTTTCCTTGGGGTCGATGATGCGGCGCTGTCCATTGCGGTCCACGGTGTAGTGGCGGTCGTAGTTCACGCCCGAGCTGTCCGAGTAGCCGCTACGGCCGCTGATGATGCCATCGGTGTCCGCAGCCTCCTGGTTGAAAGAACTGTGGCCCCACGAGCTGCTCTCCATGTGTGTGGTCGAACCGTCGGGGTTCTTGATCACGCGGCGCTCGACGATCCTGCGCGGCGGAAAGTCCGACCAGCGCGGCTGCGACCAGCAACTGCGTACAGCACAAAGAGGGACACGAAATTAGGCGGTTGCCATTGCACAAGGAAGTAACACTATACACGACAGCTGTGAACTCGAACTTCTCCAAGAATTCAAATAGATAGACGCAATAAATGAACAGCTTCACACAAAAAATTGCCTGTGTTGCAGCCCACACTGTACAACAAAAACTGTGTGGTTTGCAAGAAGTATAACATTTTCCAGAGACTTTAGCAGCTGCACTCCTGGTAATTAATCAACTCGTTGATAACGTTGAATTATCTCCTTAATGATTAAAAAGTAAATGAAATGAGATTTAAAAAAAAGATATGGGAGTGCGAAAACATCTGATGAGCCTTGTTACATTCGCTTTGTTTAGGTGTCCAATGCACGACCTTGAATGAAATATTGAGACATGTAAAGACACCTCAGCACGCCGTGTCTAACCTTACTTTGTGGCCTAAAGCAAGAAGCGCGCCAAAGTGAGCTAACCAGATGACTTCGTTGCGTGGATGCGTCATGAAGTGGCTGTCAACATTTGCAGCACAAAAGGTAAGTGGATGAGAGAATAAAGAATCAAGAAAACGAATAAAAAAATTATTAGGTGTGCCCCGAGTCATAATACGGCTGAAGCCTCATATATGCACATGTATGATTGTCTTCATGTACAACACATAAACGGTAACAACTATAGCGCAGCGATATCGCTGTTTGTTCTACCATTGGTCGAAAAATTGTGCAAGCAAGAGGTAGGTCATTCGAATACTATCGAGCACTCTTTTTGAGACTATTAACTTTGAAAATTGCTACCAGCCATCATGTAATTGAGAAAAAAAAATACTCGTGAATGGTTGGTCGTTACATTTACTTGAATTCAAAGAAAATTATACGAATAGTTATCAATAGAGACCGGATTATAGGCAAATGCCTATTTTTTTCCTTGCGTTCCTATCGCGCCACTTTGATATATGAGCATGAATTAGGGGTAAAGGAGGGCTTTTATAGTGTTTTTATAGTGCCTATAAATGCCTATTTTTGGGGTTTGTGCCTAAATGTCTATAAGTGCCCATAAATGCCTATTTTCAAAATTGGTGCCTATATGAACGCTATTTAGCCTCAAATTTTGCTTTCGAGTACAGTTTGAGACCGTAATTCATGTTATCGGGCAAAATTGACGTTTCGGAACTTTATGGGGTTCCCCTAGTTCAACAAACATCCGGGAAGCAACTGGTAGCAGCAGTGAAATGGGACGTGCCGGCCACCTTACCCCACCGCTCTGACATGGCGCGAACGGTTGGAGCAGGGGAGAGGAAAAGACGCTATTTCTGCAACCCTAAATGGGAGCACGTCCCAGCGTGTACAGTGGAATGGGGAGAGGAAAATAAAGGCGGGAAGAGGAGAGGGGAAGAAGAGGAGAGTGGGGTCTATGGCCGAGGACGTGGCGGGCGGCTTTTACCGCCGGTTTTCCAGTTCAGTGTTCCCATGGAATTGAAGCACCTCCTTGAAGACTTGGGCGTGGTGGGGGGCAGAAAACAGGAGGTACCTGCGCGCAGCAGCAGGAATATGCAGAGCGAATGCGAAACCATGGAGTGCCGTCAGGGGAAAGTAGAAAGTAGGTAAAACAAAAAATCAGATGTGCACATGGCTTTTGTTTCGTTTGTAATTTACTCTTAAATGGCGCTTCACCAGGTCACATGAGAAATTTTAGTCAGATACTGGAAGTGTTCGCGTGCCCAATGAAGAGCTTTGTACCACAAGAACTTTTCAATTGGTTCATTACGAGCCGCGAAAGCATGATGCCGGTAGGTGAGCTTGAAACCTTTGCCACTCGCAAGCCAAATTCCTTCCCTGCCCTCTTCGGTATCAGAGAAACTCGGAGCCGGAAGATCACACGACGTTGACGAATCAACACGCCATGCGCACGCAAGATTACACTATGTGCATGCGACATGCCCAAGCCAGGTCGTGCGCACAAGCGGTGTTGTATCGTTTCGGCGTTCGCTTGTTTCTGTGGTATGGATCCGGCTATGCGTTTGGAGACGCTGGCATGGATCCTGTATCCTTACCACGACACAGCGCGTCGCACAGCTGGAACTGCTGTAAGGGACGATGCACCAAAAACATGCTAAGCGTTGTCAGGGCTGGCGCCGGCACGACGCGGGAACGGCGAAAACACGAATACAAAAGAAATATAGGCAGGTAAGTCTCGCATCGCCCTCGATTCGAAGAAAAAGCTAAAGAAAAACGCGCACACTTTCCGTTTGTATGTTTTAATATTTCTATTAACTGTCATTCTTCTGTTCAAGCAACAGATTGCACAAATTACACATGTAGCCTCGAATAATTCTCGCAGTTTCATGTACTACTATGACATACACAGGACCAATCCTTGTTGAACTTCACCTCCCCCCACATTAATTGGTGCGCGCGCCGGTGAGATAAAGGGCACGAGGCATTCAGTCTGACATTTCACCTCCTTCCGGGGAGCGTAGCGTTGCAAATATTGGCAGACGTGATCGTTAGCGTAGTGCATGCATTACACTTCTAGCTCAAAATGCTCAAACCTGGTAAGGGGGCCCTTTATGGTGTTCACACAAAGATGACAAATTGACCCTGCGCTATGAGACCCGGCCAATACGAGGCTAACAGACCCTTCTGGCCTTTTAGCGGTCTGGTTATTGAATCCTGTGCTGCCCTTCCCAGCCATGCCGAAAAGAAGCAGACCCAGGAGCGTGTTTATTCGATGGTGGACACTTAACTTACCATTCTGGACCATACAATGAGAGACCGTGTTCTGGAAACCGTGCCCGAAAAGGGACCATTGCATGGCTATGTTAAATCATTAACGCCTTTGTACAATCATAAAATATAACATTTGTTTGCTTTCCTGTCGTAGACCAGGTCGCGCACATCCTTATTCGAAAATTTGAGTTTTTGTAAAAATTTATTGTGCCTATATTTACGATTTTGGGGGGCCTAAAACTGCGTTTTTCCTGCCTATTTTTGGCGCCTAAAACACGATTTTTAGTGCCTAAAAATCCGGCCTCTAGTTATCAATAACGAAGTGTCTACTCTTAGCGTCGAGTACCGGCGGTTTCATTTGCCTATACAGCGTTAACTTTTTAAAGTATACCTAGCAGTCAAAACGTCACTTATATATAGTTAAATTTGCGCCACCTTATCAAAAAAAAAAAAACAATAAGGGTTGTAGTCAGCATGAAATGGCTTGCCTTTAGACGCTGCCTCGTTACTACTCGTGATTATTGGTTTTCTTTACGGAGCTGGGCGAGTGCGCAAAATGATCGTTATTCAATTTTCTACAGAAAGAAAATTTTGGAGACATTACTCCCGTTTTTGTCGCAGTACCTCTATCTTAAATGACAGTACACAGTTTACTTTCAAACTTACAGAATACCGGTGTAGCTATGGATGCTTCTTTTTTTTTGTAAAAAGAGAAATTCTTGTAAGCAAATGACTATATGCAGAAAGTCACCTTTTACGCTTCGTTGTAGCGTTTCCATTCAGGCAATGCCGATAGAAAGCGACAAGGCGTGAAATAATTATCGAAATTGGCGGAAAGTACGCGCCTCTGCCTACGATTCCTGTTTTCCAATCCACCGCTTACAAGACCCCACGGAAATGGTCCGGCAATAGCGTCAAGCCGAGTGGACGTAGGAACAAACGAACGAGGAAGCCTGAACCGAGGCAGTAGTCAAGGCCAACCGTTCGAGTTGTTGCAAAATGCTTGCCGAAGAACAAAATCAGAATGATTCACGCGGCGGCACCGGCGTGCTCGGAAAACACCCGCGCCTCAACAAGTCCTTGGGTGGATAGTGAAGAAAACGGGAAAGAGAAAAGGACAGCCAAAGCAGAGCGAGAGAGAGATAAAGGAAACGGGGTGAAGTGGAAGGCTAAACAGCGCCCGTCGCGACTAGGATAGGCCTAATTGTCCGGCTTACGCTGCCAACGGACGTCGCAATTGCCGCTGTGCCGCAATTGCACGCTAAGTGGCGACGATCGTCGGACGGAGATTGGAGAATCTCGCGAGGCCCTGAGCGACGGCTCTTCTTTTGATGTCGAGTGTACACGCGCGTCACACGCTTCTTCTCTCGAAGAACCCCCGCGTTTAAAAACATCATTAACGGACACGATCGGTTGAGACATAGAACAGCAAGAATAGAGGAGCAAGAAAACATTGGAGAGAAAAAAAAAGAAAAAAAAAAGAAAAAGATAACTAGTGACTTGTCGTGGGGAGACCAATTGGCAATCGCATTGCGTCGGCACGTAGAAATTCTCGGAGGACAGGCGTAAAGCGGAGTCAATGCTGCAGCATTTATTTGAGTGCATTTATATTATGCGCGCCTTGTTCTTGTCATGAAAGGAGTGGCAACAAGTGGCCATTACGATAAGTTCATACGTTCTCCGGCCCAAAAAATCTGATCGCGCGGCGTACGACTCATCGAATTGCAATGTAGTATTGCGATGCTGCGAGATAATTCATCGCGAGGTGGGCAAAATGAGGAATTGTGTGCTTATATTTAAATTAAATAATTTAGAAGAAAGCAATGCTACCTTACGCGCACTATAGAGCGCCTGACGTGCCTGTGGGCAAACGAGCGCGTTTCTGAATTTTGGAAAAAAAGCTTGGACGATACCCGTAATGACGCATATACGTTTTATATTGAAACCCTTTCCGTCATCATAGTATGACGAGCCGTTTATGTCAGGTCGCAGACAAGATTCCCAGCAAGCAAAACTGAATATGAATGTTATGATACACAATTTAACTTCGCGCTTTTGCGCCATTTCGAGCTTTCATTTTTTTCATTACGCATTAATTACATGGAAAAATAAAACGCCAGCATCATTAACCTTTTGTAACCCGTTATAAAATTCACATAGTTTGCATTTTTTTCAAACGAGATCATGCTTAAATTATTAAATTTTATGGCTCGTCCATCTTCCTCGAGTACTACCGATGCTTAAAAAATGCGCGCCCGCGCGTATGTGTGTGTTTAACGGAACGTTTGTGCGTGTGAAGAGAGAGGGGGGGAGGGGCGCCCACGGGAACCTGTGACATGGCCCCAGCTCCTGCATGGCACCGCAGCGCTAACAAGTTCTGCTACTAAGCAGTTGGCCGGATGATTCAATTCGGGAAATGACGATAAGTCACGACATTTCCTTTCGGAACGAGTCACCGGCAAAATCCCCCTCTTTCAAACTTGCGCGGTAACGGTGTGCGAAGAAAGCGCCCTGCTCGCACCAGTGAACTCGGGCAAGGCCGCCGGGCTAATTCCTCACGATGCAGGCCCACCCTTCCCACTCTCACCCCAGCGTGGTCGCGTGCGCTGCCCACTTCGCGTCATTTCCTCAACCAAAGCTCAGGCAAGTTGCTTCTACGAACGTGTCAAATCCGTGAAATGCAACATGCTAGTGTCTGTTCTATCCGCTTCCATCCCCACGCACTCCTCCCTCTTCATGGAACGAGTAGATCCTTTATACCTTGGAAGCAGGAAACCGGACACAATAACGGCGCTTACGTGCGACGGGGAATTTAACGCGATAGCGTTAAACAGCTCGCTTCGCAGAAATTCTGGTGTCAACGTCGGCGTCGTTGGTTGTGAGCGAAAAATCATCATCTTTTCCGTGACCGAAATAATAAAATAAATAATAAAAAAAACTTTGGTTAAAGTGAGAATCGAAGGCCGTCCGCGTGGCAAGCAAGTGTTCTACCTCAGAGCCACACCTACCGCTTGAAGCTTCTTCGGAAAGAAACACTACATGAATGTAATGTAGTCGGACGAGTCTCCCTTAAGTCATGTATATGGCGTGGCAGAAGCATAGAATCGCACCAAACTCCAAAACATGTGAATTGCGCAACGAGTGAGTGTTTTAAAGGATCACGCATTAATTACAACGCTATCGGACATATTTTGATCATCTCTATCAGCAAACGAAGTGTACAGCTGCGCCGGGGTGCGTGGCTCTTTACGGACGCTTAGTGGGCACTTCCCAACCGCACTTACCGCAGGCATTCTGGAATAGTTTGAAACGGCCAGTGTTACACGCACATACGTTCGTTTCCTTGCGGCATGGTTGAGGTGTCCACCGAGAAGCGAAGCGAAGTTAGGCCAGCGATTGAGAATACCATGTGAACGGGGCCCGATTACGCTAGCGCGTTCTACTCTTGAAGGCGAAGCTCAAGCGTTCTCCAACTTTTTTTTCCGGCAGATACCTTCGCCATGCACAAGGTTTACGGTGGACCAAAATATCCAAGCGAGCGTTTGCGATAGGTTCTGCGTAGCCAGGAACGGTATTTAGGCGCAAAACAACACACGGACGAGAGAATAAACACCGCCAGGCGAACACTAGCGACTGAGCTTTATTTTTCCGATGCCTCGCTTCGTATACCCTCAGGCATGCGCACAAGAGCGGAAGCAAACGAGCCTGCCTGGGATGTAACCAACCTTAATCATGTCCGATCAACGAGAAAAACTGACGTCAATCTCCTAAACAGACAACGGCGAAACGTTGATACATTGGTCTCGATTTCTTATATGCATAACCTCAGCTAGTTCCAGAGTCAACATATTTTTAAATTTCCGTAACATGCATGTGCTATCCAGCAAACGTTCGCACGTAGAACCCTTGCAGTGATACGGCAGATGCCAGCCTGTCCCATATCTGATTGATAACGCGTGCTATCGCAGGCGATCATTTATACAAGGGCCAGTTTGACCGATGTGTGTTTCGCTGCAGGTTGGCGGAATCTTATACACAACCCAGGCGGAACATTTCAAAAAACGCTTTGCGTGCCTTTTACGCATCGTCCACGCTGGTCGTTGTATAAATGATCGCCTGTGAAAGCGCGCATTATCAATCCGAAATGGGACAGGCTCACATCTGCCGTGCCATTGCAAAGTTTGCAAGTGCGAACGTTTGCTGGTGGCACACCCTTTTACAGAAAAGTAAAGATGTGGTGGCATATTTTATTGCAGAATCTATGTGCATAAAAAGAAGTTTTATTTTGAGACCATTGATATCAGCGTTCCGCGGTTGTATGTTAACGAGAATTAGTTCAGCTTTCTTGCTGATAGCATGTAGTTAAACTTGCTTCCATTCCATGCAAACCCAATTCTTTCTCGTACTTTAGCGCATTTATGACGCTATATGAAGTGAAGCATCGCAAATAAAAAGAAAAAAAAAGGAGAACCTGTTCGTGTTTAATCTCTCGTTCGCGTTTTGCTTTGCACCTGATAAATATTACTAACTTTGCACCAACTAGTCAAGCAGTAGTGGTTAGTAAGTTCTGTTCTGCGTATAGTGCCTGAATCAGATTTATTTGCACTTGTCAAGTTGTTTTATTGCTTGGGGAAAGGATTCTACGGCACCTGTCTGCACGGTGCAGTTAAATAAGGCCTATTAAGCAGTCATCTTACGGTAGCAGAATGCGGCGCTTTAAAAGAATGTCATGCGCTATGACACTTACGTTCGACCATATAAGGGCGCACTGGCTCCCAAAGCCATGAATGATCGGAGCGGCATCGTCTGGTGATGGTTTTCACATTTTTATACCAACGAGTATACGCGCGGAGTGTTGTAACAGGCGTAAAAACACGACCTGCTTCCCTATCAAAAACGAAAACGCCATGACTGAGGCTTGGTTAGTAACCGCGAATGCATTCAGGAACGCGCAAGCCACGACATTTCGGGCTCCGTGCTGCTGCATGGACGAGTTTCTTGCGTGTAAGAATCGCTCATCATTCGCACCTGTACGGAGAAGTATGAGTTTCCCCGCGGACACGTGTATGCGTGTTCCACGTGATGACCCCCCGCTTTCTCGTCGGCGCGAAGCAAGCATACATTCGAGGGCGTGGACGTGCCATTGCGGCGAGCATGCCGCCTAGGCAGTTCAACACGCCTTGATCGCGCTATTTTGTTTTTCTTTGTCTCTTCGCCTGTATGTTCCGCGGCGCCACCGAATGCGTATCGTGCCTCCGCAATGCATCACTTGCAAGCCCCATCTATGAAGCACCTACGCATGTGCGGTTGCGAAACAACGCGAAAGCGGGAATCGTCGACCTTTACTGTTCTTGCAATGAAATAGGACGCCCGTAAAAGAAGACAATCCGCTACTCGATATAACGCAAGCGGTTCATACACGTCGAACTGGGGATATATGAAAGCGCAAAACCAACTTAAAAAAAAAAAAAACGGCCCCCCAGTTTCCTCGTATTTCTCGGGTAACTCGGTGACCACATATGGCAATATTCTTGATTTCTTTTTTGTTTCACCAGAAGAAATCTTTGAAAAGAAGGGAATTAGAGCTAAGGGTAATAATTTATGCGGTGAACAGAAATAAATATCAGCCGCCGACAAGAAATTATTGGCAATGATGTTGCCGTTCAATGCACAGAAACGGTTTTTTGTCTATTGTGTCGTTATAATGTGAGCTTTCCTAAAACAATTCTAACGGCTCTACGTTCTGACGCAAATTTTTAAGCAAGTTGTTCTGTTCATCATTGGGTGACCGCACGCCTGCCGACTTTTTTTTTTTTTTTTTGCGTAGATGCTTGTCTCTCCACTCTTCTTTCCATCTTTCTTTCCCCCCTCCTCAAAGCTAGTGTAGGGTAGCAAACCAGATGTTTCAGTTCTGATGAACCTCTCCCTGCCTTTTCCTCTTCTATCTCTCTCTCTCTCTCTCAAACGGGCCAAATGAGCTTGAACGGAGCCTCCAACATTTCCGTGGAAATGCGTGAAAAGATTGCGTGTGTTAGTAGCACCTGTTGTAAATGTGTTCAATCATACATAGCATAAATATTTGAGATGGTTTTCATGCCCACCCAGTTGTGATGTATTTTTTTCTACGGCTGAGTGAGCAGAAGCAAAAACGCGCAAAGTATATATATATATATATATATATATATATATATATATATATATATATATATATATATATATATATAAAAGCGAGCAACAGCGCTATCTATCTGGCTCAATCATGAATCGTTCTCGCACAGAAAAATGAATTCCTAGACCCTAGATGCGATTGGCGTTGGCCCGAGTTGTTTTCGAGCTCTGTTAGGCAGGAGTGTTGTTGGCTTGTTTTTAAAGGCCCTCGAATTGAGCCACTTACATAATATATCAAGAGTTCGAAGGTGCCTCACCATGTGCACACTATCGCCAACATTCGTTTTCAAAATTTTTCGTTCCCTAGGCCAATGTGATCAGTCGCACCTCAATTCTGGTTAACCGATGTGCTTTCCCATTCGTCTCTCTTATATAAAATAAAGCTGTAACATCAAGAGTACCGATGTAGCTAAGTGTAAGTTCATACGAAGAAGAGAGAGCAGTTACTGTCAACTAAAGTTTTTCTATATTCTATTACAAACTGTTCAACATTTGTTTTAGTAAGCGTCTATAAGCGCCTTAGCAGGACCGAAAGCAATAAGGTAGAAATTCGAAGAGGTGATTTTTAGGGTAAAGAATACCACGCTCTACGCAAGAATGTTGTGTTTACAAACCTAATCCCAATGTTTCTTTGACCATTACCAATGATGGTTTTGCTCAGTAATGTCATTGAATAAAACCGAGACTATACAACTGTACTTTTTTAGAAGCCGTTAGCAACGGTGTAATCTGTTGCTCCCCATATAGCTGCTTATAAAACTTCCTAAACACTTTCCCGATAGGGTAAACGCGGACTTGACACGAAAGTTCTCAATAGGCTGCCAGTGGTTCCCAGTAGCCGCCACTGCTGCCACTGCTGACGCTAGCGTCAGCAGTGGCGGCTACTGGGGCAAAATGGAAAGACGGACGCATAGCCCCAGCGCACTCTGCTCGCGTCCTGCTTGCAGACACTACATGTAAACCAAGGCCCAATTTTGAACCCGACAAAGAATAAGAAACGCGCTTTGTAAGAATGCTCAGGAACTGTACCGCTACATTGCTGAAGGAGGAATGAATGGAAAAACAAAGAGAACCTGATCACTGCCGTTGGGCCAACCGAGGGAGGAAAAGGAAGGCGACTCGCCTCTAAAAGGCGACAAAAATAGTCGAAGAGAAAAAGCGAATCGGCAACGGCGTCATCGAAAAGAAGAAACACACAAAGACGCGTACGGGGTTGGTGTCGCTGATGACGGCACGTAGCATCCCGGACGGACGCGTGGCAACGCACTTCCTTTGCCGGAAAAGAGAGAAATCCTGCCGCCTCGCCGATTCGGAAATCCGTCGTTGTTTGTCTCAGGTCGAAGCGGGACGGTGCCCAGAATTGGTGGCTGCATCGTTCGGTGCCTGTTCTTTTTATCGTGTCCCACTTTTATTTTATTTCCGTTTTTTTTTTCTGGCGCCGCCTTCCTGTCGCTTCGAACGTCTTGCAGCGCAGAGCACGCACACCTTCGGGTGAACGCGCCAGCCGGGCGTCGCGCTGGAGCGTTTTTGTCTGCTCGGCCCCCGTCGGTGGCCATCGCCCCGAGGAGGATGAATGGGTCGCCTACCGGTCAGCTTATGCACATTTACAGCAGCGACTACTGCTGCTGCTGTATAGCAACAACGCAGGATCAGCCGATGGCTAGAGCTCCACCTACCGAAAGGACAGAATCTGACACCGCTATAGCCTCGATGTCACATACACTGTAAACCAGATTACACCCATATGGGTGTAATATGGTGTCTATAACTCACACCCCTACACCCCCACAAAATGGGTGTAACAAGCAGGATTACACCTATAAAATGGGCGTATTTCCAAATTTTCACCCATGGGTGTGAACATTCCTGTTCACACCCATGGGTGTTTAATAGCAAGATTACACCCATATGAAAAAAGGGTGTAGGGGTGTTTATGCACAATTACGCCCCAACGCCCATGCGAAAAAATCCATAATTTGACCGGTACCCCTCTCCCAGTTGGGTCCCATGGAAGCGCTAGAAAGCCGACCCCTTAGAGCTAAAGGGCTCTAGTCCTTTTATGGCCACTAGACTAATCATAGTGGCTCCTGCCACAGTGGGAAAATCCTGGCCCCAGCGCTGTTTTTTATGGTGCATATGACGCACGGGATATATGGCCCTCACATACACAATGTAATCGTAGCTGAATATGAAGGCATGACTCAAAATGTGTTGTCACATATTTATTTATTTATTGCATACCTGCATCGCCCCCCACTGGGCATTACAGCAGGGGAGTTACATACAAAAATATACAAAGTAATCACACTCACAAAGCACAACGTTCACACAGTATATCCATAGTGCAAAATGAAATCAAGCTTTAATAAACACAGAGCTCGTACAGGATTCAGAGACAAATTGTAGGCTGTTCAGAGACCTTCTTCGAGTGCGCAGAGCGGCATCACACGGCCAAAGAAGACATCAAATAGGATGCGAATTGCATGGCATGGAGCACTAACGACCAAGGCATGTGTATCAAAATATAACGAAAGAACCTTTATTTGCACTTTAAAATGAAGAACTGCTTTTAACATGCTTCAATGCAACTCAGAAGTACAGTGCAGTGAAGCATACAAACAGCAAGAACAGTAGTGAAGCGCAGCATGCCTTATTTCTCTAATATACTGAAGTAATTGCAATCACATTGCAATCACATCGCAATCTCCACAATTGATACGCCACATTTCGCACGTCTTGTCATAACACATGACATTACACATGTCATGTGTTATGTCATGTCCCCCTTGTCATAACACATGGAATTTAACGCGAGGATTCCCTCCTGTTCAGGGAATACAGTAAACTCATGCGTATTTAATAAAGCATTTCATTAGGAGCACAGGTGTGCATTTTTCTTAGAGGCTCTTCCGCCACCATCTCGAATTTTGGTTCGCGACCGAGCAAAGGCCGCCCTCCAAATTTTGTCCAATTATCTTCAACTATGGGTGGGAGGGGGGACGCTTGTTCAAATTTGACAGTAGAGGTTTTGGAACTGCAAACAGTTTCTGCATAGAAGAAACTTGCATGTGGTTTTTATACATCATGTGTTTTCAGGCTATGTGTTTGCATTTGTGCATACAGTAGGCCTATCCAGTAGAAGTTGCTTTCATGGTTGCAGAACAGTTGTAAAAGCTAGTGTGCATATTTAAAGCGCAACAAAGCCTAGTACTGGTCCGCTCTCTCATTAAACCACTGCTTTCACGTCTCGTTGTGGCCCCACCTATCGTCAAAAATTTCTGGAAGCTCTGTGATTAATGTGCTGTGAGCAAAAAGTGGCAAGTAAACTGATATTATTTTGGAAACGGATGGTGCAATAATGAAATACACCGGGTAAATCCCCTTTCAGAGCAAAGCTTAATGACTCACTTTGTACATCCTCCCGAGATAGTATCCTACGTTTCAAGAGTGCTACAAACATTAAACATATACTGTAAATAGATATGAATGCCACAGCTGCACATGTAAAGAATTATAGCTCACGCAGCAGGCTTAGAACTGTTAAAAAAGCAGGGTCATACCAGTGCCCAAGAAGAGGCACTTTCAATAGATTTTGTGGTAAATAGAGGGCTTAATGAACAGACAACCTCCTGCTGCATTCATGACACACTATTTGTGAATCGCCCTCTTAAGTTGCATACAGGTAAGTTGTCTACACTTCACCATGCAATGCTGTTAACATTATGCATCTGTATAGTTTTCTACATGTATCGCGGTTAATCTTGTGGCAAACTGATGCTTCTTTTGGGAAAATAAATAGGCAGGTCACATAGATTGAGCTGGAAACTTTCGCATCAGAGGAATCTTCTAGAAATGTACAAGGTATTTGCAGCACCCTTCTAGGAGCTTCCGCCACTGCTGCAACCCTTTGAGTGAGGTCGTGAACCCGAAACAGCAGTTTTCGGGATGTGATGAAGAGTGCACTGCATCGTCAGCACCCAGTCCATCGAAGACGATGTAGTGCGCTGTCCTTTCAACGGTCTGCATACAAGCCATGCATCACATTAAACTAAACATTTAAAAATATTGGGAACAATCAGAATCTCATTATGAGGTACCCTATAATAGAAAGCTCTAGTACTACTTCACCACTTGGGTTTATTACTGTGCATATCTACGTACGCAAGCTTTTTTACATTTTAGTATACACCATGGCTTACTGAATATGTTAGCAAAGATACATGGTGGGGAAAGAAAATGCTTCTCCAATCATATCATGCACCTCTCAAAAGGTTTGAAATGTACCAGGATACTCAATTTTCTGCCTTTATACCAAGATTTCTTGCTTAGCTTTGAACGCCATAACCAGTAAGCCACTACAATGGGTGATAAACAAAATATAAACCATGTTAACAATTCAGACAGAAGAGTACCATTATTCATGATTTACCTTGAAGGATCCTTTCGTAGACATGTACCCAGAACAGATGTTCAATCTACTAAATGAAACTTGCACTAGCGTAAAACCCCAAGCAAGCACTCCCCTCCCTCTTTAGGGAGATTTCCCATATGCACCAATGACCGAGCAAGCCCCCATGTGAGCAGATAAATAGCGCTTATACAATGACCACTGCTGCTGGAAACACAGCACAGTGTATTTGTTGAAGCTCACCTGTAGACTTCTACTCCAGTTACATAAATAAGATATAGTGCATCATTTTATAATCGTCTTTCACAGGTTGCTTATTGGTCAAAAGCGATTACTTCACTTACGAGGCCAGAAGTGAGGCTCACTGTTGTGAAAAATCTATAAGACATGCTAATTTTATTCTGCTTCGAGTGCATCCATGAGCAGCTGTTTCGATGCAGTGCCTTTGGCAGATAAATACTGTATTTTATTTCAATTCCTGAAAATATCCATGTAACAGACAATATTATTTAGAACAGACATTGATGCCAAGGAAATTATAGGGGATGTTATTAGAAGTAATTGTAATGTAAATGTGAAGAAAGCAAAGTGGATGAAAAGATAACTTGCCACCGGCAGAGACCGAACCTGCGACCTTCGAATAACGCGTCCGACGCTCTACCACTGAGCTACAGTGGCGGTCATCCCACCGTCCACTCTGTAGGGTATATATGTGCATTTAAACGTGGAAGCGTCAGTCAGCGCCGCCTGTTGCCATTACGGCGAGTGTGGGACACTCTTTTTTGCCTGTTGGCGTCACGTAGCACGTGATCTTATTACGAGCTCGCATCTGACTAATAACCCCTCGCATGCTAACTGAAGGCATCAAGTCTGCCAGAACGAGACCCTCGCTATGAATGAAGGAAAGAAGTGTAAACTTAAGGGCTCGTTTGCTTTGTTATACACGATATTAATTAGAACTAACAGACATTGATGCCAAGGAAAGTATAGGGGATGTTATTAGAAGTAATTGTAATGTAAATGTGAAGAAAGCAAAGTGGACGAAAAAATAACTTGCCACCGGCAGGGACCGAACCTGCGACCTTCGAACAACACGTCCGATGCTCTACCACTGAGCATCAGTGGCGGTCAACCCCCCCGTCCACTTCGTAGGGTATATATGTGCATTTAAACGTGGGAGCGCTGACTGACGCTCCCACGTGTGACTGACGCCGTTTCTGTTCTGTCTCTAATTTTCTTCCTCGAAGGTTCGCGTCTATTTGTATTTCAGTAAAATATTTGATACGTGGTGTCTGACTCCGGTGTGGAGGAGTGTTAACACTGCATGCCAAGGAAACGATAAATGTCCGTTTTGCGATGGCTCGAAATCGTGTCACTACTACTTAAACGATTCAAATACAAAGATGACAACTGAAAACAGGAGACAGCCCATGCTCTTAGCAAATGTGGCTGCAAGCTACTGGCAAATAGACACGTGATTAGTGCACTGCAAAAACAAGGACGCGCACTAAGTCGGAGACAGTCACATGAGGAAGGCGATATATTAAGTGGTGGCGTGGACGAGTTGGTAACTCAATATCGACATGAATGAAGCAAATAAAAGTGTCATAATTAACACAGCAGGACATGAGAGGCCTGAAAGACACACTTGCGTACTGAAAACGGTAAGCGCATCAAGAAAAGGACAACGAAAACAAACACAAAGAGTGGCACTTCCAACTGGTACTGTGAAATTAACACGCCATATGTGTAGTTTTCTTAGCTATGATGTGGTAACATCCCATGCCTCAGAACAGAGGCCGCTGAAAAATTTTTGCTATTTTTTTTAGTCTAGCTTATTTCGCTAAATATTGAAAATCTTAAAATTTGCACGGAACCAGGATGACAAAGCTAAGATCTCTTGCTATCATGCAGGAAAAGTTTTTTGACCGAGCGCTCTAATGTCGCTCTCGAAGAAAGTCTTTGCGTTTTTGCAAAACCAATGGATTTCGTTGTTATCTTCTGACGACCTCCCTTTTTTTTTCACTTAGGTTTTACCTCTTGACGCACACCGTTTTCAGGTCCCATTCCTTGTTGCTTCATTCCTATTCATTTGTGCTGGCTGCTACTTTGAAACCCACATTAATTTCATGTCACCATTAATTTCATAGTCAATTTTGCCTTCGATAGCATATTCGTGTGCTAGGTCAAAAACTATTCCTGTATGATATCAAGAGATTTTCGCTTCGTCGCCCTGCATTTGTGCGAATGTTAACATTTTTGATCTTTAGAGAAATAAGCAAGGCTACATGCATAAGAAAAATTTTTCAATATCATATGTTCTCAAGCATTTGTTTTACCATGTGATGAGCGAAGAAAACCACATATATGACGTCTTCGGTTTGGAATAAATATCGGTAGGAAGTAGCTCTCTGTGAGTTCGTTTTCGTTTACCTTGTCTTGGTCCACTTATCAGTTTCAGCATGTCGCTTTACCAACTAGCTCGGACCCGGATTCTCGTGCACACACTTGCATACCTGCCAATCTGGGGACCTCAAAGGTGAAAAGGAGTGAGGTGGGGAGGGAGGGGGGGCGAACCGGCCCCATAAATTGACATAATAGGTAGGGGGGGGGGGGCGCTGCGACGAACCTTCTCCCCCACAGAAGGGGAACCCTGCGTACGCGGATGCTGTTGCTTGGCTGCTTTTCGTTATTGCTTTTGAGGAATGCAGTAACCTTACATACAGCTAGTAATGATGTCCAGTAAAGTTCTGAGACGTCAGGGGTCGTACTGGTACACGCAATTATACGGCGCGTGCAATGAAGGAACATAGTTTGCCGTGTTCACCTGAGAGCGAGTAGCCTCTTCCTAATCTTAGTACGTACACCCGTAGGCAAAATTAGTCGGGACGCGCGACTGGCGACCACAATCAGATAAAACTGTATCGTCGCGCCATCTGACGTCTGCCGAAACATCGCAGTGCGCGTGCGCGTCCTTTCACGCTCGCAGCGATGTCTTTGTACGCGCTTGCAGCGCAATAGCTGAATAAATGCAGCGTTTTGCGGTAGGGGCGCTTTCTATGTTCAATCTGTCATGCGCTCAGTTCGAGGGGGGAACGGTTGACGCGAAGCGCGCGGTGCTCACTTTCACGATTTATAAGATAACATATCTTGTTTCAGTGACAAACCGGTGCCACATATGCAGAATTAGTTCCCTTCTGTGCATGTTTTTTTTTTTAATCGTACTGAAATGCGAACGAGGGCACCAAAAACGAACAGCCGTCGAGCCGAAAACATGCTTCACTTTACTAGCATACGATTACCAGACAAGGTCCGGCTGCTACGCGTGATCTGTCAATAAATGCGAAGCGAGCGGTGTACTACTCACTGCCAACGTGCAACCGGCGAACTTTGCGCGTGATGGACTGAACAAAGAAAGCGACCCCTACCGCAAAACGCTACATGTAATCACCTAGCCTACTGCAAGCTCGTAAAAAGACATGGCTACGAGCGTAAAAGGACGCGCACGCGCAGTGCGACGTCTCGTCAGATGTTAACGGCGCGGCCGGCGCGGCGATGCAGCTTTATATGATTCTGGTCGCCGCTCGCTAGTCCCGACTTATTTTGCCGACGCGTGTGCGTTCTTTCGCACGACAGCAAAGTACCATGCATGGCGAACACCATAGAACAACGTTCAAAAATTTTAGAACCTCTCTCATTTGTCATCGTTATTTTCTTTACGTATACGTAGAGAAGGCTATATTTCGGGAGACTTATCGCCGCGCCTTCACTACCATAGTTCGCCGAAATTCAGGAGTCCCGCGGGCAAATCGGGAGAGTTGGCAGGCATGCACTTGTAGCGCTTCGTTGCTCGCAAGCACGAAAGCTTACCTTTTCAGCAATAGGACCAAGTCCAAAAGCGCTCTCCGTGTGGCTCCCAGCGTACACTTCGTTGAATGCTTGATCGGAAGCACTCAGCTTGCGGCGAGCACTAGCTTCAACGGAAGCCGTTGACAGAGGAGACGCACTGCGCCGCACCGAAGTCGTTGTTCCGTACTTGCTGATCCACTACGGATTCGGAGATTGCAGTGACACGCACTATATTTTTTGTATGCGTGAACTACGTCACCGTGGAAGCCGTCGAAGTATACATCCAAAAGAAAGCAGGTGAATCGATGAACAATCCGCCACCGTTAGCATGCAGCAAACGCGCACACGACATGTCACAACAGATTCCAGATTCAAACGTCGCCTGTTGATGATGATCGTGACGCGCAGTTGCCCCGAGTCCGAAACCGAAAGTCATCGCCTCCGAGATTAAAATCACTATATCAGTGAATTGACTTTAGCAGCGCCGTTTATAATACTCTTTCGAAACAAAAAACCAAGACATATTGTAATATTTTATGTTTAACAACATGTTTGGGCTAGTAGAGCTTTAAAGCATTTTTTTTTCAGCTACTGCTGACGTGTGCAGGTGGCAAATTTGTAGCCTTCGAGATTCACATTTTTCTTTTTCCGAGTAGTGTGTCGTCGGGGCATTGTTTCGACGAGTTCGAGTTAAAATTTCGTTCCTTGTGCATAATAGCTATAACTAGGAGGCTAGGGAAGGGCGGGGGGGGGGGGGGGGGGGGAGTGGTGTTCGGTATTCGACTCACCCCCGCCCTTTTCTACGTTTATTTGGACCCGCATGTGTGCAAGCACTGGCAAAAATGTACTTGCATACGGAGGGGTCGGACCCCCCTTCTCTCCCCCCCCCCCCCCGCTTCTGCATAAAGTCTGGCCACGCCCCTGCTGTGCTAACAGCCTGTTTTTAAATAACATTCCACCATTCAGCAATCGCTGATAAGATATCTTGGAGAATACGCTCTTTTTACCGACGCAGTGGCAATGAAGCTTGCTTTTATTTCATGTGGTGAATTTCGTGCAAGCATACGAATGTGCTATCACTGTGTGCATTGTAAGGCAATGGTAAGGGCTGTCAATCACATTTAGCAGAGCGATGAATTGGGTTAGTTGGTGGTGGTTCATGGTTTCTTGTTGCGCTGCGAATGAGTTGTGAGTTTGCGCACCACCTGTCCTGTAGTCCCTGTATCGTCCTCGTCTCGTCATTCGCAGCGCAACAAGAAATCATGAACCTGTCAATCACAATGCCTCAAGTCAACTGCCGTTCCTCCTTCTTGTGGCACGGGTACATTGTACTAGTGTCGTCTGTGATCGCTCACGCGTACAATGTACGACCCACGAGGGTTCCTCGACAAAAAAAAAAGAAAATAAAAAATAAAGCGCCCGCAGAGTGATGCGTCCCATTGGAGACGTTCACTTGTGGTGCTTAGCGGGTGTGCGCCTAAACTGTGCTGCGGCGTGCCATGTGTGTACAGCAGCTGGAGCAGAGTGAGCTCAGACAGTTCAATGTAAACATGCCCAATTTCATGGTAATACGTACGCTGCATACTGTCACTTTGAGCTGATCCGTGATCATAACTTTAAATATAACTCACTGATAAAATCAGCGACTCGTGAATTGGTGTGAAATACTTCAATGTACAGGAATATGTGCACCCCACTGTAAATAAAACAGGTGTTCTAAAAGAAAAGCTCGTTGTGATTTCGAATGAGAAAACGCGCATGATGACCTGTCGAAAACAGTGTGTAATCGTTTCATGATATAGGTTTAAGCGCAACACCATCTCTTTTACCATCCTTTCAGTGAGAATGATGAATGGTTACGAGGGGCTGCAAAATACTTTTTTAGTATGAATCACACAAAGTCAACACATGACGCCGTTGAACGTGTCAGGAATCTCGTGAATAATGCAAACAAGAGAGTGGTACATTAAATCATTAAATGTGGCATATAGCGCGGTATATGTCGGCGAATAAAAAGTGAAATGAAAACAAAAGCCGAGAAACATCGATCTTTTCACCGAAAAGTTGCTATGCGGTTTGACTGTATCCGTTGGCATGTGATACGTACTGATCCTTCTTAAAAAAAAAAAAAAAAAAAAAAAAAAAAAAAAAAAAAAAAAAAAAAACAATAGGTGTAACAGTCAAAGACACACCCTTGGGTGGAATTTCTGAACATACACCCTAGGGTGTAATTTGTGATCATACACCTATAGTACACCCAAAAATGAAAAAAGGGTGCACAAAGGGTGGTTTACGTGAAATTCCACCCTTTTGGATAATCTTGGCAAAAAAAATGGGTGTCCGATGGGTGTTTTATCGAAAATCCACCCTTAAGGGTGTGAAACGGTTTACAGTGTACTGTCCTTTTCGGTAGGCGAAGCTCTAGGCGCGAATAAGAGACGGCTTGACTCTGCGAAAGCAAAACGATGCGCAAGAAGACAATCATGATGTCCGCGAACTAAATCGACGAAACTGCATGACGTCCACCAAAGGTGCTCTTGCAATCGCATGGGGTAAACGTTAATAAACGAGAAGCTACGGGAATGAATATGTCACTGATATGCTTCCGCTACTGAGCAGACAACATGTGATGAGGACGAGCATACATAATGTGCAACCCTGTCTGTGGTGTAGCTTGCTGTGCCTAAGCTAGAGTAAAGCCGTGACAAACCACCACTAAGATTCGAGAAAACATCCTGAACATTACCCTCAAAATCTTTTGATTGTTTTGGTTATGTTAGCACGTCAGCGTCCATTTCTATTTTGATAGTTGCGTTGAATAACATATATTATTCTCTCCTTTTGTTTTCTTCTGATCGCTGATTCATGCAGTTCTGATGAAGATAGTTACATGACGATACGCTTGCGATCCTACCCGAATTCAACATATGAAATTCTAAAAATAGGATGTCGGTGGTTTACAAATCCTTTGTGTTTTTATGTGTGCGTGTGTGTGTATGAATTGAGATCAAACAACAGAAAGATTTACCAGGTTGCCCAAAGTGCGCTAAGAAACGCGCCAGTCCGATAAGACGCTCATGAGTTCAAATTTTCCAGAACATTTTATTTTCTTTAAATACTCAGAAAGCAGCAGTGATTATCGCCAGCACACGGTGGCAGGAAATGCGGCGCTTATTTTCACCTTCATTGCATTATATGAATATCCTTGTGCTGCACATCTATTCAAAACAAGGTGAATGCACTACTTACAGCATATGAGTAGTCCTCGATAGTAAAACTGCCCTTCGTTAACACACACTATTGCGCAGGCGATCGGTTGAAATGCTGCTTTAATATTCAATGCACGTTGGAATTGCCAAAGCGTGCGTGTTACATCAAAGAGTGTACAAAGTTAGGGGTACTACGCGTGTACGTATACTCTCTGTTCATTACGTCAAGGATTCCCTCAGTCGTCCTTCACGTACGCAACCAGTTTGGCAAGCGCCTGCCATCCCTCTGCGAACAACTAGTCATTCTTTGAAAGCAAGTTGGAAAAGCCAACTTGTGGTTACGTGTTAAGCGTGTGAAGGAATGAGAGGTGTCTCTCATTCGAGGAGAAGGGTAAAAAAAATAAGCGCGAGTGCTGTTGTCCTTGGAAAGCATGAGCCAGTCCAAGTAACTCGTTAGAAATGCCCTGCCGAAGAGTAAGCTATTCGATGCGGCCACGGCAGCGAAGGCACTAGCGAAACGGATAACCTAACCATGCGTGACACAACAGGGGCACTGCGCTCGAGATATTTCGATAGAAAGTGAGCGGACGAGGAGAGAGGGAAAGTAATGTGGAAGGGAGATAAGTGCGGTGCTTAGACAAGAGCAGGTGCTTTCGTCCAAAGCAGGAGCCCACTGTATGGCCCGCCCCGGGCGGCGCTCCGGAGCTTTCGTGCCCTCGTCCTAAGTGCCGGGGGCTTTCCCCGAATTCGGCCGATGCACCTCCGGCGCCGACAGGAGGATTTTGTCTCTCTTTTGGAGGCACACCAAACATCGGCCAGGTCTGTGACTGAGCCGGGTTTTTCCCGTCAATTTGCCACGCGCCAACGGGTCCCTCCTCTCCTCTTCAGCGAACGCTCGTGCTTCCTCTTCTAAGCGAGAGCCACTCTCCAAGGTCATTGGCTTCATCCGCCGGACGATGTGGTCCTTTGTTGACGCCGCTACTCTCACCGTCGGCACAATTTGAGGTTGGCCCACGCCGCCGCCCGTGACGTTCTCTGCCTGGGCGCGGCTGTTTGCATAACTCAATGCTAACTAAAATGTGGGATCCCTAACATTATAATTTCGTTGCTCTAGGTTTTGCCAGTTGTTATGCAATAAAATATTTAAAATCACACGCTGGGATACCATCTGATCTGCAGAGGCCTTTCGATTTAACGTATGTCTACAAACAATAAATCTAAAGGCAAACTGAAGTGGCCATGGTTAAACAGCTCGTGCAAAACGAGATTCTCGAATTCTCGGCTACCACCAGATGCTCACTTCGAACGAGGGGCGTATCTGACTACTCGAGTGACACCTGCCAAGAGATGTCGTATTGATAAAGCTCTGCGTGTGAGTTCAGGTCTTGAGTCGTCAGAGGACTGACCGACTAGCTTCCATTGGAGGGGACAGCCATAGGAGGGGCAACATACAATGATCGAATGCTTTCCTCTGCTATGTAGCTAGATCCCAGTGCTACCTTCTCAGCAGGTTTGCAGGATTTCCCGTCAGGTCGGTTTCATGTACACGACCGCCGCTTGAGGAGCTCACTTGGCCGTTTATTTTACGGGCCTAAACTTCCCTTTGTATCCCTGTCAGCACAATGACATGAGGGAGATCGTGGTATACTTGGTAGCGGTACACAGCGTTTCTGAACAACATTTTATCATAAATAAATAAATAAATAAATAAATAAATAAATAAATAAATAAATAAAAAGGAGAAAATGAAGAATAAGCACGCCAAGAAAAAAGTGAAGGCATGTCTGCAAAAATGGAGACAACAGTGTACTCAGTTTCGACACCAGCCCTTCTATGATAAGGCAGAGCTTATTTCAACTATCATAGACGGCAGACGCCTAGTAGAGTTCGCCGAGGTTCTTGAACTTCCGAGAGGAGAGCACTGCGTGTGGCTTAATCTGCATGAGCTCTTGTGGCACCGAAAGCTTACAAAGGACACGTGTGCAGGCTGCTTGATTGAATTTTTCGGAGAGAGCATGATATCTCCTACTAACGTATGAGCCTATGCCAAAATGTACAAAATTATATAGGAAAAATAAAAGAGTAATTTAGGCTTTGAGCATCGTGTAGGAAGCCGCCATCATTATTTGATACAGAAGATAACAAAGCAATCGACAGTAAGCTCCCAGTAATCATGACCAACGTCGAATTCTATCTGTAAATAGCTATTTATGTTTCTCTTTTTAGATTCCACCTGCAAAAGCGCCTACGGATCCGTAGAACACACATATACCGTTCAAAAATAAGCCCAAATGTGATTTATTAAGCGTATTTTTTTTGGTGTGCGACATTTTCGCAATTACAAGTAGCATGGACAAAATTAGTATGCGTGTTCAGATTTGTGGCCACTCAAACAAGTGTTCTACTGACTTCTAACATTAAGGCTACGTGTACGTAGAGGCTTAAAGAATAAAGCCCGTGATACAGCTGCTACTCAGTGCAAAGTACAATTTTTTTTCGTCAGAAGCTCTGTCTTCATATTGCAGATTGTATTGAAAAATCACATAAGCAACAGAAAGTAAAAAAAAAAAAGAAACACGATACATTGCGGCGATCCACAAGGTGCAAGAACCTGAGACAAAGGCTTTCTCAACGGGCATCGTATAAATTTTCAATGAGGCGAAATTTCACCAAGGGAGCAACAGGAGAAGTTGGCCAAGCGATTTCCCATAAAACGATTTTCGTCATACGATATTATTTGAATCGGCGGCCCCTGAAAGTGATACTGTGCGGGTGGTCATCATGTCGTGATGCAAGGCAACTGCTACACGTGCGTTGAGTGGGTCGAAAATTAAAAAAAAGTAAGTAAAAAAAAATAATAACATCAATATGAAATAAGAAAGTATTGATCAATAGTGGATATTTTTGAACATAAAGCGTTGCCTTTGCGGCTAAAATTTTAGATTTCACTAGCTCATTCCTTCGTTATTGCCGTGGCTTAACCTTGACCCACTACTTGAATTTACGTGCTTGATATTAATCGACTTTACATAGACTGTCGTTTACACTTGTAACTGTTTGCATCGCGTGCTTAGCGAAAGGAACTGTTGATGAAGCGCGAAAAACTCCCTTCATTCATTCTGATTTCGCTATGAGAACGTGGTTGGAGAGGGGGGTGAGGAAATGAGGAGTAGGGTATGACATTTCTGAACACTAATGTATATTTATACAGCTACTAAATGGTTAGATTATATTCTTCAGGTCACACGGAAAAGCCTGCAGAAGACCTTGAAGAACTTATATATTAAATACAATTCATTAGCGTTCATATACTCATAGTGTCGTAAGAATCGCCAGCGACTAGATGGACATTTAACAACAACACTACGAAGCTCCTCCAAAGAAAGAGAAACAAAGCAACAACCGGCTAAAGAAACCACTTGAAACAATAGTAACTATAAAAACTTGGCTAAAAGCGGCACCAGGAATAAAGTTGGGTCTTCGCTGCTGTCAATGACGATTGAAGTTGACTTCTTTTCTTGTGATGCACATAGCTCACTGTCTTAAGTACGCCTATAGAGTATATTTTTCGTAAAGTATTCGCCGAATTTTACTTGCCGCTTTCTGCGCAGCCGGCGAAGACCATGGAACATTGAGTTTTTGAGTGGAATAAAGCTCCAACGGAAAATCTTCATGCCAACCCCCCTCCCCCTCTATATCAAAGACTCCATAATACTTCTACAAGTACCATACGAAAATGGCATCTGTCAGACAATCCACGTAAGACAATTTATATTGAAATGTTCCCACTTCGAATGCTCCATATCGACATTGTTAATGGTGCTAATACATGTTTACGAGGCGAAAGTGGTAGACTTGAAAAAAGGGACTGTTTCTTTAACTTTTCAGGTAGGTCACCTCTCGAAGCCTTTTGATAGGCAAATTTGATTTTCAGTCTTGATTTAAAAAGACATTTCTTTCTTTAGGTACAAGTAAAAGAATGTCCATGTTAGGGAGAAAGTGAATTTATTAATTTTCCTGCTCGAACTAAGCATCCCTAGATCCGTCAAGGCCTAAGTACTATGGTGTTTAGTACGTTGTTGCTGGGGTGCTGCAAGCGTCGCTTTGTATAAACAACTCTGGCTTCTAAGCGCAATCTTAAACTTCTCTCATGGGGAAAATGTCTGAACCAAGCAGGCTTACTCTATCGGCATGCGGAGACATTACAGTTGCCTATATAAGGTTTCAAAGTTCGGAAAACCGGTGGAAATAGCGAAAACACGCCGATAACCAAAGGGAAAAAAACACTTCCGCTCTTGCATGTGGCGCACAACAGCTCTTATATGTAACAAAGCTTTTAGAACAACGCACCATCAAGCATCACTGAACGAAAATGAAGGCATTTAACCAACACGTGCTCGTACGAACTAAAGCGCGCTCCTATTTGGTACTTGTGGATCGGCAGGCGTGTCCCGCAGCCGGATCCCGGACCAGCACGCGTGCCGTGGCGCTGCTCGGTGGCAGCGGCACGAGACGCCGCCACTTCACAGCGGATACCGGCGGGGAAGCGGCGTGGACCGCGACGAAAGTTAAAGGAACCGGCGGACTCACCAGTTTCATGGCGCCTTTGTTTACAGCCGGTACTCCCGGTCTCGAGACAACGAATGGCAGAAAAGCGTCGGGACTTGAAGAGCAAGGGACGACTTTCAAGGTCTCCTCCGAGCAGCTTGGTTTTTATACCGGTTGCTGGTTGCCCCACCTCTCAACGGAAACGCGAGAGGGGGGCTCGCGGACGGGGCAAGAGGACAGACCTCCGGTCGTTGGAAAGGGCAGAAAAGAAAAAGGGTTTTCCCGCCTGTCTGACGCCTCTCTCGCCACCGATGCGGTTGCGATTGCACACCGGTGTGTATGTGCACGTCTGTGCGCGTGCACGTGTGAGTCAAAACCCTCTCGTGACGTTTGGTGACCGCGGCTTATTTGAGGGAAGGATGTGACGGGTGGGTGCAAAGACTGCCCGGCTGATTCCGTACGATAAGGTGCAACCCCGCCAACCTCCGTGCCATGGTTGCTGTTCTAGTACAGGTGACCGAAAGCCGAGTCGAGACGATCGTCGATGAGGACTGAAAATGAAATGGATATCGAAAATAGGTCACCTTTTATTGTTCCTGTGGCTTCAATAACGTCAAAAAGCCTGCGCTTTCTTCTAGCGTTATCCTTCAAACAATCGTTTCGATTGCCTTCTCTGGGCTTGCGTAAATGAGGACTCTTTTTTACACTTGAACGAGTAAGACCCGCTTATTTGGATGTAGAGGTAAACTGCTCATGGTGGTGACATGCCACTGAACTTCCAGAAAAAAAAAAGTTTAAGCACAGGTGCCTTCGTGAGTAAGTTTAAAGTCCTCGACTGAGTGTCTCGAAAGGGCGACTAACACTTGAGTTGTCATATGTAGCTGGCAATAGCGCCTCATGGAAGAATATCCGGTACTTATCACAGAGCCTAAACAAAGCGTTACGGTAAAAATCTGAAAAAAAAAATCCCTCTAGCAACACTGTAGTCACGAACAGCGTTATGTCACAGGGAACATTTTAATGTGCGAATGGTACTCACATGTAATATTTCGCCGTCGCGGGATTGTTAACAGAAAAAAACAGATGTCTTCAGTAGTTTTTAAGGACATGCTGTTGAACCTATAAGAACCGCCGGCTGTCGCAGCCCCCCCACCCCCTTTCCCTTTCCCACGTTACGAAGACGTATTGTTATTTTCGTAAAATATTGCGACGGTATAGGATTGACCCACATAATCTTAACTGTTATAACAAGTAGGCCACCTACGTGAAATTCTTCCAAGCCATTGCAATGTTTTACTTTGATCCGTCATGCTTGATTCCGGTGGTGGTCGTTGTAAATCGCTCGCACAAGACGTAGATGGCCGCAGGACAGGGCACACAAGTGGGTACGATCGAATGCCCTCGTAATAGCATCATCATCTGCCTGACTGCGCCCACCGCACGGCAAAGGCCTCTCCCAAGTTCCGCCAATCAACGCGGTCCCGTGCTTGCTGCGGCCACGTTATCCCCGCAAATTTCTTAATTTCATCTGCCCACCTAACTTTCTGCCTCGCCCTCTCACGCTTGCCTTCTCTTGGAATCCAGTCTGTTACTCTTAATGACCAGCGGTTATTTTTTCCTGCACGCTACATGCCCTGCCCATGTACAGGGCTGGTCAAAAGTTCCCAGGCCGCTATCGCATGTATTCCTATGGCCGCGTGGCCTGGGAACTTTTGACCCCCCCCCCCCCCCTGCACATTTCTTCTTCTTGATTTCGACTAAGATGTCCTTAACACCCGTTTGTTGCCCTGACCCACTCTGCTCTTTTCATGTCCCTTAAGGTTGCACCAATCATTTTCTTTTCCATGGCTCGCTGCGTCGTCCTCAATCTCGGTTGAACCCTCTTTGTAAGCCTCCAGGTTTCTGCTCCGTAGGTAAGTACCGGTAAGATGCAGCTGCTATATACCTTCTTCTTGAGGAATAGTGAGGGATAGCTCATAACAGCGGATTCTGTCAAAGGAATAAGTAAGAATACAGTGACTTTTATTTACAGCGAACAATTAACAAATACTAGACAAACAGTGCTGCGACATTGAGCTAGACATATTTCGAAGTATACACTGAATAGTTGGTGAACATTGATTTCAAACTTCTAACAACATGTGCGTGAACTGAATGCTGCATGAGTCAATTCGCACTCATTGCAAGCTTATTATGATGCCGGGCAAACAGGAGTGTCCCATGCTCGAGATCAAGCCTTGCAACGATAGAGGGCGAGTAAAACGAAAACAATCATTCATGCTCACTGTGAGACGGATGTGACAAACTTTTAGGGATGCCAAGTCTGTCTTTTTTTATCCGCCACGGTGGATCAGTGGTTACGGTGCTCGGCTGCTGACCCTGAGGTCGCGGGTTCGACCCCGGCAGCGGCGGTCACATTTCGATGCAGGCGAAATAGTAGAGGCCCGTGTACTGTGCGATGTCAGTGCGCGTTAAAGAACACCGGATGGTCATAATTTCCGGAGCCCTCCACTACAATGTCTCTCATAATCATACCGTTGTTTTGGGACGTAAAACTCCACGTAATATTATTATTAAGTCTGTTTTTTTTGTGTGTGTCAGTGTATATTTTATTGTGCCGTTTTTCTTAGCTTGAACTAGCTTCACTTTCTTTTTATCTGAGATCTTGTAATTTATTTTCAACGGTTTCACAAAACTCCATTGTCTTCCTGCCGCTAACGTTAAGTTAGTTTCGGATTTAGCGAATTAGAGCTTTACTGGGCGCGTAATTAATGGATCATCTATGATGGAAGCTGGTATTCATGATGTTAATTTTTTTTTAGAAGAGGGCTCTCTAGATTTTTGTAGTAGATTTTCTGCCAGCGCTCTCATATACAGAGCTGCAAATACATCTCCTGCAGCACTGAAACCATCAAAGACTTTCCCTAGCTCTAGTTATTTTAGCGACTTATTAATCGGCGGACCAAAACCCAGCGTGCAGCCGAAAACTAGGAATTACCTAATATTCTAGCCACCTAATTCAGCTCGGAATTTGAATTGTTTGCCCGCCTCGCTGATGCAGCCGGTGGTTTCATTATTCCTGCTCGAGATGCCTCGCGGAAATTCAATTATCTGTGACCTGTTTCAATGGCACAGGAGCTCTGGTCTACGAAGGAGCGGGTCTTTTTTTTCATTTTTGCGCTCGGTGCCTCCTTTCGAACGCTGATTGCGTCGTTCCCTCGTAATACGATTATGTGCGCCTCTTTTCTCCTTTCTCTCCTGGAGAAATCCTGCTCTTTGCCCTATGTGTCGTGCAGAGAGCGTAAGTACGCAATAGCTAAGTAATAGCAGCGGGCATGTTTCTTATGGCTGTATGTAACCTGGATACTCTTCTAAGGGTCGATATCCCGTGCCGCGAGTGTATACACAATAGTCAAGATTCGCAGGACCGCCGGGGACGATGCGCGCGCTTTTACGGAGAACGCCTTCTACGTGACTGCCCTTCGGGCGCGAAGCTGCTTGCCGACGCGATGCGCATGCGTCCATGGGCTCAGAATGGCATGTTGCCGAGATATCGTAACATGCACATAGTAGGTGCTGCGCATCGCGAATATTTAAGGTTTTCTCGCGGTGGCGCAGGTCACGCGCGAAAGCCTCAAGTCTTCCAGTACTTTTCCAAAAAGCCGCCATTAAAACCCTTTTCGTAAATGATGGGCTCGGCTCGACGGAGCCTTCAAGATACAGAAATACTTTGTGCTTAAATACGCGTGACTTCTACCACGTGTTACGTGGTGTGTAGACACGGAACAAGACAAGGCGAGCAGCGAGTCCGCTGTAAGAGGCTTTTGAATTATAGATATAGCTTTATAAGAATCTAGATTTGATGTTTTTATGTGTAAATAGGCTTTCGAAGTCTACTTTGAGGATAAATTAAGCAGGGCAAAGCATATCAGTGCATATGATGACTGAGAGAGAGAGAAAATAAAAACAAGCAGCTAACTGTGTTTTCGCGAAGCATGAGGCTGCAGATCGACAAATAATGAACTTTCTTTCGCCAAGTGTTTCGCCCACTATACAGCGCAGTCCCAAACGGCAGGAATACGGAAACTCGGCAGCAGCATGATAAAAACGGGCGCACCGATGTCGCTCTGATAAGGTAACGTGGCGTCACAGGTGCTGAAGGCCGCGCACGGCACTGCTGCTTTTACTAATGTTTAAAGCGAAAGTAATGCATTACCTGCACAACAGAGCAACCTAATGTTTAGGTGAACGGCAAACTATATAGCTCTGACTGTAACTTCGACAAAGTTAACGCTCTATGCAGGAACTTTATTTTTCACTGCAACGATTTTGATTTTTCTTGCAACAAAAATTTGGCGGGGAGGGGGGGAGAGGCAAAGAATTCGTGCTACCTGGTTGTTGCAATCGATATGAACAAAGCAGCCCGAGACAGAACAAGACGCACTGTATTTCTTATCCGCCTGCATGCTCCCACATCGCGTCTCTGCAGTCTCCGCTGCCGGAACATTTCGGTACCGTGCGATTGGCGTCAAATACCAGTCCGATATTTTGTCATAATGACTTTCTTGGAAACACGATTTCTTAGAATTCCTTTTTTTTTTTCAAATGCAAGTTTAATTTTCCACCATTTTTTTTTTTTGCGAGTTATCTATATATACAGATAGATTTGCTTTACCACAACCGCGCGTATATGTCACAATAACGTTCGGGCAAGTTCAGCGATGGTTATTCCCTTACGAAGGTATAACGAGGGCGACTCCAATACGCAATAGTGCACGAATTAAAAAAAAAAGAAAGAGAAAAACTAAAGGAAAACGAGTCAGATCTGCACGTCGGAAAAATGCTTTTTCGAAGGCGGCAAAAATCAAGTGCGATTGCGCATGAACGAGGAGTGGTTGCGACGGAACGAACGAGACAAAAAAGAGAAAAAGAAAGAAAGAAAATCGTGACAATGTTACTTGGTGTGAATCAAGCATTGCCGAGACTTTTTATTTTAATATCGTGTTTCTTTTCCACGATCTTCTGTACTGGAGCCAAACTCGACTTTATTCGGACAGGGCACCACTAGTGTATATGCGCCATTACCTCAATATTATGATTTCCTTAAAATTCCAGATTATGTTTCGACACGACTGGAAACTGGTCTAGTGAATTCGCAAAACTTTACAACACCAAAATGTAATTTTTCCGCTCCTGCGCCATGCCTAAGAAGTGTCGTTAGCAATCACATGCGAAACAGCATACTGTGGCTAGCGCCAGTCGAGAAGTGACATGCGCTGCCTTTCAATAACAAACGAAGACAAGAATTCCTTACTAAATTACTTTTTCGCGATTGTTTATTATTTTCCTTCTCATTCTTTTAATTTGATGTTCCTTCCCGAGAACTCCGACATTGCTCGTAAAAACGCAGCCAACGTTACACGAGCCTATATATACGTGGCATGAACACATCTCGCAGGATGTTTGCACCGGAGAAATCAAACGCCACGCTGCGGCAATCGCGGTGTCGTCCACTGCTCCCACATGTGTCACTGAACGTTCGTGACGCTGACACTCTCCAACAGTCATTATTTCAGCCACATCCTTCCCGAGAAGTGCGTCCCGTAATCGCGGCGGGAAGTGAGCCAGAAATCTCCTTCTTCAACAACTGTTTCGCGGCTTCTAGAAACCACACAGAAGGACACTACACTCAATGTCATCGCAGCTGAGGTCGGCAGCGAAGCCATTAAGGCAAACCGAAAGCAGGGATACGTCGGAAGCCGGAATCTAAAGAGATGCCCCAAACTGGTCACCGCCATTCGAGGGAAATAACGTTGCGCGTCGTAGGCGTCACGCTGGAATCGCGGGAAACGAAGGCCCCGCGATGGGATTTCCTGTCGACGCCGCGATTCACGTGGCACGTGCGGCGGACATGTGAGCGGTGCGACACCGGCCCCACCGAGCGTTCCTTTGTGCGCGACGGCACCAGTTAAAGAAAGAAAACATCAACACAATGGCAGTAACTACGTGTCAGATTGAACTGCCATAACGATGACGTATGAGAGGAAAGTACGGAACCTAAAGTGGAGAAATAAAAAAAAAACACTCCGAGTCATCGATTACCGTAGAATGTAATGAATTGACTGTCATGAATTGCCACGGTGAATCTACGTATGTTTTGCGCAGCCTTGGAGAGGTAATAACACACAGAATGCCCCAGAATAGCGTGACAGCGAACTGACATGCACGCTTGCGCCATGCTACAGAGCTGCTACGAAGTGACCAGCAGAGGAATACTTGCATGCCCTGTTGCTCAGAAAGAAGCGGAAAGTAGGAGTCGTTTTTCTGATGATAGATTTAATTTTACGTCGTTGTTTCTTATACTCTCCGTTACGCCTAATGGGTTGCCCAGGAACAAAAAAGAAGAAAAAGACGACGACGAATTGCGGTCGCATTCATTAAGGTAGAGTGAAAAAGAACGGACGAACATCAAATCGATCGTTGAAAGATGTAGGCTCGTTAGTAGCGTTCTTTTAAACGCCGCTTACAATACTATAACATACGAATAGCACCTTTGCAACGACCATAACAAACCGCCAGCGACAAATAGCAATGAGTGTCTCGCAAACCCTGAAGGTAACGTTAACCAACCGCAAAAAATAGTTAAAATAAAGAGAAAAAACGGGTAAAGAATACAACAACTAACGTTGTTTCAGCCATATTTCAACCTCAATATGTAGACGAGAATTTTTGGCACTTACAGGGTACAGCCATCTTTTGTGCGGGAGGTCAGGTCGAATGGGCGACCACAATAGCATCCGACCTTTCCTTACCGCATGCTGACCGCCATTGTTCCCTCGCCATCACACAGCTCTCTATACGCTAGCCGCGCCGACAAATGATCATTGGGGTGAAGATTATGTATGACTACTCCAACCGTGGGTTCGAGAGCAAAAATTATTTTGGTATAGCCTATATAGTGAGGCAGAAGTGGTGGTGTTCAGTGTTCGTAAAAGCCTGCTTGCCGCTTACTTGACCTCTTCGCTAATATAACATTTGCTATTCCGACTGGCAGGATTCCAACTTTTATCGGAAAATATCACATATGCGCGCCGTATACGGTGCGCCGTCAGAAAGGATAAAATGCGTTGCACGTTTCCACTAACATTTCATGTGCCATGAAGAATAAACAGAGAACAATTAAGAAGGCGTTCTGCGAACCAGCGATACAGCATGCGGGGGTGATTCCGCAGTTTACATTCAGTACCAGGCACATCCTGTGTTAACGCAATAGTCACTGAAATTTTGACGTCACACGTTTAGCAAGCAGGAGTAAGTTTGATTAAAGACAGAAGACCGGTGTTTGAAACAGGTTGTGTGTGTGTGTATATATATATATATATATATATATATATATATATATATATATATATATATATATATATATATATATATATATATATATATCTGCCTGAAATGGAAACTCGACAGCCCTCAGTGCATTTCCTTGTAAACTCCTTTGTTACCGTTCTCAGCCGTTCATTTTAAAAGAGGGGATAAACTCATACACTTAGCCGGTCGGTGAGCTGCAAGAAGGAACACAATATAAAAAGAAAGAATAAGTGTTGCTGTATTACAAGAAGGACAAGTCTCATGGGGAGGGGAGGAGATGCGAAGAGGGGGGGATGGGGAAAAAAGTTGAGAAATAATGCTTCACGCGATTGTTGGGGCTTCATAGCACGCAAAACTCGCATTGCCGACGCACGATGTATGCTAATACAGTAAATTTGCTTTCGTAAGCGCGCATACGAAGCGGAGAATATACCTACTGGGAATAGATTACTGGAAAGAATGCGTAGAGCCATGGATGGGAGGAAATTCCAGGCCTACCCATAGCAAAAATAAAAATGACAACTTTACTCCGCGGGAGTGAGTGCGCGTCTTTCTTATCCGGGTTTTCTATCCTTGCGCAAGGAACACACATTTTCCTTTCAATTCGCGTTACAGCTGCGGCGCAAATTGCACCGCCATCCAGCAAATAGGGCTGCCGAACGTTATCAAAAAGCACATTGTTGCCGGGTTTAGGCTGCAGGTTTCATGCAGCACCGAGGCCACCCAAGGTATTAAAGTCTGTTCGTATAGGACGCTCAGGCTTTACGAAAGCGAGCTATCGATTCCCAAAGACAAAGCGAAGATGCATTCACCCCGGTCCAGAATCACTCGTCATTCTCCAAACCCGAAAAAGTATAGATCCTACACTAGGCACGTGGCAGCAACTGCACAGAGCGTATGTCATATTTATTTATGTGAACATGTGGAGCTGCGACCATCGACAGAAAGGAAGGAACTAAACAATTTTTTTTAAAATTTATTACTGCGACGGCCCAGCAAAGATTTTGGAGCCAGAAAGTTCTGTGGACCTTTATTATTAACGAGGGAGTATACTCTATTTCAGGAAATCAGGACTGTCATTACATTGAGGTTCGATATCAGATTGCATCTGCAAAGCCGGTGAGCATTATTCAAATTATAGACTTATAGTGTTGAAGAAAATCGCGAATCACGCACCCGAAGAGCCGGGGAATCAACAACATGTTTGCGTGCGTTTGTATTTGACAGCTATGCTCGGTGGGTTTGCAGCCCGACAAACCTAAAATTATGATGGTGATGTTGGCACACGAATTAGCCCACGTGGCCAGCGACAGCTTAATGATGCATGCCACTGATAAGCGACACAAGTGCTTCCTCTCCCTGACACTGTCCACCTCCCGGCGAAAACGTAAATATCAATCAATACGTCTGCGATGTCTCAAAAGCTAAATGCACAAAAGGCACTTAAGGTCCATCACCACTGATTTCATTAGGCTGTCACTGCTTTCCCAATAAGTGCAAGAACAGAAAGGAACAGGAACCGAATTCACAGAGCTTTTCGTTCGTAAGAGTTGCTTTGCGCTGACCGACCTGCGTGAAAAATAACATCACGACAACATCGAGTTTGGCCGTCCATTTGTTATTACGAAGAGTATACAAGCACAGGAACTCATAAGTACGGGCTTCCTTGCTTTCAAACATTTGGAATGATAGTTTTTTGTTCGTTGAGCGCAGTGATGTTGTAACATTTGTTTTGTGATGTTGAAGTAAGAAGTGGTTAGTATATAAATCGTTACTAACTAATGACCGTAGTTTGTCCCCTTACCGCATGCTGCACTGAAAGCCAACTCTAGAGATCGTCCGAGTTCAGTGAATGTCAATGAAAATCGCTGGGTACACGTTGCCCTGCGCACTTCCGCCATTTATGCATCACAGCGGGCTTGAAATATGCGCGATTTCTTACATATGGACTTTAGTAATCACCAGGAACCGCCCATCTGGCTGATCAAATCTTTGGCTCCATTGCGTGCGATGCATACGTGTGCAAGCGCAAGGCCGCTGGCAATGAACAACAAAGGACAGCGAAGGCAGCGAGCAACATTGGGGAGTACGACGTTCGTGGGCTATATAAGTCAGTTACAACCTAAGAGTAAATGCAAGCTCTAACCATTGCCATCACTGTCCCACGCACAGAGAATTTTCATAGACGTTCCATACAATTACATTTGCTGATTGCCGCTACGTCAAGCAATTTTAGTGGTTTTAGCGTCCTTCAGATAGTTGGTGCACCCATACAGACACATGTTCGCACCGCTGGTATTACGTCGAAAACTTCAGCGTATATACTGACAAATTTCATCAGAGATTCTGAGATCACTGCTTAGCCAAAGCTCATATTATGGATAGAAACTACGAACCTTTAGTTTTCAATATGCGTGGCGCTTACATTAGAGCAGAAAAAGAACTCACGGTTCGAAAGGAAATCATCTCACACGACTCTCTTGGATAGGTGATTGACAAGCGCGCCCCGGTTTTGCGGGCGGAGCTTGTATTTATTCATAGGTTGTAACTGACTGTAGTGTTCGGTGCTAAATGTTGCTGTCGATAGAATTTACGTTCTGTGTGGTCGGCGATGTGATGTCTAGGAAGTGACGTTACATTTTTGGCTGCACGTGCTTCAGTCATTGCAAGCCGCACATGCAGTTTGAGCCTATACCGATCGCGTTCAGCCATGGTAAGGCCTACCACATCGGCTGAGTTCGTGCTTCTGCCAACGTAGAACTATGATTCACACATGATCCATCGGTATAGACGTGAATGTGGTCTACATATTTGGTATAAACATGAGTTAACGTTAATTGCTTTATCGCAATGATTGGCACATCACTCTTACGAGTTATCCCGGAATCGAAGTTACAATATCTGGAATAGAGAGCCGTCATGGGGGGATGGGATGCGCATGGAGGCCAGTACTCGTGCGTAGGCAGTAAGTTTTTGCATCGTACTATATTTTCATGTATTCGTGCGGCAGATCTCTCCTGAATAGCTCCGTATAGGGGATGATTTGCGTGTTGAGTTGCCAACCGACAATAATGTCGACAAGTTTCTGTGAATCTCAGGGCATGGAAAGTCGGTTGACGAGACTCAGCAATTACCAAAGCACTGGCGGACGCTCGTGGTACTCCAAACATATACGAAGGCATCTGGCCAACAATCTTTGGATCCTCTTCTCCAAGTTACGGGATATACCATATAGAACCGGGGCAGAGTAAGCTATTTTTTGTCGAATGATTGCTGAGTGTACACGCAATAAAGAAGAACATGAACTACCCCATCTAACTCCGGCAAATCGACGAAGAATATTGATTAGAGAGATCACTTTTTCCTCTAATGATTTTATCTGCGGAGCCCAAGACTGACGTCTGTCCAAAATAACCCCTAAAAACTTGTGCTGTCGCACAAGTTTTAAGTGTTGACAGTCTATCTCGAGCTTGAATTTCTTAAGGTATTTTCTTGTGAATGGAAGTACAGCTGTTTTCTCGTGGGAAAGAATCATGCCTCTGCTCTTAAAAAAAACTCATTAATAATTGTTAGGCCATCTTGGAGCTTTTGCTGAACTGCTTGGGTACTCGTGTCTGCTACCCATATGCAAAGGTCGTCTGCATATAGTGAATAATTCAAAGTGCCAGGTAAGATATGGGTCTTCCTGTGACCATCTGTATTGCTTGCACTTGTATCGCAAAGGTGCGCACATGAAGCTCAAGAAGGCTTCATTTTTCCTTTTGTTTTCAGAGCTCTTGAGCAATGATTCAGAAAGAACATGGAAAATTGAAGTAAAGAGCAGCTCAGTCACTAATCGGTAGTGCTAAATTTCGTATAGCTGAATTTTGAATCACATTTGTTGCATGAAAGTTTGTCTTCGCTGATGTTGATTGCGTTAGCATCTCAGCAAGAAATTTTCGTTGAAACGAAACTTTATGGTATTTCATGTTCCATAATTCATGTTCCAAAATTCCATTTTCACTGAAGTGCTTCTTCACTGCATAAACTCGTGTCATCATGGTAACTCGCATCGTCATTGGTAAAGTTATAAGCTGTGCAAAAGTTACATGCAATTAGTACTGACTGAAACAGTTAAGCAGTTGGCTGTAGATAAACCGCGTGCAGCCGTGTGTCTGCCGCGTAGAGGTGAATTTTCGTGTTCCATGCACTACTGAAGAGTTATTAGAACGAGCAAGGCCCCTGTGGTAGGCGAGGCACAAACCCATGCCGTGAGGAAAAGCGCATTCCACATGCATAGCCGCGGTACACAACTGTACATCTACTCGAACTACGGCTGGGAGTGGGTGGCAGCTGTGGGCGGCAACACCAGCTTGCGTTTCTCGCTGCAAAGGGGTAAAAACAGGATCTGTTGATTTCTCTGGGCCTTACAAACGTGGGAGCCGGTGAGGTCCTACGCATGTTTCTGCAGTGTTTTTGCTTTCTTTTTCAGCGAGAGATGTAGCGAATGTGGAGCCAAAAGCGAAATTTACACTTGTTCGCCGTTCATTGTACTCACTCCTTTTGTCTTCTTGTCTAGTTGTGTATGACAAGAAGTTGTGTTATGTCATTTTGGATAGCACTAGGATGAATGAATGACGCATCCAGCTTTGCTACCACTGTTTGCATGGCATTACCGGAGGTGTTACCAGCGTTACACCCTAGAATCTGAGAATCAAGGTGTACTCGCGCGGCTCATTTTCAACTTGCACGTCCATTCACTGAACTCGACCATAGGAAACCGCTGCGGAGGCAACAAGAACGTCCCAGCACGCACATAACTTTGACGTCGCCTTAACATGTAGCCAGTTCGTAGCCACAACCAGCAACAGGCACGAATTGAGACCATTTGCCGGTTCTGAACGTTATCTGTGAGATAGATGGTATACGCAAGAAAGCCGACATGGCACCTCTAGTGGCGGTACAGATGGTGTGTCATCACTTTGATACAATGCACAATGGAAAGACAAAGATATATACAGATGGGTCCTGCACTGAAGAAGCGTCAGCCTCTGCGGTCCTTTATACCGGAACTTGAAGAAAAGAGAATGTATAAATTATCACTCAAATCTTCATCAACGACATCAGAATTGGTGGCTATTTTTGAAGCATGTCAAGTTTATCTCCAGCAAGTCTGGGGCACGACAGTGGCTGGTATGCACGGATAGCAAACCCGCCCTTCAGATAATCAAACATGCGAGATCACCTTACAAAAATGGCGAAATAGCACAATGTATTGCAGAAACTGTGGAATATGCCCCAGCGCAGGGTCACAACATCGTATTTCAATGGATACCTAGCCACATTGGAATAAAGGGTAATGAAGAGGCAGACAGGCTCGCCAAGAAAGCCTTGAATGAAGGACGGGATTGCGCGATTCCCATGTCTGGGGCGGATATTCGAAAAAAAATAAAAAAAAGTCAGAGTTTCGCCACCAGGGCGACGCAATGAATGCGATAGCAAGAAATTAGAATGTCTCACGAAGAACGACAAGCAGCTCGATACTTACACAGCGCCGCCGCAGCACAAAGAAGGACGCTCGAAAAGGAAGCATAGGTATACACAGGACAAGCGTGAACTAACCACTGTCACAGTTGTTACGTGTTTGTATTTGAGCGACGCGCTGCGAGTGTCCACAATGCAGAAGCCGACGCTGTTGTTGTTGTTGCCTCTGACATGGCTCATACCCACTCAGGGGGGATGGGCCAAGAATTGGTTATATGATATGATACTGTTAGACTTTTTGACGCTGTTTGATACTTCTTTTTCTTTTAAACTGCGGCACGTGGAATGAAATCTCTGCGTCTTCTGCCACGCGGTGGCGTCTGACGCCAAGTGTGCCCGGTGTTCTTTTTTTCCTTCTACAGCATGAGTGGTACAGTAGGGAGCCACTTTTTCGTGCGCGTCTCTAGGGCAGTTTTCAATTTGAAAGAAACTGTAAAAGCGTTGCGTGATAGAAAACCCGTTCAAGCTCTTCCGAGATCTGCGTACCGCGAGCGGCAAATGGTGCATATGAATAGCTCGCCGTTATATCGCTGGTACAAGCATGGCGTGTGGCTGTGTTGGCTTGCGCAGCAGGCTGCGAAGCGAGGGGTCGCTGGTTCAAATCACCGAGCAGGTGCTTTGGAGTTTTTTACTGCCGATTTATGTTTCTTTATGCCTTTTTTATATATATAAATACTTATACATATCCGGGACACGACGGCGACGGCAAAAATCAGCCGAGAGGCTCCATATAATTGCTATCGCAATAATATTATAACGCAAGGAGCTAACCACTGTTCTATGGAGAAGTGGTTTCATAGCCCTAAATCAAAGCAATCATTACTTTATGAAGTCGATCCACACAGAAAATTCTCAATAGCGGCAGATCTCCCAGGACACATAGGGGCGTTATTCCACAGAATTCGACTGGAAGTAGCATATACAAACAGCTTCCTGCACAAAATACACCGATCCAGCTCACCGGAGTGCTACTGTGGTCACGAAGATGAGAATGTTGGTCATATTCTTTTGAAATGCGTAAAGTACCAAATTAAAGGGAAAAATTAAGGAAGAAACTAGCAAGTTTGGGCAGACGCCCCCTCTCATTAAAGAAATTACTTGAATCATGGCCTGACATGAATCTTCAGAAAAAGGTGAACACCTTCCTGAAAGACTTCTTAGTGGGCACCGGTCTGGATAAGCGCTTGTGATATACAGCTATGTGTTGTTACATACGGAATGATGTGTTATATACTGTGGGCAGAACTACAAATGTGTGTGTGTGGACGATTTATTGCAGTGGGAACTTCTGCAAGCAAACTGTAGATTACCATGTTATTTTAACTTGTTTCAGTGTGCTACGCTTTTCTTTTCTTTTTTTTTTTTGTAGCTGCTCATTGTTCATTCTGGGTAATATCTTTTTTTCTCTGCAGAACTCATAGATATGGAGTTGCCGAGGTAATATATGAACCTCAACCTCTCCACAGCAAGACAGATACAACAAAACAGAATCACAACGGGTTCAATGAGCGCTCTGCTTCAAGAATGCGTACGGAACAAAATCTGAAGCAACGGCGCACAGAACTGAATAGTGCCGGTATATCTAGGTAAGATAAGGTGGTAATCAAATGAACGCCAAGTGTGAGATAAATGAGCGCAGGGCTTTGCATTGCGCTGCCCGTGCCTATGAAGCAGCAGCTGTAATCGATTGAGTAAGTGGTCCGTAGTTCTTCCGTGTGAAACGGGGTCTAATGCAATGTCCGTTCTGAGCTCCTTTTTTAGCCTTCATCGATATATGCAAAATGGTTTATGTCTAAAACTTCCATTATAAATGATCTGTCGTGCTTCATGATAGTAAGCATGGTCGCCAATATACAAACAACAAACCAACAGTTTTCCTACTTCCTGTTCTCTTCTCTGGCTATTCTCCCTGCCTGTGTCCTTTCTTCTCCCCACACACTCGCTCTCGTACACCCTATTGATAAATCGAATGACTATGGTTTTAGAGCTTAAGCTTGATGTTACACCTGAAGTTTGCGTTTTATTTGGCTTTTCAACGTAATCGGTGTACGTATATTTAAAACCTGTTGCCTAGCAACACATATGTACCACAGGCCGAAAAGAGGACGAGGCAGTAAGGGAATCTGCATTTGTACAGAGTAGAGCTTTGGTCTGCGCGAAATTGAGAATTTAGGGAAAGTTTTTGAACCAAACAGTAGCTCGCCCATTATTGCGCTTTCCTCTTTTTTTTTTTTCTTTTTTTTCGTAATCACTGTTTTCAGACCTCGCAGTGGCGTGGTATGCTGAATCGCGCGTTTCACGACGAAAGCTGCGTGATTTCCAGGCCCGGCACACACAAATTCACCGTTGCTTCACCTATCGTTAAATGAACTAGGCACTCGCGAAGCGCCGGCAATGTGTCAAACATGTCATTCTTGTACACTGTAACGGAGGCAGCTAATACATGGCTGGCGATTATTGTTGGTTGACGCCAGTTCAGCTGGAAACGAAAGTGGTTCTTATATTTCAATCGATAGGGTTGCTCCGTGAATGGCACTTACTCCTTTATACTCAGCAAACGAGCAAGGTCCTTTTATGTTTGCGTAAATAAGAGGGCCGCAAAAAAACAGTCACACAAATTATACATTGCAGGTGATAGGAGAGCCGGACGAGTCGGTATAGATTTATGCTATATTTGCGCGAACAGACGCAGACAACCAGCACACAACAAACGCGTTTTTTTTTTAATTACGGAGAACTATAGGGGGCCGGGCTGTCGTATGCTGTCATCGTCGTATGCTGTCGTAGCTTGGCACAACGCAGACAAAACCACGAATAGCATAGCCATCTGTAGCACATTGAGCGCGTGCTCACGCCAAGGAGAAGTCTTCTTCCTCTTGTTCTTCGAGTGCCTTGATGATGATAAGTGCAGACAACTTTAGGGGCCCGCGCTGTAGTAAAAATTAAAAAAAAAATAGGGAGCAAGCGAGAAATAGAGAGAGAGAGAGAAAGAAAGGGGGAAAATCGGAATAAAAATAGAAAGATCAACAAAGAGGAAGAAATTTAAAAGAGAGAGT
The DNA here is from genome assembly GCA_030522465.1 of Rhipicephalus appendiculatus. Lineage (NCBI taxonomy): Eukaryota > Metazoa > Arthropoda > Arachnida > Ixodida > Ixodidae > Rhipicephalus > Rhipicephalus appendiculatus. The sequence goes on from JALIZH010032933.1 coordinate 489,588, forward strand.
AAAAAATAAATAGAAATACAGAGAAAAATAAAGGACATAAAAAAGCGAAAAAGAAAGAAAGAGAAAACCGAAGAGAAGCAAAGAAGGCTGCCCAGCTCCGCACTTCCTTCAGGCTGGGCAATCCTAGTGCGAAGCTGCCTAAATTTTTTCCTTCTGACGAGGAGGAAATATACCCTTGGAAGGCGCAGCAGAAAGACGAGAGGAAAACACAAACAACTTCACAAAGAAAACGAGGAAGAAGAAATATTACATAAATCACGAGCAGTTAAAGAAACAAATTTCGCATTCATAAAGCTATGTGGACGTAGAACTTATTCATATCGCAGTTCATTCTAATATTCCAAATGAAATAATCATAATGTCTAAAAACTTGGAGGATGCTTGAGCTTCGCCTTCAATTGTAGAACGCGATAGCGTAATCGGGCCCCGTGCGCATCGCCTTCAACGTGCCGCAAGGAAAGGAACGTTTGTGTGCGTAACAGGGGCGTAGCCATAAATTTTTTTCGAAGGGGGGGGGGGGGGAGGCACCTTGATTTCGGGTGTGGCACCTCCTTGAAATGGTCATTTTTCGCTCTGTATGCCATGGCGACAAAAATTTCGGGGGGGGGGGGGGGGGGCACGTGCCCAGTGTGCCACCCCTGGCTGCGCCACTGGGTTCAGAATATATGAAGTTCTATGCAAGCGAAGCTGCGAAAAGTGAAACACTTCGTTACATCGAGAAATTCGTTATAGTGAATTTCGTTACATTGAAGATTTAACTGTATCTACGTTGGTAGGTATCTACGTGAGCACTAGAAATTTCGCCGTAGGATGACGCATGTCAAAATTCAGCACCAATTTAACTCTGGCAGTCAGAGTTCTACGACCACCAATCGCACCCACCGCTACTTCTATGGGACTGATTTGCTGTGTTTGATTTGCGCAGCTACATCCAAATAAAAAGTTCGATCCTTTGGTCATTCTTTGCGGTGGTGTATCTGCACGTTCCTGTCGTTCTGTCATTAAAATATTAAAGAATACCAGAATAATCAGTTTCTTATAGCCCGTCTCAACTTTACTATGAGAACGCAAAATTTAATCGGAACCCTAAATGCCTTATGAAAGATATTTATTGGGGCAGAAAAGCGCAAAAAACGGGACAGTGAACACACAGAATACAGCGCTGATTATCAGCTGTTTTTTTATTGAAAGGGCACAGCATATTTAGGCAGGCAAACAATGAAAAAATGAGAAAAAAGAGGTACAAGCGCTATCAAGTGACTCGGCCTATCGGCATATAACTGTAAATTTTGATTTCGCGTGCACATTCATCCCGATATTTCTTGAGACCTTGCACATTGTCAAAAATATCGGAATCAATGCACACGCGAAATTGACGAAACGCACATAATTCCTAAAAGGGGAGCAGCTTGTGCTAGCGCGCCATCGCAAGTACTCTTTGACAAAGAAATTATCTTGAGCCTCATTTTTCTCAATTCGGTCGGGTGCCTCAATTGCAAAGCACCCGACCGGGGATTCGAACCAGCGACCCCTCGCACCGCAGCGCGGTGCGTTAGACCACTGAGCCGCTCCCCTTTTTTTTTTTGAATGCATGCGCCGGAATAATAATGGCAAGCTATATAAGCACACCATTTGCCGCTGGCGGTATGGGAATCTCGGTGGAGCTTGAGCGTGTTTTCTATCAAGCAATGCTCCTACATTTCCATTCACTTTGAAAACTGCCCTTGAGACGCGCACGAAAAAGGGGCCCCTTTCTGTACCCACTCGTGATGTGGAACGAAAAAAAAAGAACAGCTTGCACCAGGGGCGTAGCCAGAAATTTTTTTCGGGGGGGGGGGGGGGGGGCACCTCCTTGATTTCGGGGAGGGCACCTCCTTGAAATAACCATTTTTCGCTATGTATGCCATGGTGAAAAAAATTTCGGGGGAGGGGGGGGGGGGCACGTGCCCGGTGTGCCACCCCCTGGCTACGCCACTGGCTTGCACCTAAAGTCACTGGAACGGGGAAAGTACCGCGACCGTCCGGCGCGCCGCCATATTTGGTCCAGCACGGCTGAAGCAGCGGCGGGGCAGTGTTGATTCTACGCGAAATAACGCATGTTACGAAGCATACCGCTGTTCTTTAACTGACTAAGAAAGAAATAGCGGCGATTTCAATTGCCTACACGCGCGCGCACGCGCACTAACACGATAAAGAAATGCGAACTGCGCGGCATTTAGGCGCTCGGCTGTCGGCATTAATTAAATGCGAAGCATTTCTTAGCAAACTTCTGCTCCTTTGAAGTTTCTATCTATCTATCTATCTATCTATCTATCTATCTATCTATCTATCTATCTATCTATCTATCTATCTATCTATCTATCTATCTATCTATCTATCTATCTATCTATCTATCTATCTATCTATCTATCTATCTATCTATCTATCTATCTATCTATCTAGCCGCCTATGACTTCGTGCTTTCCTGGCCGTTTCGTTAATGGGGTCTGTACCAAAATTGGTATGGCATAACATGACTACATGACGAATGTAAATAGCAGGTCATAACATGAAAATCATAATATGCATATGATGAACCGCACAATTTACACGCCACGGCCTTCGTGCTCTTGCGGCCGCTTCGTTAACTTTATATATACCACAATTAGTATGGCGTGACAAGAGTGCATGACGAGCATGAGTGTCTGGTCTTAACGTGATATTATGACACGCATGTCATGTCCAACATGATTTATATGACGTGCTCTCGGGTTTGTTGCGGCCGTTTAATTAAATGGATGTATGTCAAAATTGCTATGACGAGATATATGAGTATGACAAATGTAAATAACAGGTGGTGGTACAAAAATCATGACTTGCATGGTACCCTGCTGGCCGGTTCGCTAGCTTGATATACACCAAAACTGATATCGCATGACGTGATTGTTTGACGAACATAAATAAGAGGTGTAAACATGAAAATCATAACATTCATGTGATGTACAGCATGATCTAAACACCGCGCTCATGGGGTGCCCGCGGCCGTTTCGCTATCTGAATATACGCCAAAAATGGTATTGTGTCGCGTGACTGCACGACAAATATGAAGGACAGGTGGTAACATGAAAATAATGGCAGGCATGCCACGCTCACTGTACGCTCGCGGCCGTTTCGCTAGCTTGGTATTACGGGAGGTGACTGTATGACAAACATGAATGACAGGTGGCGACAAGAAGTATGTCATATTTTCTTGTGGTATTTTATTGCATGGAAACAAGGTGACATGTCATATTTTCTTGTTACAACCTATCATTTATGTTCTTCATTCAGTAACGACGACACGCCATACCAATTTTCGTGAATATCAAGCTAGCCACCCGGCCGTGAGCCCACCATGAGCGCGGCATGTAAATCATGTTGCACATAAAATTCACGTCATGCTTTTCAGGTTTTCACCTTTCATTCATGTTCGTCATGCAGTCAACTCACAAAACACCAGTTTTGGTGAAAATTAAGCTAGCCAACCGGCCGCGAGCGCACCATGGGCGCGGCATGTAAATCATGATGTACATGAAATGAATGCCATGATTTTCATGTTACCACCTGTCATTCATATTCGTCATACAGATGTATCTCGTCGTAGAAATTTTGGCATATATCCATTTAATCAAACGGCCGCGAGCGCGCCGAGACAGTAGCGGCGAGAGCGAGCTGGACCATTTATGTGGCGAAGCCCGCCGAGAACGCGCGGCGGCGAAGAGAAAACGAACGCGGTACTTTCCCTGTTCCAGTGACTTTACTTGCACCTTGCGTCAGACGCCACCGCGTGGCAGGAGACGCAGATGGGTCATTACGCGCGCCGCACTTTAAAAGAAGAAGAAATATCTAAAAGCGTCGGGTTCTACGTTGTCGACATCCCCCCAGAGTGGGTACGTGCCATACAGTGGAGGGAAAAGTAAAACAAAACAAAACTTTCAGCGTGTTGTTCAAACAAATGCGTAACAACTGTGATAGTTGTTAGTTGACGCTTGTCCTGTGTATACCTGGGCGCGTCCTTTTCGAGCATCCGTTCTTCATTGGCAAGCTGCAAGTATCGAGCTGCTCGTCGATCTTCGTGTGACATTCCAATTTCTTGCTATCACATTCATTGCTTCGCCCTTGCGGCGAAACTGTGACTTTTTCGTATGAAGGTAACCTCATATCATGTTCATTGTGATGTGCGGCATGTCACCCATTCTAATGTCGAAGAAGAAAGCATTGAATAAGCATTTGCAGAAAACAAACAAGGATTCAAGCCGTATGTACCGTCATCGAGGAGTGAAAAGCGAACAAGAAATTACAAAGTCCAAGTTCCCGCAAGCGATAACTTCGATGACAATTTCCCACCGGAAGTTATGTAGTGGTCGCGATAGCGTATTCGGGCTCCGCACTAAGTGTGCAATCCGAACTTAACGCTCACATTACGCGCATGGCCGAAAAAAAATATGAAAGAACACGTTTAAGTTAGCGTTAGCTTGTTCGTAATTAAACTGCCCATTACATATATTTAAGTCCCGAATGCCGCATATATACGTGGTATAATGCTAGTTGTCAGAGACTTTAAGAAATTCACTTCGCCTTCGAATTATCACTTTTGCCGATTACTGTATTTTGGTAGCGTCAGGCACAGAAAGTACTGAACGTGTGGTTGCTAAAGTTCATGGCCTGGCAGAATCAGTCTGGTTGTTCGGACTGTGGCGGCCTTTGTCACATACTTTACCGAAGCATTGGCGCATGAAACATGGTGTTTTCTATCTTCAATTTGGCAATTTGGTATCAATCAAAAGTCATATTTCGTTACTGCAAAGAAAAAGGGCAGATATGCTCTTTCATGTCCTACTTTGTGTATATATATATATATATATATATATATATATATATATATATATATATATATATAACGCCACAGTGATTGCCACGCTCTCATTTTGCTATATAAATTCATGCACAAAATCGTACTGTGTTCCTCAGTAAACATTGCTTACCAAAAGACCCCATACCTGGTACGATCAGTGGCCTTCTATAGTTTAACCATTCGAAAATCTCGCAGTAATTATGGATAATTCACATTCACGCATACGGCATCACATCTTTGGAGCAAACTACCCACATACCTATCAGAACTACAGACTTATCCTGTTACAAAACTAACCAACGTTCTTTTATACTCTCGTCACTTCTTTGATGCGAATATCCCACATTCCTGCCGTCATGCTCTTTTTTTCACGTGCTGCAGTGTTTGTATAACAGACTATGACATAAGGGCCCCCCTTTACAACTCCTACGCAAGTTACGGGGCCCTGCTTTTATAACATAACTGATTTACCGGCGGTCTTCATGTGACTAATGAAAGAACTGTACTGAATCTATCTATCTATCTATCTATCTATCTATCTATCTATCTATCTATCTATCTATCTATCTATCTATCTATCTATCTATCTATCTATCTATCTATCTATCTATCTATCTATCTATCTATCTATCTATCTATCTATCTATCTATCTATCTATCTATCTATCTATCTATCTATCTATCTATCTATCTATCTATCTATCTATCTATCTATCTATCTATCTATCTATCTATCTATCTATCTATCTACGTGTGTGTGTGTGAAACAGCCTGCGGCGCGCGATGCGATCACACGTTGATGCTGTGTTATCTGGAGAGGTGGACGTAACTTGCACAGCGAAACACAGTAATGAATGTGACTTTCATTCCCGGAAAACTGCGTTTTGTTAAAATCTGTCTCATTCGACACTTATTTGCTTGTGGCGTAATTTTGTGTCGAAAATAGCACTTGGCACACCTCAACGGTGGAGATGTCCCGTAATAATATCTATTAAAGAGGTGCATTAAGAAAGCAATGATATGATGCTCCGATAGCAAAGATTCGGGATGATTTGTTTCATTATGGATTAAAGCTATACAGTAAATCCGTGGTACCGGCCAGCACATGCATTGTCTAATGGCATCCAACTCTCGTTAACTCGGTCATACTTGGCCGCAACCCGGTTAATTGCGCCGCGAATGTGTGACGCAAAGGAACGAAAACTGCGTTCGTGGGCAGCCGAAACGGCCGCGGGCTTTCAGAAAGGTGTGGTCGCCATCCACAATCGCGTTTTGATACGTAATAAGGTTTGGGTTCAGCACGCGTTTTTGATTAGGACACGAGGGATCACGTTGTAAACGAAGTCGCAAAATGACTACAATTACGGCTTTTGCACTGCTCTTATGCAAAATAATTACTGTATTGAGTACGTATTTTTCAAGAAAATGAAAGTGCATATATGTAATATACAATTATTAAATTGCTCGCTTGATACTTTCGATATACCAGCATTCAGTTAATTCGAACAGCTTTTCCAGTCACGTGAAATCCGAATTAACGAGCTTTTACTGTATTTGCTAAAGGTCGTAGAATTATTTTTTTTTTCATAAATGCGCCTCAAGGTAATGGTGGAAGCGCTAGAAATACTTAGTCGATGGTAGAAATTCCAATAAGACAGAAGTTCTGGATAAGATGGAGGCAACTGAAGTGTTGATTAATCGTTGAACAGAGAATGTCGCAAGAGCCGACGTTTCCGCAGGTGGACTTGCGCCATTAAGTGTCTTGATGGAGTGTTGCTGACTTGATGAGGACATTCCACTTGTCGAAACGTTAGCTTCAGCGATGCTCCCTGTTCAACGATTTCTCATCAGGTCCAAGGCAGATGATTCTACCGGGGAGAGTAGTGTGTGCACTTGAATCAATGTAGTTATGCTGATACTCGAACGTGGCAGATCATTTGGTGAATCTTGATGCCATCGTCAATATCCTTGCTAGCAACACATACATAGAAACTTCCCTCGAATCGATATATCGTGCCAAAAGTGTCACAGAATAGGCCAGCAGACCTTCTATTCATCGATTACTGTAGCGTACAGGTGCATGCACTGTTATACGGTGCTGTGTTGCTTGCTTGCTTACCAGTGGCCTACAATCCAAGAGTGAGGGACGTACTCTTCATGACTATATAAAGCTTGTTTTTCAGGGTACATAAGCACTAATGAATCGATATAGAAGCGTACAGAGTCTGTGGATCATGATGGAAGCGCTATATCCCAAGACTTTAATAGTAGAGTACTTGTGCTGACTGAGTTCTAAAAATATCGTAATACATGGTCTAGAAAAGAAACGGTAGCAACAGCGAGCAGGCAATACAATGAATTATTACTCACTGAACTCGATTTTGCCTGCGTTACTTGTGAATTATGGTACCATTCATGAATAATGAGGTTGCGCGGACGTTAGGCACTTCTCATCTTAGTACGGCGGGAAGGTAAAAAGCGTTAACTTGAAGAGCAGCCTGTCAGCGATGCTATTAATACTACAACAAGCTACTGGCTTGAATATGTCGCTATGCGAGGCTACTATAAGTGGGGTAAATCATTAGCGGTACGAGTGATATTGCAAAACTTGTTCTTTGAAGGTTGCGCAAAGAACGGCAGCAAAAGTTTGTTTCATTAACATGTTTCATAATTGGTTTTGCTACTATCATTCTAACGATGAACATGATACGCCACTGGTCGTGTTGCTAAACTTGGCACTGCAGACAGTTATGTAACAATACAACGGGTGCTCGAGTTGATATAACGCGCTTGAGAGGCATTAAAAACCTTAGTGGGCCTAGACAGATAGACGTACCACCATGCACGAGCATTAAGCTGAATTCCTAGAGTAAGTGCTCGAAAAAATATTCATTGGTAAGTGAAGTTGATCTATTTTTTCATTCTCTTGAAGACTGAGCCATCAGGAGGGCTTGGCTATAACTACAAAAACATCAGACTAGGGCAATTAGAGCAATGCCACTTTTAATGCCATTGGAAAAATATTGCTATAATGCTTAGCAAGCTCGATAAATGCCTAAAGAAAATACGGCTTTAAAAATGGCTAAATAGAGACAAGAACGCAGTTTACAACCTAGTACTGATACGGTGTGCGCGATGTAAAAGACAGTTGCTCAGTATGCGGTCTTCCGAAGTAGCATAGTTGTGTTGGTTGCGTATTTACTACGAATCTAACTACGGCAGCACAACGCAACATGGACTTGCAGTGTGTCATCAGTATTCTGATGGGGCCTGGTGATAAAACTACGAACTCTGGTATTGAGCGGCTTTCCCGGCGATAAGCACTGCGTACGCCTACTTGAGAAATAAAGTATTAATTATACTAGTTCTTTACATTTCTCCATTACACTGTCTTGCCAATGTGGAATACTATGTATACCCTACCAAGAATGCAGTATTTATTGAAATCTGAGCGCGCACGTTTTCCCCTTGTGCGCAACCGACTAAGGAGGCGAAAGGAGATTTAGTTCAAAGCACATAAAATAATAAAATAAGAAACCTAGTAAGATGTTAAAACCCAGATACACATAGTTTTATATAAATAGTTTTAACTTATGAATTAAAAATTTAAGGCAGCTTCGCACTAGTGGTGCCAAGCCAGAAAGAAGTACGGAGCTCGGCGGCCTGCCTTGTTTCTGTCGCTTTCTTCCTCTCTTTCTTTCTGTTTTTTTTTTCTATTTGCCTCACTTTTTTCTATCTCTTTTTTGTCTCTGTTTATTTATATTTCTGTCTTTCTCTCTGTATCTATTTTTCTCTCTTTCTCGCTCTTTCCATCTATCCTTCTCTTCTGTCTCAATTTCTCGTTGCCTCTTTCTTTCGTTCTCTTTTTGTCATGCTCTCTTTTTTTCAATCTCTTTTTTTCTGTCTGCTTCTTTTTTATATTTTTCTGTCTCTGTCCATTTATTTCTCTTTCTATCTTTTTTTCTACCTTCCTTACCTTTCTTTCTTTCTCTTTCTCTCTGTACTCGTTCTCGCGCCCATCAGAGTTATTGTATACCACGCCGGAAAAATCGGCACAGGTGTTCTAGGTACGAAGCAGGAGATGAAGAAGAGGACGAAGAGAGCGTGTGCCGGCTCATGATGATGATAGTCTTCTGTTCGTTCTGCACGAACTAACGGTCAGTTTAAGGAGCTCCGCTGTTAAAACACGGCTGTGAATATTGCCGCTCGCTAGGCACATACTTAAAAAATTAAAGAAGAAAACGAAACAAAAACACACCAAGTGTTCATGAGATTCTAGCGAGTTTGGGAGCTGCTGCTGCTGCTGCTGCTGCTGCTGATGTAATAGGTGTCGTATATGACAAAGCGCTTTTAGTTTTAGGGTGTTTGCTTAAAAATGCTTATCGAGAACATCAACTGCAGATCGATGGTCCCGTCGAGCAAAACAAAAGAATAATGCACGAGAGCAAAAACCAGGCTGTACCACTGACTACCTGACTGAGATGAAACTGCATGACAGTAAGCTAAATTTGAAGTCCACCACAGACTGTAAAAATTGCTTTTGTTGTTCTCTTCTCCGCATAACGACATATAACAAAACGATTTTAACAACTATGCGCGCTGAATAGCGAACCGAATGTTTTTATGCTTTCATGGGATCCCTTGTGAAACTGGGAGTGCAGACAGGGTCACAGGAGAAGAGAGCGAGCCAACACATGGGATTCCTTCTTCATCCACCCTTGTTCAATACCAAAGTTTTCATTCATTGATGCCTAACACTTAGGCCTTAACACAATGGTTGTTTTTGTAAAATATTTATAGCCATTACGAGTCTGAAATTAAAAGAAATACGTTAGTTCACTAACATGATGGTTAGATGGTGAAAGAAAAAAGCCGCCTACAAGAACAGTACGGTTCGCACAAAAGGCGAAGGTGAAACTCATTATCCCAAGGACGTCTCGCTCAGAACGGCAGCGATTTGCGTATTAAATGATGCGAAAAGAACAGTCCTGGTGGGGCGAGGATCAGTCCCCTTGGCGGTGCACTTGGGGAGCCCTCGCAGCGGTCTATGATTAATACTACACAGGTAGGCAGGACGCCCCAACCGCGAACAGTGGAGAAAAGAAGATAGAAAAAAGAAAAGCTAGAAAAAGATAAATGCAATTTAGCACTGACGGCACGTGGTGGTTTATTGCATCGGGGTTACTCACCTATACGAGCCGATATTTTTACTTGAAATAGCTGTCGGGAAATAAATATGGCGATTTCAGCTATTTCATGCGTTGTGTCTCAAAAAAAAAAAAAAAAAGAAGAAAATTGCCCAATGCTAAAGACAGTGGAGCTGGTGGGCACCTAAGTAGCCTGACTGTTGCTGTTTTGCTAATATTTGCAGATTTTCTCTTTCTTTCTTCCTCTATTTCTTTCCTTTTCTCTCTCCTCTCTGTTTTTGTGTGTCTTTCTTGTCGCGGTCTATTTCTATTTCTCTCTCCCTCTCTACGGTTGTTTTCTTTTTCGCGGTCTTTCTATCTTTCTTTCTGTTTCTTCTCTTTCTTTTATTTTTTTCTCTCTTTCTCTCTCTTTATTTCTCGCTTCCTATTTCTTTCTATCTTTTTCTGTCGCTCTCTATTTATCTCTTAGATTTTTCTCTCTTTCTCCACTTCTTTCTCTTTCAGCCTTTCTTTCTCTGCAATTCACTTTTTCACTTTGAATGCTAGGTTCTCCTCCTTTCCCTCCTTCTCATCGTCACCTCCCTTTCCCACCCCTTTGCTACACTATACAAGGTTATGCTTTGCTCTGCTAGAGTGCCTGAATAACAGAGTGATTAAGACGCTCGCCTTCGGATTGTGGCTACGAGGTTTCGAATCTCGCCTGGCGAAGAAATTTTTTCCCCTCAAATTTTTCTCAACGAGGTGACTAAACATTACTACCTGGGCAGAAGGGTCTTCCCCCTTCCTCATGTGAGACTCTCTAGAGCACAGGCATCTATTCCCGCATGCTTCAAACCAGGTCATATCCAAATCTTCCTTCCCACAGCCAGTTCATTGAAGGCATTGATCCAACATGCCCAGATTGTGGCTCCGCGTCTACGTTAGACCACATGCTCTGGCAGTGCCCCTCATTACAGAGTTCTCAACGCACGACCGAAGAGGAATGGAGCTCTGCGCTACGGAGCTCAGAACTTTTACATCAACTCAGGGCCGTCCAGAGGGCCCACGACGCGGCGATGAGGCTCGGCCTACCCGTCCCGACGAGGGAGTGGCCCGCTGCTCTACCGCCTTGAGCGGTAGTGTTCCTCAGGACCTTAATAAAGTTCTGTGTTTGTTTGTCTGTCTATCGTAATTTCTCTATCTTTCTCTTCATCGGTACTCGTTACCTCGCCCATCAGCGTTATTGCACCCCGCATCGGAGAAATCGGCGCACGTGTTCTGGGAGCGGAGCAGATGCACACGACGACGACGATGAAGAGGAAGAGGACAAAGAGAGTGCGCGCCGGTTCGGCGGCGGCGCGTGACGTCACACCAGCTGCGCTCGTGCGCACGTGTTCTGGGAGTAACGTCATCGCTCGGCGAGGTTTTTCCAGTCCACCAATTACACCACCAATTAAAGCCGGGGGTAAACCCCGGCTTTAACGGCGGAGAGTCCAGACGCTCCATGGCAGGCACACAGACGCGGCTAGTTTGGTTAGCTTATTCATGGCGATTCTGATCGATGAATGATGTGTATATATTTTTTGTGCTGACGTTGCAAAGTCTCCTAGACATCTTTCTCAAGCGTTCTCAGGTGCAATAGTTGGTTCATGAACATTGTGGCAGAACAGCGCACAAAACGGGGCAGTGAACACATAAAACAGCGCTACCAACTTTTCTTTTATTTAAAAAGCAGCTATATAGGCCGACGAACAATTAAAATAAAAAAAAAAGCCACAAACGCTATCCAGTGACTCAGCCGGCCGTCATAACTATCAGTTTCGATCAAGAATAACAGTTACATAATCCAATGAAAAAATCCAGTGACTCAGCCGGCCGGCATAAGTATCAGTTTCGATCAAGATTAACAGTTACATAATGCAAATGAAAAGTATAATTCATGAAATGGGCATGAAGAGCAGAAAAAAAAAAGAAAACATCGTAAGAGGACCAAGACTTCGCGGTCGGTACTAAATTAACTGATACCACAAAACCCAGACACCCCAAAACCAAGAAAAAAAAAAACTTGGAGGCGCTTGAGCTTCGCCTTCAAGAGTAGATTGCAGTAACGAAAGTGGGACCCACGCGCGTCGCCTTCTCACTTGCTAGCCACCTTCGGTTCTCGGTGCATGCCTCAACCGTGCCGTCAGGAAACGAACAACTGTGCACGTAACATTGGCCGTTTCAAACTATCCTAGAATCTCACTGCAAGTACAGTTGTCAAGTGCTTACTACGCCAGAATTCTTCCTTTTGCGAAGCAGCGAAGGGCCCACTACGCGTTCGTATAAGGCAACACGCGAACCTACGCAGCTGCTCACTTTATTGATGCTTTTGCAGCTGATCATGGTTAAATATGTCTGAGCGCTTTGTAATGAGTTGGCCTTTAAAACACCGACTCGTGGCGCAATTCACATCTTTTGACGCCTGGCACGATTCTACGCTTTTGCCACGCAATATTACATGCGTTAGAGAGATTCCTTCCACTACCTGACGTTCATGTAGTGTTCTTTTTTTTTTTTTAATGCGAAGAATTTCTTTCGTGTACTGCAAGCACTTTTGCGCTTCTATCTACGTATCTGTCTATCTATCTAGCCGCCTACGTCTGGGTGCTCTCGTGATCGCTTCCTTAACATGGGGTGAACCAAAATTTGTATAGGAGGGTCAGATATATTGACGAATATGTCTGGCTAGTCATGACATGAATAACGTGAAAATCCTGTCGCGTACGTCGTCAAACCCTTTCCTGCAGACGCGTGTGGTACATACCCGTGTGGGAGATTAGCGCTGGATAGGTGGCGCGCCGAAAAAGGGCACCTGGCGGCGAGTCACAACCATGGGCGTCGGCAGGATTTGGTCTTGGGGGGGTGCAAACCCTTATTTCACCGCGGCTGGGGGGGAAGGGGGCGGTGCGCTGGTGTAACTTGCGTGGGGCAAGTGCTGGTGTGGCTTGAGGGGGGCAAGTGCCCCTTTTGCACCCCCCTGCCGACGCCCATGGTCACAACACAACTCAGCCGCTCGCGCCCAGACGACCGGCCGCAGTGTACCGCCGCGAGAGCACGCGCGCGCGCCGTTCCCCTGCTTGATTTTGGCACGAGCAGCCATTCCGCCAGTAGCACTGCACTGTTGCTTAAAAAAAAAAAAGAACTTTGTTCGAAGGTAACTCTCACAGGAAATCACTGGAAAACGGAGAGAAGCTCTGCAAAGCGGACTGCGCATATATATACTTATGGCGTCGAAGAGACAGTGCTGTGCCGTGATTGCGATTCCCTCGTCAACATTTTCTGGCTGCTTGCTGGGATTTGTGTCAGGCTGGCACGCCTCCATTGATAAGTACGTGCTGCGTCGATACCACGGTGCCCACTTCTGCAGTAAGAAAAATAGAGGCAAGGAGTAGCGGCATGAATTATTTTTTCGGTCGTGGTATGTGTTCTCAATGCGCGGTATGTGTGCCCGCGGACGTTGATGAAGCAAACCACCGTGGTAGCATAGCACGCATGGTGTCGCGCTGCTATGCTCGAGACCGCGGTACAGACGATTTTCCGCAGCGGCGCACGGGCGCTGCCATGTTTGATCACGTGACCGTAACTGGCCTTCCCCCAGCCAGTTGCTCCAGCCAACGCATTGGGCCAGCGAAGCGGCCGTGGCCGTAAGCGTATAGTAAGCGCCAGCAGCTGGGGTTAGAAGCCAACATGGCAGCACCCATGCAGACGCGACCGCCCGCTTCGATCCGAACTCGCGCTCGCTACTCACCCACTCTCTTCACAGCAATAAATAAATGGTGAAATCAGCTATCGCTCCGTGTCATCTCACGCTGGGGACAAAGCATCAGGTATGTTCTGTCTTTATTATCGAGATTAGGTGTGTTTATTTAGCCATGCCTGCTAAGCCTTGTCTCCGAGAATTTGAGAATGAATCTTAAAAACGCTGCAAAATTCCGACGAATACATTGCTCTCAGAGCTTCAGGACGTAAATATGAAGCAAATAAATGCGTAGGTTACGCACTTACTGGCTACACAGCGCAGGACGGCAACGTGATAAATTCGAGGCGGAAGGGAACTGCATCCACAGGTGTCGCCATGTTGACTTTTCCAGGCGCTGCCGTCTGCTCGCTTTTACTCGCGTGCGCGCAGACGCTATACGGGGACGCCGAGCAGACGACGCGGGGATTGAGCAGCGCTGCCAGCCAAGGTATTGAGACGGCCGCGGTAGGAGACGGCCGCGGTGCAGTAGTGGCGCCATCTAGTTTTCATTAAACAAACCAGCTGCGGAAAATCGTCTATAGATTTCCGGCCACGGCGGCCGCATTTCGATGGGGGCGAAATACAAAGAACACCAGTGTACTTAGATTTATGTGCACATTAAAGAAGTCAAAATTGATCCTGGTACCCACACTACGGCGTGTCTCATAATCAAACCTTGTCTGGCACGTAAAACCCTATAGCAATTATCGATGTTGATCAAACACCTTTCTGAGGAGACACAGGCAAGCGGAAAAACTAAAACACTAGGTTAGGCGAATTAAACGACAAGTAAAAATCCAATGTCTGTTAGTTCTAATTAATATTGTGTTTAACAAAGAAAAACGAGCCCTTAAATTTACACTTTTCTTCATAAGTAAAAATCCAAGACATTAGACAATTCTCTAGCGAGGCATAAATACCGATGTCACTTCGGCACGGCACCCGGTGCAGATAGAAGCTTTCCGCATCGGCTGACTCCAGAAAGCTAAGCTTCGGGTAATCCGCTGCTTTATTCGTAGCAAGACCCATGTCTGTAGCACAAATTAAGTTAAACGGAAGCATAACAGCATCGAGTATCTATCGTGTGTGTATTTTTTATAACAGCTAGTTCAGCGGCTTGGGCGAACGTGCCCCCCGCAAACATCTCGTAGACAAGGCAGCTTTCTTTCTACGAAACTCCCTAGTGGCGAAGCTGTGACTTTTTTTATTTATTGTTTATTTCGACATGTTACATGTCAAGGGATGGTACGGCAAAAGGCAGATTAACTGCCTGACAATGGCCCTACACCCCAAGCACTGTACAACAGGGTTTTGAACCTATCAAGAAATTATACAATAGAAAGCGGAAGCACTGAGTGAGAAAAAGTGAGTGAGAATTTCGGACAAACCGCCCGTTAAATGCTGCTGTTTGGCCCTGGTTTCGACTGGTGGCTGTCATGACTATCGTATAAATCTATCAGACACGAACAATTCGGTTTAGAAACCAGCTCGACGCCACTAGACAGGAGAGCAAGAGCAGACCATACTCCGCTCGTCCATCCGCTTGGATGCAATGCCACCGCCGTTCTTATTCATATGATTTCAAAAGGAAAAACATAGATGGATACGTCGTCGCTCATTTCTACATATTGTGGCACTTGAATACGCAACAGTACCACCAGCGCCCTTTGGTTTTGTTTCGGCGATGCGCGCCCGCACCGCCTCTACCAGTTGCCGCTCTCGTCTGCGGGAGCGGCTGAGAAGTGCGCGCTTTGACCACTAGGGTGGCGCTGCCCGCAGCGCTTTACTGTTTGAAGCAAGGTCGGGTTGCCTTAGAACGCGTAGTTATAAAGCGAGATTCAGTAACGAAGAAGAGTAATGTACATGCTGTGGGGGGAACTAAGGAAACGATGGAACATGTACTGATTGAATGTGGCGATATCCACCCAGGTATACGTGTGGGCACGAGTCTACATGAAGCCTTGGGTTTTAAGGACAACGGAAAGCTGAACACGTCCGCGATAGAAATAAGTAAGAGACGGTTAGATTATTGGTGGCAGAAAAGTAGAGATAAAGGACAAAAATGAATAATGGGGAAAAATAAGGCCATTCTGCGTTAAGAGGCAGAGAGATGGACCGTAAATTTATATTTTTCTTTGGTATAATAAAATAGATTTAATCAATGTAGATAAGGCATTAGGCCAACATAAAAAAGAAAGTTTTCTTTCCCTATTTTTTTCGAGCCTGCTGGCAGACATGCCATCGCCCCATTATAAAGGGGACGCTCATAGCATCCATCCAAACTCCAGCGCTGGTTCCCCATACCACGGGCCGCGGTATGCGGGTATGCTCCACAGGTGTTTGACAATTTATATCTACCCACGAATGGTGAGGACAGACATTAGCAATTTAAATGCGAGAGCTTTAAGAAAAACCGATGTCGACAGCGTTGACCCGACGAATGCAAATAATAAATATCACGGTCCCAGCAGGAATCGAACCCAAGCAATCTGCGTGGCAATCAAGTATTCTACCACAGAGCCACGCCAGGTCTCGGAACCGCTTTGGAAAGAGACCCTATGTAGGCGTAATGTTGGTGAAATGTCACCTGTGGTTGCAGTGCCGGCTATCTACATTTATAAACATCACATATGTACTCCTATGGGGCAGGCGTCATGTCGGGTTAACGTCACTTGTATACTTAAGCGCCATCCACGGTAGTTGGTACACGAAGCACTATCCAGGGCTACCATCCTCGCAAGCACAAGTGCCACGTATCAGATTACCGCTTCTGGAGTTGGTAATACCAATGTTTCTGTTCGCATCGTTACGCAACTGTAAACAACTGGTTATATGAAATATATGCAACTGTTCAACATATGTCTGTGCGTACAACATTTGCACATATCTTTAGCGTCATTTCGTAAAGTTTCGCTCAATAAAAAAATTACAATCCATTCGCCTTGTCTCCTCATGCTTCGCATAACATCGATTCCCATGGCACTTGGGATCTGCCAGTTTTTTTTTTTCCGATACGGTTTCAAGCAATAGCGTAGCGGTGTGGTAGAACACCTGCTTGCCGCGCAGACGGCCTCGCTTAGATTCTCACTCGAACCAAATATTTTTATTATTTATTTTTATTTGCTACTTTGTCGATTTTTCGGTCATGGGCAAGATGATGATTTTTCGCTCACAACCAACAACACTGACGTCGACACTGGAATTTCTGTTAAAAGCGCTCTTTAACGCTATCGCGTCAGCAACAACAACCATAGTCTAACAAAAAAAAAAAAAAGAAAGGTTGCGGACAGGTGACAAAAAAAAAAAAAGACTATTAACATTAAAACAAGAACAAAAGCATCTGACAACTAGCAGCGTGATCAGAAAATGAGGCTCAAGATAATTTCTTTGTCAAAGAGTACTTGCGATGGCGCGCTAGCACAAGCTGCTCCCCTTTTAGGAATTATGTGCGTTTCGTCAATTTCGCGTGTGCATTGATTCCGATATTTTTGACAATGTGCAAGGTCTCAAGAAATATCGGGATGAATGTGCACGCGAAATCAAAATTTACAGTTATATGCCGATAGGCCGAGTCACTTGATAGCGCTTGTACCTCTTTTTCTCATTTTTTCATTGTTCGCCTGCCTAGAAATATGCTGTGCCCTTTCAATAAAAAAAAACAGCTGATAATCAGCGCTGTATTCTGTGTGTTCACTGTCCCGTTTTTTGCGCTTTTCTGCCCCAATAAATATCTTTCATAAGCATTTTAGGGTTCCGATTAAATTTTGAATTCTCATAGTAAAGTTCAGGCGGGCTATAAGAAACTGATTATTCTGGTATTCTTTAATATTTTAATGACAGAACGACAGGAACGTGCAGATACAGCAGCGCAAAGAATGACCAAAGGATCGAACTTTTTATTTGGATGTAGCTGGGCAAATCAAACACAGCAAATCAGTCCCGTAGAAGTAGCGGTGGGCGCGATTGGTGGTCGTAGAACTCTGACTGCCAGAGTTAAATTGGTGCTGCATTTTGACATGCGTCATCCTACGGCAAAATTTCTAGTGCTCACGTAGATACCTACCAACGTAGATACAGTTAAACCTCAATGTAACGAAATTCACTATAACGAATTTCTCGATGTAATGAAGTGTTTCACTTTTCGCAGCTTCGCTTGCATAGAACTTCATATATTCTGAACCCAGTGGCGCAGCCAGGGGGTGGCACACCTGGGCACGTGCCCCCCCCCCCCCCCCCCGAAATTTTTTTTCGCCATGGCATACAGAGCGAAAAATGACCATTTCAAGGAAGGTGCCACACCCGAAATCAAGGAGGAAAAAAATTTCTGGCTACGCCCCTGACTGAACCACAACACAACGAAGCGTGTTTGTCCTAGATATCAATATGAAAAAATAAAAATTAATTAAAACTTCCGCTGGGGCCATTCGGTATATGGTTGAGTTGCTCGCGGTTTTTGTGAACTCATTTTTCAAATCGCGCCCGGCGCGACGCGTAGTGGCCGTCGGAGTAGAGCAGTGCGCTTTCCGCAACGGCGACGGGGAATAGGATGCAACCATGGGTGCAACTTAGTGCTCTCTTCGCCTTCCGAGCGGCGGAGTGGGACAGCATGTGGGTAATTCGTGGCATGTGCAGGGAACCCTAGCGCGCGCACAATTCTACCGTCGCTATATACACAGCGCACGTAGCGTAATTCATAGTTTCCTATAAATACCCTAGAGGGAACTCTGGCGCTAGTGTCCATGCGAGCTACAACGCATGGCGCTTAAGCCAGCATGGGAGTGATGGGTAGTACACGGATTTGTCTAAGCTTCGTTCTTTCCGGCTTCCTTTGGCTCCGTGTGGCCTGGAGCCGCTTTGTCGCAAGACGAAGTTCAGCAAAGGTTAAGCCACGCTTCACCACCTTGACCTGGTAAGGCTCACCAATTCAAATTGGCTCACGAAGTTCACAACGGTCCGTTCTTTCATTCGAAACAAAACCAAAACACAACAATAAACAAAACCACAAGTGCGTTCGTAAGCTCGCAAACACGAAGACTAGCAAATCCGCGTACTGCCCGTCATTCCCATGGTGGCTGAACGATCGCAGCGCCAGAGTTCCCTCTAGTAAATATTATAGGAAACTCTGTGGCGTAACTAGGGTGGCTGGCGTATACATACAGTTCAGTATTCTGAGATCGCGCGCCGCGCGTCAGCGCCCCGTGTGGTGTTTTTGTTAACGCCGTGTATCAATTAAGTAACAAGCATGATTAGCTGTAAAAGCAGCAGCACCAAACGCGACGAGCTCTTCTTAGCGATCGCTCAGGAAGCGTGTCGCCGACGCGGCTGGTATCCGCAAGCGATCTCGATCGGTGAGGAAAAAGGACCTATTATGCAGTAATAAAGACGAGCTAAAAGACTCGTTGAACCAATGCACAGCGGCGACCAAAATTCGAGACGCCGTACCGGTTATTGCTCGATTATTCTGACATATGCGCGTGCGATGTCGCCACAAAGAAAGCGTTGACCTCATAAAAGGAATGTCGTAATTCAGCTTGACGCCTTGCTTTTATACATTAGACCACAGGTCTTTTGGTTTTTCGGCTTGCGACGGTTTTCGACGTTGCGCATTCATCGAAGCGAGTGGGGAGCAAGTGGGTCGGTTCGGTGAACATGATAGCGCCGAAGTTGCACTGCTACTGACAATAACCGAAGTTTTAATGACAAGCCGCGGCGGCAGAACAGGTGCGATAGCTTCGCTTATCTCATATATTACCACAGTGCATTGGACCTCAATTTAGTTTGGGTTCACGCGTGACGTTCGGCCGCGGTGAAGAGGGCTTCGCCGGCGAAGCATCAAGCCGGTGTGGACGGATCTCAGGTTCAAGAAAATTAATTTTTTTTCCGGTATTAAAATTAGATTTTATTCTGCCGTAATTTAAAAGCTTTCTTCGGCTACTTCTCGCGCAAAAAACGAACCTTTGGCTTCTATTCTTCGGTTAAAAGGTTGAATTTCAGTTTTACAGCTTCTATTTAACGAAGTTAATTGCCGATTTTACCGACTTCGTTATAGCGAGGTTTAACGCTATATAGATTGGGCGTACGATGCTATCAGGGGCGTAGCCACGATTTTATTTTTTAATTAGGGGGAGGGAAGTCTGACCCTTTATATGTATGTGCGTGTGTGTGGCTATGTGTGCTTGTGTATATAAACATACGAACTGAAAATTTCGGTGGTGTTCAAGGGGCTGCATTTTATAGCTGCACCTATGAATACTGTTGGCCTCGCAATTGCAGTCTGCGGCGGTATTCGCTGTATTTTTATTCCATATTTCGGTATACTTTACTTCCATTACTGGCTCGAACGCAGCCGCGCAGGTGTTATCGTTGGGATTCCACGTACGGTAAAGCACATTTTCAGAAAAAAAAAGTGAATGAAATGTATCGTTACAAAGTAAAGGTGGTGATAAGCGCGCATGTTTTGCTACCAAATTGGCGATAGTAACCCCGAATTAAAAAAAAAATCCGGCAGGTATCACGCAACCTGGGAACGATTTCATGCGAAGTAGTGAGCGAGTAGCTGCGTATGCCGAATTTTTTGGCTTAGAGCCTTGTCTTAATTACGAGGTGGATTTGCGTCTACAGTAGACTCTCATTAAACGGAACCTGGAAGGGACCAGGGAAATATGTTCCATTTAAAGGAGTTCCATTTACTGAGAGATGACCAGGGGTGCAGAATAGAAGAATGAAACCAATCTTGTAAAAGCACTTGTTCCATTTAGGCAGCAGTTCCGTTTAACAGATTTCCGTTTACTGAGAGTCTACTGTATATGTAAATTGAGTAGTCACCCAGGAACGGCTAGAGTACACATTGAACATTTTACAAGACATTTTGCGGGGTGCGGGGGTTAAACATGAAAAGGACGTGGCGTTTGTTATACCTGATGATTTAAATGTGGCAGACAAACGCTGACAGATGTGCTGCAATGACCCTCAGCCGGCAACCACGCGGTAGAGATCGTAAATGAATCTACTAGATCAACAGTTGCCTAACCTCAGTTTCTGCGGTGGTGCTTGTCAAACGTGATTTGTGGTTGCAGTGTTGGCTATCCGTGTTATGATAACGTGATAAACATCACATGTGTACGCCTATGACTGAGCAAGCATTAGGCTCGTCCCCGCTGGGATACTCCAACGTGCGCTGCTTATGCTTCGTTTCGATAAAATGAACGTCTGCTCTGTAACGTGAGTGCCGACGTCACGTCGGGCCAGAAGCTGCCCTTTACATGCCAGTGCTGTCGACGTGCCTGCATGGTAAGTCCACGATATGCACACATCTAAATTTACGCAGAGACGTCGATCCACCCCGTCAGACTTGGCTCGAACCCAAAAAATGCGGCATGTGCGCGACCCACTCGCGTTCCGCAGGAGCCAATAAAGTTGCTTTCTATTACATTCCATACGCATGCATTCGCTGACTGCCTCACATGAAATCGACTCCCATAATGCGGGGGGATCTGTAGGAATTTCGTGATGTCATGAGTTGTCAATCGTGTTCGTCACACCCTCATATCGCCATATTGCAATTGTTAAAGAGACGACCATGAGAGCACCCAGACATAGATGGATAGATAGATAGATAGATAGATAGATAGATAGATAGATAGATAGATAGATAGATAGATAGATAGATAGATAGATAGATAGATAGATAGATAGATAGATAGATAGATAGATAGATAGATAGATAGATAGATAGATAGATAGATAGATAGATAGATAGATAGATAGATAGATAGATAGATAGATAGATAGATGCTACGCATTAAATATTGCAAGCGCATGGTGTGCGAGAGCGATACACACTTCTGTTAATGTTACGGGGGCCATTGGGCCCTGGACGAAAGAGACTTACAAATGGCCAATACTAGAATTTTCTCCTATTGATCAATAAAGTGTGAATGTACCTCTGTATGGGCCAAGTAAAGCTGTGTCAATATAGGCACTCATTTTGAAACAGCGCAAAAGACGAAAGGCACAGAAGAAGACTTGACAACACGAGCGCTGACTGACAACTGAGTGCTTTATTCAAACGAAACAGAAAAAGAAAGGGAAGAAGGAAGAACAGAACATGCGCGAGCAACCTATGCACATGACAAAAAGACTTGAGGCTTGTAAAATCATTACGTCTTACTCAAGTAAGTCAATTCACAATCGAGCAACGCAATAGACGGTGTGCTAACACACGTGTCGCCATTTTTGCAGATAGCGAAAGTTTCAGCTACCTCTCTTATGCGAGAATCATTGTGTCCAAAAACAGTGTTCGAGCGGCAGAACTCCGGGGTGCAACCACAGGCGGCACAATGGGCAGACAAATGGGAATACGGTGTACCCTTTAAAGAGCTATGGCGCTCACGCAGGCGAACTTGAGACAGCGCCCCGTGGGTCCCAATATAGTCACTGCTGAAATGCCGTGCAGCGCAACTGGCACCACGTTATGTAACGATTATCTTCATTTGTCGGTACTAATCGTCACGACGCAAAGTCGTCACACACACGTCTTCAATTGGGCCACTTGTTTGTGACGGGGTATAAGAAACAAATTGAATGGACGGAAAGTCACCATGTTCAGTTTTGAGACAGGTGGCTTAATGTTGTTCTTCTAATGGACTCTTCTCACTTGCCCTGTGAAAGTTATATTGCTAGAAACTCCTTCCCATCAATGTTCCTATCTCCAACAGACCATGATGAGGTACAAAATATTCTATTGTCTCTAAACGATAATTGCGCCTGCGGACCAGATGAAATCAAAGCTAAACCGTTAAAAGCTGTGAGTTGTATAGTTTCAGTTCCACTGACACACATATGTAACACGATGATGTCGACTGGTAAATTTCCAAGCAAGATGAAAGAAGCCAGAGTCACCGCCATTCATAAAGGAGGGTCATTTGACGATTTGAACAATTATAGGCCTATCTCTATACTTTCTATATTCTCAAAGATAGCGGAGCATATTATCAATAAAAGGATAACGGGGTTTTTAAACGCCCATAATATAATTGCTAAGGAGCAATACGGATTTTGTAAGAGCAAATCAGCTGAGACGGCCCTCCTGGGGATTAAAGAAGCAATCCTTGAGAATATAGAAAATAGAATCTTCACGCTAGGTGTCTTTTTAGACTTTAGAAAAGCCTTTGACTGTGTACAACACGAGCTTCTCTTTCAGAAACTACCCTTTTACGGCTTCCGTGGCGTGGTGCTGTCTTTAATAAAAAAAACTATTTAACTGACTGGTCACAGTACACCATTATCAATAACTTTGAATCTGAAACCCACCCTATAAAATATGCAGTACCTCAGGGGTCAATTCTTGGACCGGTATTGTTTTTGCTTTATATAAATGATATTGTTAATATAGAAGGATGTAAAAATATAGTATTATATGCGGATGACACGAACGTTTTTTTTTTTCCGGGATTAACTTGAATGACATTTTCATGGAGGCGAATACATGGTTAGAAAAACTTAACTTTTGGTTGGACGCTAACAAACTTCAACTTAATACAAAGAAAACACAATACGTCTTATTCAAAGCTAAGGGAACAGCACATCAACAAACCCCACAGCTGAAATTTCAGGGAACACTAATACAACAGACATAAACCATCAGATTTCTAGGGGTAATATTTCACGAGAACCTTTCATGGACACCACATGTGGACTCCCTAAGGACTAATGTATCTAAAGCAATCGGGTTAGTAAATAAATTAAGGCACTTTCTACCACCTGACGCGAAACGACAGCTTTACTATGCCCTTATACAGTCACGTCTCACATACTCTTCTCTGGTGTTGTCTACAACCACCGAGACGAACTTAAGTTCACTTTTATCGTTGCAAAAGAGGGCAATACGAGCAGTTGGAAGCATCCCATACGCTCTGAGTACAACTCCTTACTTCAGCTTCTATAATATAATGCCGATAAAGCCCCTAGTTAGACTAAAGTTGTCACTGGAGGTAATGCGCCAATATACAAGTAATAGAATGCTTTTCGAGGAAAAATATCAGATCAAGCAAACCCCCTATGAACTACGTAAAAACAAAACAGTCAAATCCCCGATCCCGAACAAACTACGGCTTACAAAAATTGGCAACATTAATACCAGACATCTTAAACGAACACCCAGGTATACTAACCCTACTGCAAAATAGAATCTCCCTAACACAATTTAAAAAGCAAGTAAAAGAATTAATATTTCCTGAGTCTTAGGGTTTTGTTCATAAGTTATGTATTGATGTGTTCTTAAATGCTGTGTAATGTATATTGTAATTTTTTTTTAAACAGATACTGCCCCATATGTGTACATCTGTATCGTTGATTTTCGTTTTTCTGTTCGATTTTCCTCTCAAAGCAAAAAGAGTAGTTTTCTTTATTGTTCTTGTATTGTATCATACATGCATGTGTTTTCTAGTTATGTATATTGTGAAAAACAGAACGCACTGCAGCTGCTGTCTGGGTGACGTAGCCTAGTCAGGCACCTTTCGGGCCTTTTGCTGCGTCTCCTAAGACAATTGTAAATTGTCTTAAATAAAGTCTGAATGAATGAATGAATGAATGAATGAATGAATGAATGAATGAATGAATGAATGATGCCCTACGATTCAGAAGCAGGATTGAAAATCGCCCATCACAGCAGTACATAAACCGCACGTGTAGTAGGTGCTAGAATTTTGTGCGGAGTAGTACATTAGGTCTAACCTAAACAAGGAGCTTCTGTGCTAACTATTGCAACACGTCAGAGTCTCTCATTGGGGGGGTGCAATTGCATAGCTGGGCATCTATGTCCCTACCTTTTGCATTCTTTATTTGCTAGAACATTTGCATGACATGAATATTCACTCTCTCATAAAAGTACAACGATCTAGTGTCGTTAGCTTGAGAGGTGAAAAGTCCACGAGTCTCTTCTGCGTATGTATAACACGCCCACGTTCATCGCGAATGGAAGAAACCCTGTTCGCTATATGATAAGACGGCGATTGCGTTGCTCCATCCCTTTCTAATTTGCTTTTTGTGTTACTTCGCTTTGCCACGCCCTTTCAGAGGCACATAGCACTGTCTCAGGCCGAACTGCGAACGTAGAGAGCTGAACTGCGGCACGTGCGAAAGACGTTCCTGAAAGAAGGCGTCCATCTGATTGCCCAGCTGATGCTTCCCATTGTGTCACTCCGTTTAGTGGGAAGGAATCGTCACTAAGACAGCCGTGACGAGCGCCTCGCGGGAAGACGTACGCAGTGGGCAGCCGCGAACCTGAATCAGGCACGCGTCGCTTGTTTAGCCGTCAGCTTCGCCCTCGCCACACGGCGTGCGTCGTCGATGACGAAACCACTTTCTCCCGTTGCGCGTCTCCTTCTGGGAAACAACCTTGCCGAGTATCGTAGCAAGCGGCGCCGTTGCTGGCAAGCCTTGGAAGCAACACCGCGAGTCGAAGGCAGCGTTGTCTGCGAGGAGGATGTCGTGACGTTGACTGTTGCCATCGGTGCACCGACGCGCGGGTAGCAGACGGGGGTGGCACACACGTCAGCCAATAACAAAGGTAGCGAGCACGGTTGAGCTTGAAACGAGAAGTGCGCAACTTCGAAATTTTATCATTTATTTTTATTTTTATTTTACTTTTTTTTTTCTTTGCGGTTCTTGAGTTTCGTTGCTCCGAAAACGAAAATGCCCGCCTTCGCATCGAGCGTCCCTTCGGGCGAAGACCGAAAGCGCCCACTACAGGCGCTCGTTCAGCGTTTTCGGCGTCCTTTGTCGGCAGAACTCGAGCGAGGCGTGGAGCCATATATGGGTTGTGCAGTTTTTAGTTCTTGGCAATAAAACCTACTCAAAAAAAAGAATTTCCTTCGGTTTTTCGAGTTTCAAATATCCCCGCACAAAAACGGAGCTGAGAAACTTGCAACCGAGTAAAGTGAAGCGACTCGAATCGATGACGACGAGAGCTTACTGTCTTCAGCTTGAGGTTTCTTATTTCAGATGTAACCATTTTCCTTAGAAAGGTAGCGGCATCAGGGCACGTTGTTTTCTCGGAGGCCACAGTTACAACGATACAACAGCAATTTTGTTCAGTTCTACAAAGTGCTGAATGAAATCTGAATAAAAAAAGACATCCAGTGCTCGTGTACATGTAAATATCTTGATTTCTTTGCTAAACAGAATAAGAATGTCCAAGTGGCTAGCAGTAGCCATTGCATAGACCCATTGTGCATTTGACGAAGGCACTTCTAAAGTTTCTGCGAGCGACCCCGTCCTGTAGAACGATTATGACACCCCGTGTGTGTGTTTCCACTTACCTTCCTCCCCATTGTATTCTTCTCTTCCTCCCTTTTCTGTCTCCCCTTACCCCTTCCCCAGTGCAGGGTAACAAACCAGATATTTATGTTCTGGTTAACCTCCCTGCCTTTCGGCGTTACATTTATCTCATTTCTGGCCTTGCAGAAACGGCAAGGCGGAATCTTGCTTCTTCAATGGATTCATGTTAAGCGTGTAGTGAAATGGTTATTAATTTTCTCATAGTTCATAACATTCAAAATTAAAAGAGAGAGAAATGAAGAAGGAGAAAGGCAGGGAGGTTAACCAGACAAGCGTCCTGTTTGCTACCCTGCACCGGGGATAAAGGGATGGGATTAAAAAGAGAGAGAGAAGGAGAGCGATGCACGCACAAAGGAGTACAGTCAGTCACTGAGGCCGGAGCTTCTCTGACCTACATGACTTCAGCGTTCTGACATTCTTGGGAAATCACGGCCTTTGAGAGGGCCGTGGGCGAGCCGTGGATATTATTGAATCGCTGAAAACACTGGATTAAGAACCTCCAGGAGTGTCAGGGCAGTTCGGGCTGTCGGAGTATTTAGCTTATTCAAAAGCCTAAATATGGTGTCCAGAAGGGAGCGAAGCATCGTAGGAATGTCCTGGTCGTTTTCAGGCAAGTCGTGGGGAACCAGCGCTGTCGTTGACTCGGTCAATGTCTGCTGCGACCGTTCGAGTCGCTGTGGATGGTGCTGTGGCTTTGGCTGTGGTTGTGATTCTGGCTGTGGCTCTGGCTGCAGCCTTGGTAATGCCGGCCATACTTCAGTGTCCATGTGCTCTTGTGTGGTCTTCTCCTCGGACATCGAATCGGACGCATCTGATCTAGCAAGCAGAGGACGAGGTGTCACCTGTGAACTACGCTTCACAGTGTCCCTTGAACCGCTACGGCGGCGGGAGCGCCGCATTCTGACGATAGCAACAGCTTCCCGACGAGATGAACGGTCTCGCACCATCTGCTTAAGGATCTCCTTTTCCTTCTTTATCTTGGGGCAATCATTTGACGAAGCGTCGTGGCACCCGAGGCAATTGCGGCACTTGAGTACAGTGGAAGCGCAGGAGTCTGCAGCATGTGGTTCGGCGCAGCGCGAACAGATTATCGTGCTCCGACACACGGCGCTTACGTGTCCAAACCTCATACATTTGTGGCATTGGAGTGGCTTTGGAATGAACGGTCGTACAGGATGCCGAAAGTGGCCTACCTTGACATTCGAGGGCAGAGATTCACCCTTGAATGTTATTTTTATACAGCGAGATGTGCCCATGCGAGACATATGTATTATATCGATGCCATCAACCATTGGCTTCACAAGACTGGGCAAGTCTGTGCTGGAAACAGAGATGTCCACATCGTAGATGACACCAGTGGTGGTGCCACTGCCCAGTGCGATGTACGAGCGAACTTTTATGCCATCAAGTTCCGTAATTTTACTCAGTGTGCTCAGTGCAGTCTCATGTGCAACGTCGATAGCCAGAACATTTTTTCGTGAGTTGACTCTCACGTCCACTACTTCATTTGGCACCGTCGCTTCGAGAAGCGCCGAGACCGACTGTCTGTTGAGCCGTTTCAAGTTGTCGGTAGCAAGTTCAGGTACAAAAATAATCGTACTGACTGCGGTCTTCTGAGTAGATTTCAGAGTTGACTTGCCTGAAGACATGGATGGACCCGGTGTTTCTACACTTCGCCTTACGGCTTCGTACGTGTTCGCCTTGCAGAAAGCTTGTGACTACCGATTCAAAATTAAGCACTGTGATTTCTTGTACAGGTTGAATTACACTGATTTGTCCGCAAAATTACGACATGTGGAATAGGCGAACAGGGAAAAAAAAATAAGGGGAATAAAAGCTTTGTGTATCAATGATACAATTTTTTTTTTTGTGAGATGAAAGACGAAGTCCTACTAGAGCCAAATGCAAAAATGCTGACAAGCTGTCTTCGCTTATGTAAATGTGAACTAAAAAAAATGAATAAATAAGCTTGCTCTGGGCGCGCGAAAGACTTGAAACAGTGAAGCTGGTCGATCCAATGGCGTTTCTTGGTTGGTGCTTGGTTTGAACTTGGCTGATGCTAGGCTCGAACTTGGCTACTGCTATTACCAGGCTCGAACTTGGCTAGGTCTAAACTTGGCTGATGCTAGGACTGAGCTTGGTTTATACTAGTCTTTTTCTTAGCTTATTATGGCCATTGGATCGACCAGTTCCGCTGTTTCAAGTCTTGCGCGGCCAGAGCAAGCTTCTTCGTTTTATTAAAATTTAAACCCGCCCCATACACAGTCACACGACTATTTCTTTTTATAAGCAAACTCTTTATTGCCGTTTACCAATCATATCGGTCGCCATCGTCTTGCCGGAACATCTTTTCGTCACCATCGTCGCTACACAAGGACTCTTCTTCATGAAACGACTGCTAGCTAAGCGATACCAATTTTAAGCTTGGCGCGGTCTCTACAGAGCTACTGCGTGGCGCATGCGCGGCTCGTCGTGACATCACCCCAGCTGTCGCAGTAGTCAAGCGCGGCTGCTTCTCTGTCGGCTTAGCGGCGGCGTGGCTTCGGCTCATGCGCGGCTTGGAATGACGTCACGGTTGCGAGGCGCGGCGAGGCCAGGTGATGCGCAGCTGTGGCAGTTGCTATGCTGTCGTCCGGTTTTCTCCGGACGACCGCCGTTTTCGTGATTTGACTTACAGCTTCGCTGTTGAAAATTAAGCCAGTTCTCCGCCGTGAAAACCATCGGACAGCGAAACTGTAAGCGCGCGAGTACATATGATTACCTAGCGAGATCACATGGCGTCGTAAATCCGCCGATAGATTTGAAATACGCATGCTTACACTTGGTTGGGCAAATCGAGGTCATGTGACCTGCTGGCTCAGCCAATGGCGTTACAGCGAACGCCACGTGGTTCGTGATTTGCTGCCAGCGCAGCCGGAATCCTGCGAAGTGTGTACTCCCTGTTATCTACATGACCCACTTACGCGCCCGGGTGCATTGCCTTGGTTTATAACAATCAATTTTAGTCTCCAATTAGTTTAATAACTGGATGGGCGAATTGCTCTCCCAGTATTTTGTACCGAAAGTTATTAGCATCATTATCATTCTGTTTTATTTCTTTATTCACCTCCCCCCTCTGGTCACGTCACCCGCGTGACGCCTACTACTACTATGACTACGACGTCGACGGCACATGATAGACTAAGACAGCCGTGTTGTAAAAGTAGTAGTACAATTTCATGCACTGAAATCGTAAATGTATTCATTAGGTGTACAACAAATGGCCACTCTGAGTCAGACAGTAATTATAGGCACAGAAATTCTGCAGACGCTTCTTCGGATAACGTTTTTATTTTTTCTAAATATCAGGAAGCGATAACGCTTCACAATTCGCGCTCACACAGTTCACCAATTGCATGGTCGCAAACCACACAAAAGTGAAAGAAACCCCTTTCGAATCGTGGCGACAAGCCGCACATCGAAGACGCTTCCAAGCGAACCATGTTGATTCTAAAGTGCGCTTTGGTGAAGTAGTTTATTTTAGAACGTGAAAGTATGTGCTAAAAAAGACAAAGAAAAAAAAAGAATAAACAGGATCAAGAAGAAAATAAACGAAGAAAAAAAAACGTCTTCACAGATTCTTGTCTATATGCTGTAAAACGCCAAGCAGTGCTACAGCAGACGCACATTGGAGTGCGCAGGGTTCCCCTTCAGGGGGGGCGAAGGTTCATCGCAGCACCCCCCCCCCCCCCCTTTCCCATTAAGTCAAAGTATGGATTGGAATCGAGGAACCCAGCCTTTAAAAAAACACGTATACAAGAAGAGAAGTATGACAACCACACACGCGACGAGCACATTAAACTGTATTTGTCGACTGTTGTTGTTGACCACATTAACACTGTTGACCACATTACATTGACCACATTAACAACTGTTGTTGTTGACCACATTAAACTGTTGTGACGACCACATTAAACTGTTGTTAGTCCCCAGCGTGTGTGGTCGTCGTACTTCTCTTCTTGTGTACGTGTTTTTAAAGGCTGGGTTCCTCGATTCCAAGCTATATGTACCAACAAGCCGCACACCAGACTCTTCTACAAAGTATGGAGCAGACTTTGCGCCCCCCCTTCTTAGGCCACTAGGGAGGGCGGCCGGCCCTCCTGCGCCCCCCCCCCCCCCCCCCCCGTGCGCACGCCTATGCATATGCGTTGTTGGGATCGAGGTGCCCTCTCTTCGCGCCTCCTCCCCGAGCACGCGTTGCGCAGGCCCCGAGCCAGCTCGATCGCCAGGAAACATAGGCTTGCGCAGGGTTCGCCATTATAAAAGGCCAAGTTTCATCCCTCCACCACCCTTCCTCTCCACATTGGTCGAATACAAAAGAAAATAGGCTGCGCCGTGGATGAAAAAAAAAAAAAGAAAACTAAGCGATGACGCGCTTCTCATAAAGGCCTGCTTTTGGTGCCCGGCTTTCCGGGGTTAAAAATGGAAGTGAACAGTTCCTTGGAATGGAACATATCAGGGACCCTCGGGCGCTATCATTTTCGAAAAACCGCCTTGCTACAACGTTAAACAATGACGGGACAGGTCCGACTGAATAAAGGTACGGGGCACACTTGGCTCGCTTCTTTCATGATGGGGGAGGTGACGTCACCCCTGCCATCCTCAACAACCCGTTTTCGCCACAACGCTTTCAGTTCGCATTAAGTTCGGCCAGGAAATCGGAAACTATTGCGGTGAAGCAATATCGGGACGCCAGCGCTTGCGCGTTCAAATATATTTCTTGGTATACTCGGAATGCCTTTCGGGAATAAAATTTTCGGTTCCGTGCGCTTTGTATATGCCTGTAGGACTGTCTGCCTGTCGATGAAATGCCGTGGATGAAAAAAAAATGAAAATTAAGCGATGGACGCGCTCCCCGTAAAGGCCTGCGCCGTGTCGTATAGAGTCGACGAGCATGGCCATAGCAGCCCGTTGTGCGCTGCGCTATCGAAAAGCGCGTCCTTTTCGGACCGTGCGGATATATAGAATAAGCTTTGTCGCGCAAGCCCATTTCAACAACTCTTAATGGGCTTTTCCTCAAACGCAAGTCGCGTATAGCACTAGTTGGTACTGCTGAAACAAGACTATTGACAAATCGATTCTGCGGAATCCCGCAAGGTGGTGGAAGGGCAGTGAAATGGAAAAATGGCATCGAGTCGTTTGTATAACACAAAGCGGCAAGGAGATCCATACGGATTTCTAAGAAAATAAAGCTTCCTGGGGAGTATTACTTCATATGAAGTTCTACTTTCTGAGAAATCCGCATTGATTTCCTTGTCGCGTTGTGCAACAAAAGGGTCGATGCCAAATTTTTCGGGCAAAGGCTACAGTTACCGCGCCATACTCGCAGCTCAAATTTAAAATGCTACAAAATTTTAAATGCGTCCGCATTTTTATGCCGTTACAGTATATCTCTTACATGTAGTTATAGTATATTTTTCAGCGAACAATATGCGATAACTGTTGGGGTTTTATGTCCCTAACCCCGATAGGTTTATAAGGGACGCCGTAGCGGCGGGCTCCTGCAAATTTCGACAATCTGGTGTTCTTCAGAGTGCACTAAGGACACGGGCCTGTAGTATGAAGCCTGCATCACAGTGCGGTCTTCCAGGCGCGGTTTCGATCCCGCGACCTTCGGACCAGCAGCCGAGCACCATAAATGCTGATTGAACGAGAAAACTGTGTGCATACATCTGTCGCGTAAGACAAATCACTCACGTAAGAAGAATCTATAAAACAAAAGAAAGTGCCTTGCCGCTGCTGGTTTTCGAACCTAGGGTGATACGCTAAGAAGGCGAGTATCTTGCTGAATATGCACACCCACTGTTTTTACCCTTTAATGCATGGAAATCAAAGAATTGTAGAATGTGAGTATATATGGAAGATTAAATTAGCTGTAACGGCGCTAACAAAAATGGAAAAAGAGACCACTTTCTATGAAGGGCCTGTCGAACTAGAATAACAGAGAGCTAAGCTAGTGTGTAGGTATTCATGATAAATAGACTGGGCGTGCATCCGCACACATTTCACGATGGCGGTAAAGCCGACACGAAGGATTGTGCACATTAGTAAAATTTCGACTTGGCAAAAATTTAATCCCAAGCACTCGCTCCTATCTTCGCGGGATCGGGCCTTTCGTTGAACCGTTTGATACGTGATGAAAGCTTGAAACAAGAAAAAAGACGCGCTGTCGATGCCACGTCCAAAAACCAAGTTCCAGGAAAAGCCGCAACTATAGACTTTCCGACGGTAATACTCTACGCTTGCGCATCAATTTCACAATTCTCAAAGAGCTTCTGCGTAGAATTTTCATAACGGTAGTGAGGGGGGTCTTTCAAATGGGCGAGCGTGTTTCGACGAGAACAGCGTGCTCTGCATGCGTGTATGTACACGCTGCTTTTAGAGGAAGGTTGGTAGAAAAGTCTGCAGGTTATTTGTCGCCTCGCGTTCGGCAGTCAATATAGTTGGCCTTGAAGCGAGCAACATCGAATGCCCGCCCCTTTGCCGTGAGTGGTACCCACAACATCGACGGTGGCTCAGCAATCTTCGTGCGATTTCAAGGCGAAAGCTTTAAAAGGCCAGTAAACAAGCGCAGTTTTTTTTTTTTTTACGCCACCCAAACAAGCTTGCCAATCCGTGCAGAAGGCCGCGGCGATCGCATTTTGGGAATATCACAGTGCTAGGCACCGCGCAAACCACGGAGCTAGTACAGACTACAGAGGAAAAGCTCTCCGTAGGGCCCATCAATTAAAATCTCCGACCGCAATAGCGCCGCCATTGCCGCCACTGCACTACGCTGCAAGCTTAACAATCCCTGAGACGCCTGTTAGACTCGATGGTAGTATTCAGTTTTCATCGGCATTGAAACAGAGCTGCAAGTACGTGTCAACAGAAAGCGTAGACGACAACGCATTCGACTCCCAACTCTGTCACACGACACCCAAACGGCCGTGACCTCGAGCTCTAGTGAATATACAATGTCGCCATCAAGAAAAAGTGCCTGCAAAAGCATTTTACTGCGCCACGAGTGCTGCGCATGGTGAATAGCCTTGAATATTTCCTAAAAGTTATCTAAATAGACATTAAACACTCTCCGCACGTTTCTAATGCGTAATAAACCCGTGTTTGATTTATATTGCCAGTATTACTAGCGTTTGGCAGCGCTAATTTGAACCAATCTGCAAATAGCTTCAAAGGCAACAATGACAATGGTAGTGTAACGGCGGTTTCCTTATGGTCGGCACACATAAGGACACCACACAACGCTGTGTGGTGTCGGAGACCAGAAGGCACATAAGGACAGCACACGACGATGTGTGGTGTCCTTATCTGCCTTCTGGTCTCCGTGTGTCGTTTCGCGCTACATCAAAGCTGTTGAAATGATCCACCAAGAAGCCCACATTGCAGCCCTTGTCGACGACATTGTCCTCTAGAGTCTGTGCTAACTCTGGTCCGCCTCGGTGGAACAGTGGTTACGGTGCTCGGGTGCTAATCGCGGGTTCGATCCCGGCCGCGGCGGTCGCATTTCGATGGAGGCAAAATAGTAGAAGCCCGTGTACTGTGCGATGTCAGTGCACGTTAAAACAACACCAGACGGTCAAAATTTCTGGAGCCCTACACTACGGCGTCCCTTATAATCATATCGTGGTTTTTGGACGTAAAACCCAAGATATTATTATATAATATGTGTGCTAACGCTATGACACATACGCCTCATCTCGAAAAACATTTCCCGCGCCCCTCTCCGGGGCCTGTCCAGGAGCTAGAGAGGGGCGTCACTTCGCCCGCGAAGTGACGTAATGTTGCCCATGGGCAACTTGACGTGGCACCGACTTCATCGAGAGGTCCTCTGCAATACGAAACGGCGCCTTCGCCTAGCGGTGATGCGGTTTTGGCCGCGCAGTGTGGCGCCTTTCGCGTAGTGCCTCGCACCCCTCGCTACAGTGAACTTTCACTGTACGCTCGCGCCGCGCTTCCTCACCGCGCCGCTCAGACAAGAGTGACACGCGGAGAAAGCCTTGATCGGTCACCGCTGACGTCGTGGTACGCTGCCGAAGTGGGCGTAGTCGCGGTAGAGAGCGGGTGAGAGCGGCAGAGCTATAAACCGACTGCAGCGGAAGCGGGCAGGTGAACCTTGCAATCTCCTTATTACAGTACTTATTCGCAAAATTCTTGCGGCAGCATGTTCACATCGTACAAGTGCGCCGTCATCTCTTCATCACAAATTTCGTATGGCGGAGTCGTTAACTGGCCCTTTAAGGGCCGCGTGGAGGGGCCCCTTGAGCGAAACACGGCAGACGAATGGAGTACAAAAACTCACGCGACCTACGCCACTGATGACGTCACAGATCGCCGCGCCATCTTTGACCTCATCATCGCGTTACCTTGACGCCACATGAAGACATCGTTACATGGCGTCACATCATGAGGTTATCACCCGGCAGATGTGGGCCGACCAGAGAGGTAGTGCAGCACCAAGTGAGGTGCTGAAAGCTTCAGGAGGGAGAAACATTGCAATCGAGTGTGAACGCCAAGGCAACTTAATTTATTGCGTGTCGGGTCTCACACAGCTGCTCGTTATGTCTTGCAAGAAGTGTGGTCTCCGATTGTATAACTTAATGCACGCTTTCACCTTCATCGGTATTACAGAGCGTAACATACTGCCGATTTTTTTTTTTTTTGATGCTGTGCCAGCATTCCCCACTGCATGGCGTTTCATCTGGCATTACGTCCCATAAGCGACTCAAACAGTTCGGGTGGTTGGTTGCAACAGCTGTTTCTTCATCGACAACTTTGGTGCTAATGGACAGAATAGTTGTCTTGGCTTGAGCAAGCATTGTTTAGCCAATGTTATAAGTACCTGCAGCAGAACCAGCAAGAAAGCTCACCTGCTACACGAAACATCCGTGAAGCAAGAAAATCGCCCATCTTTCCCAACACTCATGTGGTCTTGCGCGTGCGACGTCGAATATTGTGTAAAACCACTGCTCGTATAAATTCTGCTAGGGAAGTTAGGTAGCTCACGTCAAGGTTGGTTTTGCAATATTTGCCAGAAAATCTTTAAAGCAGAGCCGAGTGATTTGAACTTCACGTTATTGCACACTGTCTTTTTCACTTGCAGGCGTCGCAGCAAGGGCTCCAACTACCTTTGCGTTCTCTTATCCACTAAACAATATTTCTTTCTTTCTTAACGTTTTGTTGGTCGTCTACCCGGTGATTAACCATCTGCCGCCACCTTTCAGAGCAGGCTGGCGGTTGATTTGTGTCTTTCTGCTTCCAGTGCTTGTCACCGTGAGAGCGAAAAGTGCACCTGAGTGTGAAGGCGTAGAAGTTCCCGAAAACGCTCGTATGCTGCGGCTCAGCCGGCAGACAGGCCTGTATTGGGTAGATTTTCATTTCTTTTCGGTCTCTTTAACTGATGCCACATCGTGTAGCTTTCTGAAAGGAAATTAACGCAAAGACGCCAGCATAGTAAACTAAAACCTGAAAGATCATCACAGTAATAAATAAAAATATTTCCCCATGAAGAAAAAAAAAAGTAACAAGAAGTCAGGAGCTGCATACAACCGCTACATGCGTTGGAAGGACAATCGGCAGAACAGTTGCTCGGTGTAATCGGTTCAAGTTAATTCAGTAACGCTAAGAGAAAAATATTTGAATACAGAAATTGTAACTTTGTT
This sequence comes from Rhipicephalus appendiculatus, assembly GCA_030522465.1. Classification (NCBI taxonomy): domain Eukaryota; kingdom Metazoa; phylum Arthropoda; class Arachnida; order Ixodida; family Ixodidae; genus Rhipicephalus; species Rhipicephalus appendiculatus. The sequence continues at coordinate 525,405 of JALIZH010032933.1, forward strand.
GAACTTAAGTACATCAAGAAACGAAGGTTGTTCTCGTCAGAGTGGTCAATGAAGTCCCACCGTGACAATGACAGCGCGCTGTAGAGCCCCAGAAATGCGGCAAGGAAAGCCTTTTCTTGTTGTCACTCTGCTGTAACCGCTACGTAATGTAACAACATTCAGGTTTATAGCCCGACGGCACAAACGCCTATCTGCAAGAGTGCAACAGAAATGATCTTGTAGGATGACAGCAAAACATTTGGTAGGACGGTTGTTTCATTCACATTAACACGAGATATGGAGCCATTATTTCGTTCCCAGAAGGAGTACAGGTTAGCAGTAGGGCGAGGCTCACAGCAGCCGTTTAAGTACCAGTTTTTAATTAAGTACGCGAGACGGCCAATTGACAACACACCGGAAAGAACTCGACTTAACGTTAAGCACTGTGTATAAGAGAAAGATTTAACAAAGTCGCGCCGTCTCTAGATGCAGACTAGTTTCCTAGTCCAGACTGGGAGAGGGAAGTCAGCCCAAGCGTTAACAAAATACAGACCCCCTTTCGGAAGTTTAAAAGGCGTGCACGAAGAAAATGGTAGGATCAACTATCTGCAATACACTGGATGGGTAAATCCCTTAGTGATAACGTATACACAGAGTGCCGCATGGTGTGAAGAAAATGTCACCCGATATTGTTTCACCATGGTGTTTCCTGCAGCGCAAAAATGTTGTTCGCATATTTCACGCGTTCATGAGCACGCTAGTGGCGACGGCAAAAAGCATGCGAAGGCGTATGTGTGTTGTAGCATGGGGGGCACTGTATGAGGTGTTGATACGTGGCAGGCTTGACCCAGGGCAGACGAGACGCTGCCGTAATGAGTGACCACGGGAACGTCAGCTGATGATAAAAAAGTCACAGTTTCACCGCAAGGGCGAAGCAATGAATGCGATAGCAACAAACTGGGATTTCACGCGAAGAACAGCAAGCAGATCGAAACTTGGAGCTCGCTGCTCAAGCGCAAAGGAAGCACGAAAAGAACACACAAAGGACGAGCGCGAACTAGCAACGTTCACAGCTCGACGCTTAACGCACAGCTCCAACACAAAGGACGCACGAAACATACGCACAGGTACACATAGGACGAGCGCGAACTAACAAGTGTCACAGTTGTTACTTCACTGTGTTTGAACAGCGCGCTTCTTTCGCATACGGGGCCCCTGCAGTGAGCGAAGTGACCTTTGTGCGCTCTGTAACCTAAACGCAATCTTTCCGTCGAAAGCACACGACGTAAAACTGCCCCCCATACCCCATCCCAAGATAAGCGCGCGCGCACGCGCGCTCGGGCACGGTTGACTACGCCCCGTAGGGCAAAGTGCAGATTGAGGAGCCAACGCATCGCAACGAGTGGTGCGCCTTACGCTCACTTCGCGCCACCTCGCTGGTTGGCTGGTAAGGCAGAGAACACTCTGATATTCCCCCGAGATCGGCGTACCAGCCAGCGGTGAATGGTGTATATAAATAGCTCGCCGTTAGTATGCTGAAGGAAGTGCGCTTCTGCGGCCTAGCGGTTAGCGCCGCGCGCTGCGAGCAAGAGGTCACGCGTTCGTTTCTGCGCGTCGGAAAATATTTTTCTTGGCTTTTAGATATATACATATATAAATATACATATACGGGGCATGACGGCGATGACGACGCCAACTCCGACGGCAAAAAGCAGCCGAGAGTGTCCATATAAATTGCTATCGCAATAAAACGGGCTTGGGCAAGCGGTTGTGACAGCGATGTCGCGTACCACGCGAGAGTGATGGACTGTGACTGACTACGTGTTTGTGTGCGTGATGTGTGTTATGTGCTATCTTTCCACTCTTTCCTCTCTCTCTTTCAATCTCCCCCCATCCCGTTCCCACGTGTAGGGTAGCAAACCAACTATCCTGGCCTGGTTAACCTCCCTGCCTTTCCTTCTCTGCCATTTCTCCTCTTCTTTCAATGCTAAGCACCTTTCTTGATACGAAGCGAGCAAGCCACAGCTACGTAGTCCACAAAATTTTGTCCCCGAATGTGCACCCCTATGCGCAATTCAGCACTCATTATTTGTAGCACTCTTCTTGCACCCCCATTAACACCAATCTGGTGATTTCGCCCGTTATATCCGTCTCGTAGGGGGGCTCCGGCCCAAATGGGTGCTCGAAAAATGCACTCTAAGAAATAATCGAGTAAAAAGGGTGTCTTTTTGCTACACAACTATAATCGTCATCTACCCCGCGTACTCTCCAGGCGTTATCACCGCTGTCCCGGCACTTCCCGGTCACGAACGCCGCGCGCGTTATCAGCGTGACATAGCATTCTTGATAGGAATGTGCCGGGAGCCGGGTTTTCCAGAGAGGAAACGTGAGCAAGCCAGATGACGATTATTGTTGTGTAGCAGAAATACTCCCAAAATACTCGACTTTTTCCTAGAGTGTGTGCAGTGGGGTGTGCACCCTTTTTTACACCTTAAGGGTGACAAGTTGTTCATTGCGTAGACAGGTACGCACCGCCCAATTCCGCAAACTTTCCAATGAACGAATATTGTTCTTGCAGATATTGGAAAACACTGGAAGGCTGTAGTGCAATAATCCCAGAACTAAAGCCCCATTCACGCTAGGAATGTGTTGAAATTCACGTGTGGGGAAATTATCAGACAACTCTGTATGCTCCATACTACCATCCTAGCGCAAGAACCTTTTGTGAATACGAACACAGCGTTTCAAGTCATTGACTCTGCTCTTAAACGGGGACATTAGTCTGTCCTTGCCCAAGATGTGATCGAATCGCACGATGCCAGCCTGAGAACGGCCCATCATGTAATGTTTCAGTGAACTCAAGGCACATTGGTATACGTGGAAATGAGCTCGCCGACTGTCACAAACGAGTGCTTAAACAGCCTTTGAAAGCAGCGTCAAATCCCGGCTCCAGCAGAGCGCACACCGCGACACAATGAGCCAGCAACGTTCGCCTCCCCAAAGTGCGCCCCCTCACCTCCTCCGGAGAAGGCGCCCGCCGAGACAGCAGAGCTCCCGCGCAAGATCTGGAGAAATCTAGAAATCAACGCGGCTTCCGCCGCCGCGTCCCCCGCCGCGAGACGCACAGGGGCCGTCAAAAGTTTCCAGGCAAGCCACTATCCTGTGTATTCGCATGGCAGCGTGGACTGGGAACCTTTGACCACCCCTGTACATCTGGTGACTTTCTCGCCCTTTTCCAAGCCTCCACTGCGCTGTGAGCAGATGCGTCATGTCGAAGATTCTTGAACTCCGGCGCAAACCAATATAAGCGCGCGGCAACAGCGGGTGAGGTACTCGGTGAGGAAGTCTGTTATGATGTGGAAGAGTAGGTCGGTCGGCCAGATAAGTATTAAACACTTATCTGGCCGCCCGAGGTGTTTTTTAACACCCCTCGTCCTCAACACTGAGTAGCAGGTGAGAACGTTACTTCAGGCCAACCTGTCAACTTTTCTACTCCAATAAATGCATTTATCTTTGTTTTGATTTGCCTTACGTGGATGAATAGTGCGATTAGTGACAAGCAAACACACAGTCAGAACACTCCAACACTTGTTCCTGTGGATTCCTAAATTAGAATATTAGATGCCACCACTGCGGAACCAGTTGTTACGGTGCTCGGCTGCTGACCCGAATGACAAGTGTTCGATCCCGGCCGCGGCGGTCGCATTTCGATGAGGGCGAAAGGCTAGAAGCGCGTTTGCTTAGATTTAAGTGCACGTTAAAGAACCCAAGAGGGTTGAAATCCCGGAGCCTTCGACTACAGCTTGGTGCCTCATAATCAAAGCGTGATTTTGACACCTAAATTCTCAAGAATTTTTATTAGAATATTAAGCACTACGAAAAAATCTCAAACGAAGCACATAATAACAATGATATCAGGAATCCAAGCTCCGAGTTGCTTTTTTTTTTTAATGTGTAAACGTTTGAATGCCAACCCAACGCGGAAACCTACCCGTCCTTTCGTCAAGTAGGAGGAGTCGCTATAAAAACATGATGAGAAATTCGAAAGGAAAGACGTTGTCGCTGGTAGGTTTTGAACTTACGTGCCCACGCTTAGAAGACGAGTTTCCTTCCCAATGGGCTAAACACCCTCTTTTTGTTTCAAATTGATTGCCCGTTTTAGACCATGCACAATGTAAACATGTAACATAAGAACAAAACGAATACATCCAAGGAAAAAAAAAGAAGCTAACTCTAGCCGTGTAAAGCTTAAGAAACAGTGAAGCTGGTCGAGCTTAGGGGCTTAACGTGGTCTTCTTGGCTGATGCTAGGTCTTTTTTTGGTGTAGACATTAGGGTCGAACCACAGCCTGTCACAGATCACAAAAAATGTACAAACTCCAGCGCCAGAAACTAACGTGCAAAACCTGGCTGTGGCACACCCAGTAGAAGCGCGGACCTTTCGTCGATCATACTCGGCTCGCTCCACGCTCGGCGTGGCGGCTCTGCGGACTGTCTCCGTCTGTGGGCGTGGCTTGGCGGTGGCTGCTCCTCGGCGCATGCGCGGCTAGACGAGGTTAAACTACCCAGGTGATACACAGCTGTGGCTTGGTTATTGAGGAGCAACGGCGCGGAGGGTTTTTTGCGGACACCCGGCGTTTTACCTCGAGCTTTAAGAGCTTCACTCGTTAAAAAAAACATATCTGATCCCTCCGTCATAGGAATCGGTATTACACGAAAGTGAAACGTGTCTTCACAGAAGTAGTGCTTATTGTGCAGCGATATATGAGAGATTGTACAATGTCTATTCGTGTTTGGCAGCTATAGCACCGATTGACGTGAATGCAGCCACGTTGACGCCTAGTGGCACTTCTCCGTCGCGAGGACTAACGTCCATCATCGTGATTTAACCGTTCTGGCACCTGAAGTTGTTAAGATATACCTGGGCGCAGCGAATCGTGAATCCAGCACAAATATGACATCGTCAAGCACATAGTAATACGCTGGTACTCGATATGCACTTCTTCGAAACGTCAACTAAGGAGAAAAACGGCACAGTGTGCGCTCTCGAGTAACGGCTACCCTACGCCTGTGCTCATGCATACACTATACTCGGCGACAACTTATCTTGACATTGGAGCGAAGGCTACGGAGGCGGGGCTTCCACACATTCGTGTTGCTCCGCAAGTAGTACGGCAGCTTGCGGATGATTTCGGTTTTGCTCGCTCGCATCGTTAACGCGTTAAGAAAAACACATACTTAAATTATGAATGGGAGAAACATTTCGATTGTTCAGTGTACATTTCAGTGTCCTATTACGAGTATATTTTTCTTGGAGAACTAAACAGCCGCACAGTGACGTCACGGACGCCATGTTTCCTTGGAAAACGGGTGGGCTGAAAAGGTGGTGCTGTCTGAGAAAAGGAAAGCATTCTTGCAAGGTGAACGATAACTGTATTTTGCCTGCAACTTCCCGCAACTGTTTAAGTCTCATAATAAATAAAGCACCATTTATTTCAGCAAGGCAAATGAGAAAATTATCAATAAAGTTCATTACTATTTTTTTGGCGCGGAAGCAGACATGCGCTTTGGTTCTGTAGCTTCCACACTGCTGTCAAGGAAAGCTGTCGCCGAGTATAGCACTCTGCGTTTCAGCAACAAGGGAGGCAGAGGTTCGTAGCCTGAGCCGCAAACGCGCGCAGGCGTTCTACCACCACCACCACCACTCTACTTATTGTGCGCATCCCCGCTTAGGGTGCTGCTACCTTTTGTACCGCTCCCCCCCGCCATTGTAGTGCTTACATCGTCTTCGCCAAACTGTAGTGCTCACGTGTGCGAACTGCTGCTGCGTTCGCGCAGCTTTCTTCGACGTGGTATGCCTGGATGTTGCGACCCTCAGTGCTCCAAACATTCAAGTTAAGCTAACGGGCCCCTTCCTGCCAGAGCGAAACCGGTATGCAGCGGGAGTGATAATGGCGGCCGCCATAGCAGACGACGCAGATGTCTTCAGTCTAAGCGGAGGAGCGGGCATCGAGGCACAGTAGCTCGCCCTACCCTGCCAACAAAGAGCATCTTGCGAGAGAGAAGGTGCGAGAGATATAAGGTGCATTCGTGCACCGTGCACCACGTTTCCCGCTAGCTCAGTCGGTAGAGCGTCGGGCTCGCACCGTCGCGGCCGAGCGATCGTGAATTCGATTCCCGTCGGCAGGTTTTTTTTCTTATAGTTTTTTTCTTTCTCATTCGTTCGCCTCCATTTTATCAACGTCCTATCCGTGACGGAAGTACGTCACCTAAATCTTGGTGGACCCCGGAATAAAACACTTTCATGTTAAAAAGAAAAAAAGCAAAAAAAAAACATCATTTCTTCTATTTCGACTGGTGTTGTCAACCTTAAATTCAGGGCTAAACACCCATGGTTGAAGGAGTGGAATATATCTGAGCCAAATGAATGCGTTTTACCGGAGGAACTACAGCAAGATGCTGGCGACTGCGAGAAAGACGAGGAAAGTCGCCGTGCCGATGACACCCGGTAATGACGTTATAGCGAAGGTCGCCACGCAGACCAGGCGCGGGAAATACAAGCGCGCGATGCTGAACGCTATCGCGAACAAGGCGCGCTCTACTCGGCTCAACACAGCATCATACGACCACGAAACAGCTGGTAAGGAAACGCTTATATGCAACATTTAAACAACTCCCAGAGGAGATTCCGCGTCGATTTTTTTTTTTTGTGTGTGCGTGGGTCACTGCAGCGTCTGCCGTTTACGTCAGAGATCAAGTGAGCTGCAAAATTCTAACCTCTCTCTAATTTAGCCCTGTCCCTCATAGTTAGTGGTTCTCATAGTACGCCCGCCTAGTTAAAGTCAGACACCACGTGTGTCTTATAGGATTCCTGCCATTCGACGCACACACTGGCCAGCAGTTGGCGCTGTGGGCCTCATTTGTTGATAGATACTACAAACGCGTTTCCACAGTCTGATTAAGGATCTATCCGCGATGCGCAGCGCTTATAGGGGCGCCACTGAAAGCCGCGTTGCGGCGGCCGTCGGAACCGCAAGCGGGCCGCGTAGCAGACGCCTCCTTTCACTGCAAGCAAGCATGACGGAAGTGCGCGCGTGCGATTTGCCGCTTTTGCGCGTCCCAAATTATTACTTTTGCGGCGATAGTGTGCGCAAAGGAGCCGCACTTTATAATAGTGAACCAACGCGTGAACCAACGTTTTTTCTCGACATAGTAGCTTCGTTTACGTGCCATGTGTTTATATAGTAGATTTTGAGGGAGCGCTGTCGCACCGGCGCATGAATTTCAGGGGTGTGGCCACGCGAAGGGTCAGCGTTGGTAAAACTTTGAAACCAGCACGATAAACTTGTGAAAAACTATCTCGGCAGCTTGCGCTAGTGGCGCAAGGGTTTCCTATTAGCATTGTTATAACCGACAAGGCGGCCTGCAAGGGACGCTCATCTGCATGCCTTCCAAGCTCAGTCCGCGTCCAGCAAGGGACGCAAGAGGTGTTCTTGTGCGCTGCACGGAACGCGCATCGGCCGTTGCTGGTACACGCAGTCCGCGTCCTGTGAAAAGACTTGAAGAGACGCGCGTGCACGGACGGATATAAAAGGAGCGCATCGAGAGTGCGCTGGGGGCCTCTTGTCGCTTGCGAACTCTTCTCATGTAAAGGCGCGTCTCTACGCCAAGTTTGTTTACTCTTGTAAATATGTAAATAAACGTGCCTTTTTTATAAGCAAGAAGCCTCGCAAGAGTTCCTTTGCCGGAGCCTGGATGGCAGCCTGTACCCCCTCCTCGGTCACATCAGCATGAAGTCATGTTACGAGTCATTCAAAAGGAGGTTGAATCGGTTGAATGTCCTGTCAAAACCCTTCAATGCGCACAGGTGCCATGTTTTACAACCAATATGCGTAGAGTTGAGGCGAGCGCACAGCGAACATTCTGCACCGGTGATCGTATTCCAGTGCCATCAATAGGTAGAATGCAGCCGATTTCGTGCAGCACACGTGTGATTCCACGGCGCTTTTGTAAAGGAGCCGTCACCTGCCCCACATTCTCTGGCATTGCGCTTCGCGCCATTAGTTTTTCAAGATAGCCAAGGCATTGCGTCTTATCAGTAACAACAACCTCATGTGCATTGTAGCGTCTACAATGCAGGCGAGGCGACCAAGTGTAAACGTAGTAGCGTTCGCTGAAGACGTAGCGACATAAATGGAGAAATAAAAACAGGGTAATCGTTCTAACACTGTCGTAAAGAAAGCGCGATTGCTTACCTTCTGCGTCGGACAGCCGCAATCCACCGCCTTCGCATCTCGCTCATGAAATAGCACCGGTAACCTGTAGAAGCGCGTTTCTGGCGACTTTTTGTATGTCTTTGAGCAGCCGACAACGCGGCAGTTATTTTTCGACATCGCTGAAGCCCGACAGAGGCGTTAAATCACGATGAAAACACGTCCATCCGTGCACTCGCGTACACGCTCGCGGGAAAACTGCTCGCCCGAGCCCGCCTGCGCTTCCGAGCCGTGGCGGCAGATGGCGTCGTCGGCGCTTTGCGCATCGCCTATACTCTTGAGATACAATGCACTGCTGTTGTTATGAGTTCAGAAAACGCGTTGGTTAAACCATCGGCACCACCCCTTTTTGAGCTATCTAGTCCATGTAATAGCATCTGAGCACTGGGTGTTCCGATAACTATTTTTCCCACCTTACATGACCCTCGGACGTGTGCGCACAATTTTCACCGGTTGCGACCACTGGAGTGAGAACAGAATTGAACGAATGGTCCAAACGCTACACTTTTTCCACTTCGTTTTGAAATATGTCATCGCCAGAGACGAGCGGCCGGGTAGATACATTGTCCTTGCTGTTTTTTTTAAACATACCTCCAAAAAAAACTTTCGGTTTACTGTGTTTTTTTTTTCAGTTCTACGCTTTCAATGTAACTGTATTTTGCTACAAGAGTGCATGTTTTGACTGTTGTGGTGTCGTTTCATTTTTTCTTTATTTGCCACTGTAGGCCTATCCCGAAAACAATGATATGGCCTATGTCACTTTTTAGTAAGACTGCAAAACTGTTTCTATGAGCCAATCGGCTCTTTTTCCTCGTTTTTAAGTTATCCTGCATGATGGAACAAAGGCATCTGAAAGTTCAATTATTTTGTTTGCAAAAGGAGTCACAAGATACATGCTCACTTGCACCGCCAATGCCCCGAAAAATACGAAACAATCACGCTTCCTTAAAATCATTTTAAATGCGAAGCATTCTAACCAAACACACTTATATAGCTTCTATCTATCTAGCCGCCTACGTCTGGACGCTCTCGTGGTCGTCTCCTTAAGTTGGTATGTTAGAAAATTGGCATAGGAGGACATGAGTGTATAAGGAATACGATTCACAGGTTATTACATGAATAGCGTGACTTGTCTGTCACGTTAATGCACGTCATGAAATCTTTTCCACTAGTCAAGTGTGGCACATACCCGCGTACCGCGGCCCTTGATATGCGGATATGGGCGGGCCACAGGTGATTCACAGCCTATATCAAGTCGGGGATAGTGAGAATACACTTTGAAAATCTTAACGCGACAGCGCTGAGGAGCCCGTGTCGCGGATAATGTGGTGCCGGCGTCGGCGGCTTTGTCGATGAGCGAAAAATTCTAACGGAAGCACCGAATAATAATCTCAGCTCAAGCTGAAATCGAACTTGGGCATTCTACATGGCAGTTAAATGCTTTACCACGGAGCCACGCAAGCGCTCCAAATTGCTCCGGAAAAAGACCGCATGAGAGCTTCATGTCGGGGCAACGCCAGTTGCGTTTACATTTGTGGCTATCCGCTTTTATAACAATGAAAGGAACATTACGTATCCTTAATGAAAACCAGCAGAAATGACAACCAGCATTAAGGTTGCGTCAAACAAGAAGAAAATGAGCCCTCAAAAAATTCTCTTCTTTCATTCAAACATTACATAATGTCACTTGGTCCTGACAGTGAAGGGGACGGCACTCGGGCTATTAAAGACGAATCTCTTTCTTGGACAAACTTGGGACCGGGAAACGAAAAGTCAGAGCACAAGCAATACACGCTCACAACTGATAGCGGTGATCACAGCGTCGGTCGTCGGTAATGTTACCAGCGGCATTGCACGTTGGCACTTATACATGTGGCATCGAAGGTTGCAGCCTTATCGTTGTGGACGTGATCCAGAATAAGCTGTACTGTTCGTTTTTTGTGAGCGCGAGCTCATCAAAACAATCTACAGTAATCGGGAATGTACAGTAACGCTTCACTTACATGAAAATAGAAAAAGAAGCTCCCGTGGCAATATGTACACGAGTAGCGTAGCCAGAAATTTTTTTGGATGTGGTTGGGGGGGGGGGGGGGGGGGATTCAACCATACTTCATGTATGTTCGTGCGTGCGTTTGTGTGTATGCGTGTACACATGCAAACTTGGAAAATTAGGCGGGGTAAAGAGTCTGAACCCCCCCCCCCCCCCTGGCTACATCACTTGTGGGCAGTCAACCCCAAAAGTTTACGGACCACATGAGCACGTGTGCGCTATCTACCGTCGACCGCAGAGCGGGGCCGGAAGCGGGTCTTGTTATTCACTGGCACGTCAATTTTGAACTACCCCGCAGCGCATTGTTAGTTCGTTATTTTCACGAAAAGCGCTTATCTGCGGAATGAGCGTCATACGCCTACTCTGATAGCAGAATCAAAGCTACCACAGCGTGCTTCGACGGTGTGCCGTTGGGTGAAACGGTGTGCCGTTGTGAGAAAGATTGCGACTAACAACATTTATGCTGATAGACTGCCCTCGAGACAGAAACACGTAGCTACGGCTGCCGAAGAGCGCGTCGTGTTAAAAAAATTTACACCATCTTCCCAAAGGGAACCCTGATGGGATGCGAAGCAGCAGCGTTGAGCACGGGTGGCGTCACGGGTTGAACGGTGCTAACGCGGGTGCTGCGGTGAGCGCTGGAAGATTCGTTTGAAGCGATGGCTGGCGTAGGTCTTGTCGTTGCGCGTCAGGCGGCAGCTGCGGGCGCTGCGGCGAGCGCGCGGCAGGCGAGGGAGAGAGTGACGTCAGCGCACACTGCGAGGGGAGCGTGACGTCAATGCGCAGCTGCGGCGTGACCTACTTGGCACCGCTCCAACACCTGCGGCGAGGGGAGCGCGTTGTGGCGCGTTCGTATGGACGCACGGACGGAGGGACAGCGTTACACAGCCTAGTCAAAGAGCTGCTTCGCATCTAAAACTGAAAGGTGGAAAATATTCGTACCCAGTGGGAAAATAGCCAGGCCGTTGATAAAGGGATAGATGCGTCTTGGGCGTAGCGCTGCTGTCTATCGCCGCTGAGGGCAGTGAAAATGTCGCGCTCGCGTGGTCCGTAAACTTTTGGGGTTGACTGTAGGCATAAGACTCTTCAAGCTACAGTCAAGCATTGCTCGAATACGCCGATGACCGACACCTATGATATGCACATCATCCTACCGTAGCGTCGCTTCGCTGCGATAAGAGAAACGTCTCGATAAGACAGACGTGAGTGCCGGCGTTACGTCGAATCGTGAGCTACCCGGCGCATTCGCGTGTAGTCTGCGTGCCTGGTAAGCTAACACAATGACGTCGATCCACCACGTGACATTTGGCTCACAGAAAAAAAATCCAGCTCTGACTGCCACTGGCTGGCTGCTTCGCATGAAATCGATTCCCACAATCTGTAGGATCTGCCAAATTCTTTTCTGTGTTTGAATATCTGAGCAAGCGGAGAGCAAAAATTGGACGTTCTCTGCAACAACTCATGCTGCCATGCCAGTTTTAGTGCGTAAACATTCTTCATCAAAGCCCACAGGGAAAAATGTGCGGCTCTTTGCGGCTGTATGTGTGGGCAACGCCTCCTCTATTTTATCAATGCCAGCCAAATGCGCCCGTTCCAGCCGTTCACCACCCTCTCCTCTAGCCCTTTCCTACTCTCACCCATGACCTAGCCTTCGCGTGGGCTTTGCGTTCTTGGGGGAGAGCACCCATGATGCAGTGCCTCACGACGGAAATCATATGAACTAATTTTTTGTTCAATTGTGTGCAGATCCGTGGGGCGGCGTGTTGCATCCCTCGTGTTCACTATGTTGGCTGTCACGCTGGATCTGTAAGAGACATGGTGTTTTGAGATAGCGCGTGTCCGTTCGTGGCGCTATGCGGGCAACCAATGGGGACGCGTCACTGCGACGCTGCAGTGCATGCGCTGCCTTTAAGAGGTGCCTCACGAGCGCTGTGAGGCGGCGGCGGCATTGCTTCGAGCTACAAAGAAGGAGCATGAAGGAACAAATCGGACAGACGCATGATATTGGAGAGGGAAAACGCGTCTGTCGCATCTCCGTGCGAAAGCGCTCGGACGCACGTGTGACGCAAGCAGCCCTACCCACGGCCGGACTGGAGGAGCGGCACTCTCTTACGGCCTGCGCTTCGTGTCTAGTTCCCACCTTTCACCACCACAAGTTCGCGGCGCTGCGGCCCAACCCTCGCCAGTACAGCTGCAGGGAGGAGCGGCGCCCGCGCACTTGAAACATGTGGCGTCGCATCACGACCACTCCCTGAACTAAGGCGGACCGGCGGCTCCCATTGAGGGGCGAGCGTTTGCACTGGCATTGAATAAAAGTAGAGGAGGCGTTGGTGTGGGTAAAAGCGTAGCAGCCTAGCAAAACAAAAATCGCTGGAAAAGAAGGGGCAGGAGAGTACATTTGCCCCAACAAGTAACGATACCATACAGTCGGCTCAGAGAGAGAGAGAGAAGGCCAGCGATGTTTAGCCGCAATAAATAAAAAGAAACCAAAATGTTATTATATAGGAAGAAGATACCATAATATAGCAATAACTCAGAGGGCCCCTTATGCATTCGCCTAAGACGACTCGAAGGTGAAAGCCGTCTTCTTCCTTTTCTTCTCAGTCGATGTGCGGATCCTCCCACGCCCACCTGCTAAAGCTTCCTGCACCTAACTTGTTCTTGCACTGCTTCCAGGATCGGAGACATTGGAAGTTCTCTGCACTTCACCTGATTTTGCCCAGCGTCCGTGATCGACCCACCTTGACCCAAGCCAAGATGTCGCGTGATGACGTCATAATGTGAGGTCACGCCATGTGAAGGCATGATGATGCCACAAATTTTGACAATCTGTGACGTCATGACGTCATATGGTGACGTCATTGCTGCTGATGGTTTTTGCATCCCTCGTGCTGACGTCGCTCACGCGGGACACCGACGCCGACGGTAAATCTTCGCGTTTGATGAGGCATCTAAGGCTATCCGTTGGTTGGACGATTCGAGGACTTGAGTGTATAGGCTTCATACGTAAGGCCACAGTATGCTGAAGCAACATATAATTACCCAATAAAGGGTTTCTGCTTCAGTTCATTATTTAATTTATCCATTTTTCTCCGTTTATTCTGTTTCGCCGCTACACCACGATCTTGAAGACGTGCTGCTTCGTCCATATGTTGGACACCCCTGGCAAGCCTTCAGGAGAAACTAAGCTGATAGAACCATGTACACCTTGACTCGGGCCATTCAGGGAGCTTCAGGTTGTAAGGATTGTCGTTCAAGTATGAATCATTCAAGGAAACCAAAGCGCAAAAAAGACATTGTTTCTAGCGCTATGGCCTAACTGAATGCACACAACCAATTAGCCCAAAAGTTTGTACTCTTCAAATACGAATCCCTACAGAAAACGTCTATGAAGATTATGTAGATCAGCCACGGATCTTTGTTGGACGACCCTGGTAAGGCCCTGGCCCAGTTTGCCAGGGAAATTTACATAAATATATATCATCAAGATTAAGTTTCGGATAGCTGGTTGCCCAAAGCACGGATAACGCGCTGAACAGAACGCAAGCCTATCGAACAACCTGTGTTCTCGAATACTTAAATAAATCCTGTTGCATATCTTGCCATCATTATTTCAATGAGAACAATGAGCCTGTAGAAAGAGTGAAATATCGATTTATCTGCTTTAATTGATCCCTGACCCGTTGTGTAAATTACCCTACAAAGCAGACCAGCAGAGGATAGCATATTCTAATAATCAAACTAAACTACAGTTCTGTTACATGCTGTACACAAATTGCGTATGGCGGTCATTCAGGATATCACGTAGTGGGGCTCCAACTTTGTTTCCATGCTAACCCGAATGTGAGAGAAAAAACACATTTGCAGATGCAGAGTGCTTCAGGCGGGGCTTTTTGCCTTATTTCTCGAAACATTCCCGAGGTTACCGCGTAATTTGTTTCGAAGACCCGGACTACAGTTCGCACAATTTGCGCACGATTATGCCAGATTACGCCGCCGTCAAAACAGTATAATAAGCTGCTAACGGTTGCAGGTGATCATTGGAGCCGTCGCGCGCGAGGAGCTACACAAGATTTTCCTTGCGTCTCAGCCTCAGATGGCTGGCTGACTTTGATTGGTGATACAGTCAAAAGATTCAGGGGAACGTTATTGCGAGTCCCCTAATTATAACCTTCTCAGCCTGAAATGATGACCCGCGCACTGTCACCATCTGCATAATTACCCATGAAACGAAGTAATAGCCAGCCGCAGTAGCAATGCAACCAGCAATCATGTAATTAGACCCACATACCAACAAAAAATCCGAAATTTTCTCCAGGAAAATTTATTTCAGTATTGTACGGGAAGGCTTTCGCTAGGGCTTAAGGTGTTCTAATGCTTCAAACAGCAACATAATTGCGCCGTATCTCCACAATCTCAAAATGCAGACTCCGCCCTTCCCCCTTTCACGACTTGAAATTTGAAATCTGTTGCACTATTTTGGCAGCTTCGCCACGACGATAATGACGCCACTGAAGGCGTATAGCTCTGCTGCAACCGTTGCCTTTAAAATAACATCAGAACGAAATTTTAAACGCGGTAGGTACCGCTCATCGTACACGAAGCATGTGAATTTCGAAACGAGGCTTGATGAAATACGGCGCTTGAATTGAATAATGAGGTTATACTTGTATATATTCCAGGAACCTGAATAAATTGAGGCATTTAAGCTATGCGCTGCCGTTTCTTTCATTCAAGTGAAACCTCACATGAGCAGGAAGGGTGCATTGTTCGATTTCATCCTTCAGAGTCTGGCACAATGCTACGCTCAGTTCATCATAGAAAGCAACAATACGAAGATCCAGACAGCATACGTCCGTCCTTTACGACGATACTTGTTTAGACTGCCTATACGCGTTTGCCAATGAAATGAACAATTTACCATTGTAGAAACCGAAGCACAAATAGCCTACTAAAGATGAGCTTTACGTATGCTTGTCCGCGCATGAGTACTTTTTTTTAATTAAATTTCTATAAGGAAAGGTTGGTGCCAATGCGTGTCGCCGGTTGCTCCTATTTTCTTGTATAACAGTTGTCGTAGCAAAGTAGAAACCAAACACAAACCTATAGAAAGGCATATAGTACAACAATCCCGCACTCTGCCCAAGTTCTTCAATACAAAAATGTGTCAATGCAACACAAAAGCTGACAAAACGCAAGTATTCACACATTTGAAATGTCCACACATAACATAAAAGTGCGCTAAAACAACTTTTCAGAAATTCTTAACAGCATAACTTTTGTGAATCAGAAAAAATGAGAGTAGCTTCTGTCATCGAAAACAATCAGTCTTTAAAAAAGAGTAAGCGACATGTTTGTTTGTCAAATTCAGACTTCTTAGTAGGAAAGAGCTAATAAATGTAGCCCTATTCTTACACATTTATGGAACATTATTAGAAGAGAAGCAGATCATCGGACTTGGAACAAACCGACGTTCAGACATCCGCAGAGATTCCTTGTTATCTTTGTCTTGTGAGCCATTGTTATTGTGAACAATAGATAACAGACCCATTGTCATCAAGGTCCATATAAAAACTGAAAGCGTCAGAAGACCTTCTCATAGCTCTGATTGCGACTTATGGTAACTAATACACTGTTTTGAGAGCATATTTGGTACCTAAAACCAATGATGTATACATGAAGCCTTTTTTTTTTCTCGCTCCACGAATCAATTCAGCCTGGCTAAGACGAACTTTAACTGCGGAGCTGTTCTTAGTCGAGTCTTTCGTGTCCGATGTTGGCGTAACGCTGATCACGTGGTTCATTTTACGGGTATGTGCCACAGCAATAGAGTAAATCCCACTACTCACCACTGGTCGACTAAAAATGAAGAAGAAAACTATTGTTGTGGGCCGAAAGCTGATGAAACTCGTAGGAGGCAACAAGAGGAAGAAGAAGACTGTGGGCCCCAAAAGCGCGCGCAGTAGTAACGAACAGAATAACAAAAAAAAAAAACAAGAAACTTTCTTTCGTTCGCATAGAGCGCAGTTTTCTCGCCTCGTTTCTGCGACATTTGTGCGTTCAGAATGGCCAAGCTTCCTCGTTCTCCCGATGAAGAAGCCGCCCGACGTGAGCGTCAGCGAGAACTGACGCGGGAATGGGCTAACGCACGGAAATGGCCAGTATGGGATTAGAGGACAGGTGGTGAATGTGCTGATTGACGTTCAGACAACTGTGGATTGCCTTACCAGAAACCTTCCTGATGACGTTGCCAATTGACGCGTATCTTAAGGGAAGGCTCTTTTGTAAATCTGTGTATAAGAGTGGTATAGGTCAAGATGCAATCAAGTGGTATAGTCAAGATGCATCTATACTAACACCTCAAAGCTTAAAGGGACCGACAACTGATTTTTGTCGACCCATTTTTTTTACGGCGCGACAGAAAGCTCACCCTTCGTAGTGTTTGTAGCGGCAGTAGTTAATCCCAAAAGCACGTACATATTTTACAAGCAGTATTTTTCGACCTGAAAGGCTCTAAACACAGATGTACCTTTCCTCCAGCAACGCTGAGAATTGATAGCGATGCCGCCAGCCCTTCTCGAGATTTCTGAAAGCGGTCGTCGTTTTGCTTTAGCAGAAGTTCCTGTAACTATGCTTAACCACATTTATTTTGAGCTTTTCAACTATTTTTGAAAATAACAAGCTGCTACAATGAGATGATGCGGCATTATACACCTTCCCTGTATTTATACCGCGTGTGTGCTCCTGGGCCCAAGGTTGCCTGCGCCTGTGTCATGGGTGACTTGTCCCGGCGCCGTTACTCCCTCGATGCACGAGCCAAGCCAAGTCACCGAAAGCGTCACTACGCATATACACGGCCGCGCCGAGTAGCAGTGCGCGTCATTTCTGAGATTAAGAGTATAGGTAGCAAAATTATTTCGCTCAGAAATTTTAGGGACCTGCAAACTGCGTGCACGGTTGCATGAGCACGTTGAAAAGTTGCTCAAGACGCGCTGACGAGAATGGGATCATTACGTCACGCGAAGGCAGCGCCGCTTTAATGCATACTACTAACGAAGGCCTATGTGTACATTTTTATGGAGTAATATCTTTTAATATAAAGAAACGAACAATATTTCAATACCAACAACAAGATCCTCGACCGCCTACAGCAATCAGCGGTCACGTGACAGGGTACATCGAATTGTTCATGTATTTGCCACCAGAGGCGCCAAAGGTAATTTTTCGCGTGTTTCAATGAAGAAATAAAAATATAAAACCACCTCTGACGAAAAAAAACAGGGTTGGTTTGAGTCAATGCGACGGACAATCTCACCATCAGTGGAGTCATCTCAGTTCATGTTCTAGGCAGTTGTCGGTCCCTTTAACAAAGAGTGTTTAATAAAAAGCAGTGATACAACATATTTGAAAGACATGCAAAACATAGAACTGCGATAGCCTGGCGAAGAGAAGGCCACCAGCTTCACTGTTTCATCAGTGTCCACGAAGCGGAGCTGGTTTAATTTTTTTTTCAATCACCTTCGCCACGCATACTATTTGACAGACCGTGATAACAGGCGAAATGCGCAGCCTCTTTCCTGAAGGCTTTTAGAAGGTCTTTTCCCCAGCTCCGGAAGTAACCCGCAATCGGCGTTCCGTTAAAGTATACACGAGGCTTTGGGCAAATTGTGTAGATTTTTGAGCGCCTGAAATGTATTGAGATTAGGACCCACTGCAAGACGCCTTGATGAGCATCTTAGCTCTGATTCCAGCTGCGGAAATTCGATAGGTGCATCCGTAGGATATTAAGAGGAGCTAGAGTGTTATTGATGTCTATGTTGAGCAGTGAACTGACAAGACATCCACAAAAGAATACGCTAAAGCGCTGACTAGCGCCGTGTTTAAACACGAGTGACAAACCACGAACGTGAATGAGAATGCTGTCCTAAATTGCTGTGTAGCCATAACGGAATGTGTCAGATCTCCGCGGAGGTCTTGTTGGAAGCAGTAATGAATCTTGAATCATTAATCTCAGCGCTTCTATCTTCTATCTGGATCTTCGCCCCTATTCGCGTGGTTGAACTATGCAGGTCTCCATCTACATCTGGCTGACATCAATTTATTCCTAGGGCACGCCACTCTGCCCGTCATGCCTCTAAGGCCAGCAAAACGAATGGTCTTTTCAATCTTTGTTAACTTGGCCAAGGAAACTAGAACAGTACTATTTTACTAGTGCATGTACTAGCATTTTTACGCAGGGCGACATACCACCCATTATCATGCCACTTTAAGATGACAGCGCCGCAACTGTAACAGCGGTTGCGGGACAAGTTCAGCTTGACATATGGGAGCATTTGGTGCTGTATCAGTCTACATTACAGGCCCGTGGCCAAAAGGGGTGCCCTGCCCCCCCCTCCCCCCTCCCCCCCTCCCCCTCCCGCCCCCCCCCCCCAAAATGATGGAGGGGGTGTTTTACCGAAAAAGATGTTTTTCGCAAAATGTCAAAGCCTTCAGCAAGTGCCCCCCCCCCCCCCCTCCGCCTCCGAAAAAAAATCCTGGCTACGGGCCTGCTACATTAGCTCACGAAAGAAGACCGCCATGAAATTTTTCTTCAAAATCCCTGCAACTCCTGCACTCTTCGAATATTTTGTGAGGATTTAATTGCTCACAAATCGCTGTGCGTTTAGAAGGTAATCGACGCTTTTAAGCAGGCTACGATTGGGAGCAAACCTGTGCGCGACGAATGCAGTGCTATCATCTTTTTTCAGACACCCAAGTTCCAGCAGCATAACTGGTCTCAAGCTTATTTGGTAGACATTATCGACGTTCGCTCCACGTTTAATGGATAACGACCACTTCTCTATGTTTACAAAGGCTGCCGGATGCTCGAACGAAAGTACGATTATAATAACACGCTTCAGATATCCAAACCACCTTCTTTCGACGAGACTTGTGCAACGCTGTGCTGAATTCCTCGACTCATTTCTTTAGCCACAGTTATCTCTACACCCTGCGTTCGAAATAAGCACAGACGCGAAACGAACAATTTCTTTTGGTAGACCACCAGACTGACGGGCTTCGAGACAATGAACAAAGAAAGAAAAGTGGTGAAAAGATAACTTGCCGTGGGCAGGGACCGAACCTGCGACGTTCAGCACTGACTGACGCTCCCACGTTTAAATGCACATATATACCCATAAAGTGGACGGGGGAATAGCCGCCGTGGTAGCTCAGTTGTTAGAGCATCGGACGCGTTATTCGGAGGTCGCAGGTTCGGTCCCTGCCCACGGCAAGTTATCTTTTCGTCCACTTTTCTTTCTTCACATTTACATTACATTTACTATTAATAACATCCCCTATACTTTCCTTGGCAGTGTTGTCTGTTAGTTCTTATTAATACGGTGTGGTGGACATTCGTGGTCGACGCGAGGTGGTGTTTATACTGACACCGCCTGGGAAACGCGGAGCGCACCGCTTAACTGCACTCAACAAGCTTTATACGTCAGTTCCTGCATGCCCTGGCTTCCGACCAGCCGCTATGTTACAGATGTAGAGCAGAATTTCTTCAGTATAGATGGCAGTGGCCGGCACACTCGGTGAATAGTCAGCCCATGAGCGTATAGTCTACCCGGAAATGTTCAGACAGCTTGCAGAAGAAACCAAGCGATTTACTCGAGTGATGCATTCGCGAATTCGATCACTTTCTCGAGATTCTGAACGACTCCGAAATAGGCGCCCCCCTGTAGGCTCTGAGGAGCACAAGAAAAAAGAAAACGCTGTTCCACGCGTTCGGTGCCATGATACGAAACTCCTGAAATGTGATCGTATCCTCGAAGGCGATCGCTCGAGTATAGCTGCTTGCAGTTGCAACTCCGTCCACAAGCTCTGAAAAGTTGGCGTAATGCCTTCATTTGACAAGATTGAAAAAGCAGCTGAGCCTGGAACATTATACGTTTGTACATGTAAGCGGTATACGTGCCGAGCAGTTTGAACTCTCTTTCAGAAAGTGGTTTCGGCAGTCATAACCAAACCTCTGAGCCCTGTCCTGAATCTAAGGGCAGGGCATATAGCTAGTGAATGGAAGTGTTCTCGCACGCCGTCGGCGGCCAACCTACAAAATGCACACGAGTAATAGTATCGATGGGAACAATAACCGAAAGGACGTGCGATCATATATAGTGACTGGCATTACTCAAACGGTGCATTTCATTATCATGCCTAGTTTGAACACACCAGTTTCGAGGCCGTTCATCGAGACATTCGACTTTGTAGCTAGCTAGCTACGAGTTAACGACCGTCTCTCACTCATTTCAGAAAAAGTAAATAAACGCGAGCCATAGGAACAAGGGTTACCATGTGAGAAAAATATATCTTAAAGGCGCCGCAACGTGTTCGAACGAGCGTCTACGACCCACGAAAGACGATGCAGAGACCACGCATGACTGCGCGCGCACTGTTCACAGAAAAAAGCTTCAAGGGATTAAAAAAATGCTTGCATTGTTCACCTCCTCTAGCATTGCTCGACCTAGCAAGGCGAGACGGTCCTCAGAAGATAACGTCAGAAGCAATGAAAACCGAAGCTTACCAATGCCACTTGGCTGAGCAAGGTAAAATTCCTCAAGCAGTGGCCAGCGTTGCTATGGCTTGAATCCCTGCAATAATGGCGGATGGCGCCCAGTGCCTATTTATAAATTGAAGAAAGCAGGCAGGCCAAAACGTCCTGCAAGGTTCAGGCAGTCTCTGCGTAGCCATGCAGCCCAGAAAAAGACGAACGTCCGGCTGTGCGCTCTGACAGTTTCTAGGTGGCTAGAAGGAAAAAAAAAACAAAATGCCATTTGATGCAAAAAAATTTCGAGCCCGCGGACGCTTGTGCGAATTCAAGTAGCTAGCTTTTATTATAACCCCCCCCCCCCCCTTCCTTCAAGAAGAAAAAAGATAAAGAACCGAGTATGCGACTACGATAACTGCGGTGTTAGACTTGTATACACCAAAACTTCTGTACTGCAGAGTTATGAATCAGAGCTATCCTAACGCACCGATTCACATATTCAGCGAATATTTTTCGCCATTTTCGACCGTTTGCAGATAGCAGGTCCTGACAGCGTACACGCTGATAACCTACCATAATGGAAGAGGCAGCATGTGTTCCTTTATACTGTAGTTTATCGAAGGTATACCTTGGTATGACGTGGGGTATTTATGTGCACGGTGCTCAACCACTTCAAGGTGTGATCTACAAGTTATTGTGCACGGAAGGCTTGCTCCTTTTCTGCCCGCTACATGATACATTCAAAATTAGTGAACAATGGATGAACAAAGGAATATTCAAGATGGAGGTTTCGGGCTGAGGATGCTCTTCAGTGGACGCCGAAAGGTTCATATTGTGTATGTGTATATATACGTGCACACATACCACGCACGCAGTAACATAGATAAAGAAGGCTTGGAGCTCCCTCCCAAAAAATATTGCTCGCTATGCTTGCGCTTCTCTTATCTTCCCACTGATAAGAAAAAAACTCGGTCTTCATCAATATAAGACGCCCTGCCTTGTTACGAGATCATGTATTCCACCACTACTGTATACATCGCTTTGCGCTCCACAATTTATATCGCAGACGTGAAAATTAGCTGTAGAAAGAAAAAAAAAGTCGACTTGAAAACAATACTGAGATCCTTCGTCATGTGTGCAAGTTTTATAATGAGGCTTGCATTCATAGGAAGAACGGCCAATTCCGTCTTTGTAGAAAATGGCTGCAATATAAGTGCTTGTCTTTGCTTTGACGGTCAACTTACATTGCCAAGACACTAACTCTGACGCCAACATTCTCACGATAGGGTATCGATGTTCAGTGCCATTCGTACGGTGGATGCTTTCGATATCTGCGTTCCTAGCAGGATGCCTAATAGGGCAATATCAACGTTGCTACTGTACACAATGCTTCACGTCACGGTAGCTTCGAGACAATGACTTCTTTGTTTTTTTTTTTTCAGAAATGAATGTGAATGTGAATGACATGTGAATGACAAATTAGTGAAGCGCAGTCTGGTGGTCTACCAAAAGAAATTGTTCGTTTCGCGTCTGTGCTTATTTCGAACGCAAAGTGTAGAGATAACTGTGGCTAAAGAAAT
Source organism: Rhipicephalus appendiculatus (assembly GCA_030522465.1). Classification (NCBI taxonomy): domain Eukaryota; kingdom Metazoa; phylum Arthropoda; class Arachnida; order Ixodida; family Ixodidae; genus Rhipicephalus; species Rhipicephalus appendiculatus. Next base: position 547,814 of record JALIZH010032933.1, read on the forward strand.
GAGTCGAGGAATTCAGCACAGCGTTGCACAAGTCTCGTCGAAAGAAGGTGGTTTGGATATCTGAAGCGTGTTATTATAATCGCAGTGGGAAATACAATGGAGATGTATTGCTGCGCAAGGTCATCTGAGAAGTTTAAGAGCCGCATCTCCTCTGCAGTGAACACTTTCTTGAACTCCTACCTCAGATCAGGAGCACACGCCGCTACAGAACAGCTGTTCGGCTTTGCGAAGCGATGCGCCTCGTGCAGCTGCCGTCCGGATGAGTTTTGAAGCGCGCAGAGCTCCGATATTGCGTTCTCGTCGATTTGTGGCCGCACAATGAGGTTCACTGACCGTTCGGCGCGGGATGACGAAAGAAAAAACCATAATTTCTCGGTCCGAAAGCTCCGCAAACGAGAGAGGTTCAGCCTCCTCGTGGCTTCTCCTTAAGGCCGTTTCACATGACACAAAACGCAGCGATTTTCAGGTCTGCGAATTCGCTCGTGGTGAAAAAAAAAAGGTCGTTTGCTCTCGCCGCAGCAGGTCAGCGGCGAGCGACGAACATGCTGAAATTTTTTCGCTCTGTTCGCAGCGGCGGAGCGATTTTTCGGTCGGGACCCGTCGAAATAGTGCTGGGCCGGCCGAGCCGTTAAAATTGCTTTGACGAGTTTATTTTGATAATGGCCGATCTTGCGCACTTTAAAATGGATTTAGATTGAAAAAATGTTTTCAAATGACCAAACACGCGCGTTCTTCATTATACCGTTCATGAAAACCTAATAATATCATAACGCGCAGATTGTTACATTACATTTGAAAAATTCTGCAGTGTCTGCCACAAAGTACGGCGGCAAGCAACGCCGCTCGCCGCGTCAGTCGCAGAGCGAAAATCGCAGACCGTTCGCAGCTCATGTGAAACGAAACCGCCATTAGCGGCGGTTGCGAACACAGCGAACAGAGCGATTTTTTTTTCGCTGCAATCGCGGCATGTGAAACAGCCTTTATGGAGACACTAGCAGACGATTCCGCGACGGTGCCCAACCCAACATGGGCGGAAGCGCTCAATGTTGTCAGAGCACTATTCATTATGAATGTCCCCTTATTGTATAGACCAGGGGTCTCAAACACGCGGCCCGCGGGCCGCATGCGGCCCGCCAGGCTCTCGGTTGCGGCCCGCGGCACATGACGGTCTTTGCCCCTCGTATTTTATTTTATTTTTCTTATGAAGTATGTTCCGAGGTACACAGACCTGACTGGTTTAATGCATTGTTGCGTGAGGCATCCCATGGGTTCACTTTGTTTCGAAACATAACCGTGAAACAAAAAATTATACTTCATAATCGGCGTCCAGATTTGAGTCACTTTCGAGATCGGTATCGACGTGTTTTTGGAATCCTGGCACCGAACCTGCATGAGATATGGGAAAATTTTCTTTCAAATTGTACAAATCCCCCCCCCCCCCCCCCCGCTTCTACCTTCTTCACTGCCCCGGCCCTTGCGGGACTAAATTGCGTGACGCGGCCCGCTGGCTGAGGTGAGTTTGAGACCCCTGGTATAGACACTCTCGGTGGGTTTTTGCCGTCAACGCGAGGGGTTAACCCCTTCGGCCACAACGCACACATCCTCTCAGATACTAACGGCGAGCCTTTTATATACACCATTTAGCGTTCGCGGTGCGCACATATATATCGCGGTGCGCACATATATATATATATCTGAGGTGCTTCAGCGTGGCAGAGGCGTGTTCATTATCACTCGCGAGATGGCGAACAGGGTCAAAGGGCGTCGCCCCGGCCGTCTTTCGCCGGAGTGCGACTGCGCGGCCTTCGGCTCCGCACTTTGACATACAAGGTTTGGTCGCCTGTGTTCGCGCTCTCTTTCATCACAATGCCTTGAAGCTATAGACCGCGCGAAGGTCACTTCACTTGCTGCAGCGGCCGTGTTTGCTAACAGAGTGAGCTGCTAGCCTTTCTCCGTTCGCATTCCAACTTGTTGCTATCGCATTCATTGCTTCGCCCTTGCGGTGACACTTATTATTATTATTTTTTTTTTTACAGCGAAAGCTGCTTTCATATCACAATGGCAGTGGGGTAGCCTGTGCCGCCGCCTCCGCCGCCGCTCCGGTGTCCGTAGCCACTATCGCGCGAAATAATAAATAATGAAACGAGAACCAAACATTTCTAGGAACGTCGGCCACTCTTACTGACTATAGTGTCATCAACCAAGCAGGATAACCTTACCAGCGGGTAAGGTTCCATGCCCTTGGCGTCAACCTGGGCGACAGATACCACCTTTGGTGCGTGTTATTCTTTGCTTGTACCAACCACCTACACTTTGCCATTGGCAAGCAACCACTCTGTGCTTTCGGCCATAGCTCTGGTGACAAAAATTATGGTGAGGCTTTAAAAAGGAACGTAAAGTAAATGGTGTTTGGGACCCTTATATATTACGGCGGAAGCTGTTATGGGATCCCAACAAGAGTCCGATTTCGGCGCCGTTGTTGTCCGCTGCCGCCGACGCTGCCGCCGGTGTCCGTAATCGATCTCGCGCGAGATAAGAAAAAATGAAGTGAAAAAAAAAATGCCTTCAAGGAACGGATGGGATTTGAACCCAGGGCCCGGTGCGTGGCAGTCGAGCATTGTACCACAGTTCACTGGTGCTTGAAAGTCCTTCGCAAAAATGCCCGATACAGGTGTCATGTCGGGTAAGCAATCGTGTTAACATATGTAATATAGCGTGAAATAACAGCCAGGCGTCACACAACGCGAATACCGCTACGAGGGACCGGGTCATTGATTGCTTCCAACCCATTAAAAAAGACTGGGCCATAATTCTGCATCGTCATCAACCACAGCACAAACAAAGTGCACGTAATGCTTTACAGATGTGTAGCCACGCTTTTCCGCAGAATGACGAATAATGGCATATAGTGAGTGCTTCCCTGCTTCATGAAAGTTACGATGGATTATTACGTAGCGTTATCATATGTAATATAGCGTCGTACCTTGCATGTGTACTTGAATTAGTCACCCCTGAGAGAGTCTACAAGGGGGGGCTCTAAAAAGGCCGCGCTTCCAGCTTGCGCTGTGACTGTGCTGCGTGTTCCGCGCAGGCCTGGCGATTTTTTTTCTTCTCCTTTCATTCATTCCCTTTTAGAAGAATACAAAGAGTAGGAAAGGCAGGAACGTCAAACAGACGCGTGTCTGGTTTGCTACCCTATTCTGGGGGGAGAGGGATTGAGGGATTAAAAGATAGAAATGATGAGAGATGAACGTAAGAAGAGGTGAGCATACACATCGCTCGAGGGTCCACACAAAAGGAGTTGAACAACGGACAACTGCAACAAAGTTTTAGACCACATAAAGAAAGTCTGTTTTCAGATAGTTTAGATATGGAGGAGCACCTGTACAAGATTTTACCGGAAGCGCCGCGAAAAGCTCGCAATACGGCAATTTTTGATAACGAAACTGAAATTACGTTTCCATTTCCGCTTGTCGGGAGTGACGTACGACTAATTTGGCACGACCTGGGATGCGCGATTGCTCGGCGTGAGCTCCGAGATGAGTGGGCGCTGTGACATCTCGGACATGGCGTCACAGTGACATGAACCTATGTCATAGCGACATGAACAACAATGACGTCAACAATGATTAGCGCAGTTCGGAGATAACGTATCGACCAGAATTTTTCTTTTTCGTGGAAAAAAATTTTTTGAGCAACGTTTTCTGAGAATACTGACACGCAGATTGCTCGCTGAGAACTGGCACCGCAAAAGCATCCTGCTAGCGAAACGCCATTTTTAACCTGGCGCCATAAACAAGTGATTAAATTGAGGTTATTTAGGATAATAACTCTAAACTTAGTTTCTCGTGTTTTATTGCGCATGTTGTCATGTATCATGTTTAAAACGTAAGTATTTGAAATAACAAGGAACCAATATTCATGTACCCGGTTTCACTCTTGATATAAGCTTCCTTGTCAGTTTTGATAAGTTATCATCAGGCTATCCGAATGTTTTTACGACATTATTAGCTTTCACGCAGTAATGGACACCAGCCGTGGTGGTTTGGAGGTGATCGCGTTGCGCTGCAAAACACAAGATTGCGGTTTTCGTTCCTGGCTGCACAGGAGGCATTTCAGTTAGCGCTAAATGTAAAAAGGCCGGTGTACCTATAGACGCAGCTGCGTGGTAAATAACCCACGTTTCTAAAAATATTCCACAGTCAACCTCGTCGGCGTGCACCATAATCACATCGTAGGTTGGGCACGTGAGCCAGAGAATTAAATTTTTCATAATCTGCATCCAGTTTCCACCATGCAGAGCAATCAATCAATCAGAATTATCCTCGGTTTTAGTTCCGTATCTTTCCTTTCAAACATCTATTTCCGGCTCACGTTTCGCAACACACTACTCGGGCGTCCTGCACTGCGGATTCGGCGTTCCTTGCTTAGTTTGTATTAGATTAGAGTGGAAGGACTTTATGTGTGTCTTTGCCTGTGTACCGTACAACAGACGCCCGAGAACAGAGACACCAAAGGATCTGCCGCCTACCCATTGTTTTTATCTTTTAATGGTTCACCACATCCCCATGTACCGGCTGTTTGGATTTCGCTGTGAAAGATTCTTTTTCCGCGCAGGTAAACAGCTCAGGAATAAAGAAGAAATGTACTGCGTCAGCTGAACTCCTGCTAAAAAGAGAATGAGTTGGCACAGGAGAACACGACGAAAGGTTTGTGCAGACAACTAGATGGATGAAAGCTCAGGAGACAAGGAGGTAAATCCGAGAATAAAAACAAAAGAAAAAAACGCGAAACCTGTTCGTAAAGTTTTGTTCCTCCTTTTTGTCAGAACACACCATCAAGATCCAATTCTGGCTCATGGTATCCGATCGCTGCTAGTGAGTTTGGTGATATATATATATATACCGGGTGTTCAAAGTTAAGCTTTATGGTTTCATTAAAATTCAGCACTTGGAAGAACATGAAAACCACCTTTGCAGATAACTTATATATCCAGGGGGACACAAAGTGAGACAATAATTATCGCTGTCAGGTGCCCAATTAACTCATATTCAATAATTAACTTTTTAGTGACTGCAGCAAGCAAGCATGTTTATATTGAAAAGTTGAAGGCAGTCGCGTTTATGCACAGTTCCACTTGGAAGAATTCTTCTAGCATGTCTGTGCTCCGAGATATCCCGCTGCAAAGTTTAATTGTGGTTTTCATGATTACGCATGCAGGACGCTGTGGATCAGCGCAACGTTCCTCCCCGATGTGACGAACAGTCATTGCTTGCCATCGCCAGCCAGTAGCAAAAGGGTAACCGTTATAATTTTTGCCTGTGCCTTCGACCCGTTGTCAGACTAAACGACGCGCGCAACTGCCACGGCACATCGGGGAGGAGTTTGCGCCACTGCTGACTGTCTTGCATGCGTAATCACGTAAACCAAAATTAAACTTTGCAGCGGGATATCTCGGAGCACAGACATGCCAGAAGAATTCTTCCAAGTGGTACTGTGTATAAACGCGACTGCCTCAAACTTCTCAATACAAACATGCTTTCTTGTTGCAGTCACTAAAGAGTTAATTATTGAATCTTAGTTAATTGGGCACCTGACAACAATAATTATTGTCTCACTTTGTGTCCCCCCTGGATATATAAGTTATCTGCAAAGGTGGTTTTCATGTTCTTCCCAGTGCTGAATTTTAATAAAACCATAAAGCTTAACTTTGAACACCCGGTATATATATATATATATATATATATATATATATATATATATATATATATATATATATATATATATATATATATATATTGTTGCGAATACATTTTCGAGATATATACAGTGGGAACTAGTTCAACAGTCAATAGACAGTTACAGTATAGCGGGCTTAGCGGGATAGTGGGCTTAGCGGAATAGCGGGATCGAAGTGCGCATGCGCTGTACGCTAAAAGACCCGTAGCGCGTACCGCACGCACGCTATATTTCAGATTTAGCGTTACCGTGTTTGCGTGGTCTACGTAGTGTACGTAAAACATGGCGGCGGTTTTGGACGCCCGCTTCGAACTGAATTTAGAATTCGTGGGGACGGACCCACTTCATTCGTAGCTAACGACTGTGCAAAATGGCTTCGCTTGCCTCCAGGTAGCTTCGACGACCGAGTATTCCGGATAACTTAGCCTAGTTTTTGAGATCGCTTCCCATTTCGAACGTCCCTAGGCCTAACTAGAAGATCGGTGTAACAAATCTGCAACATAAAAATTCGCGCTTTTGGTGCGTGGTTCATACTTATTTACTTTTATTACTACTAAATAAAAGTACTAATATTGATGCGTGCGAAGATGCAGGCGAGAATTCTCAGTTTTTTTTTTTTCACTCTTTTTAATGCATTCACCCTCCGCTAGGTGACGCCACCGCGCCAGCTTGGGTACATAAACGCTATCCCGCTAAACTATAACGCGCTGTCCGAAACGAACGTTTGCGGCACGTTAACGCTATTCCCTTAACCCCTGCTATCACGCTAACTCTATACTATAACTATCTAATATGGCGGTTGTTTACCAGCCCACGTCGTCCTCCTCTTCATCCCTCACTTCGACACGTCAACTGCGATACCGCAACATTGACCCCCGGCGGCGAAAGCGCCGACTCGGCGCTTGTTAGAAGGTATGCGACGAAATGTACGGCTTCAGGCGGGCGATGTGGACGACGTCTGAAGATGCGGAAGACGCAGTTGGGTCGTGAGGCGCTATTTCGTACGTAACGTCAGTCACCTGGCGTAGCACAGTGTAGGGGCCCGGGTATTTAGGGAGAAGCTTTTCGGACAGGCCGACATGGCGAGACGGTGACCACAGGAGGACGAGGTCACCCGGATTAAAGTGGACTTTCCGGTGGTGGCAGTCGTATGCGTATTTCTGGCGCACTTGCGAGTCGGCGAGGCGTCGGTGGGCAATCTGACGTGCCTTTTCGGCCGTGGTGATATAGCATGACGATCATACGCTGTCGATAGGTTGGCAGGGCTGGGCACGAGCGTGTCAAAAGGCAAGGTCGGCTCTCGTCCATAGAGAAGATAAAAGGGAGAATATCCAGCAGTGTCGTGGCGCGAGGTGTTGTACGCAAAAGTAACGAAAGGTAGCGCAGTGTCCCAGTCGCGATGATCAGTCGAAACATACATGGAGAGCATGTCAGTGATCGTGCGATTCAAACGCTCCGTGAGGCCGTTTGTCTGGGGATGGTAAGCCGTGGTAAGCAGTGGCGTAGCCAGGGGGTGGCACACCGGGCACGTGCCCCCCCCCCCCCCCCCCGAATTTTTTTTCGCCATGGCATACAGAGCGAAAAATGACCATTTCAAGGAGGTGCCCTCCCCGAAATCAAGGAGGGGCCCCCCCCGCCCCCCCCCCCGAAAAAAATTTCTGGCTACGCCCCTGGTGGTAAGCTTGTGCTTTGTTGCATAAGAACGAAGTAGGTAATCGATGACCTTAGATAAAAAGTAGCGACCTCGGTCTGTGAGAAGCTGGCGAGGAGCGCCGTGGTGCAGAATGACGTCTTGTATCAAGAAGTCGGCGACGTCTGTAGCGCAACTGCTCGGGAGAGGTCTCGTGATGGCAAATCGGGTCGAATAATCTGTTGCGACGGCGATCCATCTGTTTCCTGTGTTAGAAATAGGGAAAGGACCGAGAAGGTCGAGGCCGACACGAAAGAAAGGCTCGGCAGGTGTGTCAATAGGTTGACGGAGTCCGGCAGGGTGTAGAGCTGGTTTTTGCCGGCGTTGACATGACTGGCAAGAAGCAACGTAACGATGTACGGAACGGTAGAGGCTGGGCCAGAAAAAGCGTCGGCGAACGCGGTCGTACGTTCTGGCAGCACCAAGGTGACCGGCCGTCGGTACATCATGTAGTTGCTGCAGCACAGTCGACCACGCAGATGAGCGGGTACTACAAGTAGTAGTTCCTGTCCCACGGGGTGCATGTTCTGGCGGTATAAGATGCCGTCTATAACGACGAACATGCGAAGTGAACTGTTCGTCGGGCCATCATTCAGGCGGTTGATGATATCGCGTAGGGACGCGTCCCGCCGTTGCTCGTCACCAATGTGGCTGAAAGCGGAGAGCGAGGAAATGCACACGGATGCGTCGTCCGTTGCGAGATCTGGAGCGTCGACGGGGTACCGAGATAGGCAATCTGCGTCTTGGTGCAAACGGCCGGACTTGTACACCACAGTGTACGTGAATTCCTGGAGACGGAGAGCCCAGCGAGCCAGGCGCCCTGTTGGATCCTTGAGTGTTGACAGCCAGCATAGAGCGTGGTGATCAGTGGTCACGGTGAAATGTCGGTCATATAAATACGGGCGGAATTTAGCAACCGCCCATACAAGCGCCAGGCATTCACGTTCAGTGATGGAATAATTGCGTTCGGCAGGGGAAAGCAGCCGGCTGGCATATGCAAGAACTCTATCATGGCCGGATTGTCGTTGAGCTAGCACAGCACCAATCCCGTAGCCGCTGGCGTCAGTGCGGACCTCGGTTGGCGCGGACGCGTCGAAGTGGGCGAGAATCGGCGGTGTGGTGAGCAACGTAATGAGTCGTGAAAAAGCGGCGGCTTGATCAGGACCCCACAAAAATGGCGCGTCCTTCTTCAGAAGATCAGTTAGAGGGCGTGCAATGTCCGCGAAGTTTTCCACAAATCTTTGGAAATATGAGCAAATGCCCACAAAACTGCGAACGTCTTTGGCGCAAGTTGGTACGGGGAAATCGAGAACAGCGCGAACTTTGTCGGGATAGGGGCAGATGCCAGATGAGTCGACGAGATGCCCCAGGGTGGCAACTTGGCGGTGCCCGAAGTGGCATTTCGAAGAATTAAGTTGTAGACCAGCCGCACGAAACACTGAAAGAATGGACGCAAGTCGGTCGAGGTGAGTCTCAAAGGTTGGGGCAAACACAATGACGTCGTCCAGGTAACAAAGGCAGATGGACCACTTAAAGCTGCGCAAAAGTGTGTCCATCATCCGCTCGAACCTTGCCGGTGCATTGCACAATCCAAACGGCATAACTCTGAACTGGTAGAGACAGTCAGGTGTTACAAAGGCTGTCTTCTGACGGTCGAGGTCGTCTACACTGATTTGCCAGTAACCAGAGCGTAGGTCTATCGATGAAAAGTAGGTCGCACTGTGAAGGCAGTCCAGGGCATCGTCGATGCGAGGGAGCGGGTATACATCCTTTTTGGTGATCTTGTTTAAGAGCCGTTAGTCCACACAGAAACGCCAGGTGTTATCTTTCTTTTTCACTAAGACTACAGGCGAAGCCCACGGGCTAGAAGAAGGCTCAATAATGCCTTTTGTGAGCATCTTTTCGACCTCCTGTTGGATTACTTGGCGCTCTGATGGTGACACGCGGTAAGGACACCTGTGGATTGGAGCCGCGTCACCAGTATCGATGCGATGCTTGACTTCTGAGGTTTGACCTAAGGGTCTGCCGTCAAAGTCAAATATGTCAGAATAGGTCGTGAGGAGATCACGGAGTTCTTTTACTTGAGAGGGTGAAAGGTCTGAGGCAATCATCTTTGTTACATTGCTCTGCAGTGTTGAAGACGCAGGCGCGTCGGCCCTATGTGGGTTTGAAGAGATGGCAGCGGGCAGTTCAGGTGACACCGATGAAATTTGGCACTCCTGTGATGGCGACAGAGTGGCGAGAGCAATGCCTTTTGGTAGGACTTGAGGGCTGAGTCCGAAGTTCAAAAGAGGAAGGCATGTCTTGTTCGCCGTAATAGTTATAATGGTGTATGGGAAAGATACGTTGTGCGCCATTAAAACACTGGGAGAGGGAGACACGACTTAATCACCATCCTGTACACTAGGGTACGGTTCAACGGCGACACAGGTTAGTGCTTGTGGGGGCAAACGAACAAACTCGGCACACGAAAGCTTGTTGCGAACGTTCTCCGAAGCGTCAGCGGACGTAGATAGGTCAAGTTGCACGACACCGGCAGAGCAGTCAATGACAGCGGAGTGGTCACTCAAAAATTCGAGTCCGAGGATGACGTCATGAGGGCAATGAGCGAGAACATGAAACATGACGGAAGTATGGCGGTCGGAAACCCTCACACGTGCGGTGCACATTCCAAGCACAGCCGGCGTTCCTCCATTAGCGACACGTACAAATAGGGACTCGGGCGGCGTAAGGACCTCACATAACCGCGCGCGGAGGTCAGAGCTCATAATGGAAATATGTGCACCGGTGTCAATGAGGGCAGTAACAGCCAGGCCATCCACTTCTACAGCAAGCAGGTTCTGGTCCGTGGTCAGGGTGAGCAGAGGGTTTTCAGGTCGGGGGTCCAATGCAGCGTCACCTCCGGGAGCTGCATTGCTCAGTTTTCCGAGTGTGGGCGTCCAGTAGGTCGGGGCGACGAATATCGCCGGGGCTGAGGTGACCGGGAGCGATGATCGTGCGGGGAGGGCGAACGACTCGAGCGTCGGACTGATGTTGTAGGAGCCTCATTGTTTGGTCCATGTTGACGAGCAGCAAACTGCATGGGCTGGTTGTCGTCGCGTCGATAGCCGAAAAACGAGCGAGATGGTCTGAGAGCGGCAATAGCGAGATATATGTCCCACACCGTGGCAACGAAAGCAGATCGGCTTGTCGTCTTGCGTCCTCCACTGGGCAGGGTCACAGTAGCGACGAGACATTTCCGGGGCACGCGAAGGTGGCGTCATGACACTTACACGAGGTTGCGTGAGCGAGTATACGGGCTGCAGTCCGACATTTGCAAGCTCTTCTCTCACAACCTTCTGAATCAAGGATATCGTTGGTCGAGGATCATCGGACGGCCGCGTCTGAAAAGATGGCGGAGACGCCACCTCGATTTCGCGACGCACGATGCGGACTACGCTCTCGGTGGTGGGCAGTTGACTGCACGTCGGCTGAAGGTCCTCGCAGGTTGACGTAGCGGCAGTATTCGCAAGCCGCATGAAATGCTGGGCGATGCGGCGACTCTTCAGTTCTTCGAATCGCCGGCACTCCTTGATGATGACGTCCACGGTTGACAAGTCCTTAGACACCAGCAGATTGAAAGCATCATCTGCAATCCCTTTGAGCACGTGGCTTACTTTGTCTGCCTCGGTCATGTTGGCATCGGCACGACGGCACAGGGCGAGGACGTCCAGTATGTACGACACATACGATTCGGTTGAAGTTTGAGCCCGGGACGACAGGTCTTTAGAAGCAGCGCGCTGGCGCCCGCCTGGTCTACCAAAAAGGTCACGGAGCTTCTGCTTACAGGCATCCCAACTCGTTATATCTCCTTCATGAGCCTTGAACCACACGCCTGCTGTGCCGGAGATGTAGAAGGCAACATTGGCCAGCATCATTGTCGGGTCCCAATGATAAACCGCTTCAAAGCGCTTGTATTTCGAGATCCAATCATCCACGTAAACATCGTCTGTGCCGCAGAAGGTGCCTCACGCGGCTGAGTCAACACGACCGGCTGTACCGGAGTCGCGGTCGAAGCAGAAGCGGCAGGATTACCTTCTGTAGACATCGTGGGGCTGACCAGGATACGTCCGCTGCGGAGTTCCGTCTTGTGACGTACCCAGCACCTCCACCAAAATGTTGTGAATATATTTCCGAGATATATACAGTGGGAAATAGTTCAACAGTCAATATGGCGGTTGTTTACCAGCCCACGTCATCCTCCTCTCCATCCCTCACTTCGACATAGTGGTAACTGCGATACCGCAACAATATATAGTAGTTTTGTTAACACAAGGGTTGCTTCTTGAAACGTATCTAACCAGTTCGCACTTCAGTTTCTTCGTTGTTCATCCCCTTACTGCAAAGAGGTTGTCTTCTTTTTGTTAAGCGGTGGAAATTTCTATTCATATATGAATGGAAATTTCCGCCTTCGGGCGCAACCCGAAGTGCGGTGTAGACATAAAACGTATAACACCGCTCATTTTATTACGTCGTCGATGGCCGCTTTGGAAGGCTTGTTTTAGCTTGCTCGCTTTCATCTTCAGCACGAATGTATTTTCTTTCCTTATGTCCGCCGCGGTGGTGTAGCAGTTACGGTGCTCGCGGCGGATCAGCACGTGAGCCACTTGAGAGGAACGTGGCTCATTTCGCCTCCATCGCATTTCGATCGAGGCGAAATGCCAGAGGCCCCTGTACTGTGCGATGTCAGTGCACGTTGAAGAACACCAGATGGTCGAAATTTCCGGGGCCCTCCTCCATGGCGTCCCTCATAATCATATCGTGGTTTTGGGACGTTAAATCCCAGATATTAGAATGTTTATTTTTCTTGTAAGAGACATTTACATTCTTCATATTACAAAGATTCCTCATTCCTCATATTGGGAAGATGGAACGGTGACGTTTCACTTTCAGTGTGCAAGGTATACGACGCACCAAAAAGGATGCTGCGGTTACCACTGCATGGAGCCCGTACGCAATGATTTTATGTGAAAAACGTCCGAAGTATTGTGAAAAATATAGTGATCCTAAAACATTACATTTAAACCCACAAAGGTGCTCAAAGTATAATGGTATTACACCATACCATTCTTTTCTGCGCGGCATACGTGCGCACTCACGCGGCAGCATGGCGAGTTAGGAGCGCGAGAACATTTTTTAATGATATTAGCGCCACGGATTAACGACAAGCAATATCACGTTTTATTATTGTTAAACCTGTACGGGTAAGTTAAAAGTCGCACCCTATTCAGCGGTACTTCCGGTTCTGAACTCATCTACCTGATTGACGGTATGGCATGATTTGTTTTCCCAGTGTATAAGCGGGTTCCTAGCCTGTATTTGGGATTGTCCAAGTTAGAGATCAAGTTGCTCTACATCTGAAGTGCAAACTTGCCCTAATTTGGCTACTGAGAATCCTGCCTGTATGTGCAAGTTAGTGTGTCACGTTGTTCTCAGGACGAGCTTGTTAGAAGTGGCGCCATGCTTAGTTTAGACGTGGTGTTCCGTCCACTGTGTCAAAATGGGTGCATCCTTAAATATTAGCTCGCGACATGTTTACTGCTCGTCATCATCATTTCATTGGAAGTATACGATGTTTGCATGAGCTATGTTTGAAACTTTAGGCTTCTTACCATCATAATAATATGTGCCTCCTTCGTGTGAGTAACGCTATTTTTACTAGCGGGTGAAGGAGGCATCGCACGCACCCACGCCGCCATTTTCTGAAGAACCCCCCTTGTGATGCCAATACCATTATCCTCGTCCAGTATTGTACTGCTACGTTCTGGCCCCCGAAACGCTCAGAATACCCAAGCCTGACATAACGTTGCCACTAGCGTGCGAACGCAGACGTCAGCATCGTGGAAATGTGAATGACAACGCTTGTCGACACCAACATTCGTCGGCGTGTCCTAGCGGTATCGAGCAACGCAGGTCAAGAGCGTCGGCAGTGGAGATGATCTTGCGAGTGGGTTGTCCTCTTCACCCACTCGCAAGATACCTGCGAACTAACAAGTAAGAAGAAGAAAGAATCGACGCCATTATCCACAAGGCTACAAAGCGAGCTCTGGATCTCCCAGTGGCTACCTCCAACGCCAAACTCAGAGCGTTGGGTGTGCTAAACTCCTACCAGGAGTTGCGGGAGGCCCACCTCATAAATCATTATACGCGGCTCATGCAAACGGCCCTCGGGCGCTGCCTGCTCGACCGCTTACACATCCAACACACTTGCACTCCAGAGGAGGCGGAGTGTATTCCAGAACTGTGGCGCCATATGCTCTGGGTCTCTCCGCTCCCCTGTAACATGGACACGCACACGCATGAAAGCAGGCGACAAGCGCAGGCTCGGACGCTTGAAAGACAACACGGCTCCCTACCTGGTGTATATTACGTAGACGTAGCAGGGCCGACGCCCAAGGGATTTTACACCGCCGCTGTAGTTCACCAGGGCAAACACGTCAACGGGCTCTCCTTTCGAGCACAAAATTCAGAGCGGGCTGAGGAAGTAGCGATAGCACTTGCTGCCGCGGATACCAATTCAAAGACTATAATAACGGATTCCAAAAAAGCGTGTGACCATTACTTAGCAGGGGAGATATCCCCCCTTAGCCAAGCATATTCTAAGACGGGCTGCCACTGATCCAAACCCGAAACGCATAATTTGGGCTCCTGGCCATCAGGGTTTACGAGGTAATGAGGCCGCTGACGCGGCTGCCCGAGCGCTTACCCACCTGGCTCCTCGTCCCAGCTCTTATGACTCGGAGGCCAATACACTGCTGCTGCGGTTCAAAGAAATTATTTCTTATTATCGCGACACTCACCGCCTTTTCACGGTTCCTGCAAATTGGCTGAGTAAGGCGGATGAGCGAACATTAAGGCGCCTGCAGACAGGTACTCTACTCTGTCCTGAAATAATAAAGCACTTCGACCCGAACGCGGATGGGCGGGGCCCACACTGTGCGCAGACCTGTGACATCTTCCACATGGTGTGGGAATGTACAAAAAATCCCCACCTGCCCCCCTTCTTCTACCCCTTCCCGAGAGGCATGGGAGACTGCCCTCCTCAACTGCTCCTCGCTGGAGTCTCGACGGACTCTGGTGAGACGGGCGCGAGTCGGGGCCTCGTCATGCGGTGTCCCGGACTAGGGACGCCGACCATGTAGCGGGGTCATGCTTTGGCCCCCCAAACTCGCTCTTTTTTTCTTTTCCCAATAAATGTTTTCATCTCTCTCTCTCTTGCGAGTGGTGTGTGCACGATATGAGACCCACGCCATGCCGTCAGCGTTACGAAAACGCACAAAGCGTCTCAGTGCACCGGCTTGCACGAAGAAAAATTTTCATGAAACATAAGCGTTGCAGTATCTATGTGTTTTTTTTTTCGTTCTTTTCATGTTAAACCTTTTTTGTGCGTGGTTTCATGTGATTGATCATGGGCTGAATTGTTTCATTACTAATTATTAACTATGTTAGACATTGTAGAACTTTGTTCAGTTGTATTGTACGAAATGCCATTATAAAAATTATTTGTTTGACCTACACCAGCCATTGGCTTTGGGTACGCAGAGTGTTCGCAAACTGTGTGTGTGCAAAAGGGAACGAAACAAAATTCAATTAATTTCAACGTGCCCAACGTCTGAACACGCTTGCTTGCACGTGGGACCTTCCTAAACGGTTTCTATTCCCCCCTGATGATGCATGCGACTGTGGCGTGGTGGTTGGAGCGTCGGTTTTCTGTTCAGGAGGCATCGTGTTAAAATTCAGTCGTTGGAACCATTTTATTTATATATATTTACTTATTTACGTATGTTGACCACACGTACGTATACCTATAGGAAAGCGCCTTCCATTTGCCGAGAAATGCTTCGCATTTAAAACCAGAGAAGTCGGGGAGCTTGAAACAATGTGCCGCAATGTTAATCAATTTCTGAGACTGTATTAGGAAGTACATATTGCCACACGTGCTCCTATCTTTCTATTTTCGTCTTACCGCCCCATCACAACGTAACTGTTGCCTTGCGCAAAACGCGCCCGAATGACTAGGAACTATCTAGATAATCTTAGAACCTACCGATGAGATTACGTGCACAACGCGAACATTAGAGTTAGTTCTGGAACTTACGCGGCCGCTAGCGATAACGCTGGAATCTTCGATGTTACATGTATCAAAGCTTACGCACTTAGCCGCTTGTCAGTTTTATCGACGGCCGACGCTCTGTTCGCCCCTATCAGTGCACAGCGCGCATTACTTGCTCTAGTCTGACTTACCGTTTCCCGGCCACAAGTTCGGCCAAATAAAGAGTTTCATCTTGGACAAGCCGACCACTTCATTCGTCAACGTCACGACCCCGTGACAATATTAGGTATAGAACGACAGAAACTTGAGCTAATGAGTATGGTGGTGCGGAACTATAGTTGTAGTGAGCTAGTTGGCACGGAACTGGTGGTAAGCGGATTTGTTCTATTCTTTCAGCAGAATCCTGGCGGCAATTAAGTTAGGTTCTACCAGGAGTGCCTCAAGGTATGTTCCTTAACTTCTGTTGACGGTCGCCGCTAGAAGCCCCTGTACGCCGACGGTTCGGAATGACTAAACAACACACGGAATCCTCTTGGAGGATACGCTCGCTGTCAAATTTCTTCTTCTTTACTTCACATTTTGCGTCACTTTTTGTAGCAATACGTAGCAACCAAAGCTAGATTTAAGAAACAAAAGCAAACCAATACAGCTATACAAGTGACACTAGGAATAAAAATGCACCATCTACAGCTGCGATTCGTACCCGGGCCTTTTGAGTGGGAAGCGGGCATTCTACCCCTGCACCACTTCGGCGGAGTCGCGCTCAACTCTTAAAACGACGACACATTGCAGACTACCGACCGCAGCGCCACAAGCGGATTGACCCTGTTTGGGCTTCACTTTTGGAAGCTCGTTCCGGGCACTTCCTTGTTCTAGTACACGCTGCTCCTGCTAACCCCACTTTTACTGATTCCAACGGAAGTTAGGAAAACTTGGAGCCGAGTGCAGTAACTTTGTTCAAGTTGCAACTGCCCAAAGTGATGGAATTCGCCAGCCCGTCTTTAAAACACCACTTGCCATATTTACTATTTCAGCATTTTTCATAGCACTAAGTTTTAGCAGTTCTATAGCAATACTAATAACGTGCATGTGCGCAGTGTTGGTAGAAGTGGAATGTTTTTCAATAAACGTCATTTGTGAGGGCCTTCTCTTTCTATGTACTCATCCTTATATTCACCCTCTTTTGAGCTCCTATTTGCACAAAACCAGAAACGTACAATCCCAGAAATTCGGTATTTTGAATTATTTCAGCGAATTTTCGAGGTACCACCCCAGGTGTGTCTCTTCATTATAACTAGCAATTTGCTGCTACGATGGGAGCATATAGCTACGTGTGCTACGAACCAGCAATCTTTGCAGCATGGTTGCGTGTTTTGTTTAGGAATGCCTTAGGTTTAGTATATCGTTTCCTTTTAAGATCAACATGCCACATCGGAACAAGTTCTGTGACCCATTCTCGTTGTCTGAAATTGAACCAGAGCAGTTAGTTGCTACCGGGTGGCATTTCCTTTTGGCTGGCTATCCACCACCATGTGGTTCCCTTTTAGGTTTGTTCTGGTGGGCCCAACTTTGCTAGAAAAAACTTTCCTGAGTTGCTTCCTCATGCTTAGGTGTCTGCTTGACTGCATTCTATTAATACAACATGACAATACTTCGCCACGGCTCAGGATAATTTCACTTGCCGTAAGTAGTGGCGCAAGGCGACAAAAATTTCATTCATGATGAAGTAGTCTCTGATGGCACTGGAGATGGTCAGAAGAGTAAGTCAAGCTGTTTGTTTGGGGCTTAAAAAAGCCGTGTACGTAATGTTATCAAGCTGAATCGATGAGGAACACCGCACTGAGAACGCCTCATTGCAGGATTAAGAAGCACTATATGGGATAGTCAGTGTCGCTGGTGTGGACTAAGCTTCACTTGAAGACTCAGACTGAAAAAAAGGAGAGTGCCACTTGAGATTAGACGCACTCTCACTCGGACTAAAACACAGACTCCTACCCACGCGAAGACGCGAATTCCGAGTTAGTTAGGCACCAACACACACTAGTACAAACTGCGGCTCACTCACTCTTATACTCACTGGTGACTCCAAATGCGCGTATGTTGAATACGGGGTCATTTCGCCAAATTAAAGACAATTCTTGAACACAAAAAGAGCCTTTTCGTGCAAATAATTTTAAGAGCGAAGCCGTTAGTCAAACGATAAAGACGGCAGTGATGTTGCAAAAAACTCGCCGCGTCGTTGCCTAGCAACAGCAGAGCACAGCACGCGCTCTGCGATGAAGACCACCACACATAGCTTCCCACTGCAGTTTAAAGCCATGGGATGCAAAGGGCTCAGCTGGTATGGCGTCGTGCGAAGCCGCGCTCTGCATTGGAGACCGCCACGCATAGAGACCTATGGAGATGCCGCGCATAGCGTCCCATGGCACTTTAGAGCCATGGGTGCAAAAAGAGAGAGCGAAGATAATTCAGAAAGAAAGAGGAAGCAAGCATCGCAACCAGATACCACACCCAACCGGCCGAGCCACGCCTGTGTGGTAGCTAAGCCACGCCCACCGAGCGAGACATCGCGCGCAACCTCTGCTCTACAGTGCATAACCTGGCTGCGCCTAGTCGTGCCGAGACAGCCATGGGGCGACGTAAGAAAGTGCGTACTCCCGAGGAGGAAGCCGCGCATCTCGAAGCTATAGACGTGTCGGTCGACTGGGAGTACGGACGACGGGCCCGTGCTTCGCTGTGCCAAGGTTTGCGCAACCTTAGTGCAAACTTCCCGCATTTTTTTTTCATATGCCAGAACAATGCTCTCGCACATAAAGCATACAAGCGCGAACATACCAACAGACAAATACGCATGAAGGCTCATTTACACTAGCGCGACACGACACCGATTTTGGTCTGCCGACTGTCTTTGGGAACGTCTTTTGTCGCGTCTTCGTCCCATTTACAATGCAACGACACCAAGAGTCCGCCCCACAGACCATCGGCGGACTCTTGGTGTCATTGCAGTGTAAATGGGACGACGACACGACAAAAGACGTTCCCAAAGACAGTCGGCAGAACAAAATCGGTGTCGTGTCGCGCTAGTGTAAATGAGCCTTAAGTGGTTCCACAACTTCAAGTTTCACTTAACAAGTAGAGACTTCAGCTTCTAAAAGAGGTAGAGACTTCAGCTTCTAAAAGAGGCGAAAGCAATTTTAGGTATACTTTGTTGGTGAAGTCTCCATTAATTTTATATTAGAAGGCGTATAGCTGGCGTCACATCGTGCCCACATCGTTGTAGGCGACATCTCCTTTGCATCGGTGTACGTAAAAAGAAATTGATGGGTATGTCATATATCGCTCGCCGTTGATCTCCCACCGAGACAGAAGTACTTCTTCTTTGTTGGCCTTTTCCATCCGTCATTTTTCCCGCACGTTTGTTTCGCGTTAACTGCAAAGTTTGCCAGTGCTTCAATTACAGCCCAGCGTGTCGTGAAGGTAATGAATGCAAGAGGGCTGCATACCGACGTAGCGAGAGAGTGGGTGCTGGCGGGAGACTCAATCTGTCGCCGCTGTTAAGGTAAGACGACCAGGACATGTCGCTTCGCCGGAAGACACCACGATACACAGACACTCAGCCTTGTTTTTATAAGAAGCAAGGAAAAAAAAAACTACTTTTTGGAGGGTGGTGGGGTGCTAAAGAAATTCTATTAGATGTTGATACATTACTTCTTGCTCAAGCACTTCCGAGAAGAACGCATAGAACCACGAAAAAGCGTTGTCTAGACGAGAAAAAAAAAAGAAAAAAAAGAAAAAAAAAAAAAAGGTCAAGCAGGTCCGGCACGACTAGACGATGACAATTTGCTGCCGTGATGAAGTGCATGATTGACATGCATAAAGAAGACGGACGTGCGTAAAAAGATGAAAGACAAGCTAAATATAAGCTGCTGAAGTTGAGTAAACTAGCTAACTAATTAGAGCGCTTCGTAATCGTAAATGCTGGTCTGTGCCCCCTTGAATAAATTGGCTCGTTATTTCGTTTCATTCCTGTTTTGTTGCTCCTGGCGGTGGCTGTCAGGTACGCATAAGTAATCTCGTTCGGCAAGAAATTACGGTTGCATGCATATACGGGTTGCATGCCTAACTTACGTACTTCCTTTCGATCGGTAACTTTAGCGCAGAAAAGGTTAATTTCTTTTTTCCCCTTCACATGCTGCATTTTGGAAATATCGCTGTTTGGTTAAGCAAGATTAAACCGTGCAGACTGTTGTAAATCAGTAAGACCACATTTCCATGAAAGCGAAATGCTGCTAAGGTCGAGGGCGCGGGTTTGATTCCCGGCCTCGGCGGCTGCATTGCGATGGGGGGGCGAAATGCCTGAACACCCGCGTACAAATTAATCCCCAGTCTCATCTCACGGCGTGCCACTAATCATGTGGTTGTTTTCGCAAGTAAAACCCCCAGCAATAATAATAATAATAATAATAATAATAATAATAATAATAATAATAATAATAATAATAATAATAATAATAATAATAATAATAATAATAATAATAATTATTATTATTATTATTATTATTATTATTATTATTATTATTAAACCGAACGGAAAAACGCTTGTCTAAGCCGCCGTGGTGACTCAGAGGTTACGGCGCTCAGCTGCTGAGCCGAAAGATTCTTCAGGGGGGACTTGTTAATGGCCTAGTTGGTCCTTGCTATAAAGCGTAATTGCTCCTAAAATGCGCGAAAACAGAGAAAAAAGAATAGACACAACACGGGTGGCACTTCGAACTGATTTATTTCAGGTACGATAGCAAGACTTGATAGATACAAAAACGCACGCGCAGAATCATATTAGTAGTACTTAACAGGGCTACTATGCTTGCGAAGAATTTAATCTCCGAATTTTGCAGGAGCACGACGCGTCCCTAATGCATGCATCATCAAACTTTTTTAACTTCCAATAATTCACCAGCCGTTTGATTCTACAGAAGGAAAGTGAATTTGCGGACTTCTCTCAACACTGCAAGGTCTGCCACTATGAATTGTGGTTTCACGAGGTAAAGGTTTTTCGCAAGAGTAATCATCTGACGGCTCGTGAATTATTGGAAGCCTTTTACATAAAATAGATGGATGGCGCATGCATTAGTGCCCCGTCGCTATATCTACAAAAGTTCGGAAATTTAATTCTTTGAAAGCACAGTTGCCCCGTTAGGTACTACTAATGTCATTCTGTACATACGTTTTTCTATGTATTTAGTTCCTGCTTCGCACATGAAATAAATCAATTGGAAGCGCCGCCCTTGTTGTCGTGATTATGTTTATTTTTTTGTGTTTTAGTGTCATTTAAGCGGCGATTATTTCATATGATGCGGATTAGATTCCCGCCGCGGCTGACGCGTGTTGGTGGAGGCAAAGGGATAGAGGTTTGGTGTCGATGCACGTTGTTGAAGAAACGCAGGTGGTTGATATTATCCAGAGCAATCCACTACGGCATCTCTCATGGCCCGAGTCGCTTTAGGACGTTGAACCCCATAAACTATCAAAAACGGTTCCCTAGATTGATCTAATGGCGCTTCAAGGGACACCAGATGACAAAAATTGCTCCATTGTTCATGGCTGTGGCGTGCCTCCTATTCAGATCATGGCGCTCACACTTAAAATCACAAACGTTCATTTGTTTAAGTGATGTATCACTTCTGTACCTACTTCCTTTCTGCCTTTGTTCACAGCGATAACATTTTTTTTTCTTGGCCCTACTTCCCAGAATCTACTCATTGAGCCAACAAGAAAGCTGAAGGGTTCATTGGCACATAGCTCACGCATCCTATTCGGCGTTCTTTCAGCAGCTACGCCCATCCCCCCAAGAGCGTGTGAAGCTGCCGACCGAGAGAGCTTTCTCACATGACACAGTATAGGCCTTAAAGAAAGACCGCGTTCCTTGGCTAATGAGCGAGGTAATGGCATATCGCGACTTTAGATGAATAATGGAACGGGCTATGAGTTCTGTGAAGAAATGTGAACGTGCCACTGCACCCAGGGATAAACAATGCTGTGGTCTGGAAATATTCGGCTCCTTTAACAATTCAACGAACTGTCCTTTAGGAAGCAGTATCCCCGACACAAAGGTTTATTACCGCAACATAGCTGATGTATCTTACAAGTGGACACGGTAACAAAGGGCGCTCGCTCAGGATGGGCTGTCACTGCGATGCATTAGTCTCGCTTTTCTCTCGCACCGTGTTATCGAAAGTACCAGGCGGCGGCCATTTGGCGTCATATGTATCGGGCTATCAAAGGATGCTTTCATCGCAAGCCTCCATCTCATGTTACCGCATGGCCTTACAGAAGATTCTGCTGCCGTACACGCACAATCTACGTAATGCAGCGTCTTCCGATGATGTTCTTCGGTCCCAAAGCAAACGATAGACGATCGCACACCTTCCGCTGCCTTCTAATATTGAAGCTTCGGTGCATGAAGTTGTCGGGTAACAAAAATTTGACGTCATAGCCCTGACCTGAAGCTCTTTGGCCATCACTGCCCCTTGCGCTATAAAACCCCATATCTCATCATCAACTTCATAGCCTTCACCTTTGCGCAAACATACATTATCTATGTGCTTTATATGAGCAATCGCATTCGTAAAACATGTTTCAACACTAACCGTTCAGTTACTGTAATATTTTTTTTTACTTTCAAACCAGTGACGAACAAAACAAGCACGTAAAATAAACGAAATAATAAACAAATCTTGACGCGAAATTTATCTATTATTGATCCACGATATGCACCTCGAGCACTGCAGAAACGGAAAGAAGTGCATTTCGTTAAAGTCACAAGAACGTGTTACCAACTTGAATGAGTGGCGTTCCTTGCCTACGATGCCTATCTCATTTCAACGACAATTTCTTGATCGGCACTATCGTCTCGACATTAACCTCGTGCACTGAGGCGCCTGGGAATAATGCTCAGCACATTCGTAGGCTTTTTTGAACACGTACATGAATCTAATTATTAGATAGCCGTTTCGGAAAATATCTTTTAAAACAGCAATTTCAAACTGATTAACATTGCACTATTCCTATCGTTTTTTTCTTAGCTAAGATTTCGAAACAATTGATCCTTAAATAACCAATTTGCACTCAATGCGCAACTGCACAGCTTTTTTTTCTTTTTTTTTCTTTTTTTTTTTAGCTAGAGTTTTCCTACTACCGTGTCAATTCTGCCACAATTTTTGAAGTACGTGAGAAACTTTTCCTTTAATACATACTACTCTATAGGCTATGATTTTCCTCTTGGCGTTCGAACTCCAAAAAACGAGCGAGTTATGTTGGCCCGCTTTATTTTTTTCAATTCCAGCTTTTACACCACTAATTCAAGATGCTGCGGAAAATTTTTTTAGATAAAATACGCAAAAATACTAGTCTCGTGACACTCTATTCATGCCCCAATGTTTCATATTTAGCGTATTGAAAGAAAGTATATATCTTACAAAGCTAACGCCGGCCCCGTACCATGTGTAATTTCGTGAAAACGGACTTTTGAAGAAATCACGTTGAGCTTGAGGTTTTTAGGAAGTCTCGGTGAGTGCACAAAACTCGACAAATAGCTTGACGCACTAACCCGCCTTAATTGACAAGTAACCGGCCTGGTTTCTATCTGACACCTAGCATATTTCGTAATGGCTGACACTGCAGTATAAAGCGGTTTACAATAGCAACATTTCTAGATACCACACAGAGAACACCAATGCTTTCTGTAGTCAGCACGCGAAGATAATAAAACAGTCAAGCGAAATAAGAAATAAAAATTGAACACATAAAAGTGAACCTACCTGATAGCCAGCACCGGTAGGTAGTAAACGGGAAGGAGCAGAAGGAATCTAGAAAGAGAGACAAGGCAGGCTTCGCCGCTCAAACAGGCTTGTCTTGCGAAACCTAGAATTCCCAGCATTGCTTTTGTCCTTCTCTCCACTGATGACTATACTGCATTATATATTGCCACTCTGACACTGCGTGACATATGTACATACTTTCATGATAGACATGCGTAGCAGAATATTTTTATTGTTACGCACCAAAACATTCTGTGACGCCATAACAGACCTATATAGTCCGAAATTTTTTGGTTTACCGGCATCAAGAAAGTCGCAAATGAACCAAAATCTACTGCCTTTTCCCGTAATTGCAATGACAATAAGGCTACCATAGATATCCGTATTCGTCGATGCTTTCGACTAGAACGATGACGCTGGCACCGTCAGTACGAGAGAGGATAAAAGAGCAAATAAAGTCGCAGTTTAGGCCGAAAGGTCGTAGGAATGTTTTAAAAGCGCCAGGAGCGTACGCATTTAGAAAGCTACACAAAGTAAGGCACGAAGCTTTATGGCCTGTACACATTTCATCTATTATTTTTTTATTACTATAGTTAAAAGCCGCCGTGGTGGTATAGTGGTTACGGCACTTGGTTGCTGACCCGAAGGTCACGGGTTCGATCCCGGCCACGGCTGTGGCATTTTCGATGAAGGCGGGAAAGCTATAGACCCGTGTACTTAGACTGGGGCGCACGTTAAAGAATCCCAGGTTGTAGAAACTTCCGGAGCCCTCCACTACGGATAGCCTCATATTTATATCATGGTTTTGGCACGTAAAACCCTAGTAGTTATTACAATGAAACACAGTGTCACCCACACACAGGCAAACCTGGATAAATCTCACTCTCGAACCGTGAATGCTTACTGGCACAACAATGACGTGGTGAACAGCGCAAACAGGTGAGGCAGCGAACGCGTCGCCTCGGTTCTCGCCTCAACGCGTCTTATAAACGGTAATACAGGACGTCGAAAACAAGGCGCGCGCAGAAAGGCAGCGTACATCCTAACCGACGAGCCATTTCCGCTCACCCAGCCTTTGCCCCCCCCCCCCCCCTAATTCTCGAATGTAACGTGCAAGGCAGGACGCGGTGACCATGCTCCGGCTACGTGCGCAGCCACGCGGAGATCTGTCGCAGCCGCTACAGTAAGACCAGCGTACTAGACGTGCGGTAACTAACTTCCACACCTACCTGCCGAGTGCTGACAAAGGACACCTTATCCTAACATGATGATTTTAGCGCTAGAAAAGACGAACACATGTGGGAGACAGGACAGGCGCTACTAACAACTGGTTTATTGCAAAGTTGCAATGAAATATATAGCACAATGGTGCGCAGACGCAGCGAGCGCTTAACAAGGCAACACCACTTATCAGGCTACAGGCGTGTCATATCAAAAAACCTAATTTCGTTCTGGTACAAGCAGATAGACGTGTCACTAACACAGTTACTTCCTTTTTTCTTTACTATATGGTACGCCTCCCAAAGTTCACGAGCTGATTTGTTCCGGCTTCTACCTTATCCAGAGCCAAGCGCGACAGCGGATCCCGCCTGCAGCACACGCCTGAAACATGGGAGTTTCGGCATTACAAAACAGTCGGAAATGTCAAAGCGTCATCTAATGCAACTCGGGTATTTGAACCCCGTTTCAAATACGCAAGCTAACCGCGACTGCGCGACATTCACAGTGTATAGCATTTATTCTAAGGATCGCGAGCAAGGCTAGAGAGTAACGTGCGCCAGGACTTGTTGGAGATTGTCGTGTAGCTAACGGACGGAGACTGCCTTGGAAGGTTAAGGAGCCCAACACGATAGGGAATCAACTTCACTTCAAGTGTGCGCCAGCTCAAGCAGAAAGGCCTAAAGATTTGCTTTGCTGAAAAAGGGGAGGGATTCATAGCAGTCGAAAACAGCGCCTATAATATAGTTAAGCCACCGAATCGTTGAAGAAAATGCTTCCTGTGGAAAACTAACAATAATTGTTGAGGTTTTAACGTCCCAGAACCACCATATGATTATGAGAGAAGCCGTAGGTGGAGGGCCCTGGAAATTTCGACCACCTGGGGTTCTTTAACGTGCACCTAAATCCAACTTGTGCCAGATTTGCACACGGAGGGAAGGAAGGAAGGAAGGAAGGAAGGAAGGAAGGAAGGAAGGAAGAAAAAGAGAAAATCAAGAAATGAGGAGGTACGGTTCTTCCCGTATATTTTATTTTTAAGACTCATGCAGAAAAATTCCGTTCAGAATAATGGCCGAAAGAAGCACGTCTAAGTTTACGTCTTCACCTATCTGGCGACGCGCAGCTCGAATTCAGTGATATGCATAGGATCGAACACGTACTTTGAGGCTGTCATAGGACTACGTTCAATCCAATAAATCAGTGGCATCGGCGAGCTTTTATAGCGACATTCAAGACATTTATTCCGGCCGTCCAAAGAGTCAAGTGTATTGGCCGGCGCTACAAGCAGTAATCTGAGAGCAAGGTATTGTATCATTTCAGGAAAGTGCTAGACATTTCCTTGGACACTTTCCTCGAACGTCTGTCCCACCTGTTACCAACTGTTATTAGAGTTGAAGAACAAGAATACACCCGGTCTCATGCATAAACGTTATCACTCGAACCCTCTTCTCAGAGACGTACTGTATCCATCTTGCGCGTCATCTCATACAGATGACTCGCTCAAGGTTGGTGTTCCACCATGTCGGAACAATGATTACTTCTGCTCCCTCTGTTCTGTTTTAACTGGCTTGCTGTGGAGAGGCTCAGCTTTATATCACATTGGCTACTTCATTTCTACAAGTTATGCAGCGCAAAAAAGAAAATTAAAGGAACCAGGCCCAACCAACTGAACAGCTGGTTTTAATAAAAGTTCATTCCTCCTACTCCTTATACAAAACCAAAAATGAACAAGCAAACGAAAAACGTATAGCAAACTGAAAGAAATAAAGCAAATAAGGTGGCATACCAAGAGAAGCTAACGAGTGGAAGCACCTTCCAGCCGCCATTGTTACCAGAAGCAGCTGACTAATATTTACGCTTATAAATAAATAAATAAATAAATAAATAAATAAATAAATAAATAAATAAATAAATAAATAAATAAATTAATAAAATCATCCGCCACGGTTGGTCTAGTAGTTATGCCGCTCGGCTGCTTACCCGAAGGTCACGGGATCGAATCCCGGCCGTGGCGTTGGCATTTTCGATGGAGGCGGAAATGCTTAGGGACCGTGTGCTTATAGATTTAGGTGCACGTTAAAGTACCCCGGGTGGTCGAAATTTCCGGAGCACTTATCTACGGCGTCCATCATAATCATTTCCTGGTTTTGGGACGTTAAAACCCCAGCAGTTATATTATATTAAATAAATAAAACCAACTCCATGTGCCACCTTACTTGTGTGGTTTTTTTCCCACATACAATTGACAGAAAAATGTACAAGTGCGAAACGACAGCAAATGTTAGAAGTTTTTTTCGCTGTGTTGATTATTTTCTCGTACAATGCAATACTTCGAATAAGCTGAAAATAACCATATGCGGGCAAATTGTACTTTCCACGTTCTATGAAATATCTCAGGAGTTAAACTTCACCTTTGAATTGCTAGGAAAAAAAAGAGGTATTAGGTTTCTCGAACTGGGGCTCACCTTCAAGGAGCTACGCGCACAGTGGAAGTATATGATACTCGCTCATACAACGGTTTCCTAGGCTACATGTGACGCCTAACCCTCCAAGAATGTTAAACAGGTCACAGTGGTCGCTGTTCTACAAGACGCTTTATAGAAGTAGTGCCATCACGGGATGAAGGAAAGTTCCATGAGCGAGGTTGCCAGGCTGAACAACGTTGGCTGCCCTAGGGTACTCCTTACTGCGATCACTGAACGGCTACAGAATAATACCAGATGCTGCAACGAAAACGATCAAGAAGAAGAAAATGCTAGGCTCACAAGAAAAAAAGTTGCCGTTGTACGGCATGTATGCGCGGCTTAACTCATAGGCTAAAGGGGGCAGCTGGAAAAGAAAGTGTTACACCCTTAAACAACCCAGGCGTATGGTGAATGTGTGCGCGGGTCAAAAATGCCAGGGGAAACAAGTAGTGCAGAAAAAAAACCACAAAAACAAGTACACCACGTGCAACGAAACGTGTACGTTATAACGTAGCCGATGACAGGGGTAGACAAAAAAGGCAGGTCGGTCTAAAAAAATAAAAAAAAAGGGGGGGGGACGGGAGAGAATGCAGTGTCTTTGGATGGAAACGCCCGCTGTAATACCTCACTTTTAAATGCGAAGCATTTTGCTTGGAACTCAAGGCACTCCGGCCGCATCTAGCTAGCTTAAAGTACATCGCGACGTCAATATGCGCAAGAAATAAATAAGCAAAAACATATACGTTCGGGCCAGTGTATTTACCCTTGTGGGCGCGATGCCCTAAACACTACTTCGGAGGCGCATGCTTCAACTGGAGGAATATAACCAGACATAAATTTATCCACGCGCAAGCAATCGTTTTCAACGTTTTCACAGTGCTGGCGGTTTGCCGTCGTTCTCGAGAATCTTACCGCGGTATGTACACCATCGTGGAGCGAGGCCCGCACCGCCCCTGGCGACGCTTCTCATCAGCCTTATATAAGTCGAGTTGCACGACACCACCGGAAAGAGCCGACGACCGTTGGTTACGACGGGCAGCGTCGGCGTCCCCGGAGCATTGATCTCTCTCCGATCCAGCGCACGTCTGCATTCGCACGCGCGTGATGATGTTACGTCAGACTATAACATGGCCTTTAGGCCTCATGGCGGGGTTAGGGCGCCCGGTACGATCGCGCCGCGCACATAATAATAATAATAATAATAATAATAATAATAATAATAATAATAATAATAATAATAATAATAATAATAATAATAATAATAATAATAATAATAATAATAATAATAATAATAATAATTGTTGGGGTTCTACGCCACAAAACCGCGATACGATTATGAGGGACGCCGTAGTGGAGGGCTTCGCAAATTTCGAACACCTGGGATTCTTCAACGCGCACCCAGATCTAAATACACGGGCCTCAAGCATTTTCGCCTCCATCGAAAATGCGGCCATCGCGGCCCGGATATTCTGCTGTCGTTGTGTGTTTGATAATATCGATACTACTAAGGAATGCCAAGAAAGTGAGCATGCACGAAAAGTGGCTTGAAGTCTGTATAAAACGCCCGTACGGATTATTAAAAACGTCACTCTATAGTCAGCGCGTGGTCCTATCGTTTCGTGTTTACTCTACTCTACGTTTTCATTTTACAGCGACGCATTACGCGACTATGTTTCCATGTATTTTTCGTGCCCCTGCGTGAACAGAAAGCGTGTGTTGATCCCGAAGATATGTAGTGCAGTTTGACAGTGCGTATCACTAAGCCGCGATACTTTCCTTACGAGCAACAACGGTCATGTATAGGTTTAACTTGTATAGGTTGTAACTGAACTAATCAGTGTATATCACGGTAATAACAGAGCTATCACCACTACTATAACGAAATGATGAAAGTGAATGCACATTCTCTTTTCTAACTCTGTGAGATGAGCTGCAGCTCCGCTGGACATCCACCTACACAGAGTGCAATTGCTCCACATTTTTTTTTTTTGGGGGGGGGGGGGGGGGGGATGGATGTGGGTGCTGTATACTTATAGTGCGTATATTAATATGAGTCAGCCTTAAGTGACGTTTTAAAAAAGCAAGCAAGATAGTATGATCAACAGATACACTACTTGAGAACGCACGCTAGCTTACATAAATACACTACTACTAAAAGAAAATTACACAAATGCACTAAAACAGACCTCTCTTGTACCTAGCAAATCCCTATGCAACAATGCTTGCACAACATATATTTTACACCTTTCAGACCTCACAGGTAAAGGCCATTCGGTTTCTTACTAAAAAAAAGTCACAGTTTCGCCACTAGGGTGAAGCAATGAATGCGATAGCAAGAAATTAGTTTGTCACATGAAGAACGACAAGCAGCTCGATACTTGCAACGCGCCGCCGCAGCACAAAGAAGGACGCTCGAAAAGGACGCATAGGTATACACAGAACAAGCGTGAACTAACAACTGTCGCAGTTGTTACGTGTTTGTATTTGAGCAACGCGCTGTGAGTGTCCACAATGCAGAAGCCGGCGCTGTTGTTGTTGTTGCCTCTGATATGGCTCATACCCACTTAGGGGGGATGGGCCAAGGATTGATTATATGATTATATGACTTGTCGACGCTGTTTGATACTTCTTTTTCCTTTGAACTGCGGCACGTGGAATGATCCCTCTGCGTCTCTTGCCACGCGGTGGCGTCTGACGTCAAGTGTGCCCGGTGTTCTTTTTTTCCCTTCTACATCATGAGTGGTACAGAAGGGAGCCACTTTTTCGTGCGCATCTCAAGGGCAGTTTTCAATTTGAAAGAAACTGTAGAAGCGTTGCGTGATAGATAACACGCTCAAGCTGTTCAGAGATCTGCGTACCGCGAGCGGCAAATGGTGCATATGAATAGCTCGCCGTTATATCGCTGACACGAGCATGGACGTGTGGCTGTGTTGGCTAGCGCAGCAGGCTGCGGAGCGAGGGGTCGCTGGTTCGAATCCCCAGTCAGGTGGTTTGGGAATTTTTTTCTTCCTGATTTATTTTTCTTTATGCCTTTTTTATATATACACATACATATATACATATCTGGGACATGACGGCGTCGACAGACGGCGACGGCGAAAATCAACCGAGAGTGTCCATATAATTGCTATCGCAATAAAAAGACAGACTATATATATTCAATGCACAAAACAAGTCGCCATTTCTTAACTGCTCAACACGGTGACAGCAGACTTTATAGTTCCTCAAAGGAAGGTCTCAGTCACCGGTTGATGCGCCTAGAACCCAGATTCCTAACCCACTCACAAGGTCAACACCACAAACACGAGGGTCAAAGTGCTCAGGCTATATCGAATTTTAAGTAAGTTTGGCCTCATGGTCGCCATCGGGCGGATGCCAACAAAGCATGATTTCATGTACTTGGAATGATGCGGCAATACTGTTATTAATTACTTTTTTCAGCATGTTTCAGGGCCTACTTATCAAAAGTCTGCCTTCGTGTCAGTGAGTCCTGTTTGCTATCCATGTGTTGTTGTTTACTACAGTCAAATATTCCGTATTAAGGGCCCAGTTATGTGCAAAGTGGTTCTGACCTAACGTTTTTCTGAGCGCCTTCATGTATAAGATTATTATTGCGGGCTTATAAAATTGCCGGGAAACAGCAACTTCCAGGAGCCGCCGTCAAACTCTCATATTGATACCTAATATAATGTCCCCCCCCCCACACGAACTTTAGAGCCACCATGGCGGTTCAGTGGTTACGGTGCTTGGTTACTGACCTGAAGGACGCGGGTTCAACCCGGCCGTAGCGGTCGCATTCCGATGCAGACGAAATGTCAGGGCACGCTAAAGAACCTTACTCTATAAGGGGTGGAAATTATCCGGAAGCTTACCCTTCCTCCCCTATGGCATGCCTCATAACCATATGGTGGTATTGGCATGTACAAACCCAGCACTAGCGTATCCCTCTCCCCCCCCCCCCCCCAAACCGCTACGAAGTGTTCCAATTTTGCAGGTGTATATTTACAAGGAAACATACAAACGCACGCACGAACATGCATAAAGTATTGTCACCTCCCCCCCCCCCTCTCCGGAAAACATTTCTGGCTAGTCTACGAATCCCCACCAATTATTCTTTCTACATGAGCTTTAGGAATGCGATTGCCAAAACAAATACTGAAGTATACCCAAAGATGTTTTCATTGATTCAGCGTGAAAACAGACGAAGTTGGTATTGCCTGCAGCTAATTCGGATGTTTTGTTATTATTCTTTTACCATTTTGTCGTCGTTTTCTATCAGCGTTCGCTGCAATACGCTACGCTATATACTTTTCTTCTGAGCACCCGGTTTGTCGACAAGAGAGCCCATCACGGAGAGCACGGAAGGTAACCTCATTGTGTAAACATTGCGGAAACATTATAGCTGCCCTGACGTACGGCGCAAAGGAGCATTGAAATTTTGTTTCCAATCGCAAGTTTTGAACGCTCATGTGATTGATGCCTTAAACGACATGCTCAAAAAGAAGGCATAAATACATGGCAGAAAGGACGCCACAGTTAAACATCACGCTGGCGCCACGCTGTCCATCTCGTTCGTGTTTTTTTTTTTTCGTACATTTGTTCGAAATACCGCGGAAGGCATTGACGGCTTTCATGCGCCGCCACAGCTTCGCACTCCTTTTCCACCGCAGCTGCCTGAAAACCATTTCTTAAAGCGACGTCAGCCAAACGATGAAGAGTGAAAACAGGCGGATAGCGACAGGTGAAGAAAAAAAAAAAACGATCCAACAATCTTCGCACCATTTTGCTTCGGCACCGTTCATCTTACCTGGTATGATCAGCAAGGGCGGAAAAAGCCTTGATAACAGCGCGCTTGTTTGGCTGAAGACAAATTCTCGCTTTCAAGCTTCCCAGATACGCCCACGCCCTTCCCCTCTGACCTCAAGGCCCGTGCATTAAACTTCTTTAAAAATCCTCACTACCAAGCACCTTGACGGTAAATCCCGAAGCAAAAAACAAGCAAAGGCAGGCTTCCTTAAAAGTTCCGCGAAAACATTCCATATCTGGCGCGCAAGCCTTTCGTGCCTTTTCTTTGTACTTTTGCGTCATCGAGTGAGCTATTTTTTATTGTTATGGAAAGAAGGCACTTCACTCGCGGCGTATCAAATTTCCTGCATGCTGCTGCTCACCCAGACCACCTTGACGGAACTTGTCAAAAACTCAATTTTGCGCGTTTATTTCGCGTCTTTTGCCGGAGCTTTCTGTTTTCTTTTATACTATCCAATTTCGTGAGCTCCTCCCACTTCCGTCTGTGCCGCTGTTTTTTTTTTTTCCCGCTTTCTGCGAACATTTCCTTTCTTTCGGCGCTGGTTCGCAGCAACTTGGTTGTTATTTATCGGGTTCTGTACCGGCGTTTTCGTTTCTTCCGCCATGTAGAATATTGGTTCTTGTCGCCAGCTCCCCCTCGTCCGGCGTCGCACAGGGGCGCAGCGGTGCGTTGACAAGGAGGCCGCAGATTCAATCTCCACTGGAACGCCATCGCCCATCGACAGATCCCAAAACAAAGCTCCGAAGAGAGAGTGCGTTCTACACAAGGGCGCAGAAACACCTCGACCTACATTGTCACGTACGTAGCGGCATCGCAGGTTCAGCCTGAATTGCAGGTACTCAAGCAGCCACTGCTGAAAAAAAATGCTTCGATAGTGTTCTTTCGCAAAGCGACATAGCATCGTGATTGTTTTTTAAAGAGTAGAGAAAGCGTTTTTTTATTTTTTGAAAGCAGCTAAGCGCGTTTACTATAGCGCGACGCTATTGTTAAAGTAAGAAGTGCTAGTAGACATTTTTAGAATAGCGTTGGCCAGCAAACGTAATCGCCTAAAGTATGTAAACAAATAGCGTATGCTCCGTATCTTATTGTGTTTCTGTGGTTCGCGTGCGTTTTGTTAAAGTACGTTATTTGGAGAGTACGTCATTACAAAATGTTAACGTTAACGCACGTTATTCGGACTAACGTTCGCGTACGCTAACAAATAGCGTTATACAACATAGAGGCATCTTTTGCTCCATCTTCAGCATGAATTCTACGTTCTCACTCTCGTTCACAGCAAGTAAGTGTTGAATTCAGCTTCCTCCTAACTCATCTGGAACGTCAGTTGCGAGCATACCACGGCGCACTTTTAACAGCGGAGTTGTTTAAGCTTGGCAAAACTCCATGCCGCATCGACAAGAAACTATCATCATCACGAGCGGCCTCTACCTTCGAATGCACCGCTGCGCCTAGCACGTCTAACACAATAACTCGACCAGCGCGCTCTCTTCGTCATCTTTTTCAAGGAGCAGTGACATAAAGTTTCAAGTTCGAGACGTGGCCTTCACTTGATAGCTCGGTATGCATATGAGTTTTTTTGGCGAAGTATGAAATGCATCCGCTACGTGGAAGTTATTTTATTTCGAAGGCGAACGGCGTACGAAGGCTCAACGGGGGCGTTCAGAACCCAACGACATCGACAGCACTGTGACGCCTTCAGCGGGCCCCCCAACGCCGAGTAGCGATGCGCTAGTAAGGATTACGTCGACGATCTGTGTTGTCATCGTGGTGGCGACTGGCGGCGAAGCCTCGCAACGGCTTCAATTCGGTTGTCTAGGTTGGTTCGTCTCAAATCCCGCGTGTTCGACGCGCCGCTTCGAATGATTTGTCGTGTCCTGGTCAGCGCGTGATAATTCGGAGGGACGATCTCAGCTGCACTACCTGCCAGCATGTTGTGAAGCAGTTGTGCGCTGCTTACGCTAGTGGCGTTTCAAGTACCGCAAAAAGGAATGTATTTGACGTGGACAGCTCCAAAGGTCGTTTATTCAAGCTTCCAGGTAGGACTGCACATGTAATTTACGTCTCCTGTTCACGCTTCTCCGCGACGCATTAAACGTTTGCCTTACTCACCCACAGACCATGTCATCAACCTCCTCTTCGGAGGTTGATGACACGGGCGAGATGCGCCAGCGCAGACATCTGGCTGGGAGCGAGACGCGTGGAGCGTCGACAGTGTTTGAGTTTTATTTGTGTGGTCGGGAGGGGAAAGAAGGCGAGCCCGACGGAACGCAGGAATCGGCAGACACGAACAGAATTCTGTGCAGTGTGGATGGACGTTGAAGACGATCATTTGCGTTGAATAAATCGTCTGTTGTTATTAGCCGCCGTAGTGCTTATTTTTCACGTGGGCTTCACTTAAACTGAGTCGGTACTTTTTTTTTCAAAGGAGGTACACCTCTGACAGTATAATGGGTGCCTGGCAGGCAGGTGTATCGCCCGAAATTTCGCCAGGAGAAAGCGCCTGCGGCTTCACACCCTAACTGATACAGCTGCGCACGCATAGTTTCAGTCTCTACAGCACGCGGGGTCCCGATTCAAAAGGCGCGCTCTCAACGTCACCAAAACTTGGGCGCACGTGATCCTATGCTGCTTCACCACAGTCCGGCGCTAGTTTCTTATGATATTTTAAGGCGAAAGCCTTTAATGTCTCATGCTCACGTCCTGTCGTCCGTCCGTCCGTCCGTCTTCCCTCCATCAGTCCGTCCGTCCGTTCGTCCCTCCGTCCGTCCCTCCGTCCATCCCTCCATCCGTCCATCCGTCCGTCCATCCGTTCGTCCATCCGTCCCTCCATCAGTCCGTCCGTCCGTTCGTCCCTCCGTCCCTCCATCAGTCCGTCCGTCCGTCCGTCCGTCCCTCCGTCAGTCCGTCCATCCGTTCGTCCGTCCGTCCGTCCGTCCGTCCGTCCGTCCGTCCGTCCGTCCGTCCGTCCGTCCGTCCGTCCGTCCCTCCATCCGTCCGTCCGACCCTCCATCCGTCCGTGCCCTGGCCCGGTGCCAAGTGGCCACCGGGGTGCGCCAAAGGACGCCGGTCGCGTTGATCGCGCCTCGCGTCGGACTCTACAGCGCTCGCGCTTTGCTTGCGTAGTGTCGCTGTGCCCAGCGTGTCCAATCATGCAAGAAGGGAGACGCGCGCATCGCGTTCCATTCTGACCGACCCCGTCTCAATGGGCACAGGCGTTCGCCGAACACACTTTGGAATTTCCAGAGTGTCCTTCAATTTTAGGCGGGCGTATTGAGGCATTTTGAAAGACGCAAAATTGGTCATAATCAATGACGCTAGAATTAAGCACATGATACGTTAGGGCATTTACGATTCAATTTGGGGACCATCAGACAGAAAGCTACTAATTCAAACGTAAAAGTCGCAAAACAAAACAAAAATTTTCTGTAACTGCTCCTTTCATCTTCTGCTTTGGTCCCCAAACACTTGCGCCAGGCGTCCGCTCTCCCGCTGCGCCGATTTGTCCGGCGTAGGATTCAATAGTTTTGATAGGCGAGAGAAGGAGTACAGCGAGAGAAAGAGATGAAAAGAGATAAAACGAGAGAGAAAGAAATAAAGAGAAAGAAAGGGAAGAAAGAAAAGACACAGAGAAAGAAAGAGACAGATAGACAGAAACAGAGACAAAAAAGAAAGAAGAGAGAGCAAGACAGAAAGAGAAAGAAAGAGAAACAAATAAATACGTCGCACAGTACAGCAAAGGGGGTGGGAAAGAGAAGTGAGGGTGGGAAGGAAAGGAGAAGGGCAGAGGGCAAGACATAGCATAGTTTTGTATACTAGAGTTTAGTGAGGCGATGGGAAACGGAAGTGACGGTGAGGACTGACGTTAGGGTAAGGAGGAGGAAAAGGAGGAGGTGAGATGGTAAAGCATAGCATAACCATATACAGTGCAGGATGGAGAGGGGTGAGAAACAGAAGTGAGGGTGAAGAGGAGCGATGTGATTGAAGGAGGAGGAAAAGGAGGAGACATGGCAATAGAATGAAAGGAATGAAACTGGACAGAAAGACGAAGAAGATGAGGAAAGAACTGAATCTGCTTTCGCCAGGTGGGGGCGCTTGATTGCCAGCTCCTCTGTTTACTCAGACCGCACAGGCGTTGAACTGGTTTTAATTTCTTATTTATTTATTTTTTTTTGTATCGTTCGATCGACGAATACGTCATCCGCAAACCTAACGTGATGCGTCCGCCCCCCCCCCCCCCCCCCCCAAAAAAAAAAAAAAGATTGGTAATGAATTGTCTAGACTTGGGCATGTTGGCCACGAGGCACCACAAGGCGTCCTTTCATTTGACGTCGTTTTTGCACTTCCCTGCCTTATAATGAAGCAACGCACGCGCATCGCTACTTCCCCACCTAGGTACTATATACATGGTTTACCGTACGTAACGTCACAAAAGTTATTTTAAAACTGGTTGAAAAGAAAACGAACACTAGCCAAGAAATAACAATTATATAAAATTTAAAAGAAAAAAAAAACGCTGTTTCGGAACCTGTAGGACTTCCTTGATCACAGTCAAAGCGAACGCCGATGTAGCCTTTGTGCGACGAGGAACAAGAACAGCCTCTCCACAACGGTTTTGAACCTGATACAATACTTCAGTGCGTGACGTCTGCGATTGCGCATGACCTGAACCTTTTGTACAGGAATCACTTTCTGCTTCACATTCTGTTTGAAACTGTGTCACAGCGTGCTACGGTGACCCACCTGAAAAGTCGACGAGGATTTGGCCCACTTAAATGATGGTTCCAGACGCTTGCGCACGAAGTGTAAAAAAATTTCGAGCATACGGCTTGACATATATTCTCACATGTGTCATTCGTTGGTTGTGTGATGTGTGCTGCATATGTGCCGCGCTCTACAAAGCTACTTCCAGAAACAGTGCTTGAATCAGAAAAAAAAAGAAAAAAAAACTGTCTCAGCTCGTTTTTTTGACTTACATGGCCAAATGATAAAGAATGAGAGATTATATGTTGCTGTTTCTTTTCAAACTCTAAAAGTATAATTTGTATACAGTTGAACCCCTCAAGACGAAATTCTGGCGAAAGCGAAGAAATCTTTCGTCACCGGCGAACGTTCGTAGAGTTCAATGCATTAGACTCACCCCCCAACTCCCCCCCCCCCCCCTCGACAGCGAATATCGACAGCGAATAGCTCTTAGAAAGCTCTCTCACAATAACGAAAGTTTCAGGTGGTGATCCGGAACAATGTTTTCTCAGCCCATGAGCTAGTTGGGAATAGAGGAGTTCGGAAATTGCAGCACCGCTAATTCGAGAGGTCGGGCCCATATGTTTCCCGCCAACGAACATCGCTGCGACCATTGCCGTTTATGTTCGGTCGGATGATGATGATAGCACAAACACTATTTTTTTTTCTCTTAGAGCGGTTTTTCGCTAATGCCTCTGTCGGCAACTACGTCGACACATGACGTTTCAAGTCCTGATCGTGCACGAAGAGTTCAGCCACGACGCTATCATCGAAAGTGTGGGCAAATAATACGGGAGTGACGACGAGAGTGAGGAAAGCAACCCAAACGAAAGAAGGGCAATTAAGTTCGCGCAAAGTTCTTGATGCTTTTTGACGTAATTCGCACTTTCATCAGAGCCCACGACGACAACGACGCTAAGCAAAGCTTATTAAGCTGCGAGGCTCGATCCGTCAAGCTCCTTTCAAAGCGACATGAGACAGAGCAAGATCAGCGACTCTTTAAATAAATTTTGGTTGTGCGAAGTAATTGGTGTGCGTATTTTTTCTATTTTCGCGACAACAAAATTCTCACGAGGAAAGAACAAAAATCGCTTTCCCGGTGATTTCGTTATTGAGCGCTTCGACTGTATTAGGTACCTTTCAAATGAGTGAATAGATTGTCTGGTTTAAAGGGCTTGCATCCTAGTTACTTGTTTTTTTTACTCGCAAATTGTCGCGAATCCGTATTGTGCCTACTCCAAAGCGAATTCAAGACTTTCCGAATAGTAATGCATTTTGAATGAACTGAGTGGATAGGAAGAACGAGGGCTTCCAGATAAAGCCCTGACAAGAGCCGTAAATTTGTTCCCGGACAAATACACATTCTTTAAAAAGCATTAGTTAAGTATATATATATATATATATATATATATATATATATATATATATATATATATATATATATATATATATATATATATATATATATATATGCGTAGCTTCCGTCAATGTTAATCAAGAACTACAATTCTCAGTTAACAAATTCTGTAATGACTGTTTAAGGCTATATATATTACGCTGGAGCATACCCCCCTGTTGCAATGACAATGTGGGTGGGAAGCTCATTCCATTTTCGTGCTTCATGCACGAAAAAAGCTCCCTCCTTCCTCCTCTTTCCCCCGAATTACAGTGTTTGGGTGGCTATGGCAAGATGTTCGATGATATTTTATTGCATTGCGTGGTGGAATAAAAAGAAGTCACAGTTTCGCCGCAAGGGCGGAGAAATGAATGTCATAGTAACAAATTTGAATTTCTTAAGAAGAAAGGCTAGCAGCTCCCTCATTTAGCGAACAAGGCTGCTGCATCGAGCGAAGTGTCCTTCGTGCGGTCTAAGGTTTCAACGCAAACTTTGCGAGGAAAGCACAACACGGGCGAAGCTATGAGCCATCTCTTGAACCCCGCTTACGAGATCAGCACGCGAGCTCGGGCGACCACGCCCTGTAGATCAAAGTACAGGGTCAGAGAAGCGCAGCCCGACTCCGGCGAAAGACGAGCAGGGTGACGACCTTTAAAGCACGCCCTTTGGCCCTTTGCGCCGCCTCATGGATGATAGTGAACAAGCATCTGCCACGCTAAAGAACGTCATAGATCTGGGTACCACCAGCGGTAAATGGTGTGTATGGATAGGTCGCCGCTAGTGTGCTGGATGATGTATGCGGTCGCGGCCTAGTCGTTTAAAGCATGGCGCCATGTGACCCGGTCGCAGTTTCGAATCCCCTGCTACGGGTTTCGGAACGAAATTTCTTCTGTATGCCCACGTTCGTTTGGGATCCGTTGAATAGTAATATAAAGTGCACGCGGACGTACATACAAAAAAAAAACATTTATTCGACGTTTCGACCGATGACCGGCCTTTTTCGAGAGCGCAGGGGTCAGGTACAGTCCCTTGATTTATACGTGAAGAGCGAACTTGTATAAATCCAGCGTCCGCCACAATGAAACGGTGCTTACAATGCTCGGCTGCTTACCCGAAGGTCGCGGCTTCGATCCCGACAGCGCGGCGGGCGCATTTCGGTGAAGGCGAAGTGGTAGAGGTCCCGTATACTGTGCGATGTCAGTACAGGTTAAAGGGCACCAGATGATCGAAATATCCGGACCTCATACGGGGTGCCTCATAATAATATCGTGGTTTTGGGACTTAAAACCCCCCCATATTATTATTACTGAGTCACAAAGCTTTTTGCTCGTATAGTGTTGCTTGCCATTGCCCGACTAGCTTTGCTAATGATATGTAGGATTAGCCGGAATTATCTCTGAAGAAAAATTTCTGCGCCTGAATATTTTGTGAGTATAGATGAAAATTGCATTCCTGTTCACGTTTCACGTAAAATGGGACGCAAGTGTTCTTTGGCAGATAACGATCCTTTCAATTACATAACTTTTCTGCGATAATCTGTCGGTGCTTTTTTTGACGTCTTGTGGGATGATGCGGTCGGTGAGGCATGATTGGCGTTACTTGTTGTTTGGGTACTCACCAATCCAAGAGCAAGTTGGCGATGAAAGAAAATGGAATAAACCTTATTTGATCCAGAGGTCTGCAGAGCGCCAGTGGATGGGTCTTTGGTCCAGGACTTCCGCGGCATTTGCTGAGCGTCTAACGCGTGCAACAAGACAAATCTGGTTGTCCAGTGATGAACGTGCGTTACAGCATTCCTTTGGTATTGTTGGTGCGCTTAGATCCAAAATACCAATCAATCCACCGCAGCAGTTCATACCAAGTGGCGCCGAAGAAGTTTAGTGGCACGTATATATTCTGAGGCACATGTCCCGTGAAGTGTGACACATTCCAGTGAACGGAGCATATTACTCTGTGACCCAGACGGGGTTGAACTCGTCAAGAATGCTTGAGCACTTGAGCTCGCTTTCGTTGCAGCTTGGGAAGTGTATATCACCGACTTTGTGAAAAAGTCAATTCGATGCTCGTCATTACATTATTTTTCTTCATGGAATACATTCTGTTTACGTCAGTGCTTTTTATAAGGTTGATTGATTATTCCATGCTAATTAAGTCCAGCGGTAACAAAACCGTCCAAGCCAATAAAGAGCTGATTTTGTCTTCCCCCCAGTGCGCACCTAATTGCTTTAAGCCCTTGGTACACGTTAGCTTAAACGACGTGTACGTCAGGCACACTACTCAATGAAAGAAAAACGCTGGACTAGTTGGTTTCGTTATCTTGTCAGATTAGGAGCGGTGAAATGCGAACAAACCACAATAGGAAGCACCCGTCCTTTCTACTTAGTGCGGCCTGTCTGTTTTATTATTTTTTATTTATTTTTTATTTTTTGTGCTACCGAATAGTGCTGAACGATGGGATATCACTGCGAAATTGCATTTTAT
The DNA here is from genome assembly GCA_030522465.1 of Rhipicephalus appendiculatus. Classification (NCBI taxonomy): domain Eukaryota; kingdom Metazoa; phylum Arthropoda; class Arachnida; order Ixodida; family Ixodidae; genus Rhipicephalus; species Rhipicephalus appendiculatus. The sequence goes on from JALIZH010032933.1 coordinate 588,259, forward strand.
TTTTCCTCGGATGATAAAAGGCGCGGAACAGGTCTATAGGGAACACGCTTCATACAAAGCCTTATTGACTGCAAACACAATTAGAATATATTGCTATTGACATAAGATTATTCTTCATTGTTTTCATTCGGCTCGGCTGGAAAACAATGTGCGTATTTCGTTTGTGTTTTTTCCCGATATCCCATTCAATTGTAATGATCGGTCTCGTCGAATAAAATCTTGCAGGTAGCGCGGTTGTGGCTTGGGGGGAGCCAGTGACGAACAGGTAAGGAAAGAGAATAACATCATATTACAATTATAGGCATAGAGTTGTGTTTCATTTGTGTATCATCTAAATGGTACTTATGCTTGCGAGTCCTACACAAGCAACGATATTGATAAGGGGCACGCTTATAGTGGAGCCTCTAAATCATTTTTGACATCCAAGATCTATTTAACGAGCACATAAATCTAAGTACGCGTTTCTTGTTCCACCACATCATAATACTACCGGCGTAGCCGGCAATCAAACCCGCGACTGAGCAACTTCTTGCTTAGCCGCCCAACTCCGTAGTCCCTTGCTAGCAAGTGCTTCGGTTGGGACATTTCCTTGAATCGTAAACGTAATTCCTACATCCCATCATGTGCCCAATTAACAACATTTTTCACGTACTAGTTTTAACCTATCTTCGTCGGCTTATTCGAGGAAACAATTGCTACTATCATACTGAATGCCATAATCAGCGCTACAGCTCGATAATTTCTCAAGATGCTAGTATAGTCTGTGTGTCAAGTGAAAATAACAGCGTCTGCAGGTATGTATATGAAATCCGTGATTATAAAACAGACAGTTAATTATGACTGACAGATTGCTTGTTTGAAGTGGACCCCGCTTAGCAGGCAGCTAATGTACATCACCATGCGGATTTTTATTTTTCGGTGTACTCTAGCCAAATTTTTAGGCTCCCACTTTGGGACAGGAAGGCCAAGCCTCACCACCGCATCGTGGACCTTCTGGACAGCCTGGAGTTGGTCAAACCAGTCGTGGCTCTTGAGACATGAATGAAATTCTCCCTCCGTCAATCCGGGCTCCGTGTGGTGCTGTAAAGAGGGCTCTCCCAGAGCATGTGCCTAAAATCGCTAACCGCACTACAGCCGGGACACAGAGGGGAGACCTCCGTGTATGTAAGTGAACAATAGCACTGGCTCATTAAACTAAAGCGAAGCTCTCTATTTTTTCCTTCTTTGCCAGGGTTTCCGATTCGCATTGTGCATGTGTGTGTGCGTGACACTCAAATGCTATACACACAAACTTTGGCAGTAATCTTTAGGCCAGTCGAAATCCTTATATTAAGTTTTATGCGCAAGAGTGAAGTAACAGAGGAAAAGCTAGAAGTCTCAGAAGTAGCGAGGTAAAAAAAAAAAAAAAAAAAAAAAAAAAAAAAAAAAAAAAAAAAAAAAACTCGCGTTTAGGCCAGTCTGCAGGTGTGCTTAAAAATACTCAGCGCAGAAAATTTTCTATTCGTTTTTACACTAATTGCAGTTTTTAACACTGCTTTTCGGCTGGTGAACTCCGTGTGAAAAAACACATTCAGCGGTTCTTGTCGCAGGCGACACGACAACGTAGGCAGAATAAATATTCGCCCACGCTGATCCCGAGCACGCGTTAAGTTTGCGTGTATTAGCGAGCACATTGACAGGAGAAATTTTAGAGCGCAGCTCTTAGGCCTCCGTTCCTGCGTTGAGCGGCGTCGCCGTCGCCGTTGCCGTCGCCGTCAGTGGTAGACATGACAACCGAGAGACATGATAAAGAGCCGCTAGACATGAAAAAACGAAATAAGAAAAAATACTGAGGATCGCATGGGATTTGAACCCGGGCCACCTGCGCACAGTCACGTATTCTACCACAAAGCGACGCTGGTGTTTGAAACTCATTAGCATAAAGACCCTATACAGGCGCCATGTCCGGCAAGGGATCGCGCTAATATAGCGTGGCAGAAGAGTAAAATAACAACCAGTCATCACACATCCTAACTGCGCAACGAGTGTGTAGTTTAATGCTTCCCACCCACTGCAAAGCGCTCAGCCATAATTATTCATCGTCATCAGCCATATGCAGCATCAACAAAGTGCACATAATACCTTACAGATGTGTAGTGGTTACCTCGCTTATCCGCAGAAAGACGAATAATGGCGCAGTGAGTGCTGTCCTACTTCACAAAAATTATGATTTATATCGATACCTTGCGGAACTTCAAACACAATTAGCCTTGCGCCTACACGAAGCTGCGCTCAGAATTCACATTAGGCAGTATCGTAAGCGTAACATTGTGATAATAATATCTCGGGTTTTATGCTCCGAAACCACGATATGATTATGAGGGACGCCGTAATGGAGGGAACACCGTGGTGGAGGGCTCCGGAAAGTTTGACCATCTGGTGTTCTTCAACGTGCACTGACATCGCACAGAACACGGGCCTCTACCATTTCGCCTCTAGCGAAATGCGGCCGCCGCGGCCGGGATCGAACCCGCGACCTTCGCGTCTGCAGCCGAGCACCGTAACCACTGATCCACCGTGGCGGACAATTTTTAATAATGTAGTAAACAATAATAAAATCGCCGCCCAAGCACTACGTACAAATGGTTAACCAGCGAAGCTGAAATGTGCGGCCCCGGTGTTTAGCAGTGGGTTCAACCCGACGCTGCACTGAAGCCTTCCACAATTATCGTTGCCAGGTTGTGGTCGAACCACAGGCGGTCACGGACGTCGCAGCCGAAGCCAAAGTGCCGCTGGAGAAACTCTCGCCGAAAGCGGGCGTTCGCCCCGGCGAACGCGCTCCCGCAATCATCACGTCGACGCCGTTCTGCCCGCAACGCCGCTTCTTCGGCGCGCCATTGCTGCAAGCGTTTGACATCGCGAGCTAACTCGGCGGCGTGGTTTGCAGGATCCGCCCGCCACCGGCGCTTGCATTCCCGTTCGCGATTTAGCGCGGCTTGGAAGGCTGCCAGTACGCAGGTTGCTGCCGGCACTCGGCCTCGCGGGCCTGTTCTTGTGCCCGGACTGCAGCATCGGCCCGGCGAATGCGAGCTCTCTCACGTTTCCACTGTCGGCGCTCTTCTAAAGCTGTTCGCTGTTCGGGAGTTCGTAGGATCCGTGTCTTACCCATGTGGAAGCTCTCAGTCGAAACTGATGCGCGCGTGCTCGACGCCACGGCTGCGACGCGATGGACGACGTCACTCACGGCCCAGCCAATGGCGCGCGAGTTGGGTACGACGCTCAGAACGACGTAACTGATAGCACAGCCAATGGAGACCGCTCGTGACACAGATGCCGAGCGGTTTTTCGTTTCTCCTAGCCATATACAGCTTTCGCTGTAATAACGATGCCGTAATGTCTGCAAGGGCATTTTAGCCGCATGACTGGTGCCCTAGAAGGCTGAAACCACCTGCCAAAAATACTCAGGCTCCTTGCGGTTTCGTAGTTGATCTCTCACGAACTTAGTGATATATTGTTCAGTGAAAAAGAATGAAGGATGGACTAAAACCAGAAAAAATAATCGAATTAGGTTTGGTTGGCTATCCAGCGGGTAATGGGAAATTAGAGAAAAACTTTAGGAGAAGAAGAATGCTCTGCTGCGATAATGATGGTCCTATGAGGTGGGATGATGATGGTAATGATGGAGTCTGTGGTCCGTCCCTTTGTACCACACGCTCGACGGTGTTAATAAAAAGGTGATTGAGATAAATTAAAAAAAGTGATTAAAATAAAAAGTAATAAAAAATTGGGGTACCCTTAAGCGTAGCCTTTAAGAGTTGAATGCGATAGCGATATCAGCTGACGCGCGCGCGCGCACACACACACACACACACACACACACACACACACACACACACACACACACACACACACACACACACACACACACACACACACACACACACACACACACACACACACACACACACACACACACACACACACACACACACACACACACACACACACACACACACACACACACACACACACACACACACACACACACACACACACACACACACACACACACACACACACACACACACACACACACACACACACACACACACACACACACACTCACACACACAAACACACACACACACAAGGGGAGGCCTCAACTGTGCTGTAAGAAATGCCACATTGCAAACACCCTCCAGCTCCTATCTTTATTAGCATCTACCTCGAATTTTTGCTCGCGGCCAACGCGGCTTTTTCGCTCATGACCAAAGACGCCGACGCCGCCGACACCGACACCAGAATTTCTGCGAAACGAGCTCTTTGACGCTACCGCGACGCTTTCCATTGCGCACTAAAGGCGCCTCTGGCGTAGCCGATGCCACCGCTCTCAGTGGCAGTGGCGAGGCGCTCGAGTAGCTTGCGCGCCACTACCCATCGAGCCACTTCTCGCAGCTACCGCCGCTTCCCAGTGTGGGTGCTCGCCCGGTTTGCGGAAGCTCAAAGCCATCGCGAGACCATTGTAGTGTATGCGAGCTGCCGATTTTTCCGCACTGTAGTGGGTGAGGACCGTGGGTGGCAAAGGCTCAGGTAACCTAGCACGACAGGCCTGATGTCGTTTCTACTGTGCTTGCTGCGCCCATTGTTTGCTCACTGCAGGCCATCCTGGAGTTATGCTATAGAACAGCATGGATGTAAGCGTCGTATCTAGGGCTTAAAGCTTTGGGGAGTTGCGACTTGTGTTCTTTTGTTGACAAGTTAGCTTCTCTCTCATGTAGATGTCCGCCCCATCAAGGAGTCTCGGCGGGAGATCTTCAGCTTGATTAATAAACAAAAACAAAATTGGCGAGGCTACGCACTAGTGGTGGGATGACTGAGTAAACAACGTAGCTGGTGGCGTTCCCCTCCTCCTTTCCCTGCTTTTCACCCTCACTTCCTTTTCCCACCCCTTGGTATATCGTAGACCAGGGGTCTCAATCACGCGGCCCGCGGACCTTCTGGTAGCGGACCGCGCCCGCACACGACTACCTTAGTCCCATTTTTAGATGCGAAGCAGCTTAAGGCCGAGTTCAATTCGGTGGTGGTGGTTATGGTGGTTGTGATGTGCTTCCTGACCACCCTTACTGCGCATGCGCACACACTCTCCACACATTTCCTCTCCTACCCTCCCCCCTCTCTCTCCTCTAGGCATCCCTGCCCGCGGCGACCACACCCCCCACTGCGGATGCGCGTCCCCTCCCCATCTCTTTCCTCTCCTACGCTACCCCCCTCTCTCCTCTAGGCATCCCTCCCACGGCGTTTACACCCCCCATTGCGCATGCGCGTCCCCTCCCCCCTCTCTCCTTTCCTACACTCCCTCCTCTCTCGCCTCGCAACGCCGACGCAGGCAGCGTCTGCTAGCGAGTTTCTTGATTGAAAAAACCGACTGCTCGCGCTGCACAACCGTTCACTGGCCACCCCGTATATATAGGCACTGGATCTTGACCTGCAAGGTAGTGCCGGTGGGAGATTTCTCCTGTGCGTTGTTGAACAATAAAAATTCGCAGCGTGCGCGTTAACTAAAAACGGACTGCAGGTCTCTGTGTCCAATCGGAGTCTTCTGTCTCTCATTGCCCATTAGCAGCGATTGGCATGTTCCAGTAGGAAACACCGGTCCATCACTGCGTGATTGCGCCTCCCCAGTTTTCTCTCCTGCGCAACGCTGCGATGAGCGCCAGCGTCAACGCCGCCGCCAGTGTAAGCGTTAGCGCCCGCTGCTCCGTATCTACACATGGTTCCCTTTAGCGGGAGATGGCGTAATTTTTTTTTTACGACTTTGTGACAGAAATTTTCCGACTTTGCTAAATGACAATCGCATTATTTGCTCGCCTATTGTGTTGAATAACGCTTTGTTCGTATGTACTACGCAGACGTGACTAGTGTCAAGCGTTTTTTTCGTGAGGAACCCCCAGATATTAGTCATTCTGAGATCGATATCGATATGTTGTTCGAATCCTCCGACACCAAAGCCCCTTAAGAAGTGGCCCATATATGAAGAAAGGGAAAGGCCTAGCTTCTTTGAAATGGTGACGTTAGCTGATCTTTGTTCAATCCACGCCCCCCCCTCCTCCCCTCTTCAATCTTCTTTGCTGTCGCCACCCTTGCCGGAATAAATTCCGTGACGGCGGCCCGCTAGCTGAGGTGAGTTTGAGACCCCTGCTTTTGACGGTTTCGAGATGGCGATCGTAGCAGCAAGCGTTGTACCCCAAGGAACTTCCGGTCAATTCATTTATCAGTCTATAACAGCGAAGCAAAAAGCTTGTTTATAAGTTGTTTCAGAGTAAGGAAAGTCTCTATTTAAGTTTTCAGATATGAAATGTTACCTGTTTTAATCTTTTAATCCCCTTCTCTTTCCCTGTCCTGCTACTTTCCTTCCTCCAACGCTTCGCTAGGCGACGAGAGATGTCATATAAGGTAGGGGCCCTTCATGATGATGACAGTTGTCTGTTAACACCACAAGGGGCTTTTGCGAACTTAAACAACTCCGCTGTTAATATTGTCTTCGTAGCAGCACATTCATTATACGCAATATTTGTCACATGGAAGCCTGGGCGACTTCTTTATGGTACATGCAGGCGGCCCGAATAGCACTGAATTAAACTGATAAATGCAATTAAATGTAATGTTGTGCATAAATGTAATGTAAAATATAAAAATTTGCAGATCCCAAGTACCATGGGAATCGATGTTATGCGAAGCATGCGGAGGCAAGGTGAGTGGATTGTAATTTTTTTATTGAGCGAAACGTTACGAAATAACGCTAAAGATATGTACAAATGTTTTACGCATAGACATATGTTGAACCGTCGCATATGTTTCATACAACCAGTTGTTTACAACTGCGTAACGATGCCAACAAAAACATGGGTATTACGAACACCAGAAGCGGTAAGCTGATAAGTAGCACTAATGCTTGCGAGCATGGTAGCCCTGGATAGTGCTTCGTAGACCAACTACAGTGGATGGCGCTTAAGTATACAACTGACGTTAACCCGACATGACACCTGACTCATAGGAGTACATATGTAATGTTTATAAAATTAGATAGCCAGCACTGCAACCACAATTGACGGTTCACCAACATTACGCCTTCATAAAGTCTTTTTCCAAACCAGTCCCGAGACCTGGCGTGGCTCTGTGGTAGAATACTTGATTGCCACGCAGATTGCTTGGGTTCGATTCCTGCTGGGACCGTGATATTTATTATTTGCATTCGTCGGGTCAATGCTGCCGACGTCAGTTTTTCTTAACGCTCTCACACTTAAATTTCTAATGTCTGTCCTCGCCGTTCCTGGGTAGATATAAAATTGTCAAACACCAGTGGCGCATATCCGCATATCGCGGCCCGTGGTGTACGGGTATGTGCCCCACGTGTCTGCAGGAAAGGGTTTGACGATGTACGCGACAGGATTTTCACGTTATTCTTGTCATGGACCAGCCGGACATATACGTCAATACCTCTTACCCTCCCATACAAATTTTGGTCTACCCCAAGTTAAGGAGGCGATCATGAGAGCACCCAGACGTAGGCGGCTATATAGATAGATAGACACATAGATACGTAGATAGAAACACAAAAGTGCTTACAGTACGCAAAGAAATGCTTCGCATTTAATATGTACTGGTTAATCGGGGGGAACCGCGACCATATCGAAAGGACAAGAGAAATATTGAGCACGTATAATAGTCTAAGTCAATTCAGCGCTCCTTTCATTCTGTTCTTGTCCCATCCTAAGTCGATTCTACGCTGCCCACACCGACACCATTTCAGGTACAACCAGCGAATCAGACTCATTGATTAATGCCCATGACCTTGTACACAATGCTCATTTACCACTTCTGCTTACTTAAGTAAGAAAATGGCAGTGCTATCTGAAGCAACCCTTATATAACTGTGGACACTGAATTTCTCCACACTGTGCCTACGAAGGACACATATTCTGGGTAGCATTTCGAAATGTTGCTGATTGGAGCGATCGCGGGGCACCAAAATATTCAATGAAAAACACGCCCATCCATTCCTATGGCGGTGCTGAGTTTCTCGGTCACTGTCAGCTGCGTGTAATGCTGTATCAATGCCAAAAGAGATGGAGCGCTCTGCTCTTAGTTGCAAGAACGTGCGTGGGATATTGCGATTCTTGTGGACAGTCCTGAAGAAGCACCAGGGCGCCTTGGAAGCGCAGCAGCCGTATAGATGAGCAAACCGAGAAAATTTGTCCATAAGTTCGGTGGCTCTCTCTCTCTCTCTCTATATATATATATATATATATATATATATATATATATATATATATATATATATATATATATATATGTACCGCTATCTGCTGAAACGCAGGTGACCTAGCGCAACTCAGTTGTCAGAGCAGCGCTAAAATAAAGACAAACGACAATAATGATCACATTAATTATCCTCCACTATGAAACAGGGCAGCAACAACGAGTCATCTAGCCTAATTTGTCCACTCAGGTTCAATCACAACTATCGCTATCCATTTTTTTTTATTTCTTCATGCAAGCCTTCATTTTTTATCGGGACTATTCGCGTGACGTCAACAAGCGCTATTGTGTACTACGATTTGCAGCTTCAACTGGCTCGATGACGTCAGTGCACACCAGCCATGTTGGTCTGTTGCCTATGGCTAACGGCTCAGGCTTCATCAATCCCTTTCATCGACCTTCTGTTCCTGAGTGCTTTTTTTGTCTCGACTGCTGACCAATGTATACGTGCTCCAATCTAGTTGAATATCACTGTCTTTGAAAGGTGGATGCATTCCGCTGGTCTTGCCCGGTGGATATCATGGCGTTCCATAAAAACGAGCTGAACAGTTTTCGGACTTTGTTGCAGCAGACACATGCCTCATAGAGCGCCGAATATTAAATGCGAAGCATTTCTTAGCGAACTGCAGGCACTGTGAACGTTTCTATCTACGTATATATCTACGTATCTATCTATCTAGCCGCCTACGTCTGGGTGCTCTCGTGATCGCCTCCTTCACTTGGCGTAGACCAAAATTAGTATGGGAGGGTAAGAGGGTTTGACGAATATGTCTCACTGGTCATGACATGAAGTACGTGAAAAACCGGATGCTTGCCTCGTCAAACCCTTTCCTCCAGACACGTGTGCACATACTCGTATACCTCGGGCCGCGGTATTCGGGTATGCGCGACAGGAGATTGACAATTTATATCTACCAAGGAGCGGCGAGAACAGACATTGGTAATTCAAACGAGAGAGCGTTAAGAAAAACTGACATTGCCAGCGTTGACCCGACGAATTCAAAGAATAAATATCAGGGTGCCAGCAGGAATCGAACCCAAGCATTCTGCGTGGCAATAAAGTATTCTACCACAGAGCCACGCCTTGTCTCTAAACTGCTTTTGAAAAAAGACCGTATGCAGGCGTAAAGTTGGTGAAACGTCAATTGTGGTTGCAGTGCTGGCTATCTAATTTTATAGACATTACATATGTAATCCAATGACACAGGCGTCACGTCAAGCTACCGTCAGTTGTCTACTTAAGGTAGGAATCCAAGGGGAAAAAGCGACTTTTTTTTAAATGTCATTTTTTGGTTTTTGGACATGTTTAACGCGCAATTTTTTCACCTTCATTTTGCTGCAAAAAGTTTCCGTCTACGCAGATTTTGTCAAAAGATACACGCAAAAATGTGACACCACCCATCACCTAGGAAACCGAAACTGAAAGCAGTGATGTTCCGTCCTGGACAGAAGAATTCCATTTCCGAGGCCCGAAAATTCCCCATTTCCGGCATTTTTCCCCGTATACATCGCCAAAAATCCCCGCATATTTCCCTGCACAAAAACGTTTATATATAGTGTTCGGCGTGTTTCAGGCTCTTCCCATCGCTTTCTCTCTTCTTTCCTGCCCAACTCAAAGCATCGCCTCTGAGATCGGCTTTTACTACGAAGGAGCTACCTTAGAGGTCGCTTTAAGCGGTATGCGACGCAAAGGAATGCTGTACATACTCATGCACACGGCCACTGCATAAGAAGCAAAAGTTTATTATTGTTTTTTTTTTGTTACTGAGACGTGGCGTACATTAATGTGCCTAGCAGACGCTCTGTATCTATATGCACCACATTTTGTACAAAAAGCACGTCAACTTGATTAGGAACGGTTCTGCAAACTACCGTAAAGAAAAAATAAATAAATGAAGTGACGAGAATATATATTGACTGGGTCTTTAAAACCCAGTCAATATATATTGACTGGGTTTTTAAAGACTATGGTCTTTAAAAACGAACCTTAGAGGTGTGGTTTGGCGCGCTACATGCGCCAGAAACGATTGCGACATGCGAAAGCCTGATGTCCACAGTCTTTTGATCGTTATAAAAAAAAATTTCGCCGCCCCTCAAAATTCCCTGCAATATCGCAAAGATTCCCTTTTTCCCTTTCGTCCAAAATGACTGTCGAAAATTCCCTGAAAAAAGGGAAAATTCCCTGCACGGAACATCACTGACTGAAAGTGCCCGTTTTGTGTGAATCATAAAAATAACTTGATATGTTGTATTTTGTTGGTTATTTAGCAATCATATCAAGTGCGAACATGTAATAATGCTCTAAAAGAGTTGTCAACGCATCATTTTTGTTCATAAAAGTCATAAACTTCTCACCAGGTGAACGCGTAATGTGGTACATGGATTGATCACACTCATGGACACATACGTGAGCCTTTAAACCATCAAATTTGCTTTGTTTGACGCTGTTCGTCATTTCAATAGTGGAAACAAAAGCACATTTTATTTTTTAAGCAAATTCGGATCGAATCCAGGCCTCTACACTGCAAAAGCTTGCCTCACACATTATCCGCAACGCAACGCAGCGCGAAAGCGTCCCGTCGTGGCACTGATGCTGCAATACAAGCTACAAAAAAAAATTGAGAGTTGCTGCTGGAGCAAAGGCACACAACAGTAAGGTCCCCGATGGAACTGGCTACAAATCTTGAGAATTTTAGCGCTCTTGATCACTTTGTGTAAGCGCTGCTCCTGTTTCAATTCTTTTTTGCTGATTTTCTCAGAACTTATATTTCCGGTATGTTTCCGTACGCGAACAGTCATAACTCTTTTGCTAATAAACATTTTTCATTAATACTTGGCACATTTCCTTATCACCTTAGTAGGCGTGCAATGAACCTCAATAAGCAAAATCGTGCCACAAGATTTCAATATGGCTGACTCTTATACGAAGGTGCCCCTAGTGCAAGTGCCTACTTTTTTGATTATTTTATCACTATGTTTTTAATATTCATCAGATCTCATTTGTTTTGGTTCGTTGCACAGGTAAAATACTTTTTCATGTCCCTGCAAAAAATAATTTTTTTTAATGAGCGCAATTTGAGTTAGGAGTGCCAGGCGTAAGGCACACTTTTAATGACATTTTTAATTATGAAAAATTAACTAAAAATAGGGACTTGCTTTAAAATGCTCAGATTTGCCTAAAAAGATGTGTTTGATATTGTAGGCTAATAATTTCTAGTGATTATCGCTTTTTAAAAAAAGTTTTTCCGACACTTGGCCTCATATCTTAAACGCCATCCGCAGAAGTTGGTCTACGTAGCACTAGCCACGGCTACCATCTTCGCAAGCACAAGCGCTACATATCAGCGTATCGCTTCTGGTGTTGGTAATACCCATGTTGCTGTTGGCGTCGTTACGCAACTGTAAACATCTGGTTATCTAAAACATATGCGACTGTTCAACATATGTCTGTGCGTACAACATTTAGTACATATATTTTAGCGTCATTTCGTGAACGTTTCGCTCAATAAAAAAAATTACACCACAGTCACCTTCTCTCCGCATGCTTCGCATAACATCGATTCCCATGGTACGTGTGTGGTATCTGCCGAATTTTTTCGCTATGAGGTACGTCTTTGTCATCGTGCAGACATCTCGGGCGTCGAATAGGAAATCACAATTTCTTGTATTACAATGCGAATCTTCGCTTCTGGTTTCTTCTTTTCCGTATTCGTAAATCTATATGGTCTTTCTTGCCGCTGTCATTCGCATTCAAGTTGCCGTATCTCTTTTTCTAACTTCAGTGTTGAGGCCGCTCCGTTGTAGACCTGTTCTTTCAATTACGTCTTACTTGTTTGCCGACTGCCTTGAACTATTCCTTCATTTCGTGTCCGCTCTATTGAGGTGCAGCCATTTCTGCACCTTACGCTCCCATTACTCTCATTCATGCGTCTGAGCCTTTGTTCAAAACCAATCTTGCTCTGCGCTTCTCTAATTTCAAAAGAAGCCCAGCCAATCTCAATGTGTACTGACTCATTCGGGGGTTTTCCATTTGCCTTCAATGCCAGCCGACCCACTGTCTTTTGTAGCGTAAGCTACACTGGCCGAGGTTGAACAGTTTAGCGTGGCTTATCGAGAGCCGTGCTGCGCATGCCCGAGGAGCAGTGACGTCACACGGCGCACAGCTGGCGCGCCGGAGAATGCCTGGAAGCTCCAGGAGTGACGTGTCACTAGTGGGCTGGCGCTTGACTCGCGTGAACTCGCTCGCTAGTCCGTCCGTCCGTCCGTCCATCTTTCCGTCCGTGCATCCGTCCGTGCGTCCGTTGTGCGTCCGTCCATCAGTCCGTCCGTCCGTCCGTCCGCAGTTCACGCTACGTATATCCTGGCATAGCCGAGCTAAGCCACTGCTAATTTTTCGTTTTAGTTAGCTTTCGGCCCCGACAAGACGTATTGAAGTTTTAGCACAGAACTGCATTTCTGAACGCTAGTTACTGGTGCCATAACTAATTTCCGAATTACTCGCAGAACTTCATGTTTAGTGCCACACTAAAGTTGTTACATTCAAGATATAGCAAGTCATGCGTATCGCCACACTTGTTCCGCTGTGGTGTAAGTGTACGTTCCAAAAATTAGGGTTCTCTTGCCGCTAAAATTTTTGTTCGGGCTTGCATCTATGTAGTCCGTACAATGCAAAACAACGGGCATATTCAGATACACAAAAATGAATTGAATACCAAGCTCACCACCAAAAGGTGAACGCCAGGGTAACCCTTGTGCACAACTTATGGTAAAACAGGCTCTCTTCACGGGGGTCGACGCCTGTTCCTAGCACGCCATTCACAAACGGCGTCCTTGGAATTTTGTCTCCTGCAATGCAAAAGTCGTGTATAAGGCTCTTAAGTTCTGTGGCAATATGTATATCGGGCGAACAGAGGCCGTTGTATTACGACCGCTTGTGTGAACGTGCAAACAAGATGAAGTTGAAAAGTGGAAGAACCTTTGTCACTTGTTCCATCAAATAAAGATGCTGACCGTCATTTAATCTGGTAATAACTTAAGTCTTCTGCGTAGGTGTCATGATCTCTGTTCGCGTGAAACCTATATTCAAGGTTCGCAAAGAACTGTCATATGGAGCTGGAGCACACTTGCGCTGATTGGCAAAGACATCAGCTGTCTTTTGTGCTCAGACACGCCGTTTTTGTTTCGTTTGATTTAAGGAATTTTGCCGCGTGAATCGGGCTCGAAACCAATCATTGGACCAACTCAGGTTTCTGGATGTATGCCGCTCTTCAATGAAGTTTTTAGACGCCAGCTCGGATCATCCAATACGTCTTTGATTGGATACACGCCACTTTATATTTTAGCACCTTTGCGCGTAACAAACAAGGACGAAAGGAAAGAGCACACACGGACAAGCGCAATCTAACAACTGATTCAATTTTGAAAAAAAAAAAAACATTTGCTTAGGTACCCAACATGATCTGCGTGATCTCGTCAAAAAACACATTATATACGCATATAACAATCACTTGTGTGTCCCAGATCAGCGCGTCCACTGATGCCGGCTAACAGTTTTGCTTCAGTTCACTTATCATTGACTTTTTTGACGCTGCATGATGGCTCTCCAGATACAGACTTACTAGATGTGTGCCGCTATCTATCTATCTATCTATCTATCTATCTATCTATCTATCTATCTATCTATCTATCTATCTATCTATCTATCTATCTATCTATCTATCTATCTATCTATCTATCTATCTATCTATCTATCTATCTATCTATCTATCTATCTATCTATCTATCTATCTATCTATCTATCTATCTATCTATCTATCTATCTATCTGTCTATCTGTCTGTCTGTCTGTCTATCTATCTATCTATCTATCTATCTATCTATCTATCTATCTATCTATCTATCTATCTATCTATCTATCTATCTATCTATCTATCTATCTATCTATCTATCTATCTATCTATCTATCTATCTATCTATCTATCTATCTATCTATCCGCCTACGCCTGCTCTCGTGGTCGTCTTTCGAACTTTGTAAATGTATAAAAAATTAGGCAGATCCCAAGTACCACGGGAATCGATGTTATGCGAAGCCTGCGGAGGTAAGGTGACTGGGTTGTAATTTTTTTATTGAGCGAAACGTTATGAAATGACGCTGAAGATATGTACAAATGTTGCACGCACAAGCACGTTGAACGGTCGCATATGTTTCATATAACCAGTTGTTTACAATTGTGCAACGATGCCAACAGAAACATGGGTATTGCCAACACCAGAAGCCGTAAGCTGATATGTAGAGCTTGTGCTTGCAAGGATGGTAGCCCTGGATAGTGCTACGTAAACCAACTACAGTGGGTGGCACTTAAGTATTCCACTGACGTTAACCCGACATGACTCTTTCGTCATAGGAGTACGTATGTAATGTTTATAAAGTTAGATAGCCAGCACTGCAAACATAATATACGCTTCACCAACATTACGCCTGCATTGGGTGTTCTTCCACAGCAGTTTCGAGACCTGACATGGCTCTGTGGTAGAATGCTTGATTGCCACGCGGAATGCTTGGGTTTGATTCCTGCTGGGACTCTGATTTCTATTCTTTGTATTCCTGGCGTCAACACCGCCGATGTCCGTTTTTCTTAACGCTCTCGGATTTAAATTACCAATGCCTGTTCTCGCCGTTCCTGGGTAGATATGAATTGTCTAAGTCCTGTGGCGCATACCCGCATTCCGCGGCCCGTGGTATATGCGTATGCGCCACACGTGTCTGGAGAAATGAGTTTGACGACGTACGCGACGGGATTTCCACGTTATCATGTCATGACGAGCCAGATATATTCGTCAATACCTCCTACCTTCCCATACAAATTTTGGTCTACCCCAAGTTAAGGAAGCCATCCCGAGAGCACCCAGACGTAGGCGGCTAGATAGATAGATAGATAGATAGATAGATAGATAGATAGATAGATAGATAGATAGATAGATAGATAGATAGATAGATAGATAGATAGATAGATAGATAGATAGATAGATAGATAGGTAGATAGATAGATAGATAGATAGATAGATAGATAGATAGATAGATAGATAGATAGATAGATAGATAGATAGATAGATAGATAGAAACGCAAAAGTGCTTACAGTACGCAAAGAAATGCTTCGCATTTAAAAAACTGGCATAGGAGGGTAGGGGTATTATACGAACATAACCGCCAGGTCATGGCATGGATAATATGGCATGCCTGTCGCGTACTTCATGGAACCCTTTCCCACAGTCAGGTCTGGCGAATATCAGCTTATCACGGCTCTCGGTACGCGATGTCATATAATTGACAGTCTATATCGACGCAGCATAGCAAAGATAGACATGGCGAACTTTATAGAAAACCTTGCGTGCATTAAACAAGCGAAAGACATGCCGTTTATTACAGTTCGCAATTTTAATGTAGCACACACTCTTTGCATATGTACTCCTATGACTCGACAGGCTATAATATACAGTCGCTCGTACCCTCATGAATACGTAAACGAACGCTGCTTACACTTCGTTTCGATAAGTATAACGCTGGTGCTGATATGTGTTATGTGATTGCTGGCGTTAAGTCAGACAAAAAATTCAGGCAGATCCCAAGTACCATGGGAATCGATGTTATGCGAAGCATCCGGAGATAAGGTGACTGGGTTGCAATTTTTGTATCGAGCGAAACGATATGAAATGATGCTAAAGATATGTACAAAGGTTACACGCACAGACATGTTAACAGTCGCATATGTCTCATATAACCAGTTGTTTACAGTTGTGCAACGATGCCAACAGAAACATAGAAATTGCCAGCACCAGAAGCCGTAAGCTGATATGTAGAGCTTGTGTTTGCAAGGATGGTAGCCCTGGATAGTGCTACGTAGACCAACTACAATGGATGGCGCTTAAGTATACAACTGACGTTGACCCGACACGACTCCTTCGTCATAGGAGTACGTATGTAATGTTTATAAAATTAGATAGCCAGCACTGCAACCACAATATACGTTTCACCAACATTACTTCTGCATAGGCTTCATTTCCAAAGCAGTTTCGAGACCTGACGTGGCTCTGTGGTAGAATGCTTGATTGCCACGCAGAATGCTTGGGTTCGATTTCCTGCTGGGACTCTGATTTCTATTCTTTGTATTCCTGGCGTCAACGCCGCCGATGTCAGTTTCTCTTAACGCTCTCGCATTTAAATTACCAATGCCTGTTCTCTCCGTTCCTGGGTAGATATAAATTGTCAAAGTCCTGTGGCGCATACCCGCATTCCGCGGCCCGTGGTATACGGGTATGAGCCACACGTGTCTGGACAAATGAGTTTGACGACGTACGCGACGGGATTTTCACGTTATTCATGTCATGACCAGCCAGACATATTCGTCAATACCTCTTACTCTTCCACACAAATTTTGGTATACCCCAAGCTAAGGAGGCCATCATGAGAGCACCCAGACGTAGGCGGCTAGATAGATAGATAGATAGATACGTAGATAGAAACGCAAAAGTGCTTACAGTACGCAAAGAAATGCTTCGCATTTAATAAACTACGCTTTAGATGCCAGAGTATTCATTGTGCCTGATAAGCCCACGATACGCACACAACTGCTCAAATTAGATATAGATGTCGATCCACGCAGTAATACTTGGCTCAATGTAGACCATAAGCAGCCACTCGCTGACTGCTTTGTATGAAACTGATTCTTACCATGTGGAATCAGACGGAACTTTTTATGGATTGTTGTTTGCATCAACTTCGTCGATTGGCTGAGAAGAATGAATGTGTTGCCAATATCTTGCTTGTTTTCTTTCGTTTATTTTTCTCGCGTACTCTTTTTCGTTTGGTTTTCTTCAGCGTTTATATGGGGCTTAAGCATTAAAAGTTGTTCGCAGACAGTGCTTTTTACTCAATACTTTTTCATGCTTAGTTTCTGGCATGGTTATTTTATATCATGATTCTACAGGAACAAGTTCAAACAACGAAACTTTTGAAGTTTTGCACAGCCCACTTTTGACGCCCAGCTCAAGCTTGGTACAGCTGATTTCGGCTGAGATATGACAAGAAGTGCAGACTATATTGCCAAGCAGAGAAAACTATCGGGCCCGTAGCGCGCCGCTGAAGCTTCTCGTCAAAGTTATACAATATGTGTTGTTTGCGTGTACTTTATATAAAAACATGGCTGATCCCTCTGTCACAGGAATGGCTGTAACACGAAAGTGAGACGTGTCTTCACAGAGGCAGTTGAGCGATTATTGTGCATTGTTTGGCCAGAAGGGCGAAGGAATGATTGCTACAGCAGCAAATTGTAATGTCACGCGAAGAACGGCAAACAGCTCGAAACTTGCAGCGCGCACCTCAAGCAGAAAGGACGCACGAAATGAGCATACACAGGACGAGCACGGACTAACAACTGTCACAGCTCGACACTTAAAGCGCGCCGCTCAAACGCAGAGAAAGACGCACGAAACGAACGCACAAGTATACACAGGACGAGCGCGAAGAACTGTCACAATTGTTACTTCGTGTGTGAGCAGCGCGCTCCTTTCGTAAACGCGGCCGCTGCGGCGAGCGAAGTGACCTTCGTGCACTCTTTAACCACTGTAACTTCAAAGCAAACTTGCGGTGGAAGCACAATATGTACACAGCGCCCCAATACCCCAATCACGAGGTAAGCGCGCGCGCACGAGTGACCACGCCTTGTGGAGGCGCGCGCGCATCGCAACGAGAGGGGCGACGACCTTTAGAGCGGCCCTCCGCGCCACCTTCACGCCGTCTCGCTAGTGATGACGAAAACGCGCTGAAATCGCCGAGCTCTGAGGACCGCCAACGGTATATGGTGTATATACATAGCTCGCCTTTAGTATGCTGATTAACGTACGCTCGGTGGCCGAGTGGTTTCGCGCCGCGCGCTGCGGAGCGAGAGGTCGTAGGTTCGGCGCCCGGCGACAGAACTTTTTCTTCTCGTTTTTTCTTTGCAATTTGTTAGTTTATATTTTACAACGTCATATCCGTGACGGAAATACGTCAGTGGAGCCGTGGTGGACCCCGGCATAAAACACTTTCGTGTTAAAATACACATGAAAGTAAACGGAGACACGCTAAACAGCGTAGCTCAACTAATAGATCAGTCTACTTCTAAAGGCCCGTTCACTCCTGAGACAAGTGCCAGTCGCGCAGCCAAGTCAGTCGCACAGCGACTGGTAGCAAGCGGTCACAAATGGCCGCTTTGGTTGAAAAGCGTCTTGTTTGGCTCAGTCGTTCGCTGCTCGATTTTGCAGTCGCGTGATTGCAGTCGCAATCCACTGAACCAATCAGATGTGGAGGAACAGAACGTCAGCTTATTTTACGGGGCGATTGCAGCGCAAGCAGACGTGAATTTTGTGTGGCGACACGTGTAAGTCGCACGCTGGTGTGGACATCGGTCACGTGTGGAGTCGCTTTTTTATCGGCCAGCCGCAAATGGTCACATGACCCGGTGCTAGTCGCAGGCGTGAATGAGCCTGAAGGCATACGCTGAAACGTACAGCGGAAAACACCAGAAGTGACGCACAGACAGATATTATCCCTTGTGCCAAATATTTTTCTTCCCTGCTACCTAGACACAAGTTTAACCACATCGGCATAACTTGAAAAATGCCTCGCGGTAGACCATCGTGGGCGTTGAGGTTGTAGATTCAGCTGCCATCAGCTGCAAGGTTTTCTACTCTGACACTTTGGGTGAACGCTGATATGAGCGTGCGCGTATCACTTGTTCTCTCTTTACCCCTTGTTTTCTCCATTCTT
This sequence comes from Rhipicephalus appendiculatus, assembly GCA_030522465.1. Taxonomy (NCBI): domain Eukaryota; kingdom Metazoa; phylum Arthropoda; class Arachnida; order Ixodida; family Ixodidae; genus Rhipicephalus; species Rhipicephalus appendiculatus. The sequence continues at coordinate 607,361 of JALIZH010032933.1, forward strand.
TATCTCTCCTTCCTCCTCCCCCGCAGTCGGCAGGAAGCCGGGCACATCATGGTTAACTTCCCTGCCTTTGCTTTACCTTTGTCTCTCTCTCTTTTACATTTTGGTTTGATTATTCCTTTAGTCAAGAATAATGTGTTTGTATTATATTAGGGACTTTCATCTTTGAATATATTACCGAGTAAGGAAACAGTTAATCCGCATAATTTCTTTGTTTATTTCATTGCCTATTGGCTTTTTTATAATTGATGAGGTGTGCGTTACGTCCGGCTTGACCACATAGTGAAGTGCACACGTCTATTTCTTTCTTCTACAAAACAGGAAAGCGACTGCAGCATTGATAAGGCACTAAGCTTAGCATAAAGGTAGCAGTTATTTATAGTGCCATGGCCATATCGGCATCCCGCAAACATTAATAATGCGGAGCAGTCTTTTCCAGGGAGTCCATCGATTTATTCCTAGCTTCTTCGTAAATGAGATGCACAACAGGTAGATGGACAGTGTGTCCTGAGGTCCTCTCCTTCCGTCTCTGTTTTTTTAAATGCGAAGCATTTCTTCTATCTATCTAGCCGCCTACGTCTGGGTGCTCTCGTGATCGCCTCCTTAATTTGGGGTAGACCAAAATTTGAATGGGAGCGTAAGAGGTACTGACGAATATGTCTGCTAAAACACGTTGGCGGGCTAGTTGGTTTGCATCCATGAATTGTGAGTAAGCGCGACAGACAGGGACGTAGAAGAAAATCGACACGGACAAAGCGCTACTTTCAACTGAACTTCATTTTCCCACGAATCGATAAATATATACCGAGCGAGCGGAAACAGAAATGAAAGAACATGTAGTGGTTCATATCGCTGGACCGAGCATGTGTACAAAGTGCTATCACGACTGTCGTGATAGCACTTTGTACACATGCTCGGTCCAGCGATATGAACCACTACATGTTCTTTTCGTGATAGCACTTTGTACACATGCTCGGTCCAGCGATATGAACCACTACATGTTCTTTTATTTCTGTTTCCGCTCGCTCGGTATATATTTATCGATTCGTGCGGAAAATAAAGTTCAGTTGAAAGTAGCGCTTTGTCCGTGTCGATTTTCTTCTACGTCCCTGTCTGTCGCGCTTACTCACAATTCATGAATATGTCTGGCTGGTCATAACGCGAATAACATGAAAATCCTGCCGCGTACGTCGACAAACCCTTTCCTGCAGACACGTGTGGCCCATACCCGTATACCCTGGGCCGCGGTATGCGGGTATGCGCCACAGGTCAGGTGTTTGACAATTTATATCTACACAGGAATGGCGAGGACAGACATTAGTAATTGAAATGCGAGAGCGTTAAGAAAAACTTACGTCGGCAGCGTTGACCCGACGAATGCAAATAATAAATATCAGGGTCCCAGCAGGAATCGAACTCCCCAGCAATCTGCGTGGCAATCAAGTATTCTACCACAGAGCCACGCCAGGTCTCGGAACTGCTTTGTGAAACGTCAATTGTGGTTGCAGGGCTGGTTATCTAATTTTATAAACGTTACATATGTACTCCTCTGAGGTAGACGTCATGTCGGGTTAACGTCAGTTGTATACTTAAGTGCCATCCACTGTAGTTGGTTCCACGAAGCACTATCCAGGGCTACCATCCTCGCAAGCACAAGTGTTACATATCAGCTTACCGCTTCTGGTGTTGGTAATACCCGTGTTTCTGTTGGCATCGTTACGCAACTGTAAACAACTGGTTATATGAAAGATATGCGACTGTTCAACATATGCCTGTGCGTACAATATTTGTACATATCTTTAAAGTCATTTTGTAACGTTTAGCTCAATAAAAAAAATTACAGCCCAGTCACCATGTCTCCGCATGCTTCGCATAACATCGATTCCCATGGTACTTGGCATCTGCCAAATTTGTTTTTGCTGTTGTGCGTCTTATTTACTCAGTATAACGTGTACGAGCTAGCCCAGCCATAAATCCTCCTCAGTTGCATTGTTTCGGATCAGTTCGTGTAGCAGAAGCAAACGTACAAACGAACACAAACCCCTAGTGCCCCTTATGTCCGAGTGCGTGAATTTACCGTATTATGTGAGTGATTAACACATTTTATTTATTTATTTTTACATATTGCAGCCCCGTTGGGGCTATTGCAGGAGTGGGGATCACACACCACACACCTAGCGCTGACAAAAAGTCACGATATGACAAGTAACGAACACCTGCTGGCAAAGCATTATTAGTGTACAATTGTTCAGCGAAAAAAAAAACGCATTTGAACGTATATGTTTTAGTTTGAAATATTAAACGATTTAGTTTGGGAGTGCTACGAGTAGAGGAAGGATCGTCGAACTTAACGTATTTGTCTAAACAAGTGAGGCGTGACGAGCTAATCGGCGAATGCAGAAACTTTAGACATTCGGTGTGGCGACATGTTCACAAAGGGGTAAGGTTAACTGTAGGAAGGTTAGAGGAAAGCGAAAGATGTCTGTCATATCTTAGGCATGTAAAACAAACGGCTTTAGACTGTACAGACTCAATCTTGTGAATATCATTTTTCTGGAAAGGGTTCCATACCGTAGACAAGATTTGGCCGGATTAGTCTTTTGTAAGTCAGTAGTTTACTATCTCGGGCAGCCACTCGATGTGTCCGTTGAAGATAGCGGAGCTTTTTTAATGATTTATTGCATATTGTTTCAATATGTTTACTCCAAGAAAAGTTGTTGGTGAAAAGGAATCCTAGATATCTATATTTTCTTAACTTTAGTAGTAACAGTTATTGTGTATGAGAAAATAGAAGGTGTTAGGCGCCTTGTAAATGGTACAGACACAGTTTTGTTGAAGTTAATATTCATTTTCCAAATGTTACACCATGAGCAAAAGCGTGAAAATGCGTCGTTAAGAACAAGATGATCTTCAGGAGAGTTAAGTTCATGATGTAGCACCCAATCGTCAGCGTAAAGACGCATATTAACAGTTATGTTTTGTGGTAAGCCGTTAATGTAAAGCAAAAACATGGTTGATCCCTTCGTCATAGGAATCGGTATAACACTAAAGTGAAACGTGTACTTACAGAAATAGTTTAATGTTTACTGTACATTGATATAAGAAAGCTTGCACAGCGTCTATTCGTGTTTGACGGTTATAGCACCGTTTAACGTGGATGCATGCACGTTGACATTTGGTGGCACATCGACATCGCTACGACTAACGTTCATGATCAATGATTAAACAAACCCTTTTGGTCATAGATGCTTGTGGTAGCTGTATGGTGAGAGCGGAATCAGAGAAAGCGGAGTTACACCAGAAGAGCGTCATTGATTGGACGCCGAACTTGGGCTAAGGAGCTAAGGTCGCCTACTCGCGGCATGTTAGAGTTATTGAACACTACTGCCCGACCAGAGGGAAACGCAACGCGCGTCGCGTCTTCCCCTTTGGCCAGCTGCGATTTTTCGCGGGTTGAGCGTAAGTTGGGAGCGCGAAGAACTCGCGCGTCACAAAGCATACTATGAGCGAGGCCGACGCTAGCGGTAAGGTCGCCACCTGGCTGTGTGTTAATGCGTGGACAAAATTGCAATTTTCCTATTCGAAACGCGCCGAATGGGACGGACGCGTAGAAACGACGCTTTGAAGAAACAAATCGTGGATTTCACGGTCATAATGCTTTACTTCACTTTAGCAAGAGCACTGTGGGAGGACAGTGGTAGATATAAAAGGCGCGTTTGTAAAGCCTGCAGAGTATGTGACCGTGGCGCAGTGGATAGCGTGCCCGGCATCTCTTGCCGCGGACTAAGAGGTCGCAGGTTCGACTCCCGTTAAACGGAACTTTTTTTCTTTGTCTTCTGATCATGTGTATTTTTTCGACGTCATTTCCGCGACGGAAATACGTCACTGAAATCTTGGTGGACCCCGGCATAAAACACTTTCGTGTTAAAAGAGAGAAGGCCCTAGAACTGTCCCCTGGGGCACAGTGGAAGAAACACTGGCAGTATGGGAGTCAGCATTGTTACAGGAAACATGCTGAGAGCGGTCAGTCAGGAAGCCAGCCACCCAGTCAACAAGTTTATTATTGTCAAGGATGAGGCTAGCTTTGTGTAGAAGTTTGGGGTGAACAACACCGTAAAATGCTTCCGCAAAATTAATTAAAAGTGCATTAAGCTATGAGCCAAGAACTAATGATAGCAATGTCACGAGTGAATTTAAAGTTGTGCTAAGGTTCTGAGACCATGACGAAAACAATGTTGACAATTACTAAGTATCTTGTTAGATTCCGAGTAGTTCATCATATGTTTGTGTATATGTTCAAGCATTTTACAAGAGTAGGAGGTTGAGGAGATCGGTCGGTAGTTAGCCAACATCTGCTTGTTATATACAATGTATACGGGTAAAATTTTACCACATCGCCACGAGGAAGAAACAGATGTAGTTGATAGTGACTTGTTAAATATAACAGTAAGATAACGACATGTCCAAAGAGCATAACGATTTAGAAAATCATTGTATACATTATGAGAACCACTCAACTCTTTCCTATCAAGTTTTAACATTACGTTTAAAACACCATCGCGTGGCACAACGAGATCATCAATTTAAGATGCTATGGCACAATGCTTTTTTCTTAGGGAAGGCACTTCGGCTTAACTGAGCAAGGGAAAGGCGGGGAAATGTAATCGGATTGAATGGACCAGCCCGGTTTTTCGCGCCGAATGCCGCCAACGATTGCAGCACAGCCTTGCTGAGCGTCGAGACGCCAGCCGGGTGGATTCAGTCATTGTAGGTGGTCAGGCACAAGCTAGACAAAACCTGAAAACGGAAAGGAGTTAAGGTAGGGGAAGTAAAGAAAGAGGGATGGAAATGGAAGTAGTTTTGAAGAAGAAGAAGAAGACCACCGTAACTGTCGAGAGGAACAACGCAGAATGACATGAGCGGGCGCGCCACCTTACACAGGAACTGTAGCGACATATGTACCACTCTACTGACTGTTTCAAGATTGCGATAGTAGGAGCAAGCGTTGTCCCCCAAAAAACTTCCGGTCACCTCATTTATCAGCTCCTAACACCGAAACCGAAAGTGCGTTTTCAAATTGTTTCAGGGTAAAGAAGGTCTCTCGTTAGTCTCAGATAAAAGGAAGGTGCATAAAGTTCAAGGGACTCTCTTATAATCTTTGCGTAGCTCAAAAGAACATTTCTTTGAAAATATTTTACTAAATAAAGGAAGGAAAGTGTAGTAAATTAGCGGGCTACTCGCTAAGGCTCTTCTTGCCCGCCAATGCTATTACGGCACATCGGTGGACGAAACCGGATGTCGTCGAGGGCCTGTGTTTGGAAACAGCGAAAGTGGCCCCTTTTGGCTACGTCTACTGATGCAGTGACAGAAGACCATCTTCTCAATGCAATTACACAGTAAAACGAAAAGTGGCACCTGAAAATCCTCAATGTAAGAAAGATACATATGTAAGAAATGACACAGTTCCTTTACGAACGAAAAGCTCAGTTTGCCTCCTTCATGAAGTTCTTAAATGCGAAGAATTTCTTTGCGTACTGCAGGCACTTTGAGCGTTTCTATCTATCTATCTATCTATCTATCTATCTATCTATCTAGCCGCCTACGTCTGGGTGCTCTCCTGATCGCCTCCTTAACTTGGGGTAGACTAAAATTAGTATGGGAGGGAAAGACGGTGCGACGAATGTCTTTCTGGTCATGATATGAATAACTTGAAAATCCCGTCGCGTACGTCGTCAAACCCTTTCCTGCACACACGTGTGGCACATACCCGTATACCCCGGGCTGGGATGAGGGTATGCGCCACAGGTGCTTGACATTTTATATGTGCCCAGGAACAGCGAGAACAGACATTGCTAATTTAAATGAGAGAGCGTTAGGAAAAACTGACATCGGCAGCGTTGACCTAACGAATGCAAAGATTAAATATCAGGGTCCCAGCAGGAATCGAACCCAAGCATTTTGCATGGAAATCAGGTATTCTACCACAGAGCCACGCCAGGTCTGGAAACTGCTTTGGAAAAGCGCCCTGTGCAGGCGCAATGTTGGTGCGACATCAGTTGTGGTTGCAGTGCTGGCTATATAATTTTATAAACATTACATATTTACGCGTATCATACAGGTGTCACGTCTGGTCAACGTCAATTGTAGCTATGCGCCATCCGCTGAAGTTGGTCTACGTAGTATTATTCAGGGCTACCATCCTCGCAAGCACAAGCACTGCATATCAGTTTACTGCTTCTGGTGTTGGTAATACCCATGTTGCTGTCGGCATTGTTACGCAGCTCTAAAAAAACTGGTTGTATAAAACATATGCGAATGTTCAACATATGTCTGTGGTTACAACATTTGTATATATCTTTAGCGTCATTTCGTAACGTTTCGCTCAATGAAAAAACTTAACCACAGTTACCTTCCCTCCGCATGCTTCGTATAACATCGATTCATATGGTACGTGAGCTCTGCCGAATTTTTCGTTTGGAGCATCTGCTTGTTCTCTCACCAGTAGTGTGCACTGCACTATTGCACAATCTCCAGGATGCGCCCACTCTAGTCGGCGCGCACGCGCTTCGTATATTGTAACACCAACGCGGGGCGATTCCGGAATTGTGTAATGAATGGCACGTGGATGGCGTATTAAAAGACTCCACGTTTAGCCTTTTTTCCTGACAGCCATGTGATCGCTACGGTGTGAAACGTTTTGCAGGATAAGAATACAACTCACTATGAAGCTATTCCTGAACAGTAAGTTTCTGACTCGAACTTTCCCGTCAAGTTCTTTCAGTGCCACTGCCTTCTTATTGTTTTTAAAGTTTGTTGTCAACGAGAACTCTGCAAGGTAGCATGAACTACTATGCCACTGCTTTGTCATATGCCCCCCTTTTTGTGTTTATATTTAGTAGGTAAAGCGCAAATCAAGATTGTGAGCTTTGTCTGCGACATTTATATTTTGCTCATATGTGAGCATGGTAACAAAAATGGGCATATAGCCATGTATAAGACGTGTCATTAGTTTCACAAAAAGGCAGACTGTATTTTCTCCCCCGCTAACGGCTAAAGTGCTACTGCATACGCACATGAAAATTGGCAACAGATACGCACATGCGTCTTTGAGTTGCGCTGACGGTCTGCCCGGAACAGAGCACCGGGCCCTTGTTTTTGCCGCTCCATAACTTTCTATTAGAGAGGCCCAAAGAAACTGATCGCACTTTGTACGCGGCTACCGCTCCCGTTCGCTTGCTCTATGCGAACTGCGCAGCCGCTCACCTTGCAGCGTCCGCTAAACTAGACGTGCTTCCGTTGGAAAGTGGCCCGATGCAAACTGCACTAAACACGTACATATATTCCTAGAGAAGGAAACCGATGCTGGTGGGCATACGAACGAGTAGCGCACGACCTCGAGCAATGCCAGCGAAGCCGGAGAGCTCGCAAAGTACACGGTGAGCGATGAAAACAGCGGAACCGAGCCCCGAATGAGGAGACACGGAGAAGGAAAGTAAAGCACGGCGCGCCAACAGTGCCGGCGATGGAGAAAAAAAAAAGACAAAAGAAAGGGGAGCCGCAATAGAATGCGACGCTTTTGCATGGCACCCCTGAAACAGCGGTCGGTTCAAAACGGCCGGTTGGCGGAAACGGAAACGGGTCATTGCGTCCGAGGGAGAAAGAATGGCAATCGTTGGCGAAAGAAACCGTAGCAGCTTGGCTGTGCATGGCCGCCGCCCTTGCATCGGGCCCTTCCGTCGCGCCATCTTCTTGAATCTCAATTTGAAGACGGAGCCCACGATGGCATGCACCAGCGGCTCCGCAATCGCGAAACTTCGGGCTCCGTATTCCGGCCATCGCCGCCATGGGAGAAGCCTCGTGGATTTTGCACCGGCATGTTCGGGAGATTACTTTGGCTGCATGTTTTTCAATTGCCTATTCGGTGCGAGCGTAAAACCTGATTAGAGAAACAAGCATGACGCTCAAGTCTTTAGTTTCCAAACAGATATTCTTCAAGGTGTCACACTAGGGACTAAATAATAAATGCAGCAGTAATTTTCTTTTTACCTTCTCAAAATATTACTGGAACGTTCCGTGTTTACGCTTGTTTAATGAGCCATGTGAAGGGATTTGAATGGCGCAAGTAACCTGATTAAATAATTTGTTTACACCCGCTTTTTAATTAGCTATCAGGGAGGAAAAAATGGTCGCCTTAGGTATTAAATGGGCCGAGGATTAAACAGCGTAAAGATTGGCGATTATCAGTGCAATATTTCATTTTATTCTCAAGCAGAACATATGCTAGGAAGAGGGAAGGATCCTTACAACGAAGAATTATCGTGAATATAATGAAGCCTGGAAACGTAACCAGACACGTAAAAAAACAGTCAGGAGCCTTTCCCTAATCGGGTAACTGGCTTCACATGTGCGTGCCTTACGTACTACTTTTCTGTCTTTTTCCTTTGTGTACTTTTTTGCTTCTATGACATTGCACAATGGTCTCTCCCAACTGCTTCCTTCCTCCATGCCGTGAATTGTACCTTCATGCACGTGCGCAACATTTGCCATATCAGAAACGCCTGATCGCCGACAAGCCCACGATGGAGGGGGCATCAATTATCGGAAAGCGGCGCATACAAGTACGCATATGACCGGAACACCTTAGAGGGTCCCATTTCTGTACACTCGGCGGCGCCGGGTTTCTCGCGTACGACGCCGCCACCGAGATCTGTGAGCTATAAAAGCTTCGCTTAAAAGCGTGCAGGAAGGTCGTAGCGATGCCATAGAGTAAACAGGCAACTTGGGTATGGACAACGACACGAGGTTGCTGGAAATGGCCTAGTCGATAATAAAGCGTACCACCAATAGCAAGTCTGGAGACGTGTGTCATTCATGTAGTCACTTGTATGCCCAGAAGAGCGGGGTAGTGCCAGTTAAAGTGTGTTTGTCAAGGTCACATGGCAGTCCAAATGTATTGAGTTGTCATGGGCTCGAAACTGCACTTAGTTATAATGCCCTTAAAGAGGTCAGGGTCACTGGAGTCTCCCAATGTTTCTTTTTTAAGGCGAAAGCCCTAGATGCCCCTCATAAAAGCGCGAAAATTGACCGAAGGCTTCGGCGTCCCGCGGCGTCGGCGGCTACAGGAGTGATGCAAAAAATTAGCATCCCGTGGTGACGTCACCAATAGCAAAAATTTGTGACGTCATCATGACGTCACACCACGTGACGTCCCATGATGGCATCATCACATGACGTCGTCGATTGGTCAAAGGCGGGCCGATTATGGAGGCTGAGCAAAAAAAATAGCAATGGCTTAGCTCGGCTACGACAGGATATACGTAGCGTGAGCTACGGACGGACGGACGGACGGACGGACGGACGGACGGACGGACAGACAGACAGACAGACAGACAGACAGACAGACAGACAGACAGACAGACAGACGGACGGACGGACAGATGGACAGACGGAAGGACGGACAGATGGACAGACGGAAGGACGGACAGATGGACGGAAGGACGGACGGACAGATGGACGCACGGACGGACGGACGGACGGACTAGCGAGGGAGCTCACGCGAGTCAAGCGCCAGCCCACTAGTGACACGTAACTCTAGGAGCTTCCAGGCCTTCTCCGGCGCGCCAGCTGTGCGCCGTGTGACGTCACTGCTCCTCGGGCATGCGCAGCACGGCTCTCGATAAGCCACGCTAAACTGCTAAACCTCGGCCAGTGTAGCTTACGCTACAAAACTTTGAGGACGCTTGGCCTTCGCCTTCAAGAGCAAAACACGATAGAGTAATCGGGCCCGTGTGAATCGCCTTCTCAATTCCTAGCATGGCTTCTGTTCTCGGTGGATTCTTCAACCGTACCGCAAGAAAACGAACGTGTGTGTACTTAGCATTGGCCGTTTAAAACTAACCTACAATTCATCCTGAAATTACAGTTTTGGAGTACCTACTACGCCATAATTATTCCGCTTTCGAATCAGCGAAGGGCCCACTACGCGTCCGTAAGGCAACACGCGAACATACTCAGCTGATAACTGTTGATGTTTTAGATGCGAAGCATCTTATGCTCGGGGCTATGTCCGTCCCGCGTCCCCCGTCCCCCGTCCCCCGTCCCGCGTCCCGCGTCCCGCGTCCGGCCACTTTCATGAAGTAGGGAAGCACCCATTATGCGAACCAGAACACTGTAGTAATATGAAGGCCGTCAACCACTACTACAGTCATCAGAGTCATGGCCGAGAGCACAGAGAAGCTGCTTAGCAATGGCTAGGCAGGTGGTGTCTGTCGCCCAGGTTGACCCCATTCCTTGAGTCATGGCCGAGAGCACAGAGAGGCTGCTTAGCAATGGCTTGGCAGGTGGTGTCTGTCGCCCAGGTTGACCCCATTCCTTAATCTTGCTTGCATGTGTTTGGAGGGGGGCTTAGTCCGTCCCTCCTTCCCGCGTCCCACACCACCACAGCGCATGCGCGTCCCCTCCCCTATCCTCTCCTACGCTCACCCCCTTTCTCTACTCTAGGAATCCTCTACTCTACGGAGCGGTTCCGGCGTCCCACATCCCCACAGCGCATGAGCGTCCTCTCTCCTCTAGGAATCCTCTCCTACGGTCCCCCCCCGTCCTCTCCTCTAGGAATCCTCTACGGAGCGGCGCGCACGACAGGTGGTGTGACAGCTGCATACTCCGCTGGGGGGCGCCACGGTGGTTCCGCGGTATGAAAATGACGGAGCGAGCGCGCCTCATTCTCTCTCCTGTGCAGCGCCGCGATGAGCGCCCGGACCGCTGCCGTGAAATGAGAGCGGCGACGTTCCTCCTGCTCAAGCTAATTATCTCCCCGCTGCTTCGCATCCACACATGGTTCCCTTTAGCGGGAGATGGGGAATTTTTTGCTGCTGCTGATTATTAAATATGTCTGAGCGCCTTGTAATGGGGTGGGCCTTCAGAACCCACACTAGTTGTACAATTCACATGTCTTGACGCCTGGCGCGATTCTACGCCTCTGCCACGCAATATTACATGCGTTAAGGAGACTCTCCCACTACATGACATTCGTATAGGGTTTTTTTTCCCGAAGTAGTTTCAAGCAATGCCGCGGCTCTGCCTTGCCACGCATAAGGCCTGGCTTCGATTCTTACTCGAACCGAATATTTTTATTATTTATTTTATTTGGATCTTTGTCGATTTTGTGTCCACGGACAACGCCGATTTTTCGCTCACAACCAACTGCGTCGACACCGACGCCGACACCAGAATTTCTGCGAAACGAGCGCTTTAGCGCCGTTGCCTTAAGGCCTTGTGAGGTAAACCTTGCAACGCCTCCGATCGCCCCTGGAGGCAGCGCAAAACCACGTTAGATGCAGAAAGCTTTCGGAGAGGGGCGTGTGAGGATGAATACACTGACTGCGAAGAAAAAGAAGACGGTTTTGGCCTTCCACTCGTCTTAGGCGAATGCAAAATGGACCCTGTAAGTTCCGTTTTTTTTTCGAACTCCTCGTGCGCATGCACCTAAATAATGTAAGCATTTTAAATGAGAATGCGCGAGTGTCTGTCCTAACCTAAATTGTAGCTTCCGTAGATGATCCGCTGCTCGAATGCGATTCATGACGTTGAACAGCGCAATGAACAAGGGACGGTAGGAAAGAGAACAGGACAGGCGCTGCCTAGTGAGGAACAGGTCAGCGCCTGTGCTGTTTGTTCTCTTATCTACCGTTCCTTATCCTTCGCGCTGTTCAATATCATAAACCAGTACCAACTTGCCGAGATTTCCACTTCCACTCGAATACGAGCCAGACTTCACGTATCGCCCTCATTGTAAGAGAGGGAGACGCAATAACTTAAACTATAAACCAATTTCAGTATTATTTCTATTTTACAAAGATATTGAACGCACTACGCATTAGCATCTAAATATTGTTTTGTTAGATAAATGTGTTATCTCGGGATAAACGATAGGGCTTTCAGACGGATAGATAAACTGAAATTGAAATATTAAAAATAAGATAAAAATATACAAAACATCGAAAAAAAAAAGCCTTAGCAACGGCATATTTTGTGATTTCCACAAATCCTTTGACTGCATAAAACAGAACATATTACTAAAGAAACTCAAAGTATGTGGAGCTCAAGGTGTAGCGTTACAGCTTATGCATAATTACCTTGAATCTCGATCTCAATATTCTTCCTTGCAAGTGTACAGCACGGCGAAGAGCGTAATTAAATACGCGGGGTACCACAAGGCCCGATTTTTATTGTCGTTATTGTCTATTGCAGACACAAATGACATAATACACGTTCCGCTAAAAGATGAAATAATATTGTTTGCTCATGAGACTGATGTCATTTTTCTTTCCGTCGGAATAGACTTTCAGGAAGGAAATGTTAGCGCCAAGCATTGGTTACGACAGCTTTATCTAAACGCAAAGAAAATTAACCAATTTTTTAGCTCATCTTCAGAAGTGCGCTTTGTAAACACGGACACGGGACGAAAAAGACAGTGCAGGACGCAACGCGCGCAAACTACCAATTGACACACCCTTTTCACGGGGCCACGTTTTTTGTCACATTCATTAAATCCAGTTGGTAGTTTGCGCTCGTTGCGTTCTGTACTGTCTTTTTTGTCCCATGTCCGTGTTTACAAAGCGCACTTTTGAAGATGAATCAACACCAACTATAGCCTACTTCATAGCTATTCTCAATTTTTAAAGTTTCTTTTTACTCCGATAGTAATAAAGAAATAAACTTCGATGAAAAAGTTTTCTGTTGCGGACTGCAACTAGAGCATGTCACAAGCCATTCGCTTGTGGCCGTTACATTTCACAGAAACGCGAGCTGGACAGAGCACATAAATAAGGCACGCAGTAAAGTGGCAAAATCATCTAGCTTCCTACAACGGATCCGGCACTCAGTGTCTGTCAAGCGTCTTATAGACAATTGTACTTTTCGTTTGCACACTTACATTTTAGCTCATGACTCTTAGTAGGAGGAATATTAATAATACTGACATAGAAAAACTGGCTGTATTACAATAGCGGGGTCCTCGGTTACTTAACTCTTAACAATGCTCTAAACAATACACATACAATCTCCGTTATTAATTTCGCGCTTCAAGATTCCTAATTTGGAAAATGCCTAAAGAACAAATATCTGCATATATCTTTTTAGAGTGGTTCCCCGGAACCTTGAACATTTGTCAAATCGCTTCTCGAGTAGAGACACGAGACATTTTATACTTCACGCCCCATCCGTCACACTTCATAAATAATCAAGAAATCAAGGACAAACAATGACACAGATACTATCAAATATAAACTATGTGTTTATATGCGCACCCTAGAGTTGTTGACGAAGCTAGATATTTTAAAACAATTCGCAAACTTAAATGCACGATAATAAACACGTTTCTTATCGCGATATATTTAAATAATGTTAATAGAGTGTAAAGTCTTCGTAGTTAATAGTGACGGTATCAATGCTACATTCTAAAATGCATAATATATGCTTGTACATCAATGTTTCTGTATTCTTGAGTTAACTACTTACTTGCTCTTATGTATACAGTAAATATTTTGCGGTGTGTTTAAAAATTGGTGTTGCAAATATAGTCCTGATATTTTTGGCTGCATTATACCCCTGTCACACGGCCACTATCGAAAACCGTTGAACTCCCACAATGTAAAACTTTACTAAGAAGTTTGACGGAGATTGAGTTGTGCCCATATCACATGGCGATTTCACGAGCTTTGAAGCCGGAAGGGGTCCTTTTGGCGCTGCTGCACCTAGATGTGCATGCAAGATATCGCGTCTAATCGCACTGAAAACATTCTCAATAATAAGTGTGATTATAAAAACTATAATTTATTCCCATCGAAAAAAAAATGTTTATGGCTTTTATCACATAAACGTGTACCTTCAAGCATGTTGGCAGAATGTTGACAGGAGTGCTGACAACACTGAACGTTTGTTTTTGAAACCATACAGCACGTTGTGCTCGAATGCACTGGCCTACAGCCCGAGCCTCCGCTCGAGCAGACGAACCCCAGTGCCTTGGCGACAGCGCTATAGGATTCCGTGAACACGGTGCGCCCATTAACTGGAAAGCGGTGGAAATAACCAAACGGCGGCTGGAAAACTGGTGGCGCACTATAAATCAGCCAGGTGCCCCCGAAAGTGAAGCCAACTAGGACTATTTTTTTTCTTCCTGAACCTTTTTTGGTTTTTTAAAGGTCTGATCCGGGTTATATATGCCTCTTGATCGCCCGTTTCAAAGGGCTAGGCCACAGATATCATCATCATCAGCAACAGCATACGCGTCTTCTCTACGTGCGCCAATTCTCAAACACAGTGCAAGTTGTGGCCAAGTTCTTTGAAGTTGCGCTACCGCCTAGAACACGCTGTTTTTTTTTTGTTTTTTTTTTTGCAATATCAAATCACACAGGTGTCACGTTCAATCCACGAAGCCCTTGCTGCGGATAGGTCGTACAAGAGTTCGCATGTACTGCCGGAGCGACTGCCGGCGTCGACGAAGAAAGAACAAAAGCCGCATCACTCAATGCTATGACTTTTGGTAGCGTTGAAGTAAAATATGTTGCACCGCAAAAAACCGCCAGGCCTGCGCGGAACGCGCAGCACAGCTACAGCGTAAGCTGGGAGAGCGGCCTTTTTTAGAGCCTTTTTTAAAACACTCTTGGGGCAACTACTACAAGCGCACTTGCATGGTTACCCACTACGCCATAAATCATCATAATTTTTGTGTAGTGGGGAAGCGTCTACTATGCCATTATTCGTCATTCTTCGAAAAAACGCGGTACCCGCTACACTCTTGTGACACATTATGTGCACTTTGTTGATGCTGTGGCTGACGACGATGAAGAATTTCACCTGAGGCTTTTTTAATGGGTTGGAGCATTGAATGACCCACTCGTTACGCAATTCGCATTGTGTGACGCCTGGTTCTTACTTTACTGCTCTAAAACGCTTTACAACACACGTTAACGCGATTCCTTACCCGACATGAAGCCTGCATAGGGTCAGTTTGCACCGCAGTTTCAAGCAGCGTCGTAGCTCAGTGATAGAGTGCTGGGCTGCCACGCAGAAGACCCGAGTTCGATTCCCGTTCGGTCATACGTGTTATTTATTTAGTTTTTTTCTTATTTCGTGCGATATTGGTTACGGGCACCGGCGGCGGCGGCGGCGGACAACTACGGCGCAGGAACGGCCCTTGTTGTGATCTCATAACAGTTTTCGCTGTAAAAGAACGGAACGAAATGCACAGATGTAAACGCGAGACATGGTGTGCAGAGTACGTGCACTTGTAGGCGTATTATCTCTTTTACAGCGAAAGCTGTTATGAGATCACAACAAGGGTCGTTTTTGCGCCGTAATTGTCCGCCGCCGCCGCCGGTGTCCGTAACCAATATCGCATGAAATAAGAAAAAAACTAAATAAATAAAAAAACACCTATCACAGATTGGGAATCGAACCCGGGTCCTCTGCGTGGCAGCCCAGCACTCTACCACTGAGCTACGCCACTGCTTGAAAGTGCGGTGCAAACTGATCCTATGCAGGCTTCATGTCGGGTACGGAATCACGTTAACGTGTGTTGTAAAGCGTTTTCGAACAGTAAGGTAACAACCAGGCGTCACACAATACGAATTGCGTAACGAGTGGGTCGTTCAATGCTCCAACCCATTAAAAAAGCCTCAGGTGAAATTCTTCATCGTCGTCAGCCACAGAATCAACAAAGTGCACATAATGCGTTACAAGTGTGTAGCGGGTACCGCGCTTTTCCGAAGAATGAAGAATATTGGCATAGTAGACGCTTCCCCACTACACCAAAATTATGATTTATGGAGTAGTGGGTACCATGTAAGTGCGCTTTTAGTAGTTGCCCCAAAAGTGTTTAAAAAAGGCTCTAGAAAGGCCGCTCTTCCAGCTTTCGTTGTGAGTGTGCTGCGCGTTCCGCGCAGGCCTGGCGTTTTTTTTTTTGTGTGTGTGTTAAACCTACGTTATCAATATATTATGCAGTGAAATAACTTTTAATATTCATCAAATTCATTACTGTGTGGACTGCGGCTGTTTTGTGTTTGCGGTTTTTTTTCTGAACTATACAGATTACTGAGGGCGAGAGCACACTGCCGCTGACGGAGCTAGTTGAACTCTCTTTGCGAAACACGCCGTCTAACTTCCTTGGCGTAAGGGAGACCGTGTGACACGGACCGCATCTCCCTTGGCGTAATGACGAGGGAGTTAAACGGAGTTCGCGGGTGCCCGCGCGACTGGGGTATTCATTGATGTAATACATTTGATCTATTAGTACTAATAAATGTTAACCACTACTTCCACTTACAGAACAAATATCTCAATCAGGAGGACTCCGCCCTTATTTCGCCTTAGACCTTGCTCGTACCTTGCATTTGTTTTGCCCCAACAAAATAAAATATCCGCTAAACAACTTATAAAGGGCTACAGAGGACGCATTGAAATGTCCATGCCAACTCGTTTTACTGTTGTATTAACGCAAGGTTAATAAAAGTAGGGAGAAAAGTTAAGGAAGAGAAATCGATCACATCTTCATAGGACAACTGCTATGCCTATCAGTTTCTCTCTTTTTTTTTTTTCATACCACGCGCAACTCATTAATAGCGCCATGGGGTCCAGGCTTTCGCTTTTTGTGCCTGTCCTCTCCATAAGTCATGATAAATGTTCGTGTTATGCGATGTGATATTTCCTCTAAGCGCTCTGTTTTCCTCATCTGTCTTTTTTTAGTTTCACGTTTTTTTTTTCTTTAGTGAACGTTTCGAAGCATAGAAAACGTCTTCAAGCGCGTCGTGACTGTAGCGCTGTTATAACTATATACGTACAAACAAGTTTGAAAATATTTTTTCTAGCAGTATGAAGCGCTGTATAGTGCATGGTTAGAGTGCTCGGTATAGCCATCCGACGCTCTTGGGCTACATTACAATAGTCATTTTATGTCTGCGTAATTTGCGTCAGCAAGTTACGGTTGCGTGTATAAATCCACTCATAACATGTCCTAGTTCGCAGCACACACGAAGAGCAATTTTTGAGTGCGGCCGGGCTGTCGTATGATGTCGTATTCTGTCGTATGCTGTGATAGTACGCTGTAGTCGTCGCTTGACGTAACACAGGCAAAACCATATATAGCATAGCCATTTGAGCGCTCACTGGCGCCAAAGAGAATACTTCTTCCTTTTGTTGTTCGAGAGCCTTGGTGATGACATTAACGCAGGCAGAATCACATATAGGCAAAAGCACTGTAGCATATTGAGCGCGTGCTCACGCCCAAGAGAAGTCTTCTTCCTCTTGTTCTTCGAGCGCCTTGATGATGATACTAACTGCGGAGCACTTGAGAGACCCAGGCTGTCGTATGCTATCGTATGCTGTCGTCGCTTGGAGTAACGCAGGCAAAACCACGTATAAAAATTGAAAAAGAGGAAGCAAGCGAAAAGTAGAAAGAGAGAGAGAAAGAAAGAAAGGAAAAAAATAGTAAGAAAATTAGAAATAAATAGAGATAAACAGAAAAAAAAAACACTGACAAAACGGGAAAAGAGAACAACAAAGAAAGAGGGAAGGAAAGAAAGAGAAAACCGAAGAGAAACAAAGAAGGCTGCTCAGCTCCGCACTACCTTTAGGCTTGGAACCACTAGTGTGAAGCTGCCTTAATTTTTTTCTTCCCACTGCAGAGTGCCTGATTTGGCCTTATAAAACTTCGCCGCGTAATCGTAGCCGTCTGCAGCAAGCTGGACAGAGTTTATCTACAACACTGCCTAAATGCTTAGCGGAAAGTGAGAGTGTCTGAATATGAGTGAGAAAGTATGTAGTAGTATGCTGACACCAGATTCACCTTGTTGAGTTATTGTTGCATTGCGATTTTAATGTTCATCGCAAAAGGAGCTACTCAGTTTTCGTGTGGGCGTTCTGCAGTTCTCTCCGCTCAAACTAAAAAGTAGTTGAGGAATAACGGTGCGAACTCAAGTACGACGTGATTTACGTGGATAGAACCGTACGAAAGTGGATGGGCGTGAAGGAGGAAAAATTGGGGACGCCAAATGACGACAGTGAGGGCGACGCACCCTTGTACGAGACGTCTGCGAGAGTAATCCACACTAGACAGCAACAGCAGAAGCGACGAATTTTATGGCGCGAGCGTAGGTACGGCTGTGAACCTAGGCGGATCTGCGGGCTTTCTAGCCTTTCGTCCGGCGCGGTTAAGCTTTGAGCCGGGAGCTCGAGTTCTTCACGAATGCACCAGAAACACCGGTTCAGCTCGTACAGGTACCCCGCGGGTAATCCCCAGATTGCAGAATCGTACCGAGCTCTTCTTGTAATCGCGAGCGAGCTCCAGAGTGGCAGTAGTCGACACAGGCAGAGGTCACGCTGCCTAAATTAAAGCTCCGTTTTTTGTAAGCGCTTCGATATTTTTTACAGACTTCTACAACACTGAATGTCAAGGGTAGCCTTTATTTGAACACCAGGCAGAGTCTGTGAAAAAAAAAATTGTTATCTGCCTTGAACGCATTTTTTTTTACGAGGATGGAAATAGATAAACAACGAGAGCTATACATAGAGCGGAGAGAGAGAAAGAGAGAGAGGAAGGGAGCGAGGGGCTTGTCGCTACCGTCACATTGACTTGGTCATTATAATGAATGTGTACTAGAACAGGCAATTTATTGGCGTCTTGGTTTGAATGTTCTGACACCTGTGTTTCAGAAGAGGAATCGATATCTATATACTTGTGTACCGCGATTACAATGAGCAAACATATAGCTCGTGGAAGTGTGTAAAGTGTGTAATGGAAGTGTGTAAAGGAATAGTTCACATATAGTTCAGGGCAAAATGCAGGACTAGCAAAAAGGAAACGGACGCACAGGGCATATGCACCTTTTGTGCCACTTTTCTTTTCAGACGCCCATGTTTTGTGCGTTATATAGAAAGATCCATGAACTTGCTTTCCAGTTAATCTAAATGTGTCGATATTTATACGTTTAAAAGGTAGTGCGATCACCTAAATATGAGACATCCCCCCCCAATCATTTTCCCGAACAAGTTATAAGTTTAATAAAGTAAGAGCCAAGAACCTGCGCTCATGTCTAAAGGCCCTGACATACATACCACACAGCCACAGCTAGGACTTCCACATCAGGCCACAGCTAGGACTTCCACCTTCTGAGCTAGCGCAGAGGCCATGGCAATGCGCTTTGATGTCACGAGTTCAATCCCGACTTGTGGCGGCTGCGCTCGAATTTATTCGGAATGCAAGAGATTCCACGTAATAAATTTAGGTGCATGTTAAGTGAACCCCAGGTGTACAAAATACTCCCAAGTCTTCCACTTTAACGTTCCTCTGACTCAGGCCATGGTTTTGAAACTAAAAGCGAAACCAGAGAATTCATTCTTGGTAAGAGCTTCCATTAGTAGCATTCGAAATTTTGTACTTTACTTAATCGTGGTTTTCGGCGAAGTGCACGTCCGACAGCCAAGTTTCACAGGCAGATTACACGGCCGAATGCCTACGAAGCGTGCTTAAATTTACTGCTCCCTCTCGATAGTCCTTTTTGCTCGGATCGCGTGCTTATTTTGTTTTTATACAGATGCCTAGGACCTTATACAGATCGTTACAACCCAACTCCAGTGCTGGGTAGCATACCAGATCCTAGCATCTGGTTAACCTCCCTGCCTTCCTATTTCTTTCTTTCTTTCTTTCTTTCTTTCTTTCTTTCTTTCTTTCTTTCTTTCTTTCTTTCTTTCTTTCTTTCTTTCTTTCTTTCTTTCTTTCTTTCTTTCTTTCTTTCTTTCTTTCTTTCTTTCTTTCTTTCTTTCTTTCTTTCTTTCTTTCTTTCTTTCTTTCTTTCTTTCTTTCTTTCTTTCTCTTCTGTCCTAAAGGTTAGAGGAGGTCTTGGGGTTACTGTATTAATGAGATATTTTGTTACGAGGACGATTATTAAATTTTTTTTCTAGTAGAGATGATTTCGAATCCATTGTAACCTCAGTGAGTCAACAATTTATAGTAATTAGAGGGGCTTTGAGCGTTACTAAAAAATTGTCTGAGTGACCTAATACTATTTAGTCTTTTTTTGACGTTCCAGGAAAACCAGGTGGGCTGGCAGCGCTTCTCTATACCTTCGAAACCACTGTTAAACTTTTCATCGCAGATTATTAAGTTCTAAAAAACGGAATTGGCATGTCATGCCTCTAGTCCTCGTGCCCCCCAGTCGTGTGGGCACCAAAGTGAGTGCCAGATTCAACGATCAGAGAACGCGTCTATTAGAAGTAGGTTATGCTAGCGTTTGAATAGTCACTGTGGCTGAACGCTTAAGAACGGGCCATCATTTGGTCAAGTCGCGTGGTCAGAAAGCAAAAAAAAAAAAAGCAAGCAAAGGTTCGTAGGTGTTCCACACACCCATCCCATTTGCTCAGCCTCAAGGACGGGAAAAGTAGCTACGGTGTCGACGTTGTTTTTACGGCGGCTAATAAGCTAGGAAACATATGCGCCACCCTGCAGCGAAATAATGAGCAGGCAAAAGAGAAAAGGCGGGAAGATATTTGTTCCGTAAAATGCCCCAAAAAATATCGAGACGGCCGCGTAAAGTTCCTTTCAGCTGCGGTTGCCCCTACATAGTACAGACAGGCCGCTGTCTTTAGGGGAGATGCGAGTCGGAAAAAAAGTTGCCTTACTCTGTAGCCTAGGGCAATGAAATCTTTGCTGTATATATAGGCTTTTATGCTGATTTCAAATATAGAATTAGTTTTATAGTAAGTTGCACAGTTTTCGTTTCGTGCCAGGAAAATGTGTAAAGTATAGTTCGTTTTGTACAAACTTTTTATGCCACTAAACATTTACGGTTCTGAGCCATTATTGGCTCACATTGCTCGACATTAACTCTAGAATGCAAATAACTATCAAGAAAGTGCGTATAAAACATTTTGATGGTGAAGAAGAATTGCAATGCGAGAATTCATAGCATCCTCAGCCCATACTAATTGCTTACCTTAGGTTAATAATAATTATAAAGGCGATATCAAGTTTTAAAGAAAATACTTGCACCCTTCACATGTTAAGGAATATGTGTGCAAAATTTCTTCCTGGTCGGGCTAACAGAAGTACCAAAAACATGATGTACAAACTCGAGAAGTTGCCCAAAAATGGATCTTGAGAAAAACGCATTTTAAAGGTATAAGTGAAAGCTCATCTGTACAGAAAAGATATGTTATTTAAGATGATTTATTCTATCATGGGAGCTTGGAAATCATGGTTATTTTGAGCATGAGGCTTTAGTGAACCCCTCATGCGAAATGCAATGGCAAGCAGCCAGGTGAAAATTTCCAGGGGACTCTAGAAAATGAGCACTTTTTAGTTTTTTAGCAGCCACCTTGTGCTCTTTAAAAGCGATTTTAAACCTACTTCGAGTTTAATTACAATCTTCAGATTTTTTGTCATGAAAGTAGAGACACTAAACTTGTTAAAGCAAATAAAAACGAAAAATATGTAATTTTGGAAAAAAAAACTTGCGTTTTTCGACTCGCATCTCCCCTTAATCAGAGATTAGGCGTTGGCCCTCAGTTTAACGTTAATATTTCGTTGCATTGTCGCGATTGTAAATGCACGCCAAAATCTGATGAATGCGCAGTTTATTTGCGCGCACAAGAACAAAGAAACGCGTCTTATGGCTGAGGCTTGGCATAAAAATACTAGCAGAAGCGCATGTGTGAGCCAGCGTTCGATTCACTTGCACAGAGAAGAAATGAAATATTCAAACAGTTGCCTTCCGTGCGGATTCGCACGTGTACCTGACTCACAAGTGGCGCTGCCATTCCTGAGCAAGGGGAGATAAGTTTTGCGCATGCTATCTTTTCTGCCTCAGTGCACCGATTCACTTGACCATCCTCGTTTGTGTAGTCCGATTCCCTTCTCCTGTGTGCGTGTGCGTGTGCGCGTGCGTGCGTGCGTACGCGCGTGCACCTTACCTTCGTTCATAATGAATCCTTACGAACTAGCTCGACTTTATGTCGTTACAAAAGACCACCTTGTTTGTCTTTCTCGGTTGGAAGCAGCTGACATTTTTAGAACATGTTCTGGGAGCAAAGCAGGACATGAAGAAGAGCGAAGAGAGGGCGTGCCGGTTCATGATGATAATAGTTTTCTGTCTGCAACAAAAAAATTACGGCCGGCTCAAACAGCTCCACTGTTAAAACGAGCACTGTGATGTTTCACTGCAAAGACTGAATTGTCGAACCGGTTTGTAGTGAACAAGCCCTGAAATTTTACTTCGAGCGCTGAGTTGGTAGTCTTACAACAGAATTATGAAAGTTCAATATTCTGGTTGTTCTTAACAGCTCAAAGATAGAAGAATGTAATGCTTGTATCCTTACCTGACTTCCCTAAATAGCCCACATATATGCACGAGCTGATGAAAGTAAATTTAGCCACGAACTTAGCCACAGACATACAGCTTTTTTCTTTTTTTGGGGGGATTTATTCTCTTATTATGAACAGAACGCGTTTGCGTTAAGGCTTTACAGGAATAGCGTATTTCTATTTCTTCATTCACATGATTTTATCTTTAAGGTTTTCATCACTTTCTTTTTTCTACATTTATTAGTTTTCTCAATGACATTGGTAAGTCCAGTATTTTATCTTCGTTATAACCTCATTCAAAACACTTGTAAAACCGTCTGCTTTTTGTACAATCTCTCGTAACTAGTTTGAGAAATTGTTAAAAACAAAACCGGCCGTAGCTGAGGTTGCGAAGCCACCGAACACACAAAACCAGTGTGCCATTCCGCTACAAGAGTTCGTACCTGAAGTTTTTCCAGCAAAGGGCGTGTATTCAAGACAGCCACACAGCCCCGTTGCAGAGCAGTGCCTGTTGCATTGCTGCTAAGGTTGGTCTCTTAGATGAGGCGTGCCTCGTTCTTCCGAAATGTGTGTCTACAGCGGCAACAATTGTCATTGCTGGAGATCATCCTATGACGACGTACATAACCACTGATTCCCCCCAGGGCGCATATTCGACACCTTGCCCGGGTACCGAATCACCGAATTTGCCAACCGAATTTGCACACCGAATTTGCCAACCTTCCAAAAGAGATTCTCATCGTCCTCAACAAGCCGTAAATGATCACCACCAACATCGATGTCATCGACGGACTTGTCAAGGGGGCGGTGGGCATTCTCAAGTTGTGCGAGAGAGCAGTAGACGACGGAGAGTTCCCGAAACGCCTTTGGTTGCAGTTCGATGACGTGCACGCGACACGAAAGCTCGCTCGCCTTCGCTCGAAACGAATGGTGAACGAGGCCAGACAGAGTGGCCACGACATCGACGCTACGTGGATCCCCATCGAACCTCGCGTTACCACGCTAACCTTGGCTCGCAAGACGGCCGCTGCACCAACGTGAACAACCTAAACCTTACCCAACTCTAAAGGAGACCATCGCTTCCATCACAAGGACAGCAACGAAGACAAGGGCATGCTCAACGAGTTGCAACGTCTCGAGCAACACAGATTGCCGACGCTGACGCAGCGGTATCTTCGAGCCTTGAGAGAGGACGTTGACTCTTCGACCGAGTTTACCCTCGTGCTGCTCAACGCCCACGCTCTCAATGCCCACGCAGATGACATCGAGAGAGATCCCATACTGACCACAGCGGACGTACTCTGCTTTACGGAGACGTGGAACGGAAGAAAACCGTTCATCGATGGATTCGTTCCAATCGTCTGCATCGAAAAAGCAGAGCGTTCGGCTGGCGGTGTAGGGATTTACGTCAAGCTACCCGAAACAGCGGTGGATCTCGATTTACCACTCACCAGCCAGAGCCACAACGGTGAGCATGCCGCTGTGAGGCTTTCCAACGGAATCGCCCTGATGACAATGTATCTGGCACCCAATATAGCCAAAGGAAACATCATGAAGTACATTGACATCGTGTTACGAGATTATAAAACCAAATACAAGAACGAACCATTCATACTGGCGGGAGACTTCAACATAAACATCATAGACGACACCTGGCTTATACAACACATAGCATCTCTATATGCTCTCAGATGCATATCATTCTATCATCTACAACCAACGACTATCCGAGGAACCTGCATCGATCTCATCTTTGAAAACTTTAGACTACATCCGATCCAAGAACCATTGTCGCTTCACTTCACTGACCCCAAAGCGGTTATAATGAAGGGTCAACGGAAGCCGCATCTCACTGCCATATACGGTGACGACTAAAACATTCTGTTGTGTATATACTGTACCACCCCCCATGTTTTCACGTCTTTACATGATGATCGAGTGGGCAAAATGTACGGAGGATTCACGGTTTACCAGATTTGCCTCCGGAGCTTCGGCCCACTCATCATCATTGACTTCGTGGATATGGCGGGAATTTTTTATTTTTTTTTGCCTACTGCCACAAACTCTTCTTCTCGTTCATTCTTTTACACCCCCTTTTCCCCTTCCCAAGTACAGGGTAGCAAACCGGAGTCTTCCTCTGGTTAACCTCCCTGTCTTTCCTTTATCTTTTTCTCTCTCTCTTAGATGAGGCAACCACAGTTTCTGGCTGCTTGGTATATGTCTATGTGTTAAGGACTACGGCAGGCGGTACCAGCCGCTAAGGCTTCAGAGATCAATGTGGGCAAACGCTGTGCATGGTTTTGCAGACGCGTATCGCTGACCATTAAAGGGCCTCTAAGCAACTTCTGAAAATACGAAGAACGAGCGCCTTATTTTCTTCCAGCGTTTTCCGTCTTTACGGCACAATTCGTGACGCCAGCTGTTTGTTCACGTGACGTCAGGATGATATAAGCTCTCGATTGGCCGATATACTACAGATATCTGTTGTGCATTGTCACCTACCCTGTCTTGCCATTGCAGTCGCATGCCCGTTCTGCCTTGTCTTGCATGACTATCACTTCGGTTGATTTCACTTCATTGTCTGCGTTTGCAACTGCGCAAACGGAGATAGCAGCGTGTTGTCGAAAAGAGCCAAATCCTGACTGGCTCAACGCTTAGTGATGACATCCCACGTGTTTCCTGAAGAAACACATGGTGAGGGGGGGGAGATAGCGCTTGTAGGAAGGGTAGTGAAGGCGAGAAAGAAACAACTGTCCCACCTTGGAACTCGGTGTAGTTCAGGGGCCCTTTAAGCTGCAAGAAGTGAATAACACCGCTTGCTTAACCTTCCTTTCGCTTGTACTACAATTCGAACGTCATCGACCCTTCAGTCTTATCACTGCCACATCAAAAACTGCCAGACAGCGTCTCACGTGTTACTTTTCTTTTTACTTTTCTTTTTTACGTCTCACGCCTAATTGCGTTAAGCTTTTTTATGCTTTATAATCTACTCATTTGCTCAAACTTTGTGTAAGATAAATTCAAAGCCTTTTTTTTTTTGCTATGACGTATTCACAAGTATACTCTTTCTCTCGCACGACACACATACAACCGACGGATGTTGTAGCCCTCGCACTCGGGAGTGTTCCGCATTTCTCTTGAGCAGCCGGAAGCGATACCACGATGCTCAGCAGTCCTAACGTGCCATTGTAGCGGATGTGATAACGAGCTTTCGCGGCAGAGCTATAGCCTCTATCCAGAATAAGGCGTTGCAGAGACGCTGCGCAGTGGCACCTTATCAGCCTTTGCCAGAGCGTCGAAATACGCACTCATGCATGCGTGAATCTATGAGACACGCGAATGCGGCTAAGCGCCCATCGGCAGAGAACACCGCTCTCGAAAGTGGCGCGGCCATGCGTCGGAAATCAAAGAGCCTGTCGTGCCCTCGAGGCAGGTCGACTATCTTGCCGGATTTTGGTCTTGCGACATCGTTGAAGGTGCACGCTATGCTCGATTTTAGCTTGTTTCAGCCGCGTCTAGAGAGGGGCTTGGTTTAATGTTGTCGCTTTTTGCTAGTTTCACCTCGTAATGAGACGCAGGCTGCCGGGCCACCCCAGTTCATAAGAGTACGAAAGCAGCTGCAACGCGGCTAATTGGAAGTGATCCACTCAGAGATGACAGCGAATCCTCCGGGAAGAGCTCCCTCGACTCGATTTGCTGCTCTTATAGAGAACTTGTAGGACAAGACGCCGGGTCAAGAGAGCTGGCCGGCTTTAACGGAGTACGTGAATATTACGCCGCATGGCAAGGCTTCACGCGGTGTTGACAAAGGGAGAGGAACACTTGCCGGGGATTGATTGGTCCAGAACATATTTCACAAATATATGAGCGTGCTTATCACATTCAAATCGTTGAACACCATGTCGTGCTTGTCCTTTACTCGGCCCTGGCAAAATGCGACATCGCATGTAAAATATTTCCTCGGCACAGTGCCGTCTAGCTCAACTATAGGTAGTTCTAAACAATTATACGCGGCGCGGTCATCTTCAAACCACTCGCTTTGGGTGTTTGAATACATAAAGTTTTGCTACTCCGGCAAAAACTGTAACCTTGTTTTGTTACATCATTTTCAGCTTGTATTATGTCCACTGCAATGTCCGCTGCAGGACGAAGGCGTCGCGAAATTATTCCTAATTTGCCCTATCATGTTCGTGCTAGTTTCGTTTTATCCCTTAGGACTTATTCATTTAGTCGCTCCATCTAACTCGATGCCGCCCTCTGCTGCGCTTACAACCCCTTGGTACCCTTCCCGTTTTCTCTAACTGACCACCGGTTGTCTGTCCTACGCATCACGTGGCCAGCCCAGGTCCATTTCTCTCGCTAATGACAGCAAGAATATCGGCTATTCCCTGTTTATTCTAATAATAATAATTTTTGGGGTTTAACGTCCCAAAAAACCACGATATGATTATGAGAGACGCCGTATTGGAGGGCTCTGGAAGTTTCCATCACCTGGGGTATTTTAACGTGCACCTAAATCTAAGTACACGGGCCTCAAGCATTCTCGCCTCCGTCGAAAATTCGGCCGCCGAGGACTGGATTCAATCACGCGACCTGCGGTCCTGTTTGTTCTGTCACACATTATGCTATCTTCCGATGTCTTAATGTTAAACCTATCACTTTCTGTTCCATCGACCACTGCGTGGCCCGCATTTTCTAGAGTTTCTTTCCTAGCTCCAGGTTTCAGGCACATATCTTAGAACTGGAATTATGCAAGTGATTGCACACTTTTCGCTCAAAGGACAGTGGCAGATTGGCTTTAATTATTTGGGAATGCCTGTCCGAATGCCTGCCACGCACATGGATTTTAGAGAAATGGTCCTTTATTTGCTACTGGGAAGTCAATAAACGAATTAGACGCTGTAGCCGCAAGATTCTGACATCATAGTTTTAGCAATAAAGACAATTATTTCAAATTCGCAATCACGTTGCTTAATGAGTACATTTAAGTTTCACAGGTTTCTAGATAAGTCAAGTTCAAAGCTCAAGATATGAAGTAGTCATCGAAGTTTGAAGGGTAGTGATTCGTAGTGCCGAAGGCACGTGTTTTCTTTTTAGTTCGCAATTAGGCCTAACTATTACGATAGGTACAGAGGTCTGCGCTCCTTCACTACTTCTCATTAACTCGAACAACGATGACTTTTGACTTTTCAACTGCCGACAAAACACGGAACAGAACCGTTTATATCGGTGCTTCCACTAACTTGGGCTCCATCCTGGATGGTTCCGCGGTCGAAGTCATTGCTTGGATTCTGACAGTGGGCAGCAGTTATAATTGGGAAGCCACTGCGATAAAGTAATGATTGCTTGACTTAAACAGTCTGTGCACCTTAATTCCGACCTATTAAGCGCACCTGCAAACCGTTGCTACGTTGAGAAGTTTGTACCTCACTGTACAAATGAAAGAAGAGGGCTCTGAAGTCTCGGTGCCTCAGAGTCGACCTACGAAGCAGTGCTGTGCGAGATGATAAGACATGATAAACGCAAATTTATAAAATACAGCGTTTCTCAAGAAACATAAAACAAGCTATGTAAAGAAAAAAATTCAGCCAGCCAGCTCCGCTTGGAAGACACTGATGAAACAGCGAAGCTGGTGGCGTGCAGTGGAGTTCAATGAAGTGGGAGGAGTGCGGGAGCAGTAGTGGGCGTAGTGGTGAATTGTGGGAGTAGTGAGTAGTGGCAGTGGTGGGAGGAGTGGCACATATCCGTGATGGGATTTAGCCACTCTTTCTGCGGGTAAATCCCACTAAGATCTACGATCTACGACGGACCCCGGACACCAAAGCGTCGAGTAAGAACAACTTCGTTGTGAAAAATTGGCCGCGTATTTGCGTGCTTCGCTGCAAATGTCGTCGAAAGACGATAGTCTTCTGCCGGCCGTACTACAATGCTTTTGCCTTGCCTCAGACAGCGCTTTCTCTATGTTGAATCGGCCGAATCTGGCTGGCCTTGATAAAATAGAGGAGGCGCTGCGTGAGACATGGGCGCCATCTGGCAGTGCTGTCGAGAAACATCACCTTGTGCAGAACCCAGGGCCACTGCCAGCTGCACCAACATATCGTCGGCCGAGGGCTTTTTCGTGCATAGCGTCGCAGTTCGTGTATAGCGTCGCTTTTTGAGCGCAGCCTAAGAAACGCTGGGGTCTTCAGAATTACGTATCTATGTATTTTCTTATAAAGGAACATACCAGCTACTACTTATGTATTGATGTTGCGCCTCAGACATGCGTAACATTTGCTTTTTGATCGACAATGTTCACAAGTATGAACAAAAATACTTGTGCAAGATGGCTGGGCGCTGAGAAAGTGGTTAAACTTTGGCCGAGTAGCTGAATCGGGTCACAGACGGACAGACAGACAAACGAAAATTTCTGCGAAGTATCCCAAGAAAGACTTTAAAACGATGTGATGTTAATAGTTGCCTCACGTAAACTGTAAAATATTCCTACAATTCACTAGGATATTAGACAAAATTGATTATCGAAAAAATGCTCACCGATTTATTTGCCAAACCTCGAATGAATTAGAAAACATCGCATTTTATAGTTTCAAGCTCTCTACAGAGCCCTACATCTTTTTCGCGTGTAAATGTTGACCAGCAAAATTAGAGCAAAGAATCGAAGTGAGTGCGCACCCATGTACCTGGCGCGCATGCGATAGCAACGCTCTCGAAAGTGTTTGGAACAACTATTTAACTTTGCTCAGTGTCCTACTTGGCTGACGCATAAATGTGATGAGGCGGTGGCTGCATAACTGCCGGCTGCTGTTATGCTATATAAGAGGGTACATGCATAGCGCGGTTTGCAAGGTAAGTGCACACCGGTTTAGGACGGCGTTAGATTAGCTTACTACTGAAGTGAGAACATTTGAACAAAATATTTTTATTGCTGCTGCTACATCGCTGCTCTGCTACTTTAACGCAGCCTTGAAAGCAGCAACTTGGAGTGTTCTATTCGAACACCTCTGAGAGCGGTGCGCACGTGCAAGGCGCGCGGCAAAGTACTAACTTGTACCTCGTCGCGTTTTGTAGTGCACTATCGAAACGCGTAAAGTATGGCTGCGGAAAGATGTAGTGAGCTGCAAAACTATAGAAAATTAGGTTTTCAAGTTCAACGCACAACTTGAAATTGAAATGAAATCTTGAAATTCAAACATACGCATTTA
Source organism: Rhipicephalus appendiculatus (assembly GCA_030522465.1). NCBI lineage: Eukaryota > Metazoa > Arthropoda > Arachnida > Ixodida > Ixodidae > Rhipicephalus > Rhipicephalus appendiculatus. The sequence goes on from JALIZH010032933.1 coordinate 636,914, forward strand.
TGCAAAGAAAATATTGGTTCAATCACTCTCTTTGTTTGTTTGTTTGTTTGTTTGTTTGTTTGTTTGTGTTTGTAGCCTCAAGACTGGGGCACATACCCACTCTAGGGGATTGGCCAAGAAAACGTATTGCAACCTATGGATGATAACTATAGTATTACTTACTAACAAAGAGAGAGACATAGGGAGAGAGAAGAAAAAAGAAAATGAAAAAAGGAAAGGAAATAACAACCATTATAACGAAATTCTGAAATTTGGAGCAGACCAGACAGATTACTTCACGAGTACTTATTAGAGTAGACATTATAATGGAATGCGTTCAGTGGCTTGAATAATATTACAAGCCGCATCAAATACGTCTCTGGGGCAATGTTCCAGAACGGAGGCACCGAAGTTTAAAACATGTTTCCGCGGTTAAACTTAAACCTACCTTCGAAAACGGAATAACTAGAAGTCTTTTTCTAATTAATGAATAGCTGCGACATGGTACAAAATAATGTTCAATAGTTTCTGTTTCATCATAGAATGGACACGTGGGCGACATCGCCAGATAAGCTCTGTGTAAATATAAGTTTATTGGGGGGTACACGACACCAAAATCTGGTAATCATAACATCAAACTGTCTAGACTGACTCTACATAGGTTTCCATGGAAATTTGAGGTGCTGATATTCTGTCCATTTTGTTGGCAGTACGACCACATTGTCTTCCTCACGTGCTTGTCCTCACCTATTTTACCACAGCGGCACATACAAGCCTGCCAGCAACGATACCGCGTAATCGAACATTATGTCTGGCTGTATAACTAGTTTTTCCACACTTTTCTCAGGCGCCGTTGTCAGAGGAGGAGGAAGGAAAGGCAGGGAGGTCAACCAGACGCGCGTCCGGCTTGCTACCCAATCCGGGAGAAAAGGGATTAAGGGATGTAAAGAATTAAAGAAGAGGGAAAAAAAGGGCTATTAGGACGGAACATGTGCGACTGTCCATTACACGCTTTCAACTGATTCACTCTAAAAAATCCCACGCTTAATCTCACGCTAAACTGTAATTGTAAGCGTGATGCGTATGTAAATGAGCCGTGGATGACGTTTCAAGCACCACGTGACCGAAAATAAGCGTGACGTTCCTTCAGGTCAGCGTGAGGGCAAGGCTGCGTGCCGTGGTTCAGTCATGTGCAAGCGTGAGCGAGCAGTGCACGCGTGTGGAGCGCATATCACACGCTTACAATCCCGCGGAGCGCACGCGTAAACATTTGCCATCACGCAGATACAAATCCTAATAAGGGAGCCGCGATATGCCGCGCCGGCTGAACGAAGCGCGAGCATGCGCATTCTCAACCACGAACGTGACGAGGTGCATACGCATGCATGCGTATACGCCGTGCATACGCCTTCTCCCCGCGCCTCGCCTGTTGCGAGGAATACGAAACTTCATCGCGGGAGGCTGTCGAAGGGCGTGCGTTTGAAAGGCTGCTTTCAGCCATATTTGTTGCGGATTCTGCAGCGGGTGGTCACGATGTTTAATCATTGCAGCACAGAGATTGCTGCCGCGTTCACTTCTACATATATTCTTCGCATTGAAAGTGAGTGGTGCAAACACACCAATTGTGATTGTGTCTTCTTTGTGAGAGAAAATCCACCGCGCTCTGACGCCTCGGCAGCAGGATTTCCACATGGATGGTGCGACCGCTCAACTGCCTTTCATGGACGATTGGAATATACAGGTAAGAACGTTAGTTGTGTTTCGCTCGCACTTTGTCAGCAAACAATGATTTGCAACGGTTTCTTGTCCGCCTTTCAGATGTTGTGTTTCAACGTGTGCGTTTATTCTTCTTTTTCTGAGAGTCTTGTGTTCCGTACTTGTCACTTTGCATCCTTGCTTTTTATATCTTCGCTTTCAATAATAAGTCGTCTCTTGAAAGGCAGTGCTTGCTTGTATATCTTTACTGTGTAGTTTCTGCCATGTCGAGCCGTTATTAGATTCAACTATGGAATACCTTCCAACAAGCCCAACGTTGTGTTCTTTTGAAGTGCCATACTGTCGCGATTACAACGCGAGGTTTTTTGAAAAATTTCTGAAGTCAGAACGCACCTCGCGTTACATGCTGGTTCATGACGCGAATATAACGTGCTCTCTTTCTTTCGTTAATTTCACCCTTCAGATCTCCGCACCCACTGACATTTCAACAAGGGTTTGGGTGGCGAGCTCGGAGTTGCCACTGTGCGTTCTGTACTGTGTTTACTCTCACGATTTATAACGCTGTTAGTGGAGTATCAATGTGGTTACGGCGTATTAGTCCTAACTAAGAACAGTATACGATCGACGCCGTAGTACAGGTGTATTAAAGCGACCGCTCTTCTTTTCGCGTGGTGCACGACCACGCCATCCCTGGAAGTCTTGCCGTGCTCGATTATGACGCGGACCCTCATGAATCATAGAGCGTAGGCTTAATCCATTTTTCTATTTCAGCGCACTTGTTAACAAAACAGAGGACTGGACAACGACACAGACACAGCGCACGAGTGGACATAGCGCTGTGTCCCGTGTCGTTCTTCTGTCCTCTGCGCAATAATAGAATTTCGAATGATGTTTAACCAACACTGCTGGTCGGTGTCACGTGGGACGACGCCGATCTCGCTGAGAGGGGCAGAGGCGTCAGCTTGCGGGCTACTATTTTACTTTGCAACAGTTCCTCACAGTAATGGTGCTTATTCTTATATATATATATATATATATATATATATATATATATATCATCCATTTATATAAACCGCGTTAATTGCAACTCGGACGCGACTGTAGAATTGTTCGAATTAACTGGCGGACGGTAGAATGAACGGACATCGCGCCACACAGCGCGGCCAGAACCCAAAGATGCCTGTTTTCTTCTTCTGGTCGTGCCACATCAACCCAACAATCGCGGTAAACTCATTACTAAAAAGATGGAAGAGCTACAATTTACCTTAACAAGGCACTACTGCCAAAAATAAAAATAAATAAATAAACTCCAGCGCTTCTGGAATGGGTGTCGTCGTGCTGCAGTTGACCACCTGAAGGGGGGGGCCGAGCCCCTCCTCAAAAAATGGAGGGGGGGCCCGGCGCCCCCCAGGCCCCCCTGACTTTAAGCCCTGGTTGTAGGTTAAGGAAAAGTTCATAATTTTGTCAGCTATTTGCCGACTGATAGTAACCTGCGTCTCAGAAGCGATGCATGATACATCAGGAGCGATGTATGCTTTGAATGAGCATATCTGTGTCCGGTTCAGATTTTTAGGTTTTGTTTTTGAAAAAGAGTAAGTGCGGCGGTGTTGCGGTGTTTAGTGAACATGAATATTCTGTGCCCGTGCTGATGTGATTCTGCAGCCCTTCAACATTTTTCAGTATTCCTTTATCATTTACGCTGTTATTTGGCACTTAATGAGCTTAAATGTGCACAAGTGTGTTTATCCTGAGGTAACGATTTGTGCTGCTTGCACATAAGTGTGTATAGGGCTGTTTTTCTCCTGTCAGTTTTGCTGTGATGTGCTTTTTTCTCTCTTATGAAACATGAAGCCGTAATTCTATCTCATGTATTTGTATTGAACGTCGCTGTTGCACTGTTGTATCTAGGGGCTACGGCTCAGTCAAACTGTTCATGACAGCTTTTTTAGCTGCTCCCCTGTACCTGTACTTCTTGAGGCTGGAACAAATTCTTCTTCTTCTTCTTCTTCTTCTTCTTCTTCTTCTTCTTCTTATTATTATTATTATTATTAATATTATTATTATTATTATTATTATTATTATTATTATTATTATTATTATTATTATTATTATTATTATTATTCATTTCTAGCTGCAAAGCAAACTATTCCCTATCAGCAACACAATCTCGGTGAATTGCTGAAAAGTGTCGGGATATGATGTCGGAAGTTGCAAGCCGTGCAACACGTCTACGCTTGTATGGAAGAAATAAACGGGTAAGCAATAGAGCACACTTATAGAACTGCTTGTAACTTCACTTTTTTGCCTCTGTTTTGTTAGGCCATGTTTATCGCTCAGGTATCAGAGGCGAGAAGAGGAGTGACATGCTGGATACGACAGGACACGGAAAAGCAGCAGCTAAGCAGGAAAGATAAGAGCACACACCTCACCTCAAGTGATCATCAGTTACCTTTACAGCGTAACTGACGTGTCTTCTTCACAAGTAAAGCATTATGGTTTGGTTAATGGGATATTTCTTTTTACAGACACCTCCAAAGGAGTTTATAGGACCCTGCATTTTCTGGGGGAAAAAGAAGACTCCTCATCTGCGGCAGCGAGCTGGAAACTTTTCGTATGGAGTGAAGAGACGGCCCCAGAGAAGGAACTAGTAATGTGCCTATGCCTGTACTGCATGGAAGATTAGACATATCCGGCAGCATATGGCCAACGGCTTGGCTTCATCCAGTCAATCACAAAGCGGGGCTCAGGCAACTAGGTATCATCGACACAAACAACACTAAGGAGTTTGTTCACTGCGTTGCGCATTTAAATAGACGGTGTATACCGAATTAACCTTCCTCAGCATTACGCAAATATTTCTGCTGTCAACTGTGTAAATTCTCCTTTTAGCTGTGGTTTCGTTGCATCGCGTTTCCTGGGTGTGTATACTACATGAATAAAAAAAAAATGTACGGGTCGTAGATCTTCTGTTGCTTATATTATTCGCGTTTCTCGGAATAAAACGCCAGAGAAATATAATTTGATAAGGTATTTTTGGCGAACAACAGGGAAAACTGAATGCTTAAAGGGAGAAATACTGTCCTATCGTCCCATACATTGTGCGCATGGCTCATTTTCTTCGAACGCCCAGCGCGGCACAGCGTGTTTGATATAGCACTCGCCGCTCTGTGCAAAGAAATAGGGAGAGGCCTGTTTACACTTTCTATTGTTTTGCGTCCTTGAAATGTACCAGGGCTTAGCCAAACCGCTTGTTAATGGATCAGTTTCAGCGTCAACGGCGGGAGTGTCTTGCGCCAATCTCTTTGTGGAACATTCAGCAACTGCTTCGCCTGCCTGCTGCTAAGGTGGAGACGAAAGAAGAGGACTGTGAGCAAAGATTGCTTCGGAGAAGCGGTGCAAGCCGACAGCGACCCGTGCTTCAAGCTGACTAGCATCTGCGCCCAAGGAGAGACGGGGGAGGGAGTGGGGTCACCCCACTCCATCTCTTTTCTCCGGTGGCGCAGATCCTCGGCGCCGTCTTTAAGCGTGCGTAATGGTCACGCCATAATAAGCGTGTAAAAAACTTGAAACGCACGCTTAGGTAAGCGTGGGATTCTTCAGAGTGTAGGCGTGATCGCTAAGCGTGGAGAAATATCACGCGTACCTTAGGCGTGTAAAGAAACTTGAAGTAAGAAGTTTGAAGTTTATTTCATTATTTTTATGGTACATGTATTTACACTTTTAGGGACCGAACAAAATTGTTAAAGGGTCCCTAACGGCATTATAACATCAAAAAACTCTAAATGGCAACAGCATGAGAAGGGAATATTTAGTTATCAAAAACACAAGAAAACATAGATATCAAGACAGAATATGGTTTCATAGACAATGGTCACCGTTACTAACGAATAAAACATGACTGATACGATAGATAACGCGATGTAACTAAAGCAACAGGAGTACTTAAAACGCATGCTTAGGTAAGCGTGGGATTTTTTAGAGTGTACGGAAAGAAACATTGCCCAAGCTCACTGGACCGTCAGTACCGGGCGATTTTAGAAACAGTAGCAATGCCCGCGTCGCTTTGCTGACCTGCGACACGTAGGCCCGGGACCCAAGGATCCCCACAGTGTTGGTGAAGTGGTTAGGGCATACGCATTCAATGCTGAAGGTATTCGGTTCAACTCCCAGGGTCGCCGGGCAACCATCAGTTTTTCTATTGGGCAGAGAGGTACCCCGGCCTGGGGCTCGGTGCTGTGGGTACTCATATCTACAGGTGGCCTTTCCTTTCCACTCTCTTCTTTCACTTTTCTCCCCTCTTACCCCGCGAAGGTGCGCCATGCTTTCTTATGGGTTGCATAAGTAAGCGTTCTGTTCTTAAACCATTACCATCGCAACCACAACCATAACTGCTACGTGCCGAGGATAATTTACATCTGACAATGGTCGAGGGTCTACTTTAGTGGTTCTCACATAGGGGTCCGCGGACCCCAGGGGGGTCCGTGAAACCCATTCTCAGCACAAAAAAAAAAAAAAAAAAAAAAAAAAAAAAAAAAAAAAAAAAAAAAAGAAAGAAAAAAGGAAAGGGTGCCTTTTTCAGAGGCACACTATGTCCCTTGACAGCGGCACCTTTTGATTTTTGTTATGCTTCACCGCAAATTTGTGTTGTATTGTGTTAAACGGAATTGTATTGTGTTTTTTCGCGCCTTAAAATATCAAGTATGAACGTATACCAACTCGCCCAACAAAAAGTTCTCCTTAACCGCAAAATACATTTGCACTCAGGCGGAGCTGACTTTTGTTTTCCCTTCTTCATGAAATGGTTGTAAAGCGTTTAAATGAGAAGCATTTCTTAGCGAACTTCAGCGTCTTTGAGCGTATCTATTCCCCTATTCCCCAACCCCAGTGCAGGGTAGCATACCAGATACTACCTTCTGGTTAACCTCCCTGCCTTCCTCTTCTCTATCTCTCTCACATGACCGTATCTATCTATCTATCTATCTATCTATCTATCTATCTATCTATCTATCTATCTATCTATCTATCTATCTATCTATCTATCTATCTATCTATCTATCTATCTATCTATCTATCTATCTATCTATCTATCTATCTATCTATCTATCTATCTATCTATCTATCTATCTATCCGCCTATGACTTTGTGCTCTCCGGACCGTATTGTTAATGGGATTTACATCAAAATTGGTATGGCATAACATGACTGCATGACGAACATATATGCCCGGTCATATCATATGAAAATCATTACCTGTCATGAACGGCATGGTTTCCATGCCATGGCCGTGGGGCTCTAACGGCCATTTCGTTAACTTGATATATTCTAAAATTGGCAAGACGAGACATTTCTGTATGACTAACATAAATGACAGATGGTAATAAGAAAATCATGACATGCATGTCATGTATAGCATGACGTATACGCCATGCTCATGGTACGTTCGTGGCTGTTTCGTTAGCTTGACATGTACCAAATTTGGTATTGTGTAATGTGACTGTATAACGAACATTAATTAAAGGTCGTAACATGACAACCATGACATGCATTTCATGTACAACATGATTTACATGCCATGCTCATGGGGCGCTCACGCCCGTTTCGCTAGCTTGATATACACCAAAATCGGTATTGCGAGCGGTGACTGTATGACGAACTCAAATGTCAAGTGGCAATATGAAAATCATGACATTCATGTCATGTACAGCATGACTTGCATGGGACGCTCATGGTGCGCTCGTGGCCAGTTCTCAGGCTTGATACACATCCGAATTTGGTATTGCCCGACGTGACTATATGACGAACATAAATGGCAGGTGGTAATTGAAAATCACGAGATTTATGTTATGTACAGAGTAACTTGCATGCCACGCTCAAGGTGCGCTTGCGGCCAGTTCGCTAACTCGATATGCGCCACACTTGGTATTGCGCGACGTGACTGTATGACGAACATAAATGACAGATGGTAAAATGAACATTATGACATCCATGTCATGTACAACATGATTTACATGTAACGGTCATGGTCCGCTCACGGCCGTTTCGCTAGCTTGATATAGACCAAATTTGGTATTGCGTGACGTGACTGTAGACGAACAGAAGTGACAAGTGATAATATGAAAATCATGACATGTCATGTCAGCATGACTTGCATGCCAGGCTCATGATGCGCTCACGGCCATTTCGTTAGCTTGATATACACCAAAAAATGGCTGCAGATCCACGAAGTGAATGCTGATGATGGGGCGAAGCAGTATGCATCAGTTCATGAATCGTGGCCTTCTATTTTGTTCTGCTTAACAGCCTTTTATTTTGTACTTGTCAACCTTTTGTTCTGTCACATGCTTTGATTGATAGGTGGCTGCATGTCGGTATTTTCACGGTGTTGTGGCCTTTTATTGCGTTTTTTAAAACCATATGCCTATGTACGCTCTGTAAACGGTATTGCGCACAGATGTTTCGCGCCTGCACTTCGACTAGGGACTACGGCGAGCCTCGACGACATTCTGCGACACTAAGGCGCTTCGCCCCTAATTGGTATTGCTTGACGTGACTGTATGACGAACATAAATGACAGGTCCTAAAATCATGACATGCATGTTATGTACAGCATGATTTGCTCCTTGCGGGCTGCTTCGCATTACATCGATTCCCACAATGCGTGGGATGTTCTGGTTTTTTTTCTTTTTTTTTTCAGTTTTCTAAGACATATACCCGCCAGCATACTTTTTCACGGCTCGAATATTTGAAGAGCAAACATAGTTTGAAACACCTTGATTATGGCTGCAGAACGCACAATGTTTTTACCAACTGTTGTGATCGAATTGGCGTAGCACTTAAATTTGACCGTTTTTTGCAACGGAGAAATAAAAAATTGGCCGCGTATCTGCGTGCTTCGCCGCAAATGTCGTCGAAAGACGATAGTCTTCTGCCGGCCGTACTACACCGTTTTGCCTTGCCTCAGACAGCGCTTTCTCTATGTTGAATCGTCCGCATCTGGCTGGCCTTGATAAAATAGAAGAGGCGCTGCGTGAGACATGGGCGCCATCTGGCAGTGCTGTCGAGAAACATCACCTTGTGCAGAACCCAGCAGCAACATATCGTCGGCCGAGGGCTTTTTCGTGCATAGCGTCGCTTTTTGAGCGCAGCCTAAGAAACGCTGGGGTCTTCATAATTACGTATCTATGTATTTTCTTATAAAGAAACATACCAGAGACTACTTATTTATTGACGTTGCTCCTCAGACATGCGTAACATTTGCTTTTTGATCGACAATGTTCACAAGTATGAACAAAAATACTTGTGGAAGATGGCTGGGCGCTCAGAATGTGATTAAACTTTGGCCGGGTGGCTGAATCGTGTGACGTGCCGACAAACAGAGAAACAGACAGACAGACAGACAGACCAAAATTTCTCCGTTTAAGTATCCCAAGAAAGACTATCGTCTTTAAAAGACCTCTGTATTTTACACTGCAGTTTGTGTTAATTTATAACCCTCCCCCCTTTTCCTGTCACGGAAGGGGTACCTCATAACTTCCAATGGTCCACAAGTGGTCCCAGAAACACCCGTGGCAGAGAATCACTGATCGGGTTGGTTTAATACAGTGGTTATTAGCACAGTGTTCGGATGAACTCGAAGTTAACTAGGTTTACAAGAGTTAAACCTCAGCCAATTTTTTCCGCAATCACTTTAAACAGCGAACTAGATGTTATTAGATTGCGTTCGGTGACAAAGTGGTCCCCCCTAAAAAATAAATTGGCGGAGATCTAACTCTTGTAAAAGTGGTTATCGCGAGCGAAATGTATGTTCCATTTCGTTTTGCAAAGGCTATGCACACAATGTTTCATTATGGCGGCTCAGAAAAATATATCCTATGTTGTACCGGGACGCTTGTCCATGGTGCGATGGTTTGCAAACCTTATACCACATCTCTTGGTAGTGTGGCCGAAAGCCAGAGAATTTAAATCATTTTTAGGCAACAACATTGTAAGCAGTTCGGAGCAGTGGGAGTCACAACTTGCCAGCTCGGACCCAGAAGTGCAATTAGCGCTTCTGAGTCACGTTAGGCGAGCGGCACAAGCCAGTGGGGCCCTGGAATTGGGGCCCCAACCAAGATGCTCATGAGTACCCCCTTTTCTACCCCTTCCCTTAAAACAAAGTTTTGTGCGCAGCTCCGATCTACAAGATCAAACCTGGGCTATCCAGCAGGCCAGGGAGGCTACTGGGAGACAAGATCTTCCGTCCTCCATCTGAGCGGTCTGGCCCTGACCAGCAACTAGCCAGACCTAGCAATAAAGTTGTTTCATTCATTCATTCATTCATTCATTCATTCATTCATTCATTCTTCATCTTCATTAAAGTGAGGTTTCTTCATCTCCTTGTTCGTGTTGCTGAACGGCAGTGACGGCTGCAGTAGCTTCGATCTTGGCGCGCTTCCGCTCTTGGTAAGTTTCTCTACAACGTGCTAATCTGATCTCCTTCTGGTCCGGTGTTTCAGCAGGCAACTTTACCATTGCTTGAGATTTCACAGCCTGCCATCTATTATACCAACAAGATGATTGGATTCAGCCTGTCGCTTGCGTTGAAGCGCGCGCACAGACGGCCCTGCCGGCGCGCCATTCATGGCAAGACCTGAGTGACTGAGCGACCAAGTGGCGGTGAAGCGGCCGTTAAACCTTCGCCTGCTCAGGTGGTACCGCAGCGGCGAGGGTTGAAGCGAGCGCAGCTGCGACCTTTCTCCTCAGCGGATCACGTGGCATGACGTCACGCCTGCCGCACTTGCGCTCCGGCGCGTCAAGGTCATTGCGACGCGGTGAATGACCTTGGGAGAAATCGCGCAGAGGAGCTTTCGCTCTAAAACACAATATCTGCTTTATGGGCTCATTGCAGTTGCAGAAGCGACAGATTGAGGTGTTTGACGTTGCCAATACGAACGCGTGATTGGACCATATCATAAACTTCAGGGGTCTAAGATCAGTGGAACGGATCAGCTTCATCCGGCCGTCCACTATGACGATGTTGAAGGCTGCTCCCAAAAGATGAAACTTGCCATTGCAGTCGAAAACCTAGATCTACGGACAACAATCGATCCAGAGAACAAGACACGCAGAGAAACTGCATGAAAAAAAGGTTGGAAAAAAGTCGCTATTACTGACATGGTGGTCAAAAATAGCAAAAAAAAAAAGAGAGAGAAAGAGAAAAAGACGTGTCTGACATCAGGGCTGTTGGTCACTAATCTTGAGTGACTGGAAAACTTGGAGACATGAAAAGGGCTGGTGTAAATAATTTGCTCACACAAGTTCGTCCTGGACTGAAACACAATCAAAGAGTACAAGTAACACAAGCCCTGTAGGACTGGGCAGAATAGCTGTTTTTTAAAGGCGGAAGACAGAAATGTAGCAGGCAAACACAAAGGAGAAAAAGAAAGTGATCTTAATGTTGACAGGACTGATCAAAATAGCACGGGGTAGAGAGAGAGGGAGAAGCAAAAAAAGGCAAGGAGATTAATAAAACGCATGTTCGGTTTGCTACGCTGCACTGGGGGGAAGAGATAAATAGACAGAAGAAAAGAGAGATTGACATAATCACGCGCGCACTTGGGGGGAGCCCATCAATGCTACAGGCGGTCGCATAAACCTATTGATTTTAAATACGTCAGTAACTGTAAATGAAAGACAAACCAAGGTCATCGAAACATCGAAAGATAGTTTCGCAAATAGAAGCGAAAGAAGCCTTTGCAAATATTTTGCTGTGTACTGCCCCTATGGTAGATTTAAATATGTTAACGCCTTTCCATTCGATATAACTTTTTTTTTTGCATGCCCGATTTCGTCGGGTAATTCACCACTGAACACTGTTTCTTCTGCGCATGCCACCTCGGAGAGCAACAGCCTACAGTGTAGAGCGCTAGATATCACCCATAGTGACCCATTGTCGCCTTTTTACAACTTGCCAGAGGCATCTGGATGTATCTTTCTTTGTTCTTCTCTGCGCCCAAGTTCTTCGATCAAGAATCCGTCTTCTTGGAGGCGGAATGCGTAGAACGCGGCACTGTTCATAAACTTGCTAGCGTGTCGTATGCGTCGCGACAGAAGTATTCGATCGCTGCAGCAGCGTACCACTTGGCGAAGTGAAAATGTTCAAGTCCCTCGGCGTTCCCTTGACAAATGCCATTTTGCCCATGCCATAGGCGGCCTCGACTCCACTTGGGCTCTGCCTTTGTTCTATCGCTTGTGTTCGCTTGAGCAGCGCCAACTGTGTGGGTAATGCTTCAATTGACGACAAATGGTTCTGCCGTCTGTCACCTCCAAAGCGGGAAAAAAGATCTCGCATAAATACCAACCCAGGGTGATCGCTACACTGAACAAAATTCCCTTGGACATGCTTTGGGCCGCAAGCACTCTGACTCTGGGTAATTAAAGGAAGTGAAAAATAAAATCACAATTACGCATACCATTGCCACTAAGCAAATATGCAGCGCTTCAATGCCAAAATAATTTTACTAGGCTGTAGGCAGGAAAAACAAGCCATTGCCTCCACTGCTTTTTTTTTTTTTTCGTTTGTCGAGCGAAAGCCTGCTGTTTATAAATCAGTTCGCTCCTATGAAAGCGACCATTTCATATTCGTACAGCCCGCACATTCTTATCACACAACTCGAGCCGGCTGAGCTTCATTTTTTATCGGGGCTCCTTACAGTAGGGCGTAGTAACGACTGTCGGGGCGGGCAAAGAGAGCGCGGCACTTCGCGGTTTCGGGCGTGCTTTGTTTCGCCGCCACGGTGTGCCGCCTCGTGTCGGCCCCTCCTTCCGAAGCCAGCACTCCCTAATGCTCCCGGCAATCCTTCCCTCGCGCAGACGGCGTTCTCCCTCGCCTCTCCCTTTCCAACCCCCGCGCCTCTCCCTTCCTCTCCGCCGACGTGGGTAGCGGTGGCTCACAGCGAGTCTCTCTTCACTGCTGTGCACGGCTGTTGCGCTGTCGAGCCGCGTTCTGTTCACGTGCGCTGCCCCGTAGCGTCGCCGCGCCGCGCGCAGTCGGACCCAACTTTGCCCAGGCATCGGAAAAGTGAGCGCGCATGATCCGCAGGCGGGCCCTTTTTCGGCTCATTGAGATTGGCGCCCCGCGTGGCATCCATTCTACTGGACTGTCCGTGATTCTGAGTGACTGAGCGTGGACTCACTTCTTCGCGTACTTCGCGGGAGTTCGCACTGCTCGAAGTCCCGAGACTAAAGCTACAATCTTTGTCGTCACTTGTGTGTGTTCCTTCTTCGCAGAACTCTTTTCCGGGACCCTCTCCTACCCATTTCGCGCGATGCCGAGGACGATGCGCTCGCCACGTATCTCTATAAAGCGTGCTTTGAACACGCGTGTCACCTGCTTTCTGGTTCTGCTAGCGGGTGTCACGAAAAACGGGCAAGCTTCAGGTACGTGCTTGTTTTTTTTATCCTATCGTGTGGTACGCGCCTTGATATTCTTCAACCATACGCTGAGCAGTGCGACGCGCATGTTTGTTGACTGTCAGAGCTTGACGATCGTGTGACACGCACGCACAAAAATATACATAACGCTGCATCAGTTATTAGATGAACTTCATTAGTTTCTATTACTTTAGAACTTCTGCTATGTTTTAAGTTTGCTACCGTGCGTTAGTTGTTTGTAGGTTATTGTATAGCAGTACAATATATATGTGCCACGCATCGAAGTGTTCCCACAAGTGTGTGAGCAGTTCGGAGGTGGTCAAAAAAACTTTCGTTTTCTCCTTGTTGTTGTTAATACACTATAATATGATCCAGTGTTGAATGATGTCCTCTTAAGGTGTTCACTGCAAGCCTCAGTCTTATTGAGGGGAAAAAAAAGTTTTCCAGTAAGCACTACATGTGGTTCAGTTAGTCTCACCTTTGTGCTTCCATATGCACAAAATTAGAAACCTTTGCAAATGAAACAGCGCGAGCACAGTCACCTTCAAGTGGCTCTCGTAGCGTTGAAAGGCCCCAGTACTGAATGCTCAATTAATAAAAATTACACACTGAGCTTCATTCTTTTTTTCACGCAAAGTGATAAACGATGTGATTTTGGAACATTGCGCTACAACTCATGTGTACAGGTATTTGTAGTTTCCATTAGCAAAACCAAGAAAAACCAAAACACGCCCCCCAGCTAAACGCAGGCTTCGGCGGAGTTGAAGATATTGTGTCAATAGAATAATTAGGCGCCTTTTTTTTTTCGCGCTTCAGCTCGCGTTTATTGCATAAGCAAAAAAAAAAAAAAAAGAAGTCATTCTCGGGTCGCAGGTCTGACGCATCAGAATTCTTCAGTTTATAATAAGAAATTTTTCTTGTTTTATTTCTTTAGTCACGCGTAATTATTGCGGTCGAGCAAATACGTGCCCACATTTTGTATTTTTCTGCTCTTCTACGCTTGCGGGCCCATTACCGCATTTCTCACAGTCACAGATGGAGTTGGATAATTAATGATGCCACGCGGAAACTAAAAGGGCGTACAATGCGGCGGGAGACGTGGACAGAAAATGGGGAAATAAATGGTTTCGTGCTATGATCGGGACCAAGTGCGCGAATCTATGCACCACGTGGCTGCATATTTGGTCGGCAACGCGCTGTTCTCGGGACGTTGGCGTGGCGGGGAAACCGCAGCCGAGTGCGCGCACGAAAAGGCAGCAAAGCGCGAAGACGCAGCCCGATGCATTAACATTCTGGGAGCTCTGGGCCCGAAACGATGCGCTTGTCGTCGAGTGCGAACAAAGCAGGTGCGCCGTTGAATAGATAAACAAGAAAGCAATAGGAGAAAAACAATAAACGAGCGCAAACTGATTGTTAGGATAGCGGTCGCTGTGCAAACCTTCGGGGAATTAGTTCTCGTAAAAGAGGAACCCGGCATCTCCTCGCTGTACATTTATTTGAGAGAAGCGGAAGTATTATTTTTTTTCTTCAAACTTTTGTTCGTTAAAAAGACCGCCGCGTTAGCACACTCATATGCATTGTGTCATGTGCATGATGTGATGTCACGATAATTGAAGATACGCTGCGACTAGCACTTACAGATAACGGATATTTCCTGCTAGAGACACACAGAGAGAGGAAAAAAAATGCTGCGCGTACCTTTTGCTTGGCTGCCTTCTAAAAGCAACATGTTCATAACAGGTGACGCCGCGCTAGCGAAATGTGCCACGAAGTTAGCGCGTCACGTTTTAAGGAGCCTTATTTAAATACTGCGTTTGACTTTGTGAATGCAGTTAAAAGGCCGCATGATTGAATTTTTTTATTGTAACCTGTGTCTGAGGGTAAGTCTTGAAGTCATTATTGAAATTTGTGCGGCATAGGTTAAGAGACATATTTTTAATAATATAATATCTGGGGTTTAACGTACCAAAAAGAGACATATTTTTAGAACATATCAGTCGCAAAGTCGCTTGTAGTTAAATGCATTATAAAAACTGATAGTCAAGATTTATCAAGGTGGATGAGCAAGTAAGTAAAATACATAGTACATTCAGTAAATATGCATTAGTGCATGTTCGCGACTTGTTGCAATTATAATGCCAGTGTCTAGCGTCATCACATATGCACTAATATGTGCTGGAAAGGTGCGGTGTATTTTATTGCGCTTCCAGTTCATGTTTTCTTGTCCAATAGAACCAAACAAGCTAGCGCGCAAGCGCGGTACGTTTTAGAAGCACACAAACTTGGGGTACGTACAAACAAACTTGGGGCACAAACTTGGGGTACACAAACTTGGGTCCTAGCGGCAGTGGCGTAGCCAGGGGGTGGCACACCGGGCACGTGCCCCCCCCCCCCCCCCCCGAAATTTTTTTTCGCCATGGCTTACAGAGCGAAAAATGACCATTTCAAGGAGGTGCCCTCCCCGAAATCAAGAAGGTGCCCCCCCCCCCCCCCCCCTAGAAAAAAAATTTCTGGCTACGCCCCTGCCTAGCGATACAATTTCTTTTAAAATTAAGGCACTTCGGCGACTGGCTGGCTTAACGTTACGAAAGCAACAATTCTCATGGGTATTTTTGCGGGTAATAATCCACTGAGTGTTTATAACATATATTATACCGTAAAGCGTGCTGCAAGAAAAAAAAAAGGAACTAAAGGAAAACGTTTCAGATTTTACGCGCTGTCTCTAATTATCGCTTAAACACTTCACTGACCAGCTCGAGCTGCTTCATGCGGAATTAGCAGAAAACATTCACTTTGTGTTAAAGTCACGAATACTGTAAGAAGCTTACGCTTCTTACTGTATGGAGTACAAATTAAGAGCTTTATCTCCGTTTTCTGTGTGGCGCAATCTACTCGTCTGGCTTCCCTCCTTGTCAGTAGAGGCATCGGGTGAAAGGGTGCGTAGCTAACGTCCCATCATTTTATATTAAACGTCACAAAAGAGTCACGGTCCTTCTCCCTAAGCAGTAATGACACATGCTTTTCTTCGCTGAGACTTTTTGTTTACTAGTTAACTAAAATTGAGAATATTTAGCTTAATGAAGCCCAAGCTTTTTGTGTCAAAGGCTTCGAACTTTCTTAGTTTTAACTGACATAATACTTCGCAGCTTATCCATGCTTATCCGTGGGAGCCGACCTTGCCACGCAAGTGCACATACTCTAGCAGAAAGACGTAAGAATATCGGTGCTAACGCCACGAGTAAGCGAAGAGTACAAACAAGCTAGGAGTGACGACAACGCAACTCGTGTATAAAACATGATGAGTGAAACGATCCATGCACGCCCGCTAGGCGCTGATGTGTACTAATGAGGCGTGACGTCGCAGTGTGTCCCAATAAACGTTGCACAGGGCGTGACACTATTGCTGCAGTAAGAATCGGGCAGCCCAAAAACTTGGACACTTGAGCTTCCCTCAACAGTAGAACGCGATAGCGTAATCGGGACCCGCTCGCACCGCCCTCTCATTCGCTAGCCTCGCGTCGCTTCTCGGTGTACGCCGTGCCGCAAGGCAAGAAACGACTGTGCGCGTAGCATTGGCGGTTTCAAACTATCCCATAATGCTCACAGCAAATACAGTTTCGAAGGGCGAACTACGTCATAATTCTCCCTTTTGCGAATTGGCGAAGTACCCACTACGCGTCCGTAAGGCAACAAGCGCACCCGCGCAGCTGCACAGATTTTTGATGTTGTTGATGATAATGATGATTAATTATGCTTCTGCGCTTTGCTAAGTGTGGGCCTTAAAACCAACCATTGTGTGTTTTGACACCCTGTGCGATTCTACGTTTCTGCCACGCAATATTACACACGTTAAGGAGACTCCTCGCACTACATGACATTCGTATTGGTTTCTTTTTTTTTCCCCGATACGGTTCAGGCAGTTAGGCTCTGTGGTAGAACACCTGCTTGCCACGCAGAAGTGCTGGGTTCGATCTTCCCTCAGACCGATCATTTTTATTATTTATTTTCTTGCATCTCTCTCGAATTTTCGCTCAAGGACAACGCTGATTATCGCTCACTATCAACGCCGCCGACGCCGGATATCTGCGAAAGGAGCTCTTCAACGCTTTCGTGATATTACGCAGTAGTAGAGAAAAATGAATTCCCCATCGCTCATTGCGGTTTCACTAATCATTATACACTGCCTATATGTCTGCATAGCAATGCGATTTCACAGGTGTGTTGCAAACGGCTCGCTCAAGTGAGAAAAATGTTGTGTAAACGTAAGTGCGCTAGGAACGATATTCCACGCGTTCACTTTGCTGCACTGCTGCTCACAGGGAGAAGCCGTCTGAAACCACAAAAGCGGTGCTACTGTGGCACAAAGCAGTTGGAAAATGTGCTGCAATTTGCTGGAATTATTGAATAGCGTGCTTTCAGCGTGCACCGTGCAGTCAGTTTTGCTCTACGCTTGTAAATGTGATATCCAAGAGTATTGCTTGTTTTGAACAATCAGTGTTTGCTGTATCTCAAAGTACTCACCTATGGGCGAACGTTTTTACTGCCAGTGTACTTCTAAAGTTATCAATATAAAAAGAAGTATGGGCTGTCACGAGGGCCCACGATGCGGCCGTCGGGCTCGGCCTGACTGTCCCAACGTGTGAGCATGCAGCCCGCTGAGGCGCACCTCTGAACTTTCAATAAAGTTTTGCATCCGTCTATCCGTGGACGACTAAAGAAGTTTCTTAAGCTATAACGAGTAGCCTGTATTCATTGACCAATTAAGAAAAAACAAAAACAAAAGATCATTTATACATATATCTGGAAGTATTACATCATTAAAGCAGCTATGTGAGACGCCGTATTTGTGGAGCTATGGAATAATTTCGACCATGTGAGTTTTGCATGCCGCCGTACATGAGCTGACTAATGGTTTTACAGTTCGTATCCACCGAAGCGTGGGTACCGCGCCGTGATTTATACCCACAGCCGCCGACTGTGTTCGTAATCAGAAAAATAGACGACCGTGAGTGAACGAAAAGAAAGAGAGAAAAGATAATTTCGACCACAGCGCTTATGCACGTCCGACCGGTCATGCTGAAGAGATAACAAACATTGCTCCGCTGAGAGGCTCACCACACGAGTGACTAACAAACCTGCAGAATTGGAAACGTTCAAATGACGCCTGATTAAATACGAGAGCATTTTGAAGAGCATGCCATGCTGTTCGAGCGAATGAGTTTTATCTCTAAATATTCTTGGCATTGAACTGCAGAAGGGGCATTTGTAGTTTGCGCAGTGCCATACAGCTTGCGGCACACATTCCTAGCGTGTTCTTGTACTCACGGCAGCTGTAATCGGTGCGTTCATTTTAGGCTGCGTCATGACTTCCCTGCAATCTGCAACGCCGGCGTAAGCGTGCTCTTTGCGGTAAGTGATTGAATGGGATAATACGAGATAAGCAATCTCGCCCGGCAGCACAAGTGTCAGCATTGATTTCCCGTGGGTGGGTCAGTGGGTGCGAAATCTTATTGAGGTCTCGCAAGACGCGCGTTCGGCAGGATTCATTTCACATGGAATCAGAAGAAAGATGTGTCATGTTTCAGCTCTTCAACTCTATCTTTCTTTGGGTGTAAAGTAAAAAAAAATAATAAAAAAGAAAAACCCAGAGCGGCAGATGTCATTATAATGCTTTTTGCGCGCGTATTCCTCGTACAAATGGTGGTATTTTTTTATACCATATGTTTTCAAGAAGTCAGTGCATATGTGAGACACCGGCTACTCATCTTCTCTGACAGTGCGTTCTTTCTCCTAATCTTCTTATCTGAACATTTGGGAAAAGAGCCCACTCACGGACGCTCGCATACATAGAGTTTGAGTACGAGAACATAATTGTTCACACAGCAGAAGTGTTCACGCAATGTAAATTCTCACACAATAGAAATGTTGGCAGAATTGCAAATGTTCTTTGGGATTCGAAAAGGGTGACTCGCTTGAGTGCCATAGTCGAAGCAGAACAGTCACATACTGAGATGCAAATGTTTATGGCAAGGAAATGCCATAAAAGAAGGATAAAATAAGGATAAAAGAAGGCAAAAGAAGGATAAATTGAACCGAATTCACAAAACTTCTCTTTTGTAAGTGCGTTTTTCCCATTGGTCAGATAGCTTCGCTAATAATATGCCCAGCATCTTGATTGGCTGAAATATTGTTTTTGGAAAATTTTAGCGTAAGACGTTTTTGTGAATACGGGCCCTGCTCTTGCGAAAGAACAATAAAAAAAAATAGAGACAAAGTGTATTATCTGATTTAGTGTATTTTTAATATTTCCCTCCACCTAGTTATTCGGGACCGAACGTTCTTGCGGAGCTTTACTTTGAGATTTAAGGAAAATGCAGTGCACTTGCTGTCACGGTCTCCTGAACAGGACGCTTGCCAAAGAGGTCGTAGCCAGAGTGGTCTTAAACACATAGTCTTCGAAAGCAGCAACAAGGGAATCTTCACTCTGATCTGCAACAATAACAAGAACGAAAAAAAAAACATTATTGACGCTCATGTGTGTTAGCAGATACAACGCTGCGATTTCACTCGCAATTTTTATTCACTTAAGTCTGATGTGACTGCAGAGCCCCAAATTACAATCTCCAACAGAGGCTTCTGAACGCGTAGCGACTGCTCGGAACACTAACGATTTTGCACTATTTTCTCGCCGAAATGAGGACACTGTAGTATGCAATAGCAGCCACGAACTTTTTCTACAAAAACAACGCCACAGTCTTTTCTATAAGGCTAGGCTGAATGTCTCTACAACGAGTTAGGTTTTGGTTACCGCCAAAAGATATAAAGATTCCGCGAAAGCTCTGCACTTTTAGCGACCAAATGCCACTGCTGCGGGGAAGCCTGAAAATTTTGTCTCAAACGAATCGAAGCCAATTTAGACATGGACAGGCTCTTCAAACCTCCGGGGGCGACTTCTTCGCTGCATTCGCACCTATATTCTGCGTCGAAAATTACTTTCGCTTTCCGGGGCACTTCAAATGTAGAAGGTCTTCAGGTTACTCTGGTCCAAATAGTGGTTATCTCTACGGTTTCCAACTACAGCAGCTTTTTAGAGCAAGTCTTCTCCATATTTCCGCTTCGGGCTATTCATTTTGAGAGGCGCCACTGGTGTATTGTATCTTACACTGAAAAGGCGAACCCGTCCGCGATAACTGCGCATGATCTTCACGTTCCTAAAAACTATATTGCCTGCATTATAAGCAAACTTCTGAGTAGCACAGGAAGAAAACACTCAGGCTTCTGCTACATCAACAGCTGTCGTTTTTCTGGACACCTGCATTGTTACGAAACATAGTTGGGTGCCATTCATTGTCCAAGAATTACATAACTAAAGCAGGCGCCAAAGATCTCTCGATCGTTTTTGTGTTGTAGATGAAACCAAGTCAAGGATGATGGATTGCATTTCGTCTAACGCACTATAATATGCAGATGCACGTTGTTAATAATCAAATTATTCTTTACACATTACTTTGCATCGCCAATAACACGCCCGATCTCCGAAAAGCACGAATATGGTATATTTTCATGTCTGCCTTGTAATATTCCATGAAACCGAGAGCTGGTAGAAAAATGTTGCTTTCGAAGGATGGCGATCGTTCATAATCTCACGAAATTTACCAGCAAAGAAATAATATTTTGGAGTTCGCCGTTTCATCAGCTTAAGTATAGTTTTCATGTTCGTATTTGAAATTCTAAACATCCACACAAAAAATTGAAAGTGTTCATTACAACGTGACATATTTTGAACAGGTGCTTAAAAAACGTTAAATAGAGCCGTAACTTTATCACTTAAACTATGAGCTGTGCTCGATACCTGTGTTCAGTGTAAGCGTTTGTTCAGGAGAACATGTATGATTTGTATAGCGTGCTGCGAATCCAAGCGAGCTAGTTTTGGTGCAATAATAGTAATAATAAAACTTAATAACTGTTGAGATTTTACGTCCTAAACGATCGATATGATTATGGGGGACGCAGTAGCGGATGGCTCCGGAAATTTCGACCACCTAGGGTTCTTTAACGTGCACCTAAATCTAAGTACACTGGCCTCTACCATTCCGCCTACATCGAAATACGGCCATCGAGGCCGGGATTCGATCTCGCGACCCTCGGGTCAGCAGCCGAGAACCACTGCCACGAGACCACCGGGGCGGGTATGCAATAAAACTAAAGCTATGCTCCGAAACTAAGACTCTACTGAGGGGCAAGTTTTACTTAGCTGCCTCGAACTAGTGGTTTGTGCACCCATTTCTGGGCGAACTCAGTGGAATGCGTGCATAATCAATGCGCAAGGCCACCGATCGGAACAGAAAAAAAAACTGCGCTGCTTCTGGCGGAGAGAAAAGCCTGCTGTATAAAAACGCTGACGGCGTCAGTCACTGTTTAGTGGTGTGTCTTTGCCTTCTCGGTTCGGGCTTAAGCACCAATCTCCCCGATGCGCGAATGTAATTTTGTCGCAGCAGTTTCCTTCTCTGTCTTTATTGCACCCGAGTGGTGATTCCATAACGTCGGATGACTTTTTTTTCTTAATTCACAGCGCTGGGCTAAAGAAGCGATACAAGAAAACAAGAACAAGGAGAAAGAGGTCTTCAGCTCAGCTTGGCGAAGAAAGTGCGCGTTGCAAAAGCTGTATACGAGTAGCGTTCCTCATCTCTGTAACATAAAATCTGCGAATACACATGTTTATGATTCGGCAAGCTCAACGCATCAGGCGCCGAATAAAGGAGGCGCGTAATAGTTCGAGTGAACCAGTGCCATTTTGTTCGTTTCACTAGCTGTCTTGCGTGGATACCCCTGAATCGGGCTTCTAGGCCTACAACCGCACCGAACATTACTGCTCAGTGAAATTCTAGCGTCTCATAATAGACAGCGACATCACGTGTTTCTCCTGTTGCGTTTCGTTGTAAACACGTATAGGGGGAGGGGGGCGCTCCGAGCTTGGATTCAGTGTACGCCGAAACGTTACCCTGGCTATTTTGCTCATACTTTGTCTAGCAATAAACTAAGTATCTTGTCAAGAGAATGCAAGGGCGTGCAAAGCTGGACGCTCGAGTTGTGTTACTTTGTTAAAATGCACCTCGAAAAAGAAGAGAAGAGATAAGACGCCCGAAAAAAATAGGAAAGCGCAACAAAATGATTACCTGCAATGGAGCGTCGTAAATTGATAGCGTTCCGTTTCATTAATCAAGCAGAGGCTGATGACTGGCTTTTCGCCGCGGCTTCCGGAGGTCACAAAGCCGGCAGACTTGGGCCCGAATTACGTAGCCCCTGAATGGGGTCTACTTTTCCATTCTTGCGCCTGTTTCGGACACTAATTTGGGCTGCTGGAGACGGAAACTAATCGTCGTTGCCGCTAACGGGTAGGGAACATTAGGGGCTGCGGCTTCCTTCGTGACAATTTTGTATTAAAGGAAGAAAAAAAGAAAGACAGAACGGGAGAGGGCCATTTGCCTTTAATTAACCTTTTCGCCTCCTAGTAAATTTTCTTGCATGACGCGTGCTCGGTGCAAACAGTTAGCGTGATCCCATCTTAGAAGAAGACAACAGAAAACCTGGCCCGTAATGCCCTTTTAACCCCTGGTGGCATATATGAATCACACTAGGAACTCCTTCACGAGCGCCTAATTACTTCAGGATGGTCTTTTTTTTTTTGCGTGGGTTTTGTTATACGGCCACTGGTTGCTGCTCATGCTTCCAGCAAGCTTTTACCTAATATACTGCAATACATTTGGACGCACAAGCTCACTACAATCGTTCAAGAAAAAAATCGATGCCATAACGCACAGGAAGGAGCCGCAATTTCTTACACGTCGGCAACTTGGCGTACGTGACGGTGGCACAAAGAGCTCACTCTTGTGAAGCCGTCAGCCGAAAGTGCGGAGCATTGCACGTGGGATAAAAAAGCCTGTTGTAGCGACACAGGTACCTAACGGATGATTATGCTCGTTGCATATTGAACAAAACAAAACCGGACTGCCAGTTAACACAGGATGCTAGCTTAGTCATAGTTTCTAGCAGATGACTCGAATTTCGATATGGACAGCTTGAAACGAGAGATGTTTTCAGGTAAACTGCTTGCTGCATGCCAAGTTGGGAGAGCTGACTTTTTTTTTTTTAATACACAAGTAACCAGAGCAAATGTAGGTCACCAGACAAGCGAATGAGCGAGGACGTCTCTGTCTTTTGAGGGAAAATAGAAATCATACCAAACGAATCCACATTTACATGTAGAGCAACGGATGAATGCGCCTGTTAAAATTCACCATTCCTTAAACAAACGCTAAGGAGAGCACATGAGAAAGTCTGTGCTCTCCCGAGAAGCATCAAGTTACTTTGACGTGATCGGTGCTTCGGTCATCTAGACATCACCACTGGTTCTACATGCTGAGACTTGGTGATCGAGGTGTTAAGTGAAACTTGATTCCCATTTCTTTTCTTTAACGTTTGATTCACTGCTAATTAACGTTTGCTTCACTCGAATTCACTTAACGTTTTATGCACTTCAATTCACCTGAAAATTTCATTCAATGTTATTATTAACAATAACTGTTGAGGTTTAACGCCCCAAAACCACGATACGATCTTGAGGGACGCCGTAGGGGAGGGCTCCGGAAATTCCGACCACTCGGGGTTCTGTAACGTGCACCTAGGTCTAAGTACACGGGCCTCAAGCATTTTAGCCTCCATCGAAAATGTGGCAGCCGCGACCGGAATTCGATTCCGCGACCTACGGCTCATCAGTCGAGCAGCATAACCAGTGGGCCACTGTGGCGAGTATTCAATGTTAATTCACATTTTATTTACCTTTAACACTACTTCACATGTGACTGACGTTAAATTCACATTCATTCAACTTTAACTCCTTTTAATTCTCGTTTTATACACCTTATAGACCTTCACCTTCAAGCTTACTGCAACACACTCTGTGTCCCTCTACCTCCGGAATCGGCCCACCCTTTGATACCATTCAGGTTAACGCCGCTGGCTGTCAGGTTTCTTAACTTATGAGCCACATTAGCCTTTCGACTTAAAATATTTTCCCATAAATTTTCTATCGTACCTCCTGCCAGGCACAATTTACACCCTACGTATTTCATTACACTGTGTACTAGCACTTATAGCAAATCGCATGAGACGTCCCTATCAAGCGCCACGTATAGATGGCGTGTATTCATAAAGTGGACACTGATAGCCGACGTCCTCACGGTGGAAACAGTTTCACTTTAGTCTGGGAATAAGAAGAACGATCAGTCAGGACAGACCTTACAGTAAGTCTGTCCTCACTTTTAAATATCAGCAACATTGTGCTTAAGCGACGCACACACGCTAAAGTACGATACAGAAGAATGTCCACCTTTCTTTCTTATTAGGTCCGCTTCTTTTAAAGGGGCCCTGAAAAACACTTGTCTAAGTAATTGTGGAATGGCTTCACAAATTTACCTGCCGCAAAAAAAAATTTTAGAATCCGTCAAGTACGATCGGAGTTACTAGGATTTGTGACACGCTTCAAGCGCTTTCTCTCTCCTTTACATCTAGCGAGCACGCTAAAAGCTACGAAAAAATTATTTCGCGCTAACTAAAAAAGGACGCAGAAGACACGGACGAGCGCAAAATTTTTCGCTCGTCCGTGTCTTCTGCGTCTTTGTCTAGTTTGCGTGTTACCATTTTTTACTTGCAAGTATGAACCGAATTCGCCCAGCAGCAAGTTTTCATTGAAAGCTACGCAGGGAGGGGGGATGACAAGGGGGGCAAGAGGATGCGCTCCTTCGTCAGCGCGTGTCATGACCTTGAGCACTTTCTTTTCGTTTTTTTCTTTTAAACATGCGGCTCACTTGAGTGCGACCGTGAGCGCGCGCGTGGGCCCGTGGTGGCATCCCGCGGCGGCCATGATAACTATGGAGCTAGCGATGCTCAAATCAGCCAATGGCCGTGGACTTTGTGTTTATGGCGTGTTCATTTGGGCTTATGGCATCATTTGTCGAGAGGAGAGGAAACGATTTCAAGCTGACTTTGAGAATTAATTGCAAATTCCAGGCTGCGTGCTGCGCTATAATGTTTGGCTCACGTGTTCTCAGAAGCCTCGACTATATCGGCAGCGTTTCCTGACCATGCTGAAAAAGTGTGATAGGGCCCCTTTAAGGGCAGTGCTTGACCTAACGGGTGGAAGTTCAATTCCTACAACATAAAGTTAGCGAAAAAAAGACGGAACCATAAGAAGAGAAACGACACAGGAGAAGCGCTTGTCCTGCGTCGTTTTTACTCTTGTGGCTCCGACCTTTTGCGCAGTTTTTACCATGCAGGTCAACCAACTTGTCCAGTTTTGTTACGCTGTTCAATTCCTGCTCGCGAGACTTCACCACTTATATGTAAAATCTTTGCTCGTGTAACTACAGCTTCCTCGTCGAACTGACACGTACAGGCTATCGCTAAAATGTAGATGCCTGTAGGCCCTCACACCATTTATGGCTGGACTTAGTTTCCTAAAATCAGCTGTAAACATGCACTAGCGCGTGACCTTCTACGCGTTCTATAAATGAACAATCAATTTTTTGGCACGCGACTGGTCGAGGCTCGCGCAACGTACAAGCGCGCGCAAAACGCAGTAGTTCGTTGAGAGAACGGTACAAGGTCGCGCCCATGCGAAGAATCTTCTGTAACGCGAACGGGCACCTAAAGCGGGCTTTTTTCTCACACAACCTTTAATTGTAAAGAAGCCAGCTTCAGGGCACGCTTTCAACCCAGTTTGCGCGTGAACATGCGCGCGTTTTGAACTGTTTCGAAGGTACCTAGCTCAAATAAGTTACTGTCACGCCAAGTATGAACCACATGTCCCATACTGAGCATGCTAGGACTTGTACAGCAATTTGTTGCAGGTGCTTTAATACTATCAACGAGCTGTATACAGAACCTGGAACCGGGAAACGTGCAGCGTAAGTGTCAGGTGAAAAGCAATAGTTGCCCAGCACTCTACTTTGCGTCAGGCAGATGCAAGCCTAATAATTCATGGAGTTCTACGTCACAAAATCACAATATTATCCCGAGGCACGCGACAGTGGGGGGGCCACCGATTAATATTGACCCCCTGGATTTTCTCAACTTGCACCTAAATCTAAGTAAACGGGTGTTCTTGCATTTCGCCCTCATCGAAACAGCAGATATACAAACACATGGCCGATGACCTCATCTACGTCGAAGCAGCTAACAGAAGGATAACTTAAGCAAAACTGCAATTCGGCCTAGTTGGAACAAATTCATCGTTCACTGACTCGCGCCTGTCCTTGTAAGTCTCTTCTTGTCCCTGTGTGCTTGCGCGAGTCAGTGAACGATGAAGGATAACTCGTGCTGTCTACTTCGCCAGATAAACACAGCTTCAACATTTTGCAGCTTGTGCCATCTTTGTACCACGTTTTAAAGTATGAACATTCACGGCCGTTGACTAACGCTACAGCTGCAAAATGACCCCTTGTGAGTAACCTTTGCGCCTACTAGCACCTAAACTTATTTGCTTGTCACATGCTCGATACATCTATGACCCCTACTCATGTTAGATAGACAAGAACAAAAGTGTTCCTAATGTCCTTTTAACCTCCGCGTCATATATTAATGACAGCGGCGCCGAGTTCCTTACGGGTGCTTAATTACGAGCCCTTACCTAATATAAGGGGAGTGTTTTTGACATGGCTGTTTGTCAAACACCCAGTAGCTGGGTGCGGCCCACGCTTTGGCCGGTACGCTTCACATGCCGCAAGTTCATGCGTGTACAGCACTCTCACAGCGTGACCCTGTTTTAGAATTATGGGCTGTTCGCTCTGCCATCACCCGAATTCGTGGTTTCATTGTAACGTTTGTTTTGAAGTAGGGTTTGTGCTACAGTCGGGCGCAAACATAGAGGTTATCCTAATGTGGCAGGTGTTTATGCGCTATTCACTTTCTGCATCACCTAGCCAGAATCAAAGTTTCAATGATACAGCTACCTGGAAAGGATTTTGTAACTATAGTGGGAAAGGCTTTTGTAACTATAAGTGCCCAGAACTGCAGCGCGTCTGTCATTCAGTTCTGCAAGAGAGTCGTGCTAGGTTCTTTCCGTTGTAACTACAGGTGCTTCTTCACGGTTGACGTCAATAATATGCATAACAACAATTAAATGTTCGTCGTCCCTACTTAAAATATTACGTTTCCCCGAGCAGTGATGTCAGAATCTTTGCTAAAATTTGCCAGGAAGTCCAAGATTTTGAGTCGAAAGCCAACGACATGAACATGTATATGTATAGGAATACCACATACCTACATATGTGCGCGAAAGGTTCCTGATGTCGTGTAAATGAGCGAATATGACTGGATGGGCATCTATGCAAGTTTTCTTCTGGGCGGGACAGTGACGGCTGTGAGTGGAGTTCACATTTATTCTTAAGCTGTAACCGACTACAACATCTTTTCTCCCCTTCCGTTAACTTCAATTTGGAAGCCTCCTTTACTGCCTGTCGCTCAGCAGCTATCAACCTCATGATATGATTGTGCGCAGCTCACAAGTTCGAAATGTTAGGTAAATAAAATACACACAACCATAGGTCGGCAAAAATTGTGGAGCTCACTCAGACTCACTCACGAAATATATTTGGCGCTTTGGACACACTCGGACTCAGAATCATCAAAATTTTTTTCAGCTGGACTCACTCGGACTCACACTCACCAAAATTTTCTTCAACCGGACTCACTCAGACTCAGACTCACGGCTTGATCTGAGTCTGAGTGAGTCCGAGTGAGTCGACTCATGAGTCCGTTACCCTAGAATTCACTTTTTCGACCATGGTTTCAATGCTCTTTAACATCAATATCTCAAGTTTTTTGGCGCTCATCTTGGTGCCTTTTGATATAGTACACCTTCGAATACTAGTTATGAGTGGTTGCAAACCAGTAAGGACATTTTTCTTTGAAGGGATGACAACATGATATATTTATCAAGAACTTCGCTTGAAGAGTTGGCGGGGATGATGTCAAGGCAACCCCCTACGTAATTCACGCCTCTGATCAATAAATATTGAAATAGTTTATGAACAATACTGCTTTCGAATACGTGTGAGTAGCTGTGAGTATAAAGGTGAATTCAGGTAAGGCTGATAGTAATGGTGAAGATCAGTAGATAGGCTCATAGGTCGGCAAATAAAAGTGGAACTCACTCAGACTCACTCAAGAATTATGCTTTGCACTTTGGACTCACTCAGA
This sequence comes from Rhipicephalus appendiculatus, assembly GCA_030522465.1. Taxonomy (NCBI): domain Eukaryota; kingdom Metazoa; phylum Arthropoda; class Arachnida; order Ixodida; family Ixodidae; genus Rhipicephalus; species Rhipicephalus appendiculatus. Next base: position 665,279 of record JALIZH010032933.1, read on the forward strand.
CTCAGACTCACCAAACTTTTCCTGAGCCGGACTCACTCGGACTCACACTCACGAAAATTTTCTTCAACTGGACTCACTCAAACTCAAACTCACCAAAATATTACACACCCGGACTCACTCAGACTCAGACTCACGGCTCGATCTGAGTCTGAGTGAGTCTGAGTGAGTCGACTCATGAGTGAGTTCGCCGACCTATGCACACAACACGAATGTAAAGAAACACACAATACAGTGATAGCACGTGGAATAGTCGGTGAAACCTGCTCACTGTAAAAAGCAAATGTGAATACGCGTGTCAGTATAGGTCGGAATAAATGAAGTCAAAATATAAGTGCAGTTTACTGGGTCACGCGCCCAGCTCTGCAAGGAGTGGCTCGCGGTGCAACTCTCTCGTGGAGCAGTGTGAGGTAGCGTAAAGTAAAGCTTCGCCATACCGAGCGATATGGCGGCTTGCGCTTTCTCTTGCAGCTACAGCGGCTATGCGTCCAATCACGAATAGTGCGAGTCTCCAATTAGAATCTGCTCATAGGAAGGGGACGTGCGCCGGCTGCTTAAAGGGGCACTAAGGGGAAACACTAAGTCAGCTCATAGTGCAAATTATTCCTTGAGAACTCTACCATCGTTAATTTCTGCAAAATAAGTTCCTTATTAAAATAGAAAATGAAGGTAATAGATTTATTTTTGAGTTTCGCGCCGAAAGGCCAGCACCTGAATGTCAATGTGACGTGGCGAACTTCAGTCTTTCTCTTCGTGCATTTCCGCGAAATTGGCTGAGTGAAATTTTCTGAAACTTCTTGTCTGTGTGTTATTATTTTTTTACCTATCTTCCTTTCTTTCTCTATCCTTATTCCTTCTTTCGTACCTTTTCTATCTCTCTTTCACCCTTCCTCAGCGCGCGGTAACAAACTGGATATTTATGTTGTGGCAATGCAGGGCCTGACAAACGCCGTAAAAATGCATGACGTCATGGATAGTCGGTGCGTGAACCTGAAGGGGGCGTCGCCACACATATTTCCTTTTCGCGCTTTTTCTGGCTTACCAAGCATCTTCTCACCGCAAGAGTGGTGCTTTTCGTATCTTCTAAGGAAAATTTATTAATACAAGACAAATAATTTATTTCTTGGGTGTCCCTTTAGTATTTAGCAAACCCTTTTACGCCACGGAGTGGGTAGAGCCGTGCTTTGCAATGACACGTGCGTATTCAGACGTACAACCGTAACAAATAATATGGCGCCTCTTATTTCGGCCACCATGGCTTTTTTTGTAATGCAGAGGTGTGCAACTGCGCTTTTATGCCGAGTCCCTTAAACGGCTCCTAAACCACCCAAAGTTCAAAAGCGAGAGAGCGACTTATTTCGCGTATTCTCTAGCATAGTGGTTCTTGATAAAAAAAGGAAGGAAGGTCCTGCAGCTCTGGTTGTAGCACGGCAAGCTCACCGCCGGCGCTACCTCTTCCTCTCCGCTTAGTTCTTTTTTTTTCTTTTTTTTTTCTTTTAAAAGAAACGTGGATAATGTGAGTACTGAACGTCGAGCCTGCCAGGACTTCATGATTGTTCTGCTACTCACTGTTACCTAAAAAACTCGCGACACGAGGTGCAATCAGTCAATCAAATGATAAGACAAGGAGGAATGGGCGTGGGATTTTATGGCAAAGCGTGGGAGCAGACAAATCACAACATATATGCCTTGTAAATGGAACCAATTGAAAGCCTGTACCCTAATGAAGTGAAGGGAATCACTGCTTGCGTCACAAAGTGCGACGAATAGACCGGCAACATCAGGAAACATCAGGACAGAAGAAGGTTCTTTGTATTTTCAGAGGTTGTTCAGAGGCCCTTTAAATTTTCTCCCTTGTGAAGCTGTCGAATAAATTAGGGAGAGAGAAGCAAGGAAAGGCAGGGAAGTTAACTAGACGCACGTCCGATTTGCTACCCTGCATTGGGAGAAGAAATATATTAGGTAAAATGGTACTAACGCCAATTATCCAGCAGCAAGTGCCACTTATTCGCTAGTTGTAGGATGATAAGATGAAGGTAGCAAAAAAAAACATTTCAAAATAGGTTTGAACTGTCGATGGGGAATAAACAAGGAGCATCATATTAAATCGGTGCCTTTTGCAGCATCTTCGAATAGAAAGAAACAAGTCCGTAAAAAACTGAAAATAACGCACACAAATCAAGAAAAGCAGGCTGAGTGCTTTTCTTGAGTATATTTTCAGAAATCAATTCCACAAGTAAACATTATCGAAAAAAGTTAATAACGCCAACGAAATGTAAAAAAAGACAGAGAGAAAACGTAAGCATGCCCATCTCATTCCTTTTCACTCGGATCACAAGGAGTGCAATATCTACTCAGCTGTACATTTACAGCGCAAGCGAAAGAAACGACACACACACAAGATCTACTCAGCGTCTTTATCTTAGAATATTTAAAGAATATTTGCGAGAGGGGCCATCCAAGCGTAAGCTATAGCGCTTTCTAATGATTCTGTAGGTGGGAGTTCGTAACCGGGACAACGGATGGTAAATTTCTACGCAATCAATAAAGGACCTTCATTTCTCTAGAGACCTAAAAGAGTGGTAGCTGCACTGTGTCATATGTATTACAGCTTATGATTATCAGATTTCCGACATCATTTGGGCCGTAGGATGCGGTGACATATTTGGCCAGCATAAGGTTGTTTTGCATCTTTGATGAAGACAGCTGAGTGATTCAAAAGAGATTAGAGGCCTACATGTCGATCGACACTTCTTGCACCATCGCTGGGCGCTAGGGAAGTTTAGCTGATGCATTGTGCATACTGATGAAAGCAATGGCCTTCGTCAGACACCGTGACTGATTTTAGACTCGCAGCGATCACCCATGCAGTCAGGGATTGACGAGGCAGAAGCACCGGCCACCCTGCGGGTAGATTACCGCGTTTTAATTAATTACCGAGCACAGCACATGAACGATCCCAGTGAAGCTAGTAGGTGACATACGAAGAGACGCAAAAATAGATTGACTTTGCCTAGTGAGAGAGCAATCAACTGAGTCGTGCGAGCAAGCGACGGCTAATTCAAAATTTAGCAGTCAGAGTCTGCACTGTTCACTTAGCGTAATACAACTCTATGTTAGAATAAATTTGGCTCATTGCAGGGTGACTTCAACGTCTGCGTCGGAATATACGCCCGCTATAAGGGTGAGGCATTCGTCCTGCAGTGGAAATCAAATAGGATAATAATGATGATGATGATGATGATGATGATGATGCGTGTGTGTGCGTGTGCGTGTGCGTGCGTGCGTGCGTTTGCTCATGTTGAGCGAATGCGACAGTTCAAGAGCAACTTTGCGCTTGAGTGACTTTATATAGGAAGATTAAATAATTAATACGTACCAACAGATAATGTGGTTTTCATAAATGTTGTTCAAACAAAGAGAAACCAGCCCTCAAAATTCCCTTCCTTCATTCTATACAGAAAAGTGCGTTTTCATCATCGGGTGGGACACTTTACAGGAACAGCTGATTTTATGAAGATTCTATTGCTATACGAGTTATAAATAGTGCCATATAAAGCGCTGCAGAAGTTCATATCGTTTAAGCGCCTAATAACACCTTTGTGCTTCACACGGGCCTCAAATTCAAAATCAGTGTCAGCTACTGATCAAGGTGGTGGTGATTCACTCTCGCGGTAAGACCGTTACAATAAATACATGCATGGCATTGCAAAATGAGCTTTATAGTAATTATCGTTGGGAATTACAAAATGGAAGCAATATATAACAATCCTGAAGCGGAAGCCATGGATGTATGGCGCGTAGCATATTCATATTCATTTCGTGAAACAAACAAATCAAACCGACTAATTATAACTGTATAAATTTAATGTCGGTCATTTTTATTTAATTCCTTTTCGATAGCGGAGCGTCGGTACGTGACTATGACGTCCCAAATTTTAAGTCATATGGTCCCTCATGCATTGGCCTAAGGCGACTCGAAGGCGAAAGCCTTCTTGTTTTTCCGCTCAGTCTATTGTATTTATGCCCCCCCCCCTCGCCCCTCCCCCCCCCCCCTTCTTCCAAAAGCTCTCTGCACCTAGCGTGGTTTTGCTCGGCCTCCACGATCTGAGGCATCGCAGCTTTCTGCACCTCACGTGCTTTTGCAGCACTGCCTCCGAGATCGTCCCACGTTTGACCAAGTGACTATGTCGAGTTATGACGTCATCGTATGACGTCTCGTTGTGCTGCGTCACAGCAGCGTCACGATGACGTTACAAATATTGGCGACCTGTGACGCCATGATGAAGTCAACACATGTTTTTTTTTTTTTTGCATCACTCGAGTTGACGCCCACGGTCACTTTTCACGCTTGATGAAGCATCTAAGGCTTCCGCCTTGAAATATGTTCTTCTGTATCGGTCAATTTGGTGCAGGAAATGCACTCGAAACCGTAAGTGGAGTCATTGCTTCTTTTACACTGTAACGTGTGACTTCGGCGCTTTCACTTGCACCATTAATGTAACGTGTAGCTTAGTCACGAGTCTGTTTACAATATATGTACACGTACATAAGGTGGTCACTGTGCAGCAGCGTCCTCTACTCAGGGAGAGGCGACGCGTGTGTCACCGCGCACTAATTTATCCTGTTTTATAGACTATTTTGCGGGTTGGTTTCGGTGCCACCATATTGGGCTGTTAACGTTGCCGTTTTTTTTATTTTTAACAATAAAACGAACAGTGTTACGGTAGACGTATCCGCATGAAAACGGTTGGATTGGTGCCTTCGACGTTTCATGACTTTGTCAATTCACATCGCGGTGTACAAAAATAAGAAAACATTCGCCTCACAGACCAAGGTGCAGCACCAATATATCTTACGTAAAATAGTCTATAGAACATTAACGCAAACGTATATAATTTGGTCACTTTAGCAGGTGACACAACTTCCAGCCCCGATACTGTGCTGTATTTACCTGTTTCTGCATGTTCATTCGCAACGTAATATGTCTTAAAATAAAAGTTATTGTGTGTTTGCGCCTGTGTTTAAATGTGTGTCTAGAATTTTGGCGCTCTTCCCAAGTGTCCTCTCTATGTATTTACAAGTTTATTATTGGAACCCTCAACTCACAGATAACTGTTAGTATTCGATATGTAAACATAGGTGCAATGGACAGAAAGAGAAACAAAGGCAGTCTTAGGCAGTCCCTTGCAACTATAGGGGCATGATGCCTGTTTATGTTATTTACAATCGAGGCCTTGGATAGAATGAGACACCAAAAAGAGTAGTAAAGAATAAAACAACAAAGTGTCTAATAACCAAATCTAATACAAGATGGCGAGAAAGAATAGAGCATGGCATTAGCAAAAATATATATATATATTAGTGCAGATAACAGATTGGAAACGAGCACAAAAGAAAAATAAAAAGTTTGAGGGGAAAAAAAAGTAAAAAAAAAACATCAAAGAAAAAGTGAAGAGGTTAACAGGCCTAGGTGACTCATCCACTGTCAAGATGTACAACAACTCTAATCGAGGTATTCATCCAGGGTCGTACACTAGAGGACGAGAGTCCTCCAGTAGCCACATAAGCTGCACAGGGCAAGCAAGATACTCCAATATCAGGTGCCGAAGTGTCTCGTGCGAACCAGGAGAAGCCCTTGATGGACTAACCCCACATCCTTGCAGCTGTAAGCATTCGTACACAAAAACGCAGCCAAGCGTTGGTGAAAGTGTAGCAGAGCCTCAGCTTGTCGAGACAGGCCTCGACCGCGAAAGCAGGAATGAAGTGGTTCTCTTGCGGCAAGCTGGTTTGGGTGCTCCTTGAGAAGGTAGCGATGAATGAACAGAACAGCGTGATCAAATTTACGCGAAATTTTCGGGCAGTGTCGGCTGCTGTGTACCGAAGTAGAAAGCAGCACACGCCAAGCTCTCTCGCAGGCAAACTTGTTCCTTCCAGCAAGAATACCAAAAGCGGCTTTGTGCACAATACAGGGGCGAAGCGCACTGTCAAGGTTAAATAAGAAAGCGGAAAGGCGCCTACAGTGGCGCGGGTTTAAATCGACATTTAATCGAGCAGCTGAAACCATTAATTGTCCGCGAATGCAAACCATATCGTCCAAGTCCTTGTAACGATGCATGTAGTACTCAAGAACTCAGCTCGTGTTTTACATACGCCTTGCTATTATTTTAGTCGATTTATATGGTCTAACTTGTCAGTGCAGCAGTGCCAATTAGTGATTGCATATTAATGTTCAGTAGTGTTTCTACACATGTGCAAACTCCATTTGCAATACGAACTATTTAAAACATTATTAAGGGTATTAAAAATTGGGGGGACCCTTAATCTTCGCCTTTAAGAGTTGAACGCGATAGCGATATCCTGTCCCGAGTGCCTACTTCAACCACTTAGTGCATACTTGCTATGCACCCACTACGTGGTGTTAAGGGAATACGCGCAGTAAGGTGTGTGCCGTTTGTAATGGGTGGCCGGCATAACAACGAAATCGTTATGATAGTCACATATTCTGACGCCCGATGGCAATGTACGCTTGTACCACGCAATATTCCTGGGATATTACATGTTATATGACGACGCCTATATAAAGGTCGCTTGCGTTTGCGAAACATGAAAGTTATTTTCACTGCATCTCTAAGCAGAGGAAGTTATTTTCACTGTGTTTCGAAGCAGAGGTGTGGCTGTGTGGTAGAACACCTGCTTGCCACGCCGACGGCCCGCGTTCGATCCTCACTCGGACCCGCAAATTTTGCATCTTTCTCGATTTTTCGGTCACGGTCAAGATGATGATTTTTCGCTCACAACCAACGACGCCGACGCCTTTATTTCTGCGAAACGAGCTCTTTAACGCTGTCGCGTTAAAAAACTGCATCACAAGGTTTCTTTTGCGCACGCGGTGACAAGCAGGATTAAATGTGTTTCTAGAAACTTCAGTAGTCCTGAATTCCCGTCATTTGTACCTCGTTCAATTTGTTCCCTAATGCAGCATTTTTCAATCTAGGGATCCAAGTTTTGGTTCGGCAGTTAAGGTATTACTCCCGGCATATTGAAGCGCACCAGTGATGTCATTTAGCTAGTTGTGCTTACCACATTCGAAAAGAAAAACTGCTCGGATGCCGTGCCACGAAAGGCCGTATTCTCATACGACCCCTCACTATTGCGAAATTCTCATACGATCCCATACTATTGCGAAATTTTACGTGACTAGCACCGGACGCACTCGATCATCTACGGGTCAGAACGGTCTGGTACTGTACTAACCTTACTAAGCCGGCCGGCGAGAAACCTTGTCGCTAGTAGACGCCCACGCTCACGGGGCTAAGTGCTAATCTCGCAAAATCTCGCAAAAGTGAAAGTATCCTGGATACTGACAGTCTGAGAATACCACCCAAGGTTTAGAAAACTGGTGCGAGTGAATATATAAGAACTTAAAATATGAGTGGAAAGTGGTATCATACTTTGTTAGCCAACTTGAGGGAAAAATTGCTTAATCGCTCATTTCGTCCTTGGGAAAGTCTCAAAATAGGGTGAAGCTCAGGGCCTTTTTTTTTGTAGACGAAACAGTTTTCCAAAATGCATTAGGATCACGGCGCAGGCCCTGCAGGTTGCTTCAGGGTTGCTTCACAAACTCGTGCTTAGCATGAACTTCTGGAACAGAATAGCCCGAGCTGTGAGTTCATTAAAAATCTGGGCACAATGCGTTTTTGTCTAGCCGGAACCTTTATTTATTGTTCTTTTTGGAAAAATGAGAAAAGGCTGACAGACAGGTAATATTTTCACTGGCTTTTACCGACGTGTCTCGAGCGAACAAGGAGAAGCACTTGACGGACGTGCAAGTCGGCGTAGACACCGACTTGCCCACTGAGAAGTTATCTTGGGTGTGCATTGGAGAGAAGCAGCGCTAGATTGCGTATGTATACATATTAAATGAAATGCAGACCGTCGATGCAAATAAAAGCGGTCCACTAGCATGGCGTCACTTATCGTTTGCAGTAGCCTTGTAGGACATTAAATCCGAATTCGTATAAGGAATTTCGCAAAAAAAAAAAAAAAAGGAATGAAAAGAAGCAGTCGAAGTTAAGCCATATCCTATGTACAGCTATAATATTTCACAGGTTGTAGCCGCGCTATTATTTTGAAGTGGAAGTGGAGGATGGGGGGGGGAGGTCAGACCCCTTTATATGTATGAGCGTATGTGTGTTTGCATGTGTGCGTGCATACGTGCTCGTACAAGCGGATAACTTCCGGGGGGAGGAGGCAGATTTCTCCAGCCCCACAATTCAGGCTACACTTGTGACACTTTATTGCTGACTGGCGGAAACACGATGCGAGCCGAAATCTCAATTGTCGATGTATTGAAGCCTGTTGAGGCATCCATGCTATTGGAATATCAGATAGGTGTGGAACGTGAAAAGTTTTTTAGACACGCTCGAAAAGCAAAGGGAAACTTTGCTTATTGTGTGTGTACCTGACTATTACGGTTGCTGGTCATCGTGTGGGCGGATGCGACGTGCGCCTTCCCGCTGCGCTAATGCGTAAGCTACATCAAAGATTCTCGCTGACCCACTGGTTATTGCGGTGATTTTTAAAAACCTGTAAATACTGTGGAAAACGCTCAAACAGTGTGAAAATTCGAGATCGTAGGATCTAACGAGAAAACTACTCATATAAAAAATGCCCCCCACCTCCCCGAAGGGAATCGTGAGGAAATGCGAATGCATTTCTTGCGCCGACACCGACTTCTGCCATCGCCTTGAGAGGCGCCCAGCCAGCGAACGGTCGAGAGTGAGGCGCGAGCGGACGGGAGAGTGGGGCGCAGGGAGGAGAGAGCGAACGGCGAGAGAAGGAGCGGCGAAGCACTGCACCTACCCTCTCCTACACTCTCTCGCACCACATGCTCCGGTTGCTAGGGGCGAGGATAAGCGCGCTCGCCCGAAGCTGTTGCTATGGGAGAGGGAGTGAGAGCGGAGAGATAACACCTGCCGGCGCGCGGACACCTCCTCAACCTATCCTCCTCCTCCTCCTCCGCGGACAACGCCGGACAACGCCGGACAACGCCGCCTGACATAGCCCGACTAAGAAATGCATTCGCATTTAAAAGAGTTACGGCAACTGACCTGCACGAGTTTGTGTTATCGTTATGCCCTTTGTCGTTATAAATGAAGAGTCACCCCTGTCACACGAGCACCCGCGAACTCCGTTTAACTCCCTCGTCATTATGCCAAGGGAGATGCGGCCCGTGTCTCACGGGCTCCCTTAGGCCGAGGAAGTTAAACGGAGCGTTTCGCAAAGGGAGTTCGGTTATCACCATTAGCGGCGGAGCGAGTACTCTCGTCCCCAGTAATCTGCAGTTACGGAAAAAAAAAACTGCTGATGCAAAACAGCCGCAGCGAACATAGTAATGCATTTTATCAATATTAAATGTTCTTTCACTCTATAATTATTTCATGACGTGCGTTTAACGAAAAAGAATTCGCGTATAAGTGCACATATTCTCCGCACTATGCCTCGCGAAAAACCATCGTGCCGTCATTTTGAATAAGTGCCTCCGAGTCCGTGCGCACCGTTGTGTTTGCGCCTGAGCATCTCGTTCTGTTCTTATTGCAGGGCTCTTTATTCTACTTCAACATTACCAAAAGTAATAGCAGAAAGTGACGCAGGTTCTTCCTTCTTCGTCGACCCCGACGGTCATGCCGGCAGCACATGCCAACTGTTGTGGAATCCATCCGCAGCAAGGGCTTCGTGGACTGTATGTGAAACCTGTGCTCATCCGATATTGGAAAGGACAATGTGATCTAAGTGGTAGGGGCAACTTCAAAGAAATAGATGACAACTTGCAGTGTGATTGAAAATCGGCGCATGTAGAGAAAACGTGCGCCAAATCAAACGCACAGTATTGTCAGCACTCCTGTCAGCATTATTGCCAACATGCAGGTGCGCGTTTCTGTGATAAAAGGCAACACATTTTTTGGAAACTTTGATTTGATTAAATTATAGTATTTATAATCGTACGTACGAATGAGACTGTTTTCAGCCTGATTAGGCACGAAATTTCGCATGCAGACCTAGGCGCAGCAGTGCCCGATGGTGCCCTTGCGGCTGCTGTCCAAAGCTCGTAAAATTGCTGTGTGACATGGCCACAACTCCCTCTCCTTCGAACTGCCCAATGGAGTTTTGCGTTTATGGAGTTTAACACAGTTCAGTGATGGCCGTGTGACAGGGTTATTAATCTTGCTTTCACGCCATTTAAGAGGAATCTCCTAAGGTTTAATTACAAACTCTGTGGCCAATAGTTAGTTGTGTCTTGCTTTTTGAATCGAGCAGTTTTCTTAGCTGCATTGGAATTTCACCTCCTGCTGTCCTGCTGTAAGGAACATTTTCTGTTTTTTTAGTAGACGATTGATATGTTAAATTCCAAGATGTCTATTGCTGGATCTGGTGGAGTATAAACTACACTGTGTTTCTTACCAAAGTTATCTCTAATAACATTGATTTTGTAACGCAGATGGTCGTTTTCTTGGGTCATGCTCCGGTAGGCGTTTGCGAATATTTAGTTCGTGATTTCAATTAATCCTAAATGGTTCCTGAAGCTTTTCGGTGGGCCTTTATCTTCTTCGCCAATGTCATGACACCATCGTTCACTTGGGCAGTTTTTTTTTTTTTTGCCCCTTTCTCGCTGGGCACAAATTTCTTTTCCCGGTGCTTGTTCCGTTTAACTCTTCATGGATATCCAAACTTTTTGCTCCTTTGAGATTCGTAGATTGGACACCTGTGCACACTCTTCTATAGGTTGTTTTATTACCGGATTCCGCCGCTCATGTGTTTTTTTTTTCTTTCCACTCCAATAAATCTTTTTAGCCCCATTTGTCTTACCTCTTGCTGCATGGCCTTCCCACAGTTCTTTGTGATTCTACGCTGCTTTACGAAAGGCCTCTTTTTTTCTTCTCCGTAGTTATTTTCATGTCTACCATTTAAGCATTCCGTTGCTGTGCTTCCTATCTTGCATCACTATATCTCCAAAAGTGTAAAGTTACAGGTTTATCATCGGTACCCAGGCTCTCTTTTCCTCGTTAAACCAACACAGGAGTTCAGGAAAAGATGGAAGCTTGAAGTAGTGAGAAACTATTGAAAATGGAATGCCGATAGATCAAATGTTTCCAGGAGAGACAAGTCCTCTGATCCAAGCGTTAACTACAGTGACCTTCTCTGTTCAACCGTTTGTTCATGTACTGTCTGTTGTTCTCGTCGTTCGTAAGAGTTTCTGAGACCAATGCTTAGTCAATATTTGGCTACATAGTTTCTCATTGCCATGTTCCCGGCCCCCCAACAGTTATTTGTTGTGACTAATACAAGGTTCTGCTCCCTGAAGAAGTCATGCACTATAGAATCACTGCAATAAGTATATCTGTCAATAGCCTCCAGGCGCCCATTGACACATTCTATGGATATCGCTTCTTTTTTTGCGGTTTTCATGTGTTTTTTTTTACTCTTGGCCGCTAGCATTTTTATATAATTTAGCCCCCCACATGCAACATGCGCACCGAGGCCCTCCATTGGTTGTCCAAGCATGACCTCCGAGATTGCACGCCGGCATGTTACTCTCTGGCCGTACCAATCGCGAGGAGAGAGTGCAATTTCAGAGGTGGGCGTGGCCGACTCCTCCTCTGCACCGCGGCGCTCGCAACCAAGGCATCGGGAATGGTTTTGCGCTCCTGTATGATCTTCCACTGACTTGGAAATGACAGCTTAATCTGTACAGTAGAAATCATCTTGTTAGAAACCGCACAAAAACGTAGATGTGCATGTAACACGGTGTGCGCACAGTGGTGACATCGAAATGCTCTCACAGTAGTTCAGAACGCCATCGCCGCCTCTACGAAAGGTAACCGCGCAAACGTTCAGTTTAAGCAGCATGATTATGTTTCAACGACATGAGGTCGAGTGGACCCTGAAGAGGAACGCTAACGGAATCAACCGAGAAACATTTGAGAGCTTCTAAATCTAAATACTTCATGAAATGAAAGAAAGAAGCACCACGGAGGTGGACGATGGTGAAGCCTCTATAGTTCCAGAATCCCCGTACAGGTGTAGCCAAGCATGCAGAACAGAGTGAGGACTGTTTCAAGAAATATAGCCCACTAAGGACTTCATCTATATTTTTCGAATAAATCGTGACGTGTATTGCCATGCAAAAGAATACATATGCAAAACGGAAGAGCGAGCGTAGTTTTGTGCTAAAAGTGTGAGTGAAATTCTTATACAAATGGGAAGTGGCTTGACCATTGAACTTGTAGTACATCATTGCCACAACATTCTAGTACACCATTGACCATTGTAATACATGTAGTACCCCATTGCGTCTTGGAAGTCAATAAATATTTGCTAATAAGTTTTAAATGTGTCGTATTTGAATTATTCTTTCATTACTACCGGATTTTGAAGATCACGGCGGAAGGTTTTACATGGGTCATAATGGATTACCATGAAAACGAGCTTACGAAGAAATTATGCATGCTTGAGTTTGTCCACCTCATAAATACCTGTACGCGATCAAATAATGCAACATGTGTCTCAAAAGGAGGACCATATGACTCACCGACGAAAACTGGCCCACTTTCCACCCATACTTGTCTCGAACAAGAAAGTATGATCGAACACCCCTACCTTTTCCAAATCGGGATATTACGCGCTGCGAAGGAACGGACAGCAACAAAATAACTAATACTACCGCCGACGAGAACAAATGTCCTTACAGTGATCTATATTCGGAAAACTGAGCAGCTGCCGTGCTTTCCTTCGTAAATTGTGCCAGAATAAATATAGTAGCAGAACAAATACTTGGCTTCAGTGCAATTGGGCGATCGGTGCGCTGTTTCTTTTATTGGATGCGGAAATACACCACGAAACACGAAAAAGATCCAATGTGCGCGCTGAGATGTGCAGTTTCCTTTCTGCCGCGGCCTCCGCTTCCGCCCGACGCCTCGGTAAACGCGCCCTCTCACGGCAGCCAGGCGCGCGAGGCGCATTACACTTTTTGCTGGGGAGCGCGGCGATTGGGACGGCCGGTGAAACCTGCCGGCGCGCAATCTCGGAGGCCATGGTCCAAGACACGAATGCATTGGAGGAATGGTGGGGGGCCAGGCGGATATTCAGGCGGGAGCTTGATATTGGTCAAAATTACAGGTACAGCTTCGAAAAAGAAGCAGGCAATCGCGCAACAACAGTGAAGGTATATGACAGTCTAAAACAGCAAAATTTTTCAAATAATTGTTTTCTTACGCTTGTTAACTTCATTTGGATTCCCCAAACTGTTTTGTATTTGCTCTCAGCTTCACATCTATTTGCAAAATCACAGGGTGACGTTTTGTGTTTCCCGACACCAAACGCCACGCTAAACTTCGAGTTGACAAAATACAACACAGCGCCATGAAAACGACCACTGTTAGCGCAGAAAAGGCGACAGAAGTTTGTGCGAAAGCTTTCAGTTTTGTGCCGCATTTTTGTTTTTCATTTTTGAAAATTCAGAGTGGTGCAAGCATTCGCACCCTTTTGCGATGAACTATTTGAAGGGATTTCGCGTAGCTGAGCTGAATCTCACTCAGCGCTTAGAGTGTTGTATGATTCTTTGAGTGCGGAAAGGCTTGGCACAGAGAATTATAATTTTTGAGTAAAGATTATCTTTTCTAAATTTACGGAGAATAGGCACACTGCGGTAACGTTCGATGTGTCTGAAAAAATTGTGCAGGAACTATCTACGATGGCTACGGACGCATGCGAATAGCCATCAAAAGAGCTACTCACTCCATTAGATGAAAGTTGCGCATGACGATGCATACGTTTTGCAGCGGGGGGTACTTACTTTGCGAACATAAATTGTTTTATAATGTAATTCCACAGCGAAAACCGCTGACCAGCAAATCTGTAGCGGTACAGTATAGGCCAACAGCAGGTGCGTCTAGAGTACCTGTTACATTTTGGGTTTGGTGATGAACGAGCCCCGAAACACGCATTAGCTTGGGCGGCAACCGAAGAAGCGGATATGGGCAGTCAGCGGCCACCTATTCGCTCAGCCATTGTAAACGAGCGTGGGTCATGCTGTACAAACATCTGCTACAAAAAAAATTAAACATACTGTCAAGCGCAAAGTCAATAACAAAGAGAGTAAATAAAACGCCTTCCAGAACCGCGCCAGACCAACCAAATCGCTCTCTGTTACGCTTGCGTTTATACCTTCAAGCCAAAAAATAAGTAAATAAGTAAATAAATAAATAAATAAATAAATAAAAAAAAACAGATGTCTATGCATACTTTCAGCAGCAGATGTTTTCTCATTCGCTTGATTCTGCTGGGTCGGTGCCGTATCTATAAAGGCGACCATATCAGCGAGTTAGTGCTGGTTATTTCAGCGGTATTAAAAAGCGGGCCCATGATATATATAAGGATGCTACAAGAAATCTTAGACGAGTGTATACTTCACAGGATGGCAACAAGAAGAAAATATTCGCGAGGATTTTATCGGCGTCTGGGCTCGTGTGGCACGAATTTGCTGGTTAGACCGAGCTCTGTGAGTCAGTTTAAGTACAGATGACCTACTGTCTTGTTCCTGCTTATGTGAATGTTCTAGCGTTTTGACAAACTCAGACACACAAAACACATTCTCTACCACAAAAAGAAAAAATTCACCGACATTTACGATACTGCCTAATGCGAATTCTGAGCGCAGCTGTTTAGCTGTTTTGATTTTGCGATAAGTTGTGCCGCGACTGCCACGCTAACCGGAAGACCGCGGAAGGCAGCGCGTGGGCGCGTTCTACAACAGCCGCCGCAGACAAGCCTCCGTTCATGCAGTGCTTTATTTCCATAGATGGTATCGGGGGACGCCCTTGCCCCATACCTTAGTGCTGACGTCATCGGTGACCGCACGCACTATAATGCAGCGACGCGGGTGGCTGCCGCGGAACCTGTCGTCTCACCACTGTCGTTCTCTTCTCCTCGCACTCTTCTCGCTAACACCGTCTTTCATCCTCCGCGTTCGTTCTCTTTTGTCCTCGTTCGCTCTGCAGGTTACGACGATGCCGACGCCGTTAAACGCAGGAACGGGCGCCTAAGAGCTTCGCTCTAAAACTTGTTTATAATGGGCGACCTTGTGCGCGGAAAACTAGGTGCAAAATCTAAGAGTGCGCTTGAGCGTTCCACACACGAAGTGTCCCTTCGACCAACGCACGTCCTTTTTTCTCCCAAGTCTGACATGTCAACCCACTTTCTCGTATCCGTGCGCGAGAGGCATGAGTTGCGCTGTCACAAGAACCGCGGTCAGGCACCAGGCATTGCAGACGCTAACACAGCGGCTCGCTGCGCTCCGCTTTCGCTCTCTTTCGTCCTCATTCGCTCTATCGGTTACGGCGACGATAGCGACGCCGCTCAAACACAGGAGCGGGCGCCTAAGAGCTGCACTTTAAAGTATACAAGTATGTGCACCGAGTGTAGGGAAACTAGAAATGAGGATGAGAATACAAAATTAATAATTTCCCTGGTTTTACGTGCAAAAACCACGATATGATTATGAGGCACATCGAAGGGGAGGGCTCCGGAAATTGCGACCACCTGGGGTTCTTTAACGTGCACTTTATCTAAGAGCACGGTCCAGCAGCTAATATTATCTCCCCGACCGAAAATGCGACCACCGCGGCCGGCATCAAACACGCGCCGTTCGGGACAGCGGACTGCCACCTATAGCCATTGCACCACTGCGGCATGCATCCGACGTACACCTTTGGGCATTAATAATTTTTGCTCTGTTACGCGTCGACAGTGCAAAGTAAGGGGTAACGTTAGCGACGTTCAACGGACCAACCAGAACTCCGGAGAAACAAAACAAGCTGCTGAGCACGGGCTGAAATAATACAGAAGTGCGCTGAGAATTCCACTCGAGACACCCGAAAAAGGAAACGACCACAGAAAGCAATGAACTGACGCACACAGAAAACTCGATGTCTCGGAGGAGAGCGGGGACAAAATAACCTCCCATATTGATCCCGGTCGGGCGAATAGCCGAAGCGTGTTCACGAAGCCATTCTCTGGTTCTGAGCATATCGGAAAAACTTGACCAAAGAGTGGTGGTAGTCTGGAAAGAAAATACTAGGCAGAGCGCGCGCTGGGGCTTTCAAGGATTTAGATAGTTCCTGACCTTTGTCGGCAGCTGTCGAGCGTTGAACTCAACGCTCACCCCTGAAATAAATGCTCTGGGATGCTATCCGTAACCACAGCCGGTGGCACACTTCCCTTTTTCGTCGGCGCACTGTAACGAACGGCAAATTGTGGCGTTATTCGTGGAGATACTTGAAATATTTTTCCAAGTACTATAAACCAACTGTGGATTCGAAAAATGTCTTTCTTTTTTCTTCTTCCTCTTCTTTCTTTCTTTCTTTCTTTCTTTCTTTCTTTCTTTCTTTCTTTCTTTCTTTCTTTCTTTCTTTCTTTCTTTCTTTCTTTCTTTCTTTCTTTCTTTCTTTCTTTCTTTCTTTCTTTCTTTCTTTCTTTCTTTCTTTCTTTCTTTCTTTCTTTCTTTCTTTCTTTCTTTCTTTCTTTCTTTCTTTCTTTCTTTCTTTCTTTCTTTCTTTCTTTCTTTCTTTCTTTCTTTCTTTCTTTCTTTCTTTCTTTCTTTCTTTCTTTCTTTCTTTCTTTCTTTCTTTCTTGAACGCCTGCGGAAGCCCGTTGATATTTCAGTGGCGCTGGCTGTACTACTTGGCTCAGACTTGCTGAGTCTAGTACACCGCAATCCCCACAGCTTCAGTTTCAAGCATAACTATACGAAAAAATATAAAATCTCCAGCCACAATTCTTAATCTAAGTTTTTAATAATGAAATTAAAAACTGGCCCAACGTTTCGAGACCCGTTCGGTCTCTTCATCAGGGGTGCAATGAAATTAAAAACTGGCCCAACGTTTCGAGACCCGTTCGGTCTCTTCATCAGGGGGTTCCTGCACCCCCTGATGAAGAGACCGAACGGGTCTCGAAACGTTGGGCCAGTTTTTAATTTCATTATTCAAAACTTAGATTAAGCATTGTGGCTGGAGAGTTTATATATTTTCGTATAATTTTTACCCAGCCAGACAGATCTCTGTCGAATATGTTTACATTTAAAGCATAACTATGGGTTTACTTTTTTTAACATCTAGTGATTTACTTAGTTAACATATCCGAAGCGACTAAAGAGCCACCAAAACATG